>OV702282.1:11807239-12482313 GCA_916181665.1 Avena sativa | reverse complement strand
GCGGGTGAATTTGTCCACAGTTTTCTTCTTCAGCTCCGCAGGAGCTTCCTCGTGGAGCACAGCTCCGAAAAGTCTAAGACCGGCCAACGCAGTTTGTGCATGGCGCTTTTTGGGTTACCCACCGGAGGTGGGTGCGATGCGAGGTATGTGGTGGCCGCCATGATCGCAGCCTGCGGTGTTTTCGGCGTGACGTTGTCGTTTACGTACATTGTCATGAAGGACGTGTTGAGGGCCCTAGTGACGTCGCGGCGTGCGACGGGGTCAATGTGCTCCATGCGGGAGCGATGCTTGTTGGCATTGTTGCCGTGCGAGGTGGATCCACCAGCGGCGGAGAGTCCGAAGCCTCCTGCTTGCGTTTGTCGAGCTCCTCCTGCAGTTTCACCTGGCGGTTATGCTCATCGATGAGGAGGAGGTGGTAGGCCATCAGTAGATCCCGGGAAGCATTCACGGTTAGGATGACGTTGCCTGCCACGGCCTCGCGTGCTTAGCGCCATCCTTCCTCGTTGAGGTTGATCTTCTGGTAGGCGTTGGCGTCGCCTTTGTTGGGTCTGAGCGATGGAGCTCGCATGTTTCCTCTATTCTCACCTTGTGGGTTGGGAGGTGGGTTAGGCGCACTCGAACCTGGTGGAGGTTCTACTTCGCTTTGGATGACCACGGCGCATTGGTAGCATCTGCGAGTTGGATCGCTGCTGGTGTGATGACCCACAAGTATAGGGGATCGCACCAGTCTTCGCAGGTAGTATTACCCAATTTATTGATTCGACACAAGCGGAGCCAAAGAATACTTGCAATCCTTAACAACTGAGTTGTCAATTCAGCTGCACTTGGAAATAGTTCTTTCTCACAGAATTTTATCAGTAGCAATAGTTTGTAGTGGCAACAACAAAGCAACAACAACAGCAAAACAGGAGCAACAGTAAACAGTAGGATTTGAGTGCGGTAGGCATAGGGATGGATGAACGGGCATTGCATGGACGAGTCTAAACATGTAACTTCAAGATCTAGGGCATTGCAGATAAATAATAACAAGCATCCAAGTACTAAACAATCCTAGGCATGTGCTCCATATATAGTCATACGTGCTCGCAATGAGAACTTGCATAACATCTTCTGTCCAGCCAGCCCGTGGCAGGAGGGCCTGTAGGGAACTACTGGCAATTAAGGTGCTCCTATTAATAGAGCACCGGAGCAAAGCATTAACACTCCATGAACACATGTGATCCTCACACCACAGCCACCCCCTCCGGTTGTCCCATTTATTGTCACTTCGGGGCCTTTGGATCCGCACAACGATATGTGTACACAACTTGCAAATAAGATCACAAACAATACTATCATAATGATTCAATAATAAGTTCAGATCTGAGATCATGGCACTCGAGACCTAGTGATAAGCATTAAGCACAACAAGTTGCAACAAAGTCAAATAGCACTAATAGAGATACTAGGCACTATGCCCTAACAATCTTATTCGATTACATGATAGAACTCATCAAATCCCTACCATCCCCAAGCCTACAGTTGGGGATTACTCACTCATGGATGAGGGAAACATCGATGGTTGATGGAGAGGCGTTGGTGATGACGATGGCGATGATCCTCTCCAAATTTCCTATCCCGGCAGGGTGCCAGAAACGGAATTTCTGGATCCGAATCTTGGTTTCTCATGGTGGCGGCGGAGAGGAACTCTTCTCTAGAAAACGTCGAACCCCCCCTGAGTTCCTCGGGTGGACGCACCCCCCTATGCGCGGGGCAGGGTCTACCCATGCCTGACAGGGGTGTGGTCCCCCCAGGCCTCCACTCCATTTCGTCTTTTGGCTCCGTGGATCTTCTGGTGAAATATAATTTTTGGCGTATTTTCTGGGATTTTTCCTGATAGTTGATTTTCTGCACAAAAACTAGACACCAAGGTAATTCTGCTGAAAACAGCGTCAGTACATGTTAGTTGTATACAAATCACACAAGTTTAGAGGAGAAACAATAGCAAAAGTGTTCGGGAGAAACATAGCTTATTGCTTGTCCTCAAGCAATTCAGTTGAAAACTGAGTGCGATAAAAGAACTTTCACGAACACATTTGCTTCATATGATGTATATATTCTCAGCACAGGAGTTGATGCTTAGACCATTCATAATAAGAAGTATGCAACTAATTCTAGTCAATAGTCATTGCAAGCTATGAAGAGAAACCAACTCAATAATAATAAGTATCATGGAACATAAACATAAGAAACATTGCAATGCTCATAATAAGGTATGATTGAGTGGTATCTCGCTTGCCTTTTTTTGTAGAGCAGAATATAAATGCCAAGGCACCTCTGAAGTTCAAGTGAAGACTAGAGGTAAAGATATCAGTGGTACAAGCATCAAAGTCATGACATAATTAACCAAGTGTTGGGCCACGTAGAGATAAAACAAAAATTCCCCTCTAACGTGGTGATCCCAAGATCTAGCTGAGGTAGAAGGCCACGAGGTTTACCACTAGACGCGCAGTTGCGGATTACTGATGAAGCGCGTCAGTTGATGCAGTGCAGTCCTCACGATCCGATCGTCCTTGTGCTTATCGCACAACACCTCTGCTGGTATCCACACGTACAAGGAGGAGCGCCGGCGGCGACCTGCTAGGTTCGTGACGATGGCTGGACTGCTGTGGAGCTAGGGTTTCCAACACATGGAATGACCTAACCGAACAACGATTAACATTTCTGGGTTACGGTGCTCCACTATATATAGGGAGTGAACGTGGGCTCTGCTCGCGCGACCCATTCACTAAAGCCCATATAACACTAGTCACTGTGAGTCCAACTCACTAACTCAGTCCTAATCCGGTTTAGGTCCAACCCAACCAGATTACAGGTTCAGATCCAATCCGAACTTGCTCCCGCTCTTAAGTGTGTGACCCCGCAGGATCATGGCTACTTGGACACGATTGGAGTCCGACTCTCAATCGATCAGTCGGTAGCGGCTCCTAGAAGAACGTGCCGACTCCCAAGTACCAAAGAGTCATGACGACTTGCCTTTCCAATGCGACTTTCGTCCGAGTCCCTTTTTTCCTCACGATATACCTTATCAGACTATAGGCGAATATATGTCATCCCTTAAATAGTCCGACTCTCTTCTCGATTCAAGATAAGTGATTCACCCGACTAACTCTTAGTCGATCCCCTCGGTTAACACTTAACCGAGTCGTGCATGGCCATGCTTTCCGAATCATATCTCATGAGAGGGCCCAGAGAATATCTCTCCAAGTGGAGGGGAAAAATCCCATCTTGGTTACTCACATCACGCAGCTTGATTCTCAGTCGACCCGAACTCTTCCTTTATAACTGACCAGTTACGGATCAGCGTTTGACAGAACCTAAGTTGGTGATCCTCAACTCGGACTAGGCAACAACCTCAGGTCTAAGGATTACATTGATTGAGATATACAAATGACAGCTAGTTCGTTGTACCTCAATATGGGTCAATCTGACTCGCTAAACTCTTTAGTCGAATCTGTGTAAGTTGTAATAGCATCTCCATGCCCATGACAAGTGGAACCGAGTCATCAAGCCAACTTACACATTGGTCTAAGTTGTGTGTTCAGCACAACCTCAATTACCAAGGATATTTATTACAAACAACATGAATGCATAGTTCCACAACCGAATCACATATTCAATGATACACATCAGATGTTTATACAAGAACTACTTAATATCTTTATGAATACAATGGGAAATATCATCATACATGATTGCCTCTAGGGCATATTCCCAACAGTCTCCCACTTGCACTAGAGTCAATCTTCTGACATCACATGTCGAAGCATCTAATGCCCATGGCTCTCAGGTGCGCCTCATGCTTCGACTGTGGTAACGGCTTTATCAACGGATCCGAAATATTTGCATCTGTGTGTACCTTGCATAACTTGATATCAGCTTGATCCACGAACTGGCGAATCAGGTGGTACAGCATGAGTATGTGCTTGTTCTTCTGGTGATGTCTAGGTTCCTTGGCTTGTGCAATAGCACCATTGTTGTCACAATACACGTCCAACGGATTGGACGAGCCCTGAACCACACCAAGATCCATGAGGAAATTCCTCATCCAAACAGCTTGCTTGCTGCCTCCGAGGCGGCAATATACTCAGCCTCTGTTGTAGACGCAGACACAGTCTCTTGCTTGGAACTCTTCCAGCTCACAGCACCTCCGTTTATAATAAACATGTATCCGGATTGCGAACGAGAATCATCAGAGTCGGTAAGATAACTCGCATCCGTGTAACCCTTTACACTGAGTTCATCTTCACCACCATAAACCAAGAACATATCCTTAGTCCTTCTCAAGTACTTTAGGATATTTTTAGCCGCTGTCCAGTGGATCTCTCCAGGATCAGCCTGGTATCTACTCACCACACTTAGAGCATAGGAAACATCCATCCTAGTACAAATCATGGCATACATGATGGATCCGACTGCAGAAGCATATGGAATCGCACTCATCCGACTTTGCTCATCAGTTGTCGAAGGACACTGAGTCTTGCTAAGTTTTACACCATGGGACATCGGTAAGAACCCCTTCTTAGACGATTCCATGTTGAACTTCTTCAACACTTTGTCCAAATAAGTACTCTGACTCAATCCAATGAGCCTCCTTGATCTATCTCTATAGATCTGGATTCCAAGGATGTATGTTGCCTCACCCAAGTCTTTCATTGAGAAACTCCTTTCTAATGATTCCTTGGTTTCTTGCAACATCTGGACATCATTTCCAATCAGTAATATGTCATCCACATATAAGATTAGAAAGTTTACTTTGCTCCCACTAAACTTCTTATATAAACAAGAATCATAATCACTCTTGATGAAACCAAACGATTTGACTACCTCATCAAAGCGAATATTCCAACTCTGAGATGCTTGCTTCAACCCATAAATAGATTTCTGAAGTTGGCATACCTTGTTAGCATTAGCCGGATCGACAAAACCCTCGGGCTGTATCATATACACGTCCTCGGTTAAATTTCCGTTAAGGAAAGCCGTTTTGACATCCATCTTCCATATCTCATAGTTGAAATAGGCCGCTATAGCTAACATGATCCGAACTGATTTAAGCATCGCTACGGGCGAGAAAGTCTCGTCGTAATCAACTCCTTGAATTTGTCGGAACCCCTTCGCGACAAGGCGTGCTTTATGGAATGAAACATTTCCATCCATATCAGTTTTCTTCTTAAAGACCCATTTGCACTCGACGGGTCTTGCACCGTCTGGAAGATCAACCAAGTTCCAAACTTGATTTTCATCCATGGACTTTAACTCGGATCTCATGGCTCCAAGCCATGACTCGGAATCAGATCCCACCATCGCTTCCGAATAATTTGCTGGCTCATCACTGTCTAACAGTAACACATCACGAACACTTCGTAATCTTGCCAATCTTCGTAGTACAGGTGATGCCGCCGGCTCAGCTACCACGACTGGCTCAACCTCCAAGGTTTTTGCCGACTCGCTACTAGCCGGTTCCTCTCGAATTTCTTCGAGCTGCACCGTGCTCCCACCTACTCCCCGACTGAGAAATCTTTCTCAAGGAAGACACTGTTCCGAGCGACAAACACTTTGCCCTCTTCTCGGTTGTAGAAGTAGTAACCCAAGGTTTCCCTCGGATACCCCACAAAAATACACTTACCCGACTTGGATATAAGCTTGTACGACTGGAGTCGCTTGACAAATGCTTCACAACCCCAAATCTTAAGAAAAGACAAACTCGGCTTTTTGCCTGTCCACATCTCATGCGGTGTCTTCTCTACCGATTTTGATAGTACTCTATTTAGTGTGAACGCCGCTATTTCTAGACAATAACCCCAAAATGATAAAGGCAGATCTGTCCGACTCATCATTGATCGTACCATGTCCAACAAGGTCCGATTCCGCCTTTCCGAAACACCATTCCTTTGCGGTGTTCCTGGCGGAGTAAGTTGAGGAACTATTCCACAACTTTTCATATGGTCATCAAACTCATGGCTCATGTACTCGCCTCCTCGGTCCGACCGAAGAAACTTTATTTTCTTGCCGAGTTGATTTTGTGCTTCATTCTGGAATTCTTTGAACTTTTCAAAGGCTTCCGACTTATGTTTCATCAAGTAGATATATCCATACCTACTCAAATCATCAGTGAAGGTAATGAAGTACTCATAACCACCCCTGGCTGTCGTGCTCATTGGTCCACATACATCACTATGTACTAGTCCCAACAAGTCGGACGCCATTTCGCAACTCTTTGCAAAAGGTGTCTTGGTCATTTTGCCAAGTAGGCAAGATTCGCATGTCTCGAACGACTCCAAGTCGAACGAAGTTAGGAGTCCATCATCATGGAGCTTCTTCATGCGTTTCCAACTTATACGACCAAGCCAACAGTGCCAAAAGTAAGTCATATTCAGATCATTTGGTTTCAACCTTTTAACATTTATGTTATAAACCGACTCACCATCAAGATTCAAAATAAATAACCCATCCTAGACGCGTGCAAAGCCGTGAAACATATCATTCAAATACAAAGAACAACCATTATTCTTGATATTCGACTCATAGCCTTGCCTCATCAAACATGAAGCAGAAATAATGTTTCGACTGAGCACTGGAACATAATAAAAATTATTAAGTTCCATAATGAATCCAGAAGGTAAATGAAGTTGCATCGTTCCAACTTCCAACGCAACAACTCTTGCTTTGTTGCCGACTCGAATATCAACCTTGCCTCTTGCTACGCTCCTAGTTCTTACCAGTCCCTGCAATGAGTTGCAGATGTGAATAACTGATCCGGTATCATATACCCAAGAACTATTAGGTGCATCAGCAAGATATATGTCTATAACATTGCAAACAAGTGTACCTGAGTCGGAAGTCATACCTCCACTCTTGGCTTTGTCGGCCAAGTACTTGCTGCAGTTCCTCTTCCAGTGGCCATCCGCCTTACAGTAGAAGAAAGTGGATCCAGCTGAAGGAGATGGCTTAGTCCCTGAGGAAGCGCTTGGGACCGGGTCCGGAGCCTGCTTTCCTCTTGACTTAGCATTCTTCTTAGTCCAAGAACTCTTCTTGAACTTAGCCTTATTCTGCACCATCAACACTTGACTGGCGCCCTTCTTGAGATCCGCCTCTGCCTGCTTGAGCATCCCATGCAATTCAGTGAGCTTCTTATCGATACAATGCATGTGGTAGTTCGAAGTGAACTGCCCATATGCACTAGGAAGAGAGTTCAGAATTATATCCGTAGCGAACTCTTCGCTAATGGGGTAGCCAAGCCTCTCCAAAGACTGCACGTAACCAACCATTTTGATTGCATGCGGACTCAGTGGATCACCATCCTTAAGCTCGCAACTCAGCAAAGCCTGAGAGACTTGATACCTCTCAGTTTTCGCCTGAGCCTGGAACATACTTTTGAGGCTTTCGATCATATCGTAGGCCTCAACATGCTCGAACTGCTTTTGCAAGTCCGGTTCCATGTGAGCAAGCATAAGACAGCTAATATCCGTGGACTCATCCTTAGCCCGACGGTAGGCATTGGTGGCAGCGACAGTCGCATTCTCATTCGGCTCATATGGAAGTGGGTTGTCAAGGACATGGTCCTTCTTTTCTTGTTTGAGAACAATTCACAGATTTCGATACCAGTTGGTAAAATTAGTGTCGTTCAGTTTATCTTTCTCAAGGATAGTTCTCAACGCAAAACCGGATATCTGAGAGTGACTGCTACTTGGTGCCATGATCTACAACAGAAAATATGCAAAACACTTAAGACATGTATTCATAAAAGAGCAAGCATATTAAATACTTTAATATTTTATGCTCCCACTAGAACCAACACCCCTCCAATGGTTACTTAGTGATTCAGGATCCTAAATAAGCAAGTCGGCTAGTGAGCTTTAGCATCACTGCTAGCCGCCAAGTGATCTAGGTAGACAACTCCTTATCAATCGTATCTCATATGACTCTTGTTGGAAGGGTGTCATCACATGCCCCGGCTCCCATCCGACTTTTCCTCGAGTCCCACAACCGTTGTGATAGACCCGTCTAGCTTACCGAGTGTTTCCGCAGTAAGAGTCCGACTCGAACCCACCTAGTCGGAAAGAATTGGCAGCACCTCAATTTTAGGAGCCCACTACCAAAAATGTCCGACTTGTGATGGTGCAAACACTGGCGGGAAAACCGACTAGACCTTCTTTGAGGGATTAAATTTTACCGACTATCTAATAGAGGTAAAATTGAGACATAACAATAACACAAAATAAAACAATTATAATGTGAAATGGTATGGCTCTCTTCGTGGCGATATCCATCTCCACAAAGCCTGTAATCCGACTCGTGCCAACTCTTGTCACTTGCCGTCTTACTCCATATCGCCGACACGTACAACGCCTTGCATGCCTTCCGGGTTCTCCAAACAGCTACACTAGCTTAGTAAATTAAATTACAAGGAGAATCCGACACGCAGGTCGTTATACAATAAAATGACAGCACCTAGGCTCCAGCCGGCTGACAAAAACCGTGATTCACAGATCACGTATGGATTACACACATACATCACATGCACATGAACCATACCATTCACAACATCCTGCAAAAAAAAGTTATGCATAGATACAATATCTACCGGCGCTGTGAAACTCGCAACGACATCTAAGGCGCTACGACAGGGCGAAGCCGATGGTCCCGAAAACGTAGATCTCATCTACGATCCGGACATGGATTCCGACCATTGTTTCGATTCGATCAAACTTTTTGATCTTCGATCACCGCCTCTGGATTTACGTGTCATAGTCTACCCCGATGGCGGAAGCCGACCGGTAGGGGTATGTCGTTCCACAACCTCAGTTGTATGATCACGGAAATCAGATCTACCATTCCCCGAGTACAGTTGATCCAATCAACCTTGTACAAAACTGATCTATCTCATAGATCGACCACCAAAACAGCACATAGATCTCATCTACAGCCAACCGCATATCACATATGCGATATCTCGAGCCTAAAACCAGAAGCTATCGCTCTGATACCACTGTTGGGCCACGTAGAGATAAAACAAAAATTCCCCTCTAACATGGTGATCCCAAGATCTAGCTGAGGTAGAAGGCCATGAGGTTTACCACTAGACGCGCAGTTGCGGATTACTGATGAAGCGCGTCAGTTGATGCAGTGCAGTCCTCACGATCCGATCATCCTGGTGCTAATCGCACAGCACCTTTGCTGGTATCCACACGTACAAGGAGGAGCGCCGGCGGCGAACTCCTAGGTTCGTGACGACGGCTGGACTGCTGTGGAGCTAGGGTTTCCAACACATGGAATGACCTAACCGAACAACGATTAACCTTTCTGGGTTACGGTGCTCCACTATATATAGGGAGTGAACGTGGGCTCTTCTCGCGCGACCCATTCAGTAAAGCCCATATAACACTAGTCACCGCGACTCCAACTCACTAACTTAGTCCTAATCCGGTTTAGGTCCAACCCAACCAGATTACAGGTTCAGATCCAATCCGAACTTGCTCCCGCTCTTAAGTGTGTGACCCTGCAGGCTCATGGCTACTTGGACACGATTGGAGTCCGACTCTCAATCGATCAGTCGGTAGCGGCTCCTAGCAGAACATGCCGACTCCCAAGTACCAAAGAGTCATGAAGACTTGCCTTTCCAATGCGACTTTCGTCTGAGTCCCTTTTTGCCTCACGATATACCTTGTCAGACTATAGGCGAATATATGTCATCCCTTAAATAGTTCGACTCTCTTCTCGATCCGAGATAAGTGATTCACCCGACTAACTCTTAGTCGATCGCCTCGGTTAACACTTAACCGAGTTGTGCATGTCCATGCTTTCCGAATCATATCTCACGAGAGGGCCCAGAGAATATCTCTCCAAGTGGAGGGGCAAAATCCCATCTTGGTTACTCACATCACGCAGCTTGATTCTCAGTCGACCCGAACTCTTCCTTTATAACTGACCATTTACGGATCATCGTTTGACAGAACCTAAGTCGGTGATCCTCAACTCGGACTATGCAACAACCTCAAGTCTAAGGATTACATTGATTGAGATATACAAATGATAGCTAGTTCGTTGTACCTCAATATGGGTCAATCCGACTCGCTAAACTCTTTAGTCGAATCTGTGTAAGTTGGAATAGCATCTCCATGCCCATGACAAGTGGAACCGAGTCATCAAGCCAACTTTCACATTGTTCTAAGTTGTGTGTCCAGCATAACCTCAATGACCAAGGATATTTATTACAAACAACATGAATGCATAGTTCCACAACCAAATCACATATTCAATGATACACATCAGATGCTTATACAAGGACTACTTAATATCTTTATGAATACAATGGGAAATATCATCATACATGATTGCCTCTAGGGCATATTCCCAACACTCATTGAATAAGTGGTGACTCAACATGGAAGTGAAAAGGTTTTGAAAAGTTTGAAAGGCTTCCAAATACTGAAAGGAAGGTACTCATTAGCTTTGAGCTCTCATTGTCCCTATCATAGGCATCTTCATATGGTTCATGTGAAAGTGAGGTCCAATCTGAGTTATATGCTTGATAGACCATAAACTAGAAATCCCAAGTCCCTTGAGTACGAGGGCCGCTCCGAATGCTACTCAACTTTGGTTACCTGTAAGTTCTTGTCATTGTACATACATGCATATCATAGAGAACCGCCAACGGGGTACCCCTTGCACATGATACAGGAGCTATCCCGTGATCAAAATTACAAGGAAAGCAGCCAATGAGCATCTCAGCGATCTTTCTATTTACTATGTGCATAGATTTTTATTGAGGATGCTTCACAGAATGCTCATTATGGTGATGCTGCAAGATTCCACCATGATTAGGCATGGCTTAGGCTAGCGGCCCAGGAGTTTCTCTAACACAATGTATAGACTCCATGAACTCACAAACTCCCCTTTTATTTCACACCGAAGACATTCGCAAACAAAAGAGCAAGGTATCAACTGGATAGGATATCCAAAAAGTGTTGAGAGCATCCCTGTGACAGCACGGTTCTGCTGACTCCCAGCATATAATTTGCAAGCATATAACTTTCATGGACAGGTCACAATGGTTTAGGATTATTAAGTGCAAGGAATAAAGTGTGCCATCAAGTTCATGAGAGCTTTACTAACTAACTTTCTCAAAATAGACAAACATTTTATTTGGAAGATTACAAGGCATATAGAATATGCACTGAAATAGCAAATGATGCTAATAGGTAGGTATGGTCGACACAGTGGCAATATTGGTTTTGGCGAGTTGGAAGCACAGGTAGAGCTCGTACTAAGTGCAAGTGAAGTCTAGTAATAGAGAGGGAGCGAAAAACAAGAGACCAATAATTGTCATAATCATGCTTGTAACAAAACAGGACTAATTATGGCATGAAAGTGATACTAGAACTCTGAGGCAAAATAAATCATTAAGGCTTACTGACTATTGTTTAGTCATATGCATGCGTGAGCATGTGCCAAGTCGATTCACATGAAACTTCCAGATGAGGATACCACAATATCATACCAAAATATGAATAAAACAATGCAAGCAAACATTCATATGACATGCTACAAACTATTAGCAAGCTGGAGCTAATCATAGACAAGCAAGAACTACTAAGAATCCATCAGTAACATACTCCTTACAATGAACAGACTAAGCATGCTCACAATGATGAGTACATGTACAAAAATTAAACAAATAGAGTTCGTTGCCAGCCTCTTACCACACCTCGAGTTGTCTTAATCTTCATTATTTCCCTTCACTTGTGTGACTTGAATAATAACATGAAACCAAACTCCACTGAGGACGGCTGAACCCTACGAAGAAATCACAAAACCAGAGAAGAACAACAAATATTTTTGATGTTTTCGATTTTTTCAAACCAACCAAATAAAGCAAAAACAAAAACAAACCAAGCAAAGTAAAATCTTTTTGTATTTTTATTTTAACGCAAACCAAAGCAAAGAAACAAAGAAACAAACCAAGAGAAACAACGAAAATATTTTTGGTATTTTTGTGTTTTAAGAAAGCAGCAACAAAAACCAAAAAGAAAGCGAAACAATGGATATACAAAGAACCGACCGAACATGATATATAGATGAGTTTGATGTCAGTATACCTCTCCCCAAGATTAGGATTTTGGCCAAAGTGAGGCTCAATCACATGGTGCCCAAGTAGGTGCACCTATGTAGTACGACGAGGAGGCGCCCTCGTCCTGCTATGAGCTCGAGGACTCCCCTGTGTAGTGTACAACAGGGTCATATGAGGGCGCTTCCTCCTCAGTAGTGCCCATGGAAGGTAAGAGAGCGCATCTTGTCATCCATCTCCTCCTTGGAGCGTGACAAAGGTCCCTGAGAAATACTGAACAAAGTGCTTTGGGGTAGAGGGATCTCTCTCTCTTCCCCGTTAATAAACAGAAATTTATAGACCAAGTTCTCAATGGTAGAGCTAGTGGTGACAAAGTGATGCACCTTCATGGCAGCAAGATCAAGCCTCTGAGGAGCCAAAACTGTATCATTTGGATCAACAGCAATGTCCAAGGCAGTAGCAACACGCATAGCAATAATTCCCCCATTAGTGGGTCCCTTAGCAGTTAAGCGATGAGCAATGAGAGAACCAAGATTGTACTTAGTATCATTGTTGAGCGCAGCAGCTAAGAAAGCCAAATTATAGCTGGAAATATTACTAGTGTTCTCCCTACCAAGAACACTAGTGGAAAGATAGTAAGTGAAGTACCTGATGCATGGAAGCTGAATGTTTCTTATCTTTCCCCGTTGAGCTCTACGGTTATCATCATTGGTTATTCCGCGGTAGATCTCCAACAAATCAGCGGGTTGAGCTGGAATCTTCTTTGCTGACCCAGTTGTACCAAGTCCCAGAGCCGCACAAAATTTCTTCAATGTCATATGGTAAGACCTGCCATAAATTTTGAAAGAAACATCTGGATTGAACATGCTGTTAGTAAAGGAGAAGCTCTCCACAAATGTTTTAGTGAGCATAGCATATTGCACGCTCTCATCCTACATTAGGCTTGTTAGTCCAGCCCTCTGAACCAAGGTCTTAAAATCATCAAGAATCCCAGCAGCCCGCAAGAAGGCTTGGCAAGGAAAGGCGGAGGGGTGCGCATCCCCTTCATCTCCCTCGTCGCCAAATCGCGGAGTGATGAGATCCTCATTGTAGGAGGTCCAAGCATGGGAGGATGATCTTGAAGGCCTTGCCCTTCTAAGTGCATCACTCTCAAATATCTATCCAAATGGGTGGTTGTCCATGACCACTCTTTTCTGAAATTTTTAGACAAACATCAAACCAATTGATTTCCATGTTGATAAATGATGAGCAACTACTATAGGAACTTGCTAGAGGGCTACACATGCATCAAAATGAAATCTCTAAGCATAGAACAAGCATGCAAGCTCACACAACCTGACACCTATAGCAGCAAAATACTCAAGATATAATCTACCAATCACAAATCTAATTGGAAAAGTGGAGGAGGCACATACCAAGGAGCAATCCCACCAAAATCAGCAGTAAAGATTGGCTGAGCAAGGAGATCCAAAATCGCGAGCAAGAACAACAAGAACTCGAGCTTGAGCAAGTTTTCCGGTGTTTTTCAGGAGAGAGAAAGAAGATGGCTGTGAGGGGGCACCTCGGAGGGGCCCAGGTGGGCTAGACCCTCCCTAGGCGCCACCCATAAGCAGGCCGTGCCTACCAGGGGTGTGGGCACCTGGGGTGGCCCATGGGTCACTCCAGGTGTCCCTCTGCCCCTTTTTCGAGGAAAATTTTATTTTGAATTTTTTGGGATTTTTCGGGAAACTTTATTTTTGGCCAATTTTCAGGGTATGAAAATTGATTTTCTCGCAGAAATAGTTTTTTTCAGAAGAAGCAAAAGCAAACCAAAATCCAAACTAAAGAAGCTCTAAGACAAACTAACAAGCAAACAACTAACAAAACCAAAGCTAGCAAAAGAAAGGCAAGGACTAGGAAGGAGAAAAGTAAAAGAAAGCAAGTATAACCATAGTGAAAACATTATTTTGTTCATTAAAATCCTTTTCTTAACAAGGTTGATCAAGTCTTGTTACCAAAACAATCTTATATGAAACAAAACTTTGTATTCCACAAAGTGATTATGTACCTCATACTTGATAGCAATGGTCCCTATCATAATAATTTCAAAATTTTCTTGTGGAATGGGACAATATATTTCTCCAACCTTGATGCTCTCAATATTTTCAATGGAATTCAGGCAATAGATCTTAGAAACCTTCTTTGGGAAATAGACAGTATGCTCTTTGTCATTAATATTGAATGTTACTTTCCCTTGATTGCAATTAATGACAGCACCTGTGGTATTAAGAAGAGGTCTCCCAAGAATAATAGACATATCATCATCTTCAGGCATTTCAAGCACAACAAAATCAGTTAAAACCAAGCAATTATGAGCCACTTGAAAAGGAATATCCTCACATATACCAACAGGAATAGTAGTTGACTTATCAGCCATTTGAAAGATATATCAGTTGGTATCAACTTTTCTAGCTGGTGTCTCTTGCAGAGAGAAAAAGGCATAACACTAACTCCAGCTCCCAAATCACATAAAGCAGTTCTAACATAATTATTCTTAATAGAGGAAGGAATAGTTGGTATACCTGGATCACCAAGTTTCTTTGTAACCTTACCATTGAAGGAATAATTAGCAAGCAAAGTAGAAATCTCCTCATTAGGAATCTTCCTTTTATTAGAGACAATATCCTTCATATACTCTGAATAAGGAGGCAACTTAATAGCATCAGTAAAAGGAATTTGCAAAAATAAAGGTTTCATCCACTCATAAAACTTGTTGTAGTGCTCTTCCTCCTTTGACTTGTGTTTCTTACCTGGAAAAGGCATAGGTTTCTACACCCAAGGTTCTCTCTCTTTACCATGTTTATTAGCAATAAAATCTTCCTTTGTGTACCAAGTGTTCTTAGTGTGCTTCTCAGGTTCTTCCTCAACTTCCTCCTTATCAGGAGAATCAATTTTATCATTACCACTCTCAGTTTCAGCATCAGAGACAGAGATACTATTAGGATCTACAGCAGGTTCAAGTGGTTCCTCAACTACCTTATGTTTCTATTTCTTTCTCTTACGAGGACTACCACTACTTTCACCTTGTTGAGAATCCTGCTCAATTCTGTTAGGGTGTCCTTCAGGATATAAAGGATCTTGAGTATTTATACCACTCCTAGTTCTAATTCCATAAGCATGTTTATCTCCTGAGGCGTTAACTAGCATATCCTTTTGTACCTTAGCAAGTTGATCAAGTTGGGTTTGAACCATTTGAAAGTGTTTAAAAAGCATTTTAATATCATTAGAAGTTCTTTCCACAATATCTTTCAACTCTTTAATAGCTCTAGAGTTTTCCAATAAATGATTCTGAACTTGTTTATTAAAATTACCTTGTTTAACAATAAATGTGTCAAGTTCCTCTAAGCATTGATCAAAGTGTTGGAGAGAGTGTACCTCAATAGTGGATGATTGGGGAATTGTCTTACATAATTCTTCTATGGGAGGTAGATTCTTCACATCTTCAGCTCTAATACCTTTCTCCTTTAGACATTTCTTAGCTTCTTTCATCACTTCATCATTTAATGAAATAACTCCCCTCTTCTTTGGTGTTGGAGTTGGAACTGGTTCAGGCACAACTGGTTCAGGAGTAATAATCTCAGGTGTATTTAGCTCAATCGAAGTCCAATCATCATAATTCTTGCTTATCCTAGCCATTAATTCTTCAGCATCTGTAGGAGTTCATTTCCTAAAAACACAATCAGCAAAGCTATCTAGGTAGGTCCTAGAATCATCAGTTAGTCCATTATAATAAATATCAAGAAGCTCATTTTTAGGCAATGAACATCCAGGATGTGCATGAATCAAGGGACAAAACCTTGTCCATGACTCAGGCAATTTCTCTTCTTCTCCCTGTTTAAAATCAAAAATTCTCTACAAAGCAGCATGTCTAGCACTAGGAGGAAAATATTTCTGGAAGAAAGAAGCAATCAAACAATCAGGGCTATCAATGGAACCAGCAGGTAATCTATTAAACCAAGCCCTAGCTTCTCCTCTTAGTGAAAAAGGGAAGATCCTAGTAACAAAGTACTTACGCATCTTAAAATCACCAGAGAATAAAGCACTCATAGTAGAAAGCTCATTCATATGAGCCACAACACTCTCACTTTCAGTCCCACAAAAAGGTTTTTTCTCAACAATATCTAAATAGGATAAATCAAGAGAGAAATCATAATCTTTATCTTTAATATATATGGGAGAGGTGGCAAACTTAGGATCAGAGGACAACTTAGGAATAATGGTGCGTCTAGCAAGGAGACTCTTAATAGCACTAGTACCATGTGTGTTTGGCACTCTTCAACAAATTCATCAGTGAACTCAATGTAACGATCATTAATATCATAACTCTCTCTAGACTCAGGTTAGCTAACAGGTGTAACAGTGTCTTCACTAGGAGTTTCGGTGTTTCCTAGACTAGCCATAGTAGCATCTGGAAAAGGACCTAATGAACCACTCGCATCAAGCACAGTAGAAGTAACATCATGAGCATCAAAAGCAGTTTCAGATTCAGCAGTAGTAGCAGTGTGTGTAGCATGAGTATGTGGTCGTGGTGTAACAAGCTTACTTATAACAAACGGTGAATCAAGAGCAACAGAGGTGTTTAGGACTGTACCTCTTCTTGTAGTGGATGGTAAAATTGGGAACTTTCCATCATGAGACTTCCCCATGATGAAAAGAGTAGTAGTGAACAATAATAGATCTAAGTGAACATACAAATAAAGCTATGCTCCCCAGCACCGGCGCCAGAAAATAGCCTTGATGACCCACAATTATAGGGGATCGCAACAGTCTTCGCGGGTAGTATTACCCAATTTATTGATTCGACAAAAGGGGAGCCAAAGAATACTTACAAGCCTTAACAACTGAGTTGTCAATTTAGCTGCACCTGGAAATAGTACTTGCTCACAGAATTTTATCAGTAGCAATAGTTTGTAGTGGCAACAGCAAAGCAACAACAGCAGCAAAACAGGAGCAACAGTAATAGTAACAGTAAACAGTAGGATTCGAGTGCGGTAGGCATAGGGATGGATGGACGGGTGTTGCATGGACGAGTCTAAACATGTAACTTCAAGATCTAGGGCATTGCAGATAAATAATAACAAGCATCCAAGTACTAAGAAATCCTAGGCATGTGCTCCAGATATAGTCATACGTGCTCGCAATGAGAACTTGCACAACATCTTCTGTCCAGCCAGCCCGTGGCAGCTAGGCCTCTAGGGAACTACTGGCAATTAAGGTGCTCCTTTTAATAGAGCACCGGAGCAAAGCATTAACACTCCGTGAACACATGTGATCCTCACACCACAACCATCCCCTCCGGTTTTCCCAATTATTGTCACATCGAGGCCTTTGGATACGTACAATGATATGTGTACACAACTTGCAGATAAGATCACAAACAATACTATCATAATGATTCAATAATAAGTTCAGATCTAAGATCATGGCACTCGGGCCCTAGTGACAAGCATTAAGCACAACAAGTTGTAACAAAGTCAAATAGAACTAATAGAGATACTAGGCACTATTCCCTAACAATCTTATTCGATTACATGATAGAACTGATCCAATCCCTACCATCCCCAAGCCTAAAGCTGGTAATTACTCACTCATGGATGAGAGAAACATCGATGGTTGATGGAGAGGCGTTGGTGATGACGATGGCGATGATCCTCTCCAAATTCCCTGTCCCGTCAGGGTGCCAGAATGGAGTTTCTGGATCCGAATCTTGGTTTCTGATGGTGGCGGTGGAGCGGAACTCTTCTCTCGAAAACGTCAAACCCCCTGGTTTTTAGGTCAAGGTGCAACTTATAGGCGCTGAGGGAGCCCGAGGGGGTGCCTGGGGTGGCCGCACCCCCGTAGGAACGTGGCAGGGCCCACCCACGCCTCGCAGGGGTGTTGGCCCCCCAGGACTCTACTCCATTTTGTCTTCTGGCTTCGTGGATCTTCTGGTGAAATATAATTTTTGGCGTATTTTCCGGGATTTTTCCTGATAGTTAATTTTCTGCACAAAAACTAGACACCAAGGTAATTCTGCTAAAAACAGCGTCAGTCCGTGTTAGTTGTATCCAAATCACACAAGTTTAGAGGAGAAACAATAGCAAAAGTGTTTGGGAAAGTAGAGACGTTTTGGACGTATCATGTTGTAGCTTTCGGATCCTGAACCGTAGGTTCCTTTGTCTGAGGGAGGGCCGCACAGATCTGAGTTGCAGTTGCTGCTGTCGTATGACTCGTCTGTCAGCATCGACGTGCGTAACACGCCGATGGGTGGGACCCATGAAGTGGGCCTGATGGATGGTGGGGGCACCCGCTCTGGGAGGCGGAGGGTGCTGGTCTTCCCCACCTGGAAGCAGAAGCTCCCGAACAGAATCTTGAGTCCGTCACCGATGGGCTCGAAATCCCTCATGGTGGCTGGCGAGTGGGCGGTGAAGCCGAAGGTGCCGAAGAGGAAATGACTCTCCGTCGCCGATGAGCTGTAGATCTCTCCGGATGGGACCGTCACGATCGCGCAATCAGCGCCACCAGTTCCGACAGACGGCGCCAATTGACGAGGTTTGATCTCGTCAATTCCCATTGTTATGGACTTGGGTTTTGGAGAAGATGGGGATGCTGGAGATTGTGGAACGGTTAACACACAAGAAACACGGGGACACGAGGTTTACCCAGGTTCAGGCCCCCGGAGGGAAAACCTACTACTGCTTGTTTGCTCTTGATTACGGCGGAGCCGAAAGTTGAATGGGTGCGTAGATGCAATCTGGTGTGAGGTGCGTATGAGGTGAGTTGAGGCCCTCCTTGTCGTGCCCTCCTAGCCTTTATATAGATAGGCAGGTCCCGGGCGTAGGTTGAGTCGGTTACAAATTAGGGTTTGTCCCCTTTGAAATTCTATCTATTCTAGTCTTGTTCTCCAAGGATCCGAAGACATCATGGGCTTGGGCCACCCAAAATCTCCTCAGGCCGCGTATCTTGTCATGGGCCTTCCTTGGGCTGGACTAGGTATGCTAATGTCGTGTACCCGTGGGGTATAAAGATGTCATCAAGATTCTCATTTTTAGGTAATGGACATCCAGGATGTGCATGAATCAAGGCAGAGAGCCTTGTCCATGATTCAGGCAATTTCTCCTCTTCCCCCTTTTTAAAATCAAAAAGTTTCTACAAAACAGCATGTCTAGCACTAGGAGGGAAATATTTTTGAAAGAAAGTAGAAATCAAGTAATCAGGGATAACAATGGATCCAAGAGGTAAACTATTAAACCAAGCTTTAGCTTCTCCTTTTAGTGAAAAAGGGAAGATTTTAGCAACAAAGTACTTGCACATCTTAAATCATCAGAAAATAAGCCACTCATAGTAGAAAGCTCAGTCATATGTGCCATAGCACTTTCATTCTCAGTCCAACAAAAAGGTTCTTTCTCAACAATGGTTATGGAGGATAAATCAAGAGAGAAATCATAATATTTATCTTTAATGTTTATGGGAGAAGTAGCAAACTTAGCATCAGGAGATAGTTTAAGTATAATAGTACGTTTCTCAAGGAGACTCCTAATAGCACTAGCACCACGTGTGTTTCGATAATCTTCAATAAACTCATCAGTCATCTCAATATAACCATCATTGATATCATAACTCTCTCTAGACTCAGGTGAGCTAATAGGTGTAATAGTGTCTTCACTAGGATTTTCAGTGTTTCCCAATATAGTTCTAGCAATTGTAGCATCTAGGAAAGGACCTAATGAACCACTCTCGTCAAGCATAGTAGAAGTAAAATCATGAGCATAAGAAGCAATTTCAGATTCAGCAGTAGTAGCAGTGTGTGCAGCATGTGTATGAGGTGGTGGTTTAACAAACTTACTTAGAACAGACAGTGAATCAAGAGTAGTAGAGGTGTTTAGGACTGTACCTCTTCTTGTAGTGGATGGTAAAATAGTAACTTTCCATCACGAGACTTTTCCATGATGAAAAGAATATCAGCTAACAATAATAAATCCAAGTGAACTTACAAATAAAGCTATGCTCCCCGGCAACGGCGCAAAAAAATATTCTTGATGACCCACAAGTATAGGGGATCGCAACAGTCTTCGAGGGTAGTATAACCCAATTTATGAATTCGACACAAGGGGAGCCAAAGAATACTTATATGCCTTAACAACTGAGTTGTCAATCCAGCTGCACCTGGAAATAGTCTTGCTCACAGTAGTTTATCAGTAGCAACAGTTTTGTAGTAGCAATATCAAAGTAATAGCAGTAGTAAAACAAAGGAAGTAGAAACAATAGTAGCAAACAATAGGATATGAGTGCGTTAGGCATAGGGATGGATGGACGGGCGTTGCACGGACGAGACTAATCATGTAACTTCAAGAACTAGGGCATTTGCAGATAAATAAGATAAAGCATCCAAGTACCAAACAATCATAAGCATGTGTTCCATATATAGTCATAAGTGCTCGCAATGAGAACTTGCACAACATCTTTTGTCCTGCCAGCCCGTTGCAGTGGGGCCTCAAGGGAATCTACTGGCAATTAAAGTACTCCTTTTAATAGAGTACCAGAGCAAAACATTAACACTCCATGAACACAGGTGATCCTCATATCACAGCCATTCCCTCCGGTTGTCCCAATTTCTGTCATTTTGGGGCCTTTGGTTCCGGACAATGATATGTGTACACAACTTGCAGATAAGATCACAAACAATACTATCATCATGAATCAATAACAAGTTCAGATCTGAGATCATGGCACTCGGGCCCTAAAGACAAGCATTAAGCATAACATGTTGCAATAAAGTCAAATAGCACTAATAAAGATACTAGGCACCATGCCCTAACAATCTTATTCGATTACATGATAGAACTCATCCAATCCCTACCTCCCCCATAGCCTACAGCGGGGGATTACTCACTCATGGATGGGGAAATATGGATGGTTAATGGAGAGGCATTAGTGATGATGATGGCGATGATCTCCTCCAACTCCTCGTCCCAGTAGGGTGCCAGGACGGAGTTTCTGGTTCCGAATCGCGGTTTCTAGTGGTGGCAGCGCAGCGGAACTCTATTTGGAAAAACATCGAACGCCCCTCTGTTTTTAGGTCAGAAGGATTTATCTAGGTGAATAGGGAGGCCGAGGGGGTGGCCGAGGTGGCCACACCCCTCCCAGGCGAGGACAGGGGGTGTGGGCCCCTCGTGGCCCTCCTCCGTCTCATCTTCTGCCTCAGTGTGTATTCTGGTAAAATAGGAGTTTTTCCATATTTTCCGGGATTTTTCGTGAAAGTTGATTTTCTGCACAAGAACTAGACACCAAAGAAATTCTGCTAAAAACAGCGTCAATCCATGTTAGTTACATCCAAATCACACAAGTTAGAGGAGAAACAATAGCAAAAGTGTTCGGGAAAGTAGATACGTTTTGGACGTATCAAAGGCTGAGATGGCCGACCCACCTGCCTGCAGCTAGCACCCATCAATCTTACTATACAAGAGAGGCTGACATGTGGGACCCAACATCAAGACCGTACACGTCTGCCGCATCGAGAAATGTTACAACGGTCAAACCGGCAGAGGCGACTGAAAAAATGTTCAACATACACACGTTTCCTGTATAGATGAGGCGGACATGTGGGACCCAGTAGCGAAACAATATATAGTGAAGGCATCGAGCAACATTGCCAAGTTCGAAACAGGGAGGCGCGTGCGATAAAAAATTCCACAATGCACATGTTTCTTCTAATGAGAGGCTGACATGGGGGACCCACCAGATTGTAATAGCGGCTGATGTATCGAGCAACGTTGCCAAGTTCAAAACACGGAGGAGCTAGCGAGAAAAAATTCTATCATGCACACATTTCTTCTAATGGTAGACTGACATGGGGGACCCACTAGCCTATATAAATGGCTGATGCATCGAACAACGTTGCCAAGTTCAAAACAGGGAGGCGCGAGCGATAAAAAAGTCTAGCATGCACATGTTTCCTCTAATGAGAGGCTGACATGTCGGGCCCACCATCTTGTATAAACGGCTGATGCATCGAGCAATGTTGCCAAGTTTGAAACACGGAGGTGCTAGCGAGAAAAAAGTCCTACATGCACACATTTCATCTAATGAGATGCTGACATATGGGTCCCAGCAGCGTGACCAAACAGCAGATTCATCGAGCAATGCTATCTAGTTAGGAAAATGGTAGCACTAGAGAAAGAAAATATTCAATCGTGTACACACGATTCTTCTAATAAGATGCTGACATATGAGACCCACCAGCCTGAATAAACGGCTGATGCAGCGAGCAACGCTATCAAGTTAACATGAAGGCGTGACCGAGGGAAAAAATTCCATCATATAGACATTTATTCTAATGAGAGTATGAAACATGGGGCTCAGCTGGTGATTATGAATCTGGCAGCGCTACCAAGTTTAGAACAGGGTAGCTCTACCAAGGCAAAAAATCCATCATACACACGTTTCTTCTAATGAAAGGATGACAGGTGGGCCCAGATGCATGATTAAACGGCAGCGCAATCAAGTTCGAAACAGGGTAGCGGGAGCGAAGGAAAAAATCCATCATACACACAATTCTTGTAATAAGAGGCTGGCATGTGGGACCCAGCATCGTGATTAATGAAACATAGATCGAGCAACATTATCGAGTTCATATTAGGAAGGCACGAGCCAAGCAAAAAAATCCATCACGCACACATTTCTTCTAGTGTGAGGATGACACATGGGACCTAGCAGCCTGATTAAGCGGCAGATGCATCGAACGACGCTATCGAGTTCGGAACAGGGAAGGAAAAAAATTCCATCGTACACACGATTCCTCTAATGTGAGGTATACATGCGGGACCCAGTAGCCTGACGAAGCAGAAGAGGAATCGAACAACATTATCAAGTTCAAATCAGGAAGGCGAGACCAAAAAGTTTGGTTCGCTATAGTCACTGACGTTCGGGACCCACACGCGAAAAAATACTTCAGCCAATCAACATCTCGCGAGGACGCAGAAATCTTACTTCTGCCACGCGCCCGTCGAGCTTTCTCCATGTTTTTAGCGGTTTCGTCATAGTAGAGAGGCGTGAAAACGGAAAAAAAAGTTTTGCATCGGCCACGGTCGAGCCGAGATTTTTGTCATGGAAGGCGCGCCTTCTACGACGACCGACGGGCCCAGTCGTTGCAGAAAGAAACATTTCTTGTAGTGGTTAACGAAAAACTATACGGCGGGAAGAAATATTCCGGTCTTATAGTTCCTGCTGTATAGTTGGCGCCGACACCGCCTCCTCAAATAGTTTCACCCCGTGCAACTGGATCGGAGAGACGACATACAGAACAACCAGAAATCACCAAATCCTCACCTCCGGATGGCATCTGGAGGGGAAACTCATCCACCGGGGATCCATCTTCGCCCTACACAGATACAGGAGGCTAAGGCATCTATCTTCATAATCAACCGATGCATCACCACCATCTCCATCCATCTCATCTACATGTTCTCTAGATCTTGTTGTAATTTCCGTACTGATTGTGGATTTATACAAGTACTATTCTTCTATGATAGATTCTATTACTTTTGCCATGATAATGATTGCCTCCATGTCTGAGTAGATCATTAGTTCTTGGGGAGATGGAGAAATCCTAGCATGATATTGAAATAATATAAAGTTTATTATGATATACATCGCTGTGGCCATGTGTTAGATTGTCTTCATCTTGATGTTGGGAGAAGTCGACCTCTCAATATTTGCCTCTTGTGGGGACTTGATGGAGTGAACTACTTGTTGATATACGGAGGCATGTTAGCACTAAAGTGACTATAAAGCTGTTGGCACTCCTTATGTATCAACTTGGGTATCGAGGAAACTCACAAAACACTATCCATGCCATGGGATATGTCCTGCGCGATTAAGTCCCTTAATAGCGCAGTAATTCAATTGATGTTTATTGCTATCTGTTGTGGTTATGAGGATGATGTGAGAAGTGGTTGCTGCCTAGTTGTACAATACGGAGTTCCTCCCACACATACATAGTTGAGAATATTCATGATAATAATCTTTACCTTAGCTCTTTATAATGCAAGTGGTGTATCCGCTAATCCCGGAGAACACTTTTCCCCACTGAAGTTTCAAATCTCTCTTACATACGCGATACTTACTTTCTGTACTCAGTTTTGTTTACTTTACTCATTGTTCTCTTATAGAAAAAACACATTTTTACACAACACACGCATTTTATATTGTTACTTAGAACTTAATTTAAGCATTTCTATTTTAGTATTTAATTCGAGAATTCTTAGACATCAGACTCCTGCTCCCTGTGGGATCGATATTTTATTTCAAAACTAGCTACAAACGATCTGCGCACTTGCAGTCATCAGGGGCCGCCATGATCTACAACATATTTACAAAGAGTTTAGACTAAGTTTATGACAAATTAAGTTCAAATTTAATTCTTCAATTAACTAGGTGAAGTCCTACCCAAAACAACATCCCTCACATTGTTTTAGTGATCACACAAACCAAATCCACTACACCAAGTCCGATCATCACGAGAGATGATGTAGTTTCAAAGGCGAACAATCAACATGTTCATCATGTCAGTCATATGACTAATGCTTTACCTTTCGGTATTCTGTGTTCCGAGACCACTGTAGGGTTCGTAGCGGGAACACACAAAAGCCAAGATCTAATCTATGAGATTGGTGCAAAGATTCTGTAGAGTACTAACCCTCGTAGATCCAAAGCGTTTAACAAGATCAGATTCTCGTGGTTGATGTAGTTATTCACTTGCCAGTCTCAAGATCGTGAAGATGATCCTTCCGGCGCCATGTTTCGGCAGCTCTTCCGTAGCCGGTCACACGTACGGTAGTGGATGAAGACCTTCCTCTCCCTTGTTCTAGCAGGGCACCGGAGGTTTGTAGATCTCCACGGAATCCCGACAACACGACAGTGTGGTGGTGGTGGTGAAGAATAGACTACTGCAGGGCTT
The DNA here is from genome assembly GCA_916181665.1 of Avena sativa. Lineage (NCBI taxonomy): Eukaryota > Viridiplantae > Streptophyta > Magnoliopsida > Poales > Poaceae > Avena > Avena sativa. The sequence goes on along the minus strand of OV702282.1, from coordinate 12,457,231 downwards.
CGCCTAAGTCGAAGCAGCTATATGGAGGAGAGAGGGAGGCACTTGGCGGCTAGGGTTTGGGGTGAGGGAGTAGGGGGCGCCCCACCCCTGCTTATATGGGTGGGAGGGGCGGCGGCCAGGGTTCCCAGCCCTGGCCGAGTCCACCCCCAACTCACATTGGCCGGCGACAAGATAGGGAGAAGGTAAACCTTGTCCCTCAAGGTTTCCTTTCCTTCCTCCACTAGGACTTTGACTTTCAAACTAGGATTTGCCTATTCAAACTAGAGTTTGATTATCTCTTCCATGTCCTTGGCCAAATTGACCTAGTGGTCCATTCTCCTACCCCATTAGCGCATAGTGCATTCCAAGTACCCCCTCCTGGGGTGGTGGACCTTCCAGAACTTTCTAGAAGGTTTTAGTCAAAACACCAAAAACATTTCCGAACCCCGGAAATTGACTTTCCTTATATGAATCTAATTCTCCGAACCATTCCGGATCTCTTCATGATGTCCTGGATCTAATCGGAGACTCTAAACAACATTCGGTCTCCAACTCATATTCCATATCTACTAAGCAACATCGAATCCTTAAGTGTGTCTCCCTATGGCTCGTGAACTATGCAGACATGATCGAGACACCTCTCCGATTAATAACCATTAGAGGAATCTAGAAATCCATTATGGCTCCCACATATTTCTATGATTACATTGTGATCGAATGAACCATTTACATACGATACCGGTTCCATTTGTCACGCGATACTTTACTTATCTGAGGTTTGATCGTCGGTATCTCTTATACCTAGTTCAACCTCGTTACCGATAAGTACTTTTTACTCGTTCCGTGATATGACATCCCTTGTGACCTAGTCACATGCTTGCAAGCCAATTGTATGACATTCCACCGAGAGGGCCCAGAGTATATCTATCTGTCATATGGATGGACAAATCCTACTCTTGATCCATGTGCCTCAACACATACTTTCAAAATAACTAATGCCACCTTTATAACCACCCAGTTTTGGAAGTGGTGTTTGATGTCATCAAAGTATTCATCCGGTGATGGTGATTGACATGATCTCATGGTCGAAGGATTAGGTTATTATGTATTTGAAAGCTTTGTAGCAAATGAACTCTAAATGAATTGATCTTACGCTACACTTACTATAGGAGTGTGTCCATCTTATCATTCTCTTAATGACATGATCTTGTTATTAATAACATATAATGTCCATGATCAGGAAACCATGATCATATATTAATCAACAAACTAGTTCAAGAAGAGGCTTACTAGGGACTTCTTTTATGTTAACACAACACACAAGTATTAATGTTTCCGGTTCATACAATTATAGCATGGGATGTAAACATTTATCATAAACACAATATATAATAATAACCATTTTATTATTGCCTCTTGGGCATATCTCCAATATCACGTGCCTAAAAGATTGTGGTCACGGAGGTCTAAGTTCCTATTGAACCAAGTAGGTCAGGTAAAACAATCAAATACTAAGATTTGAGAGTAAATCATTGTTGTTTCACAATGATGAACCAACTATATGCAAGGAAGCGATGATGGGCCCTGACTCCGTCATAAGGGTTGAAGCCATAGAATCCGTGATAGTTCCATACACGAGAAATCATGTTTTTGAACTTGGAAGACCCTTTGGAAAGTTGTAAAACCTTATAGTCGTATTTGGATCTATAAAGAAATAGACATGGATGTTTCACATCTATGAAATAGTCGACATGTCGGGAAAGAGTTTACGACAATGTTCAAACGGTTGAATATGAAAAGATTTGGTCTTTCATGGCAATATTTAGTCTGGACGGATTAATGTAGCAAACACTACATATAATTCTGCTATATGGTAGTTGAACAAACAAAACAAAGTTCTTCTAATAGAATGGTTACCTAGTGAGTGTACATGACATGATCCAAAGGGTTTTGTTACTTCAAAGGATGCTAAAACCATATGCAAACTTCAATGGTTGAAGTAAGCGTCGCGGAGTTGGAATCTTCACCATGATGAAACTGTTAAAAGGTTTAATTTCATCGAGACGATGAAGATACTTGCATTTGCAAGAAATTAAGTGGGAGCGCTAAGACATATTTTTAATGCATTATGTGAAAGACATATTGTTGATTGGAAATGATGTATCTTTTATTTGACACAGGTTAAGAATTTCATTTCGATGAAAGACTTGGGCAAAACCCGAATATTAGGTATCAATGTTTATATGGACAGATTGAGACGCTAATATGGTTGTGCCAAATGTATATAGATGAAATATTGAATGAGTTCAATATGGAAACAACAAGAAAAGTACTTGTCGCACAGGAAGGATTGAATCAAGATTCAAGTGTATTGACACTTGGTAAGTGAGATGAGATCCAAGCATTTTTGACACTTGGTAAGTGAAATCAGAAGAATATTTTGATAAATCATACTATGATATGTCCTATGTGTTGGAGATATGCCCTAGAGGCAATAATAAATGTAGTTATTATTATATCTTTGTGTTTATGATAAATGTTTACATTCATGCTATCATAGTATTAACAAGGAAACATTAATACTTGTGTGATTTGTAAACTTAATTTGAAGTCCCTAGTAAAGCCTCTATATAATACTAGCTTGTTGGTTAATAGATGATTGTGGTTTCCCTATCATGAACATTGAGATGTTATTAACAACAAGATCATATGGTTAGGAGAATGATATGGTGGACTACTCCTATAGATAAGCGTAGCATAAAGATCAAGTCATTTTAATAGTTCAATTGCTATATGCTTTCTGATACATAGTAATCTAATTCCTTCAACCATGAGATCATGCGTATCATCTTTACCGGATGGATGCTTTGATGACATCAAACACCACACCGTAACTGGGTGGCTATAAAGGTGGCATTGAGTGTTTGGAAAGTATTTGTTGAAACACATGGATCAAGAGTGGGATTTGTCCATCCATATGACGGATAGATATACTCTGGGCCCTCTCGGTGAAATGTCATCCAATTAGCTTGCAAGCATGTGACTGGCTCACAAGGGATCACATATCACGGGAACGAGAAAATAGTACTTATCGGTAACGAGGTTGAACTAGGTATGCAGAGATACCGACGATCATAACCTCGGATAAGTAAACTATCGTGAGACAAAGGGAAATTGATATCGTATGTAAGTGGTTCATTCAATCGCAAAGTAATCGTAGAAATATGTGGGAGCCATATGAATTTCCAGATTCCTCTATTGGTTATTGCTCGGAGAAGTGTCTCGATCATGTCCGCATAATTCACGAACCGTAGGGAGACACACTTAAGGATTCGACATTGTTTGAGTAGTTATGGAATGATGAGAAAGAGTCTGAATGGTGTTCGGAGTCTCGAATGGGATTCGGGATATCACGAGGAGATCCGGAATGGTCCGGAGAGTAAGATTCATATAAGGAAAGTCCCGTTTCGGAGTTGGAGAATGGTTCCGGTGTTTTCATCGGGAATGTTCTAGAAGGTTCCGGAATGTCCGGCGCTCCAGGGGGGAAGGGTACATGAATGTGTTATATCAAGTTGGTATGATTGCATCATGTACTCGGTGTCATCGCTGAACAAAAATAGAGGGTTTATTCAAATCCTAGTTTGAAAAGTCAAATGGCTAGTTTGAAAGTCAAACGGCAGTTTTTGGAAAGAGGAGGAGGAGCGGGAAACCAAGTTGGGGAGGAGTTCCCTCCTCCAACAGCCGGCCCACCTCCAAGCCGAGTTGGGGAGGGACTCCTCTCCCTCCCCTTGGCCGGCCGGCCCCTCCACCTATATAAGGAGGGGCAGGGCTCCCTCCTAGAGACACACAAGATCCTCTCCTCCAAACCCTAGCCGCCAGCGCCGCCACCTCCACTGCCGCCGCTGACCTAGGTCAAGCCGCCGCTGCCACCTAGCAACCCTAGCCGCCGGCCAAGCTTCCTCCTCGGCATGTCTAAACCCTAGATCGTCGAGGGACTCTCTCATACTCCACCATACTCGCTCCGGCTTAAGGCGAAGCCCTGCGAGATCTCCCCTCTACTTCCGGTACCACGCCGTTGTGCTGCCGGAATCGCGAGGAGAGTGCTACAACCTCCGCTGCCTGCTGGAACAAGGGAGAAGAAGGTCTTCGTCGAGTACCGAACGTGTGACCGACTGCGGGAGCGCTGCCGGAACGCAGCGCCGGAAGGATCGTCTACGCGATCTTGAGATCGGAAAGAGTACGACTACATCACCCACGAGAATCCGCTCTCATTAAACACTTTGGAATCTTCGAGGGTGAGTTATTCCATCGACTCGTTGCTACAATCTAGTAGATAGATCTTGGCTTGTTTGTTTGTATGCGGTAGAAATTTTTTGTTTTCCATGCTACGAAACCCTACAGTGGTATCAGAGTCGTGTCTATATGTAGATCTGTTGCACGAGTAGAACACAATGGTCATTGTGGGTGTTGATGCTTTTATTGTCGATTGCTTCTTGTGTACTTTGCATCTTGCGGTATGTTGGGATGAAGCGGCCCGGGCTAACCTTACATGACATCGTTCATGAGACTTGCTCCACGCTTGACATGCAACTTGTATTGCATAAGTGGCTTTGCGGGTGCCTGTTTCTCCTAGCATAGTTAAGATCCAATTTACAACGGGTGATTAACAATACTAGTATCAATGTTGTGGTTCATGTTCGTAAGTTAGAACGACACTTATTGAAAGCCCCAAACCACGTAAAATATGCAAAGAAAGTAGAGGCGTCTAACTTTGTTTTGCAGGGGTGTGCTGTGATGTGATATGGCCATGATTGTGATTATATTTGATGTATGCAATGTTCCTTATGGTAAGTTGGCAACCGGGAGGAGCCATATGGTTGTCTTTAATTTCTGTTATGACCCGCGTGTCTATTCAAAGTAGTTTAAGCCGGTGGACGACAACCATGGAGAAGCGTCATTGACCTTGATGCAATGCCGGTGATGATGGAGATCATGTTCATGCTAAAAGATGGAGATTGGAAGCACAAAGAAGAAAGGCCATATCATATCACATATTATGAATTGCATGTGATGTTAATCCTTTATGCATCTTGTATTGCATAGTAGACGACGGTAGCATTATAAGATGATCCCTCATGCACATGAATTTCAAATCATAAAGTGTTCACCCTTAGTTAGCACCGTTGCTAAAGCTTGTTGTTTCGAAGCACCACGTGATGATCGTGTGTGTTAGATTCCGCAAGTGTATACAATGTGAGCAAGCCAGATTTGCTCATGCGGAAACTAAGGTTTGATCTTGACGAGCCTAGCATGTACAGACATGGTCTCGGAACACGGATCACCGAAAGGTAAAGCATGAATTATATAGTAGATATGATGAACATGTCGATTGTTCGCCATTGAAACTATATCAACTCTCGTGATGATCGGTGTTGATGTGGTGGATTTGGTTCGTGTGATCACTAAAACAATGTGAGGGATATTGTTTTGAGTGGGAGTTCACCTAGATTAATTTTATTATTAATTTGAACTTAATTTGTCATAAACTTAGTCTAAACTATTGCAAATATGATGTAGATCAATGGCAGCCCCTACTATCAATTTTAATGCGTTCCTAGAGAAAGAAAAGTTGAAAAACAATGGAAGCAACTTCGCGGATTGGTTCCGAAATTTGAGGATTGTCCTCACAGCTGGTAATTTGACCTATGTGCTGGATGCACCGCTGGGTGACCCACCTGCAGCTGATGCTGCCGATGAAGTAAAGAACGTTTACCTCACTCAGGAGACTCAGTACTCCACAGTTCAGTGTGCTATCTTGTATGGTTTAGAATCGAAGCTTCAGAAAAGGTTAGAGAATTCAGACCCATATGATATTGTCGAGGATCTCAAATTGATCTTTGAGACTCATGCGGAAATTGAAATATATGAGGCTTCTGAAAAGTTCTTTAACTGCAAGATGGAAGAGGGCAGCTCCGTCAGTGAGCATGTTCTTAAGATATCTGGGCACGCAAACAAACTTCAAAGCTTGGGTATTGTGATTCCTAATGCTTTGGGGATTTACCGTGTCCTCCAATCACGACCACCAAGTTACAAGAATTTGTGATGAACTACAACATGCAAAACATGAACAAGACGTTGCCAGAACTCTTTGCCATGTTCAAATCTGCAGAAGTGGATATCAAGAAAGAGCACCAAGTGTTGTTGGTCAATAAGACCACCAAATTCAAGAAAGGCAAGTCTAAGCAGAAGGGACACTTCAAGAAGGGTGGTAAGAAAGTTACCACGCCGACGAAGAAGACCAAGGCTGGACCTAAGCCTGATACTGAGTGCTTTTACTGCAAGGGAGAAGGTCACTGGAAGCGGAATTGCCCAAAGTACTTGGCGGATTTAAAGAACGGCAACATCAAGAAGAAAGGTATATCTGATATACATGTTATTAATGTGTATCTCACTAGTACTCGTAGTAGTGCCTGGGTATTTGATACTGGTTCGGTTGCTCATATTTGTAACTCGAAACAGGTGCTGCAGAATAAACGGAAGCTAGCGAAGAACGAGGTGACGATGCGCGTGGGAAACGGATCAAAGGTTGATGTGATCGCGGTCGGCACGCTACCCCTTCATCTACCATCGGGATTAGTTTTATACTTAAATAATTGTTATTTGGTGCCTGCGTTAAGCATGAACATTATATCGGGATCTTGTTTATTGCGAGACAGTTACTTGTTTAAGTTCGAGAATAATGGTTGTTCGATTTATATGAGTAATATGTTTTATGCACATGCACCTTTGATAGATGGTCTATTCTTGTTGAATCTCGATAGTGGAAATACACATATAAATAACATTGAGGCTAAACGTTTGAAATCGAGCGATAACTCGACCTATATGTGGCACTGTCGTCTTGGTCACATTGGAGTGAAGCGTATGAAGAAACTCCATTCCGATGGACTTCTTGAATCACTTGATTTTGAATCACTTGAAAGATACGAAGCATGTCTGATGGGTAAAATGACTAAGACTCCATTCTCTGGTATGATGGAGCGAGCTACGGACTTGTTGGAAATCATACATACCGATGTGTGTGGTCCAATGAGTGTAGCATCGCGCGGTGGTTATCGTTATGTTCTTACCTTCACGGATGACTTGAGTAGATATGGGTATATCTATTTCATGAAACATAAGTCCAAAACTTTCGAGAAGTTTAAGGAATTTCAAAGTGAGGTAGAGAATCAACGTAAGAAGAAGATTAAATTTCTACGTTCTGATCGTGGAGGTGAATATCTAAGTTACGAGTTTGGCGAGCATTTGAAGAAATGCGGAATACTTTCACAATTGACACCGCCGGGAACACCACAGCGTAATGGTGTGTCCGAACGTCGTAATCGAACTCTCTTAGATATGGTTCGTTCTATGATGTCACTTACAGATTTACCGCTATCATTTTGGGGTTATGCATTAGAAACAGCCGCATTCACTTTAAATAGAGCACCATCTAAATCCGTTGAAACGACACCGTATGAATTATGGTTTGGGAAGAAACCTAGATTGTCGTTCCATAAAGTTTGTGGATGCGAAGCCTATGTAAAGAAGTTACAGCCGGACAAGCTTGAACCCAAAGTGGAAAAATGCGTGTTCATTGGATACCCGAAGGAAACTATTGGGTATACCTTCTATCATAGATCCGAAGGCAAAATCTTCGTTGCCAAGAATGGATCCTTTCTAGAGAAGGAATTTCTCTCGAAAGAAGTGATTGGCAGGAAAGTAGAACTCGACAAGGTTGTCGAACCTTCTCTCGAAATTGCGAGTAGCGCAGCACCGGAAGAAGTTCCTGTGGTGCCTGCACCAATTAGAGAGGAAGCTAATGATGATGATCATGAAACTTTGGTTGAAGTTGCTACAGAGCCTCGCAGGTCAACGAGAACTCGTACCACTCCAGATTGGTATGATCCCGTTATGAGTGTCATGTTGGTGGACAACACCGATGACCCTGAGACATATGAGGAAGCGATGATGAGCCTAGATTCCAATAAATGGCAAGAAGCCTTGAAATCCGAGATTGGATCCATGTACGAAAACCAAGTATGGACTTTGGTGGACTTACCGGATGGCCTGAAGGCTGTCGAGAATAAATGGATCTTCAAGAAGAAAACAAATGCTGATGGTAATGTTACTGTCTATAAAGCTCGACTTGTCGCAAAAGGGTTTCGACAAATTCAAGGAGTTGACTACGATGAGACTTTCTCACCAGTAGCGAAGCTAAAGTCTGTGAGGATTATGTTAGCAATTGCTGCATATTATGATTATGAGATATGGCAGATGGATGTCAAAACAGCATTCCTCAATGGAGACATTGATGAAGAGTTGTATATGATGCAACCCAAAGGTTTTGTCGATCCTAAATATCCTAACAAGGTATGCAAACTTCAACGGTCCATCTATGGATTGAAGCAAGCATCCCGAAGTTGGAATCAACGTTTTGATAAGGTAATCAAAAGTTTTGGTTTTATACAAACTTATGGAGAAGCTTGTATTTACAAGAAAGTGAGTGGGAGCTCTATAGCATTCTTAATACTATATGTAGATGACATATTGTTGATTGGGAACGATGTAGACCTTCTTAATAGTGTCAAGGAATATTTGAATAATAGTTTTTCAATGAAGGATCTTGGCGAAGCAGCTTACATATTAGGCATAAAGATTTATAGAAATAGATCGAAACGCCAAATATCATTGTCTCAAAGTACATATTTGGACAAAGTTCTAAAGAGGTTTGGAATGGAAGATAGCAAGAAAGGGTTCTTGCCCATGTTTCCCAATACGACCTTGAGTAAAACTCAAAGTCCGACATCGGCAGAAGATAGAGAAAGGATGAGTAAGACTCCCTATGCCTCAGCCATAGGATCTCTAATGTATGCCATGCTATGTACTAGACCCGACATTGCATATGTTGTTAGTTTAACTAGCAGATATCAAAGTGATCCAGGAGTGGATCATTGGACAGCGGTCAAAAACATCCTTAAGTACTTGAGAAGAACTAAGGATATGGTTCTATCTTATGGAGGTGATGAACAGCTCGTTGTTAATGGTTACACCGATGCTAGTTGGAACACCGATCCGGATGATTCTAAATCACAATCTGGATACGTATTTATTTTGAATGGTGCAGCAGTTAGCTGGAGGAGTGCAAAGCAAAGCGTTGTGGCGAGATCTTCAACTGAATCGGAATACATGGCTGCTTCGGAGGCTTCACAAGAAGCGATATGGATGAAAGAGTTCATTACAGAGCTGGGTGTGGTTCCTAGTGCGCTGGACCCAATGTCTATCTACTGTGATAACATGGGCGCCATAGCCAATGCGTAAGAACCAAGGTCACACAAGAAGTTGAAGCACATCAAGCTACGTTTTCACGCTATTCGAGAACATATCCAAGATGGGGATATAAAGATTTGCAAAGTACACACAGATCTGAATGTGGCGGATCCGTTGACTAAACCTCTCCCGAGGGCAAAACATGACCAGCACCAAACTGCCATGGGTGTTCGGTATATTACCATGTAATCTAGATTAGATGACTCTAGTGCAAGTGGGAGACTGTTGGAGATATGCCCTAGAGGCAATAATAAATGTTGTTATTATTATATCTTTGTGTTTATGATAAATGTTTACATTCATGCTATAATAGTATTAACAAGGAACCATTAATACTTGTGTGATTTGTAAACTTAATTTGAAGTCCCTAGTAAAGCCTCTATATAATACTAGCTTGTTGGTTAATAGATGATTGTGGTTTCCCTATAATGAACATTGAGATGTTATTAACAACAAGATCATATCGTTAGGAGAATGATATGGTGGACATACTCCTATAGATAAGCGTAGCATAAAGATCAAGTCATTTTAATACTTCAATTGCTATATGCTTTCTGATACATAGTAATCTAATTCCTTCGACCATGAGATCATGCATATCATCTTTACCGGATGGATGCTTTGATGACATCAAACACCACACCGTAACTGGGTGGCTATAAAGGTGGCATTGAGTGTTCCGAAAGTATTGGTTGAAACACATGGATCAAGAGTGGGATTTGTCCATCCATATGACGGATAGATATATTCTGGGCCCTCTCGGTGAAATGTCATCCAATTAGCTTGCAAGCATGTGACTGGCTCACAAGGGATCACATATCACGGGAACGAGAAAATAGTACTTATCGGTAACGAGGTTGAACTAGGTATGCAGAGATACCGACGATCATAACCTCGGATAAGTAAACTATCGTGAGACAAAGGGAAATTGATATCGTATGTAAGTGGTTCATTCGATCGCAAAGTAATCGTAGAAATATGTGGGAGCCATATGAATTTCCAGATTCCTCTATTGGTTATTGCTCGGAGAAGTGTCTCGATCATGTCCGCATAATTCACGAACCGTAGGGAGACACACTTAAGGATTCGACGTTGTTTGAGTAGTTATGGAATGATGAGAAAGAGTCCGAATGGTATTCGGAGTCTCGAATGGGATTCGGGATATCACGAGGAGATCCGGAATGGTCCGGAGAATAAGATTCATATAAGGAAAGTCCCGTTTCGGAGTTGGAGAATGGTTCCGGTGTTTTCATCGGGAATGTTCTAGAAGGTTCCGGAATGTCCGGCACTCCGGGGGGCGAAGGGTACATGAATGTGTTATATCAAGTTGGTACGATTGCATCATGTACTCGGTGTCATCGCTGAACCAAAATATAGGGTTTATTCAAATCCTAGTTTGAAAAGTCAAACGGCTAGTTTGAAAGTCAAACGGCAGTTTTTGGAAAGAGGAGGACGAGTGGGAAACCGAGTTGGGGAGGAGTTCCCTCCTCCAACCGCCGGCCCACCTCCAAGCCAAGTTGGGGAGGGACTCCTCTCCCTCCCCTTGGCCGGCCGGCCCCTCAACCTATATAAGGAGGGGCACGGCTCCCTCCTAGAGACACACAAGATCCTCTCCTCCAAACCCTAGCCGCCGGCGCCGCCACCTCCACTGCCGCCGCCGACCTAGGTCAAGCCGCCGCCACCACGTAGCAACCCTAGCCGCCGGCCAAGCTTCCTCCTCAGCGTGTCTAAACCCTAGATCGTCGAGGGACTCTCTCATACTCCACCATACTCGCTCCGGCTTAAGGCGAAGCCCTGCGAGATCTCCCCTCTACTTCCGGTACCACGCCGTTGTGCTGACGGAATCGCGAGGAGAGTGCTACAACCTCCGCTGCCTGCTGGAACAAGGGAGAGGAAGGTCTTCGTCGAGTACCGAACGTGTGACCGACTGCGGGAGCGCTGCCGGAACGCAGCGCCGGAAGGATCGTCTACGCGATCTTGAGATCGGAAAGAGTACGACTACATCACCCATGAGAATCCGCTCTCGTTAAACACTTTGGAATCTTCGAGGGTGAGTTATTCCATCAACTCGTTGCTACAATCTAGTAGATAGATCTTGGCTTGTTTGTTTGTATGCGGTAGAAAATTTTTGTTTTCCATGCTACGAAACCCTACACTATGCTCTAAATGTTATGAGCATATACCAGAGTGACTCATTGGACGATATTAAGGATATTCTTATGATCTTTGGAAGAACTAAGAATATGTTATTTATGTAGAGGTGGCAAATAGATAGATAGTTCATTGTAAAGTGTTACATTAATACTAGTTTTGTCACAAGATACAAATTAAGTTTATCTCAAATTAAAATATGAGTGGCACAATGTAATGGAAAGGAATTTCCATAGCGGATTTGGATGAGTTCCAAAGTTAAGACATTATGACAAATACTACAACAAAAGTAACGAAAGGTCAAATTAAAATATGAGTGGCACAATGTATATGACTGCTATTGTATCAGCAAAAGAGGGCATTTGTGTTAAGTAGTCTTTTTATCAAACTAGGTGTGGTTCACAGCGGGCTAGTACTATCAAGATATATTGTTTGAAATTTTTATCAACATGTTTTAACCCCAAGGAACGAAAGGTCTCACCAAAGGACCAAATTTATACAATTCCATCTCATTGGAGGATGAGTGATGTGTAGAGACGCAAAGACATGTACACGTGGACCTAGAAGTGTCATATCCAAAGATTATGTTTACCACTAGCAATCGTGTATATACAACACCAGAAAGGCATAGGTGTTGAATGCACAAGTTTTTCTAGTCTAGATTATTGACTCTAGTGCAAGTGGGGGACTATTGGAGATATGCCCAAGAGTCAATAATAAAATGCTTATTATTATATCTTTATGTTTATGATGAATGTTTGCATAACATGCTATAATTGTATTAACCGGAAACATTAATACTTGCGTGTTTTGCAAACATAAAAGAGTCCCTAGTAAGCCTCTTGTGAAACTAGCTTGTTGATTAATAGATGATTATGGTTTCCTAATCATGGGCATAAGATGTTATTAATAACAAGATCATGTCATTAGGAGAATAATGTGATGGACACACTCCTATAGTAATCATAGCATAAGATCAAGTCATTAAAGTTCGTTTGCTATAAAGCTACTAAATACATAGTAACCTAATCCTTCGACCATTAGATCATGTTAATCACTATCACCAGATGGATACTTTGATGACATCAAACACCACTTCATAACTGGGTGGTTATAAAGGTGGAATTAGGTATTTTGAAATTATGTGTTGAAGCGCATGGATCAAGAGTGGGATTTGTCCATCCATATGACAGATAGATATTCTCTGGGCCCTCTCAGTGGAATGTCATCCAATTGGCTTGCAAGCATGTGAATAGGTCACAAGGGATGTCATGTCATGGAACGAGTAAAGAGTACTTAGTAACGAGGTTGAACTAGGTATAGAGATACCGACGATCAAACCTCGGGTAAGTAAAGTATCGCGCGACAAAGGGAATCAGTATCGTATGTAAATGGTTCATTCGATCATGAAGTCATCGTAGAAATATGTGGGAGCCATTATGGATTTCCATATCCCACTATTGGTTATTGATCGGAGAGATGTCTTGATCATGTCTGCGTAGTTCACGAACCGTAGAGAGACACACTTAAGGAGTCAATGTTGTTTAAGTAGATATGGAATATGAGTTGGATACTGAATGTTGTACGGAGTCTCGGATTGGATCCAGGACATCACGTAGAGATCCGGAATGTTCCGGAAAATAAGATTCATATAAGGAAAGTCAATTTCTGGGGTTCGGAAATGTTTTCGGTGTTTTGACCGGAAGCTTCTATAATGTTCTAGAGGGACCACCAGTGGGTCCACCACCCCAGGAGGGGTCACTTGGCCTGCGGCATGCCCTAGGGGCTTGCCATACCAAACCCAAGGGGAAGATTCAGCCAGCACAAGGAATTGGGGACAAACCCTTGTTTGTCAAACCCTAAATAAGGAAAGAGGCAAGTTCCACCTCTCCCTTCCTTGTGCACCAAATTGAGGAGTTGGGGAAGGACTCGGCTAGGGGTGGGAACCCTAGCCGCATCCCCCTCTATATAAAGTGGGGTGGGGGCGCACCCCTCCCACCTCACCTCAACTCTAGCCGCCGGCCTTCCTCCTCCCTCCTCCACTGTTCTGCTCCGGTTTAGGTGAAGCCCTGCAGAAATCTCTCATCCTTCACTACCAGCACCACACCATCGTGATTTTGGGATTCCGAGGAGATCTACAACCAGCGCTGCCATGCTGGAACAAGGGAGATGAAGGTCTTCATCGACTACCGTACGTGTGACCGACTGCGGAAGCGCTGCTAGAACACGGTGCCGGAAGGATCGTCTACATGATCTTGAGATCGGCAAGTGATCGATTGCATCAACCATGATAATTCGATCTCGTTAAACTCTTTGGATCTATGAGGGTTAGTTCTCTACAATCTCGTTGCACCGATCTCGTAAATTATATCTTAGCTTTTCCATAGATTAGATCTTTGTTTTGTGTGTTGATGCGATAGAAATTTTTTATTTTCCATGCTACGAACCCTACAATGGTATCAGAACCGACTCCATGCATAGATCTGTTGCACGAGCAGAACACAATGCTTTTGTGGGTGTTGATTGTTTTGTTTTCGCTTGATTTTCATGTACTTTGCATCTTGCGGTATGGTGGGATGAAGCGGCCCGGGCTAACCTTAAATGTCGTCGCACATGAGACTTGCTCCATGCTCAACGTGCAACTTGCATTGCACAAGTGGCTTTGTGGGTGTCTGTCTCTCCCATCATAATAAAGATTTATTTTACAATGGTCACTTAACAATACTTGTATCAATGTTGTGGTTCTTGTTTGTAGATAAGAAGGTTCTTATTCGAAAGTCCTAAGCCACGTAAAACATGCAAAGAAAATTCGATGCGTATAACTTGTTTTTGCCGGACATGTGTTCTAATGTGATATGACCATAATGTGATTGTGATAATATACGGAGGCCACTGCTGGGAGCCATCGCCCCCCTCACCAAATCAAGGACCAATCTAGTGCTCTATTTACCACCCAAAATCGAACCGAATTGGACGCCGTAAGGAGGGGACTGAGTGGAGATGCTCCAAGGAAGAGCGCAACCTTACGTTGGTCACCATCTTTGTAAGATAGGGGAAACCACATGTTAGGTGGCCTTGTATTGCTCATTATATAGGAGGATTACAAGGAGTCCCGGTTGCATACAACACGGACTAGACATAAGGAATACACACGCATACATATCCTACACCTATACAAACACGTCTAGGATATGTATTCTAACACCCTCCCTTAGTCGAAACTGGACGTCTTACGAATGTTGAGACTATCCCAAAAGTCTAGGAAGAGAGGCGATGGTAATCCTTTGGTGAATATGTCCACGAACTGAGATGAACTGGGAACGTGTAGCACCTTAACCTCGCCAGTGGTCACGCGATCTCTGACAAAGTGTAGATCAATCCCCACATGCTTGGTGTGCTGGTGATGTACAGGATTCTGTGTCATGTAAACGGATCTCACATTATCACAGAAGACCACAGAAGCATCATGCACCGGCTGATGAAGCTCCAAAAGTAGCTGTCGAAGCCAACATGACTCGACCACCACATTTGCTACTGCCCGATACTCTGCATCTGCACTCGATCTAGAAACAGTGTGCTGCCGGTTAGCCGACCAAGACACCAAATTCGCGCCGAGGAACACACAGTAGCCTGAAGTAGACCATCGAGTGTTTGGACAACCTGCCCAGTCAGCGTCAGAATAGGCCAGCAATTTGTTCGATGTACTTCGATACAAAGTGAGACCATAGTCGGTGGTGCCACGGATGTAGCGTAGAACACGCTTCACAGGGAGCAAGTGATTAACCCGTGGATCATGCATATGAAGACATATCTATTGTACTGCATAGGAGATATCTGGCCGAGTGAAAGTAAGGTATTGGAGACATCCTGCAATACTGCGATACTCTATAGGATCAGCCACGGGATCACTAGACTGAGCTGCAAGCTTAGAAGCTGTATCAACTGGTGTGGAGATGGATTTACACTGCAACATGCCCGTGCGCTCAAGGAGCTCCAGAGCATACTTATCCTGCGATAGAAAGAGACAATCCTTGGTGCGCCTGACTGAGATGCCCAAAAAATAATGTAAGTCACCCATATCCGTCATAGTGAACTCAGAACAGAGTGAACTAATTAAACTCTGCAGCAGTGTCGATGAAGACGCAGCCAAAATTATGTCATCCACATAGAGCAGGAGATAATCCATATCAGGACCACGGCGATAGACGAACAAAGAGTTGTCGGTCTTGGCACTCAAGAACCCAAGTGATGCAATATATGAGGCAAATCACTGAAACCATGCCCGGGGAGCCTGCTTCAAACCATATAAAGATCTGTTCAGGAGGCACACCTTCTTAGGAGCATTGGGATCAATAAAACCTGAGGGCTGTCGAGCATATACTGTCTCATCAAGTGTGCCATTCAGAAAAGCATTCTTGACATCCAACTAATGAATAGGCCATCACTGGAAAGAGCAACCGACAAAACTGTCCGGATTGTGGCGGGTTTGACCACCGGGCTAAAAGTTTCATCAAAGTCAATACCTTCACGTTGCATGAATCCTCGCAAGACCCACCGTTCCTTGTATCGATCAAGAGAACCATCAGAATTCAACTTGTGACAAAAAAATCCAGTTGCCTGTGACTATATTTGCATTGCGAGGTGGATCAACGAGGTCCCAAGTGTTATTTGAGAGAAGTGCACTGTAGTCATCGATCATCGCAGCGTGCCAATTCGGATCCTTGAGCGCTCCACGATACGTCTTCAGAAGAGGAGAGAGACCCTCAACATGAAGATCGAATATGGTCTTCGGCTGCACCATTCCGGTCATGCGATGCGACGGTGGTGGAGGCGGAAGTCGCGGTCGGTGGACCAGAGGTGGCAGCGGCAGTGGAGGAGTTGGTGCAGTGGCCGCACGTGGCGAGGATAACTCCCCAGCAGACGTGTTGGATGGCGAGGCAGACGACGGTGCGGACGCAGGCGACGTAGCAGTCGTGGGCGTCGGCGGTGTCGGGGGCCTGGCAGGGGAGGCAGCCTGCCTGGAGCCTGCGGCAGGCTGCCGTGCAGCAGCGGCAGGCTGGGGCTGCCGTGCGCCAGCGGCGGAGAGACCCGACGAGGGGGCCTGCGGATCCGAGCATGGCGCGGTGAATGGCGTCGCGAGGGGGTGCGGCGGTACCAAGTCCTGCAAAAAATCATAGTGTTGCATAGATACAGGAGTAGACGGCGTGACACCCATGGACGCGAACGGAAAGCTGGACTCATCGAACACAACGTGTCGAGAGATGATGATCTTCTATGTGGACCGATCGAGGCAACGATATCCATGATGGTTGGAAGGGTACCCAAGGAACACGCAGGCGACAGAGCGCGGGGCAAGTTTATGCGGCGCGGTTGCAGGGGTGTTGGGATAGCACAAGCAACCAAAAACACGAAGATCAGCATAGGAGGGATCAAAACCATGGAGAGAACGGAACGGAACACGCTTATCTATGGCCTTGGATGGTAGCCGATTGTGAAGGACAACGGCGGTGTTGAGAGCCTCGACCCAATAACGTGGTGGCATGCTAGATTGTACCAAAAGAGTACGGGTGATATTGTTGAGAGTTCTAATAATGCGTTCAGCTTTCCCGTTTTGCTGCGATGTATATGGACACGAAAAGAGGAGTGCTATTCCATGTTGTTGGGCAAACGAGTGGGGAAGGGAATTATCAAACTCACGACCTTTATCACATTGGATAGATTTGATACACGCATCAAATTGAGTTCGGGCAAGCATGTGAAGGGCGGACAAGTGAGGGAAAGCTTCAGATTTACGTCGAAGAGGATAGACCCAAGCATATTGCGTAAAATCATCAAGACAGACAAGATAATACTTGAAACCAGAAACACTCTCAACGGGTGATGTCCACAAGTCACAATGAATAAGTTGAAACACTTTGGTGGTTACACGAGAAGACGAGTAAAAAGGAAGACAAACATGATGACCTAATTGAAAAGCATGACATAAACTAGATTTGTCTTTATTCTTTTCTAAAGGAACTACTTTGGCGCGAACTAGAGACTCCATGACAGGCCGGCCGGGGTGCCCAAGACGGCGATGCCAAAGCGATTGATCGACGACGACATATGCTTGTGGAAGACTCGAAGAAGGCTGAACCGAATATAGGGGACCCGAACTATTGGATCTGAGAATCTCGGTCTTGGTTGGAAGATCCTTCACAGAAAAACCAAACGGGTCAAATTCGACGGAAACATTATTATCGGTGGTTAAGCGACGAACAGACATGAGATTTTTGATGATATTAGGAACTACCAAAACATTACGGAGATAAAGGGGACGATCCAAGTTGGGAGAAACAAAACGTGCATGTCCGGTGGCGGTGATGGGAAGGGTGGAACCTTTACCGACAACAACAGCACGATTAGAAAAGGAAGGAGACACGAAAGTTAGCATACCGGGATCAGAGGCGAGGTGAGATGACGCGCCGGTGTCCATGACCCACTCGCGGGGGGGGGGGGGGGGGCGCCTGCAGGCCCATGGTCTGGAATTGCTAAAGTAGCGCCGCTTGGTCCCATGATGCAGCCGGTGTTGGTGTCGCCATCAGCACATAGCTGATGTAGCCGTACGGGGCATAGCCATAGGGCGACGGGTGGCGGCGGAGCGACGCCGTAGGGGCCTTGCGTGTAAAACGCATGAGACGGGGCAGACGGACGCGGGGCATAGTAGGGCTGATGTGCGCTGGCGTAGCCGGCTGAGCCATACAGCCACATTTGGATGGCGCCGTTCCATGGGTGCTACGGCGAGGGCCACATGAGAGGTGGCGCGGCAGATGCCGGTGCCGCGGGGGCGGGACCAGCGGGGGTCGTCTCTGTTTTGGCGGGGGCGACGTCCTTGGAAGCATCCTCCTTGGCTTGCTTTTTCTTGCCTCGACCGTTGCCGCGGCCATTGCCTGTGTTGTTAGAGTAGAAGGCGGAGTTGGTAGCGCGGCCGCGGCGACTCTTCTTCTTCATCTCCTGCAGCTGGAGCATGGAGCGGGACTGGGCGAAGGTCGGTGTAGGGACCATAAGGGAGATGAGACCGGAGGCGCCCTCATACTTGCCGTTGAGTCCGTTGAGGCAGTGGATGACGAGCTTGGCGTCGTCGACCGGTGATCCGAGATCGGCGAGGCCGTCAGCGATGGACTTGAGCTTCTGTAGATAGTCCACCATGATCATGTCGCCCATGCTGATTTCAGCGAGTTCGGCGGAGAGGAGGAGCTCGCGGTTGGCCTTGTGATCATTGAAGAGGCCGTTGATGGCGACCCAAAGCTCGGCGGCGGAAGGATCTTCGCCTGGGGTCATGACAGCGTCGAGGAACGGCAAGGAGACCGAGCCGTAGATCCATGACACCACCGTGGCGTCGAGGAGGTTCCACTCCGGCGTTGGAGAGGACGAAGAGGCGCCGTCGAGGTGATCGAGGAGCGCGTACTCGCGGACGGCGGCCCGAAAAAACGTGCGCCACTGGCGATGGACGTCGGTGTCGAGCACAAGTTCCACGGGTACGTGCCCCTTGATGCTTGAGAGGCCAACGGTCTGAGCGTGTAGCGAGGTGAAGGAGAATTTCCCGGCGGCGACCAAAGTGGCGGCGGGGGGGATCTCCTTGTTGGCGGCGGCCTGCGAGATCGCTAGGGCATCATTGCGCGCCTTGGCTGCGTCGATGTCGTGCTGCTTGGCAGCATCAGCGTCGTGCTCCTCGTCGGAGGCCGTCATGGCGTCGACGGTAGGGAAGAAGGGGGTAGGGTTGGCGTCGACGGTAGGCCTTTGATACCATGTAAGATAGGGGAAACCACACGTTAGCTGGTCTTGTATTGCTCATTATATAGAAGGATTACAAGGAGTCCCGGTTGCATACAACACAGACTATACACAATGAATACACACGCATACATATCCTACACCTATACAAACACGTCTAGTATAGGTATTCTAACAATCTCGAGCAAGGAAGGCCCCTCGTCCTGCCGCACTACCACCGATCATTCGCAGAACAGGCAATCTGCCGTGTTGTTGGCCCAGTTTGCAACGAATGCCACCCCGCCGCCTAAGTGAAAGAGCAGCGAAACCGGCTCGCACTTCCTCGCTTGAGCAGATGGATGACGGCGGCGGCCATTGCCGCTGGGTGAAGGTGGTGGGCAACTGGACGGACATCGTCCCTGAAATTACTTGAACTTGTTGAGTTGTCATCATGAGTCTCTCAACTGATCCTAGCGATTCTGGGAGGACTAGACGCTTGTCGCCGCCCAAGTTTAAACTTTGTCTGCCCTCTCGTTCGTGTACCAGACTACCAGCTATTCCCCTATCCTCCTAGGATTTTTTTTTTGACGAAATGTCCTCTTAGGATTCATCACACTAGATAGATTATTAATCATCATGAAGTTAGCAGCCTCATTAATTCGTGTAGGAATTCCGCTTGGTGATTGTTAGTCTAGGGAGTTCATGGACCAGAGAAGCGGCAAAGACATTTCCGTGTAGGATTCATGACTCGTTCAATTGATTTCTTTTGCCTGCAATTGATCTTCTGCGACACTGCATAAACAAAGCCTCACGATTTTGGTGTAGAGCGAGTATTACAGATAAGTAAATATAGAGTTAGTTAGTGTTTTGTTCTAGCCAGACAAAGAGCCGCCGAGAGGAAAATTGCCTAGACCGTAATGGGCGCATAGATGGTCGCATAAGCTGGCGACAGGGCAAGCGTCCGTGCTCCGATAGCTTATGTTGCTGCTCGAGAAAACGACATCTATCCCGCTGTAAAATTTTAGTTACAAATTTGGTTTACATATTTAAGATAACTAGACAAAAGGCTTGCCATTTTTATTAATTAAGGAGAAGTTTAGAGGTGGCAAACAAACCACGCCTTGGTTCCAAAAAAAAGGCCAAGACAAAACAAGACAAAAGCGATAGCCCTACTCTCGTAGCATTAGATTACAAAATGCTTTGGCGCCGGCGATGCTCCATAGAGCTACCTCGTCTTTGGTTTTCTTCATCATCATGATGGATGTTGAAGCTTGGTTGTAAAAGACACTTGCATTCCTATCCTTCCATATATCTCATGAGACCAACATGACCAGGGAGGCCATCACTTTCTTAGATTGACCATTTTTATGGATCTTCTCCTTCCACCATTCCATGACGTTGTACATATCTTATCAATTCATTGGGTCAACATCGGGAAGTCCAAGCCAATTTTTTATCAAACACCAAACACGCATCGTGAAGCGACATTGAAAAAAGAGATGAGTGGACGACTCTTGAACATTGTTGCAAAGCTTGCATAGTCCATAATTTTGCCACCCTCTTCGCTCTAATCTATCCATCGTCGAACAGAACCAACCACGCAAAAGTTTTGCATTTCGAAAGCGCCCACGGCTTCCACACCAAGGAGGACATGGAGGAACGTGTGTGTCCCAAAAATTGCATCTTGTATACCGTCTTAGAGGTGAAATTTCCATGTGATCTTGTCCGTAGTGTGATGATCAAGATGCATGTGGTGGAGTTTTTCCCAAAACTTGTAGAATTGGGCTACATGGTTTGTAGTCAATCCTCCTTGGGTGTTTATTTGTTTATTGTTTATTTGAACCCAGACTTATTGTCTTATTTAATTTACTCTTTTATGTTTATGTTTTGTTTTTAATCAACTTTTTTATATTATGTGTTAAATGCAATTTATCTCTATTATTTTTAATCAATACATACTGGATCTATTTCTTTCTCCTTCCTCGTATGTCTTATCATCATCTCTTCTTTTCAATCCCACATGACTATGTCCCCGTCCTCCTGAGTCACTCCTGACCGAAGCTTTCACTATCTCACGAGCATTACCTCCAGGGGGCATATGCTGTGAACTAGATCCATCAGGTGTACTAGTGCACTAGGAGGCACAGGGGCCATCAGATCATGTACAACGCGTCCAGATTCATGCAGGCGAACAGCTTTCCACTAGGTCTGAACAATTTGTGAAAACGTCCACACAACGTGCCATTTTTATGAAAACCCTAAACTATTCGTCTCTGGTCCAAAGAAAAGAAGGCCACCTCGTCTGCAACAGAGGCAGCCTAGCAACGGAGATTCCCGTGTTCATCTCTATTTCGTAAATCAGAAATGATGTGGGCAGTCTCTCTGAGTTTGACTTTTCTCCCCGTCCGAGTCTGTACTTACAAAATTCCAATCTCATTAAGTATTTCAGAAAATGATATACTTTCTCAGTTTAGGTTTTAAAATAAGTGACGTGAATTTGTTTAGATTTATATGTATCTAGACATGTTTTAGTATTAGATATATACGAATCTAAACAAATCTAAGTCACTTATTTTTGAGACGGAGAGAGTAACAAATTTATATATATATATGTATGTATGTAGTAAAATTTTAGTGTATAACACATGTAAATATAGAAAAATATACGACATCCTTTTCGGATCAGGAGTAGGAGTACATGCTTACTACTTTGCTCTTGATTTTGTAGCTCTCCCTTTTTCTTTTTTGCAAATTACGCTTTTGATTTTTACCGTACGTTTAGCTGGCTAAGGATAATGTGTATGCTACACATGCAGGTACAAGAAAAATCACAGTCCAATAAGTAAGGTTAGAAAAAAAATACTCTTTCCGACACAAATTAGTTGATTTGCTTTTGTCTAAATTCAGATGTATCTAGCACTACAGCAAGTCTAGATACATCCGAATCTATATAAATTTGAGTCAAGTAATCTGGATCGGAGGGAGTACTTGGATTGCTGGGTCGCTGCTGCGAGAGTAGAGTCCAGGTGGGAGGGACATTTCTGTTAAATTGTGTAGTTAGCGGATGAGCTATCTTCTAAATGTGAAAGCAAGTAAGCACCCAGCAACCCGCTTGAATCCAGATGGTCATTTTCACATCCAACGGTACACATTGGCTAGTATACAGTAGTAGTACACCTGATCCGGCTAGTTTGCCCCCCTCCTTCCTCTATTGGTATGTCCGGTCGGCTGCTGCCGCTGTCGGATTTACCTGATGCCGATGATCCTGGCCCCTCATATTTTCTGGTTTGCTGTTGTATCACTTCCAATTTTTAATCACCAAATGAAGCTAAGATATAAGTCAAGTAGGAAGCTGTGACATTTGGAAGAACCATATGAGCAAAGAACATAGTGGCAGAAACTGCCGTATCGCCATTGCAACCAGAAGCAAGCTGAAAATATTAAAAATACTCCTTCCGGCCCATATTAATTGACTCAAATTTATCTAGATTTAAATGAATCTATACACTATTTACTATTTATTATATAGATTCATCCAAATTTTAACAAATCAAAATCAATTAATATGAATTGACGGAATAAAAAACTTTGACTCGGAGCTCACAAGAGAACCATATGTCTGAATACAATATTGTTAGCTACTCACGGTGCAACTTTGACTATCTTTTGGATGATGGAGCAATAATTGCCATAGTTCCATCTTTTTCAACTGAAGAATAATATACTTAGAAACGTTACATTGAACGCTGGAAAATATTTTCAACAATCCAGGAAAAGAAATGCAAGCATCAGCTCTAATTTTAAGCATAATCAACATGATGAACTACAGTAATAATGATACTATCCAATAGCATTTATCCGATAGAACTTAAAACATTATATTTTGCAGAAGATTGGCTCAGGGGAACCACATAGACCAACAAAATTAGGACGGGGGTGTCAGAGAACTCACGTTGTGAGCTGTTATTTTACATCTTACTCCGTTTTTTTTTTGAACAGGGAACGGGTGCAAGAGCACCCGAAATATATTGCTGCTTTGATACACTGGAGTACAAAAAGGCCCAATAAAAGTAAAAATTACATCGAGGCCCAGAAATAAGCACTGAGGACCCTGAGGAAAACTTGAAAAAGCAATCAAGTCCTGCATCCTCTTCCACCTCCAGATCGACGGCGAAACTCCGGCGAAATCCAGCGATTCACAGCGGACGACGCACGGGCCGAGCAGCAAAGGAGCGGCAGCCCTACTGCCATTGGGTCCGACGTGCTGACGGAGCAACTGCCGCTAGAAGACGCCGGAGAGAAGCTCCAAAAACCGAACCGCCGCCGCAGGCACCCAATCCTTCCACCAGCAGAGCCACCACCATGGCGGCTTGAATAGGAAGGAGGGGAGACACCGCCGCGACAAGTACCACCCCAGCATCCAAACAAGGAAGAAGAAGACGACGACGCAACGCTGCAGATCCCCCTCGCCTCCATGGCCGGCCGGGAAGAAGAAGCACCCGCATCAACCGTCACCACCGCACCTTCCTCCCCCGCCACCATGGTCGGCCAAGAAAGGGCCGCAGCATCAACTCCCTCATCAGATGCCAGGTCCTAGGCCTTATTTCGAGTCGCCGGCGGAGGATCCACTCACCTCAACAGACTCCGACCATCGGAGCACTGGAAGAAGAGAGATCCACCTCGGCCCGCTCCAGATCTGGCCGACGACCTGGAGACAACTCCGGGCAGAAGCGCCCAAACCCGCGATGAGACCACCGCAAACACCCTACAACCTAACCCTAACTACGCCAGAACCTCTCCTCCTCCACCTCCGGCCGGCATCGCCGCCGGAGGGGCTCGGGATCGGCCCGGAACCACTGGGCTTCTTCGGTGTACTGTTCACAGGAGAGAGAGATCTGGGTAGAGCGTGTTGCGGGCAATCTTACTCCGTGAACCTGCACATTTATAGGTGATCCAAAACTCTCAAGCAAGCATGGAGTTTACCCGCATACCCTATAGATAAAAAATTACATCCAAATGCAAGTATGATGAGATGGACCGAACATGAATAGGAGAGCTTCTATGCCAGAGTGTCAGAATGGAGTTGATATCACTACCGCTTCTGATTCGCCATGACCTCAATGTTTGGTGTGGTTTGCAGCAACTGCCCCTGGGGCTCCTCTCTGCACCTCCAACTTCCCCCACTTCCCCCACTTCCACGCGCGCTGCATGTGTTGTCAGAACCCCTGAAAGGACGCGCATACAATTTTGTTGGACGGCCTTGTATACTTGTATATAAGAATGATTGTATGGATAATAGTACATCAAGCCCGAATACTGATTGCATACTAAGACGGTTGGTCCAAACGACATAGACACATAATTTGAGATCGAACAAATTCATCAAAAAATACATGGTGTACCAAAAAAGTCATCAAAACTAAATGGCAAATCAAATCCTGATCTCGGAAAATAGCCCATTCTCAAGTACTCTGAATACCTCATCAAGAAGTTTGTGCTGCTACCCAAGCCTAAAGCTCCTAGGCATAATGCCAATTGGAGTATCCTCTTCCCCTGCGGATCATCACACAAAAATAAAAACCTTGACATATCAAACCTCAAATTTACCACCATTCAAGCCAGTAGATTTAAAACTTCATGGATAAACAATGGGAACACCAAATTAGCTAGTGATATGGTTGTCTCCTGGAATGCAACCTTGAGAGTCGGCGCTGCAGTTGCGACCAGGGCACTTTGGCATGTCCTGAATAAACACATCAAACATGTTTCCAATTCAATCTCTTGCAATTTCACCGTACTAAACATAAAATTGCATAGCAATTTCCTGCGGTTGGAGTGTAAAACAAAAGCGTTTTTGTAAAGTCCAATTGCAGGTTAGAACATGCCTGATCCTGGGAGTTCCCTCGGGAGCCTTCAGTCTAATAAAGGGCGCATGGTCTAGGAATTTCCTGGCGATGGTATCGACCTTGCACTCTCTGAATCAATGAACACATGCCCACACGACACTACGGCCTAGCCTAGCGAGCTCATGTGTCACATGGATGCTTGCTAATTGATTAACCTTTATGAACACTAAATCCAGAAATTAGTTGCCACAAAAGTTTTATCTCTACCAGGCTGCCAGCAATAGCTGACTTTGTGGCATGTTTGCACTTCATTTTAGAAAGCAAATTAGCGGTAACTTTCACCCTGCACCAGACATGCATAAACACTCATAGTATATTCCCACCGCACCATCAGCTTGGTCTAGGAACATATCAGACAGACACTATCACACGAATCTGAGTTTTTAGCTACCATTGTAGGTGGGGCGACTACTATCTTGAGGAAAGACTAAGATTTTGTGGTTGGTAATGCATAATTGTCTGCTTCTGCAAAAGATCGACTCTTTTCATAAACTTTTGCACATTGCTACTCCTATTATTGCCCCACAATCTAGACATAGTCGGTGTAGTATAAAGCACAACACACTGTCTTGCTCTCGCTGGCCAAGTCTAGTCATTAATTTCTTAATCATGCCAAGTGTGTTGGTTAGTAGCTATGTGCAAGAAACATGAATTTGTTATGCTCCTAATCTCAAACGTTTAGATATCTCCTTTGTTACACTCTGTAACAAGTGGAGTACTCCCTCCGTTTCAAAATATAAGATGTTTTAGGTTTGTGAAACAAATGTATCTAGACTTGTTTTAGTACATAGTTTACTCAACTTAGGGGTGAATCTATACACTAAAAGAAGTCTACATTCATTTTCTTCACAAACCTAAAACATCTTATATTTTAAAACGGAGGAAGTACTAATTTAGTTGGTGCATGCTTTTATTGATCCAGCTTGCTCTCCCCCTTACCTTCAGTATGGCACGATGGTGAGAATTTGATCACCATGCTCTGCTGCTAGTAGGGAGGACAGCGCGGGCGGTCATGGAGGTGGTGGTGTGCACTTTAGGTTTGGCCTGGACCTGTCCAAAAAGATGAGGTGGCCGCAGCAAGCGAGATCATCGCCGCCGGTGCCGAGAAGTCCCTCCGGCTTTGTATCCCTCCTCCTCCTTCCGTAAGCGCAGTGGCGGACCCAGCGCAAAGTCCCAGTGGGGGCCAAACATATGAGTGGAGGCACCTTATTAGTAAATTCAAATAATTTAAGACTTTTCTTGTAAAAATGCAAAGATTTTATTGCAAATTAGAAATTTGAGCGGGGGCTTTGCCCGCCCCCCTAGCCCTTCTTGTGTCCGCCCTTGCGTAAGCGGACAGCTCGTCGACCTCCTGGACGGGCGCAAACGCTGCAGCCGGCGCCGCCGATATAGGCCTTTGTCGATGTTGCCAAGTCCAGGCATGCTCCTCCTGCCCGTAGACCTCCTCTCCTAGTATATGGCTTCCTACAAATGACATCCCCTCGCCATCTCGTCCTCCCAGCCTCCAACTCTCCCTTCTCCCCAGACGCCCAACCATCACAGGCACTGCAGGTCCCCTCACCAGATTGGCGGGCTCCTAGAAGGCCAGGGGCTCGTGCTGGAGGTTAGCGGCAAGGTCGTGCGAGGAGAAGAGAGGAGGACGGTCAGGAGGACAAGTCGACCTGGAGAGAGGAGAGGGCGCATATGGATCCCAGTGGGTGGCAGTAGAGTAGGCATTGTGATGGGCGGCATGCGTGGATTGGGGGAGGCGAAGATATAAGAGCGAGGGGCGCGGAGGCGACCTCTACCTGGTGGTGACCGCAGGACATGGTGGCGGGGCACGGGATGACGCGTTTTGGTGTGGCCTGGGTCTGTAGCTGGACGACAACATTGTCCAGGGTGCTGCAGCGGAACATGGGGCTACTCGAGCCTGATCTGGGTTTAGATCAAGGGTAGCATGGGCCTGATCTGGGCATGACGGACCTTGCATGTCCCGTTCGATCAGCGACCGCCCCGGCGGTGGAGGGAGGATCCTCGCCGATGGCTACTGGGCCAACCAACTGCCCCAGGGATGTCCTACTCGTTCGATCGATGCCCTGGCCTTGGACTTTCACGCCATGGTCTCTAGGTCGAGGATGCCGAGGCAGCGGCCCCGGAAGGTGGTCTACAAGGGCGATCCGAAGCGGCTCCTGGAGGTGGTTCGCGATGGTGATCCTTAGAACGGCTGCATTCTGGTAGGCCCAAGTGAGCTTGGTGGCAATAGAGCTGCTGCTTGGCGGCATGTGATGGCGCCTGAGAGCACTTCATCAGAAAATCCCAAGAGCAAGGTATGATGCAGCACAGTAGCAAGTCTTCCCTCAGCAAGAAACCAAGGTTATCGAACTAGTAGGAGGAAGGAAACGTCTTAAAGGTGTTACAAGCAACGTGGAAAACTGCACAACACAAACTCAAGACTTTGCCCCAACTAACAGTGAGGTTGTCAATCTCACCGGTTGTTGTAACAAAGGATTAACTGTATGGTGTGGAAGGTGATGATGGTTTGCAGCAAGTAAACAGTAACAGTGGAAGATGTATCAATGGTAAAGATTGGACCGGGGTCCATAGTTCACTAGAGGTGCTCTCCTTAGATAACAAACATGGCATGCTGGGTAAACAAATTACAGCAGGGCAATTGACAGGACTAAGCAAGGCATAACAATGCAATACTAGACAAAAAGATCCTATGAGGTTCGATTGGGAAATACAACAATATACATATACCGCCATCCAACTTCATCTATGACTAGAAGTCCACCTTCAGGTTATTATACGAACCCCCTCCAGTATTAAGTTACAAGCAACAGACAACTGCTTTAAGCAAAGTGTGTAAGGCAAATAATCCACTTGTTCCATGAACAAGAACAGTTGTTTTCTCCCTAGTGGCAACAACACATCTATAACCGTCGAGATTTCTGTCACTTCCCTTGATTAAGTAGAGGCATGAACCCACTATCGAGTATAAATACCCCCTCTTGGATTCACTAGCAACTACTTGGCTAAGATAGCTACTAACAACGGAGAGCATGCAAGATCACAAACAACACAGACATGATCGAATCAAATAGACAAAACCATTAATCAATCTGACATAGTAATCTCAATATCCATCAGATCCCTATAAACACAACATGCATGATTACAAATAGAGGAGATGTTGATCATGAACAAAGCTCACAAGATCTAGACATGAAAACACAAGGAGGAGATACAACCATCTAGATACTACATGGACCCGTAGTGTAAGGTGGAACTACTCACGCTTCATACCGGAGGTTGGCATGATGAAGAAGAAGGCCTCCGGGATGATCTCCCCTCCGGCAGGGTGCCAGGAAGAGCTTCAGATCCCCCCTATCTAGGGACTATGGTGGCGGCGGCTGTTGGAGATATGCCCTAGAGGCAATAATAAATGTAGTTATTATTATATCTTTGTGTTTATGATAAATGTTTACATTCATGCTATAATAGTATTAACAAGGAAACATTAATACTTGTGTGATTTATAAACTAAAATAGAGTCCCTAGTAAAGCCTCTTTATAATACTAGCTTGTTGGTTAATAAATGATTGTGGTTTCCCTATCATGAACATTGAGATCTTATTAACAACAAGGTCATATTGTTAGGAGAATGATATGATGGACATACTCCTATAGATAAGCGTAGCATAAAGATCAAGTCATTTTAATAGTTCAAATGCTATATGCTTTCTGATACATAGTAACCTAATTCCTTCGACCATGAGATCATGCATATGACCATCACCGGAAGGATGCTTTGATGACATCAAACACCACACCGTAACTGGGTGGCTATAAAGGTGGCATTGAGTGTTCGGAAAGAATGGGTTGAGACACATGAATCAAGAGTGGGATTTGTCCATCCATATGACGGATAGATATACTCTGGGCCCTCTCGGTGGAATGTCATCCAATTGGCTTGCAAGCATGTGACTAGCTCACAAGGGATCACATACCACGGGAACGAGAAAAGAGTACTTATCAGTAACGAGGTTGAACTAGGTATGCAGAGATACCGACGATCAAAACCTCGGATAAGTAAACTATCGTGAGACAAAGGGAAATTGGTATCGTATGTTAGTGGTTCATTCGATCGCAAAGTAATCATAGAAATATGTGGGAACCATATGAATTTCCAGATTCCTCTATTGGTTATTGTTCGGAGAAGTGTCTCGAGCATGTTCGCATAATTCACGAACCGTAGGGAGACACACTTAAGGATTCGATGTTGTTGAGTAGTTATGGAATTATGAGTAAGAGACCGAATGTTGTTCGGAGTCTCGGATGGGATCCCGGATATCACGAGGAGATCTGGAATGGTCCGGAGAATAAGATTCATATAAGGAAAGTCCTGTCTCGGGGTTGGAGAATGGTTCCGTTGTTTTCATCGGGAATGTTCTAGAAGGTTCCGGAAGGTCCGGCACTCCGGAGGGGAAGGGTACATGAATGTGTCATAACAAGTTGGAATGGTTGCATCATGTACTAGGTGTCATCTCTGAGCAAAATAAAGGGATAAATCAAATCCTAGTTTGAAAAGTCAAACGCCAATTTGAAAAGTCAAACGGCAAGTTTGCTTGGTGGAGGGAGAGTAGGAAACCTACTTGGGGAGGAAGTCCCTCTCACTCCACCGCCGGCCTTGGAAGCCGAGTTGGGGAGGGACTCCCCTCCCCTTGGCCGCGCCCTCCCACCTATATAAGGAGGGGCATGGCTGCCCCTCCAAGAACACACCTAGCCCTCTCCAAACCCTAGCCCTAAGCCGCCGGCGCCACCACCTCCTGCTGCTGCCGCCGCCTAGGGCAAACCCTAGCCACCGACTTGGGGCAATCCCCTTGCCCTAGCCGCCGGCCTAGCCCTCTCTCCTTGGTGTGTCTAAACCCTAGATCACCGAGGCCTCTCTCATAGTCTACCATACTCGCTCCGTCTTAAGGCGAAGCCCTGCGAGATATCCCCTCTACTTCCGATACCACGCCGTCGTGCTGCCGGAATCACGAGGAGAGTGCTACAACCTCCGCTTCCTGCTGGAACAAGGGAGAGGAAGGTCTTCATCGAGTACCGAATGTGTGACCAACTGCGGAAGCGCTGCCGGAACGCAGCGCCGGAAGGATCGTCTACACGATCTTGAGATCGGCAAGAGTACGACTACATCACCCACGAGAATCCGCTCTCGTTAAACACTTTGGAATCTTCGAGGGTGAGTTATTCCGTCGACTCGTTGCTACAATCTAGTAGATAGATCTTGGCTTGTTTGTTTGTATGCGGTAGAAATTTTTTGTTTTCCATGCTACGAACCCCTACAGTGGTATCAGAGCCGTGTCTATATGTTGATTTGTTGCACGAGTAGAACACAATGGTCATTGTGGGCGGTGGTGCTTTTATTATCAATTGCTTCTTGTGTACTTTGCATCTTGCGGTATGATGGGATGAAGCGGCCCGGGCTAACCTTACATGACATCGTTCATGAGACTTGCTCCACGATCAACATGCAACTTGTATTGCATAAGTGGCTTTGCGGGTGTCTGTCTCTCCCATTATAGTATAGATCCAATTTACAATAGGCACTTGATATTCAAACATCAACGTTGTGGTTCTTGTTCGTAAGTTATATCGACACTTATTGAAAGCCCCAAACCACGTAAAATATGCAAAGAAATTAGAGGCGTCTAACTTTGTTTTGCAGGGGTGTGCTATGATGTGATATGGCCATGATTGTGATTATATTTGATGTATGCAATGTTCCTTATTGTAAGTTGGAAACCGGCAGGAGCCATATGGTTGTCTTTAATTTATGTTAAGACCCGCGTGTCTATTCAAAGTAGTTGTAATAGTTGAAGCTGGTGGACGACAACCATGGAGCAGCGTCATTGACCTTGATGCAATGCCGGTGATGATGGAGATCATGTTCGTGCTTGAAGATGGAGATCGGAAGCACAAAGAAGAAATGCCATATCATATCACATATTATGAATTGCATGTGATGTTAATCCTTTATGCATCTTGTATTGCTTAGTTAACGACGGTAGCATTATAAGATGATCCCTCATGCACATAAATTTCAAGTTCTAAAGTGTTCATCCTTAGTAAGCACCGTTGCTAAAGCTTGTTGTTTCGAAGCACCACGTGATGATCGGGTGTGTTAGATTCTGCAAGTGTATACAACGTGAGCAAGCCAGATTTGCTCATGCGGAAGCTAAGGTTTGATCTTGACGAGCCTAGCATGTACAGACATGGTCTCGAAACACGGATCACCGAAAGGTAAAGCATGAATCATATAGTATATATGATGAACATGTCGATTGTTCGCCATTGAAGCAACATCAACTCTCGTGATGATCGGTTTTGATGTGGTGGATTTGGTTCGTGTGATCACTAAAACAATGTGAGGGATATTGTTTTGAGTGGGAGTTCACCTAGATTAATTTAACTATTAATTAGAACTCAATTTGTCATAAACTTAGTCTAAACTATTGCAAATATGTTGTAGATCAATGGCGGCCCCTACCATCAATTTTAATGCGATCCTAGAGAAAGAAAAGTTGAAAAACAATGGAAGAAACTTCGCGGATTGGTTCCGAAATTTGAGGATTGTCCTCAATGCCGGTAATTTGACCTATGTGCTGGATGCACCGCTGGGTGACCCGCCTGCAGCTGATGCTACCGATGAAGTAAAGAATGTTTACCTCGCTCGGAAGAATCAGTACTCCATAGTTCAGTGTGCTATCTTGTATGGTTTAGAATCGGAGCTTCAGAAAAGGTTTGAGAATTCAGACCCACATGATATTGTCTGTGAACTCAAACTGATATTTGAGACTCACGCGGCAATTGAGAGCTATGAGGATTCTGAAAAGTTCTTTAACTGCAAGATGGAAGAGGGCAGCTCCGTAAGTGAGCATGTGCTTAAGATGTCTGGGCACGCAAACAAACTCCAAATCTTGGGTATAGTGATTCCTAATGCTTTGGGGATTTACCATGTCCTCCAATCACTACCACCAAGTTACAAGAACTTTGTGATGAACTACAATATGCAAAACATGAACAAGCAGTTGCCAGAACTCTTCGCCATGTTAAAATCTGCATAAGTGGAGATCAAGAAAGAGCACCAAGTGTTGATAGTCAATAAGACCACCAAATTCAAGAAAGGCAAGTCTAAGCAAAAGGGACACTTCAAGAAGGGTGGTAAGAAAGTTACCGCACCGACGAAGAAGACCAAGGCTGGACCTAAGCCTGATACTCAGTGCTTTTACTACAAGGGAGAAGGTCACTGGAAGCGGAATTGCCCAAAGTACTTGGCGGATTTGAAGAACGGCAACATCAAGAAGAAAGGTATATCCGATATACATGTTATTGATGTGTATCTCACTAGTACTCGTAGTAGTGCCTGGGTATTTGATACTGGTTCGGTTGCTCATATTTGTAACTCGAAACAGGTGCTGCAGAATAAACAGACGCTAGCGAAGAACGAGGTGATGATGCGCGTAGGAAACGGATCAAAGGTTGATGTGATCCCGGTCGGCACGCTACCTCTTCATCTACCATCAGGATTAGTTTTATACTTAAATAATTGTTATTTGGTGCCTGCGTTAAGCATGAACATTATATCGGGATCTTGTTTATTGCGAGACGGTTACTTGTTTAAATCCGAGAATAATGGTTGTTCAATTTATATGAGTAATATGTTTTATGCACATGCACCTTTGATAGATGGTCTATTCTTATTGAATCTCGATAGTGGAAATACACATATTAATAACGTTGAAGCTAAACGTTTGAAATCGAGCGATAACTCGACCTATATGTGGCACTGTCGTCTTGGTCATATTGGAGTGAAGCGTATGAAGAAACTCCATTCCGATGGACTTCTTGAATCACTTGATTTCGAATCACTTGAAAGATGCGAAGCATGTCTGATGGGTAAAATGACTAAGACTCCATTTTCTGGTATGATGGAGCGAGCTACGGACTTATTGGAAATCATACATACCGATGTGTGTGGTCCAATGAGTGTAGCATCGCGCGGTGGTTATCGTTATGTTCTTGCCTTCACGGATGACTTGAGTAGATATGGGTATATCTATTTCATGAAACATAAGTACGAAACTTTCGAGAAGTTTAAGGAATTTCAAAGTGAGGTGGAGAATCAACGTAACAAGAAGATTAAATTTCTACGTTCTGATCGTGGAGGTGAATATCTAAGTTACGAGTTTGGCGAGCATTTGAAGAAATGTGGAATACTTTCACAATTGACACCACCAGAAACACCACAGCGTAATGGTGTGTCCGAACGTCGTAATCGAACTCTCTTAGATATGGTTCGTTCTATGATGCCACTTACAGATTTATCGCTATCATTTTGGGGTTATGAATTAGAAACAGTCGCATTCACTTTAAATAGGGCACCATCTAAATCCGTTGAAACGACACCGTATGAATTATGGTTTGGGAAGAAAACCTAAATTGTGGTTCCTTAAAGTTTGGGGTTGCGAAGCCTATGTAAAGAAGTTACAGCCGGACAAGCTTGAACCCAAAGCGGAAAAATGCGTCTTCATAGGATACCCAAAGGAAACTATTGGGTATACCTTCTATCATAGATCTGAAGGGAAAATCTTCGTTTCCAAGAATGGATCCTTTCTAGAGAAGGAATTTCTCTCGAAAGAAGTGACTGGAAGGAAAGTAGAACTCGACGAGGTTGTCGAACCTTCTCTCGAACTTGCGAGTAGCGCAGCACCGGAAGAAGTTCCTGGGGTGCCTGCACCAATAAGAGAGGAAGCTAATGATGATGATCATGAAACTTCGGTTGTAGTTTCTACAGAACCTCGCAGGTCAACGAGAACTCGTACCACTCCTGATTGGTATGCCGTTATGAGTGTCATGTTGGTCAACAACACCGATGACCCTGTGACTTATGAGGAAGCGATGATGAGCCCAGATTCCAATAAATGGCAAGAAACCATGAAATCCGAGATTGGATCCATGTACGAAAACCAAGTATGGACTTTGGTGGACTTACCGGATGGCCGGAAGGCTGTCGAGAACAAATGGATTTTCAAGAAGAAAACAGATGTTGATGGTAATGTTACTGTCTATAAAGCTCGACTTGTCGCAAAAGGTTTCGGCAAATTCAAGGAGTTGACTACGATGAGACTTTCTCACCAGTAGCGAAGCTAAAGTCTATGAGGATTTTGTTAGAAATCGCTACATATTATGATTATGAGATATGGCAGATGGATGTCAAAACAGCGTTCCTCAATGGAGACATTGATGAAGAATTGTATATGATGCAACCCAAAGGTTTTGTCGATCCTCAAGATGCTAACAAGGTATGAAAACTTCAACGGTCCATATATGGATTGAGGCAAGCATCCCGAAGTTGGAATCAACGTTTTGATAAGGTGATCAAAAGTTTTGGTTTTATACAAACTTATGGAGAATCTTGTATTTACAAGAAAGTGAGTGGGAGCTCTGTAGCATTCTTAATACTATATGTAGATGACATATTGTTGATTGGGAATGATGTAGACCTTCTTAATAGTGTCAAGGAATATTTGAATAATAGTTTTTCAATGAAAGATCTTGGCGAAGCAGCTTACATATTAGGCATAAAGATTTATAGAGATAGATCAAGACGCCTAATATCATTGTCACAAAGTACATATTTGGACAAAGTTCTAAAGAGGTTTGGAATGGAAGATAGAAACAAAGGGTTCTTGCCCATGTTGCCCAATACGACCTTGAGTAAAACTCAAAGTCCAGCAACGACAGAAGATAGAGAAAGGATGAGTAAGACTCCCTATGCCTCAGCCATAGGATCTCTAATGTATGCCATGCTATGTACTAGACCTGACATTGCATATGCTGTTAGTTTGACTAGCAGATATCAAAGTGATCCAGGAGTGGATCATTGGACAGCGGTCAAAAACATCCTTAAGTACTTGAGAAGAACTAAGGATATGGTTCTTTCTTATGGAGGTGATGAACAGCTCGGTGTTAATGGTTACACCGATGCTAGTTGGAACACCGATCCGGATGATTCTAAATCTCAATCCGGATACGTATTTACTTTGAATGGTGCAGCAGTTAGCTGGAGGAGTGCAAAGCAAAGCGTTGTGGCAAGATCTTCAACTGAATCGGAATACATAGCTGCTTCGGAGGATTCACAAGAAGCGATATGGATGAAGGAGTTCATTATACAGCTCGGTGTGGTTCCAAGTGCGCTGGACCCAATATATATCTACTGTGATAACATGGGCGCCATAGCCAATGGGCGCAAGAACCAAGGTCACACAAGAAGCTGAAGCACATCAAGTTACGTTTTCACGCTGAAGCTGAAGCACATCAAGCTAAAGCTGAAGAACATCAAGCACATGTCCAAGATGGTGACATAAAGATTTGCAAAGTACACACAGATCTGAATGTGGCGGATCCGTTGACTAAACCTCTCCCGAGGGCAAAACATGACCAACACCAAAATGCCATGGGTGTTCGGTATATTACCATGTAATCTAGATTAGTTGACTCTAGTGCAAGTGGGAGACTGTTGGAGATATGCCCTAGAGGCAATAATAAATGTATTTATTATTATATCTTTGTGTTTATGATAAATGTTTACATTCATGCTATAATAGTATTAACAAGGAAACATTAATACTTGTGTGATTTGTAAACTAAAATAGAGTCCCTAGTAAAGCCTCTTTATAATACTAGGTTGTTGGTTAATAAATGATTTTGGTTTCCCTATCATGAACATTGAGATGTTATTAACAACAAGGTCATATCGTTAGGAGAATGATATGATGGACATACTCCTATAGATAAGCGTAGCATAAAGATCAAGTCATTTTAATAGTTCAATTGCTATATGCTTTCTAGTACATAGTAACCTAATTCCTTTGACCATGAGATCATGCATATCACCATCACCGGAAGGATGCTTTGATGACATCAAACACCACACCGTAACTGGGTGGCTATAAAGGTGGCATTGAGTGTTCGGAAAGAATGGGTTGAGACACATGAATCAAGAGTGGATTTGTCCATCCAGCAAGAGTGCAAGCATGTGACTGGCTCACAAGGGATCACATACCACGGGAACGAGAAAATAGTACTTATCAGTAACGAGGTTGAACTAGGTATGTAGAGATACCGACGATCAAAACCTCGGATAAGTAAACTATCGTGAGACAAACGGAAATTGGTATCATATGTTAGTGGTTCATTCGATCGCAAAGTAACCATAGAAATATGTGGGAACCATATGAATTTACAGCTTCCTCTATTGGTTATTGTTCAGAGAAATGTCTCGATCATGTCCGCATAATTCATGAACCGTAGGGAGACACACTTAAGGATTCGATGTTGTTGTGTAGTTATGGAATGATGAGTAAGAGACCGAATGTTGTTCGGAGTCTCGGATGGGATCCGGGATATCACGAGGAGATCCGGAATGGTCCGGAGAATAAGATTCATATAAGGAAAGTCCTTTCTCGGGGTTGGAGAATGGTTCCGGTGTTTTCATCGGGAATGTTCTAGAAGGTTCCGGAAGGTCTGGCACTCCGGAGGGGAAGGGTACATGAATGTGTCATAACAAGTTGGAATGGTTGCATCATGAACTAGGTCTCATCTCTGAGCAAAATAAAGGGATAAATCAAATCCTAGTTTGAAAAGTCAAACGCCAATTTGAAAAGTCAAACGGCAAGTTTGCTTGGTGGAGGGAGAGTAGGAAACCTACTTGGGGACGAAGTCCCTCTCCCTCCACCGTCGGCCTTGGAAGCCGAGTTGGGGAGGGACTCCCCTCCCCTTGGCCGCGCCCTCCCACCTATATAAGGAGGGGCATCGCTGCCCCTCCAAGAACACACCTAGCCCTCTCCAAACCCTAGCCCTAAGCCGCCGGTGCCACCACCTCCTGCTGCTGCCGCCGCCTAGGGAAAACCCTAGCCGCCGACTTGGGGAAATCCCCTTGCCCTAGCCGCAGGCCTAGTCCTCTCTCCTTGGTGTGTCTAAACCCTAGATCACCGAGGCCTCTCTCATAGTCCACCATACTCGCTCTGGCTTAAGGCGAAGCCCTGCGAGATCTCCCCTCTACTTCCGGTACCACGCCGTCGAGCTGCCAGAATCGCGAGGAGAGTGCTACAACCTCCGCTGCCTGCTGGAACAAGGGGGAGGAAGGTCTTCATCGAGTACCGAACGTGTGACCCACTGCGGGAGCGCTGCCGGAACGCAGCGCCGGAAGGATCGTCTACACGATCTTGAGATCGGCAAGAGTACGACTACATCACCCACGAGAATCCGCTCTCCTTAAACACTTTGGAATCTTCGAGGGTGAGTTATTCCATCGACTCGTTGCTACAATCTAGTAGATAGATCTTGGCTTGTTTGTTTGTATGCGGTAGAAATTTTTTGTTTTCCATGCTACGAACCCCTACAGCGGCTACAGACGGTTTCGTGGAATATTG
Source organism: Avena sativa (assembly GCA_916181665.1). NCBI lineage: Eukaryota > Viridiplantae > Streptophyta > Magnoliopsida > Poales > Poaceae > Avena > Avena sativa. The sequence goes on along the minus strand of OV702282.1, from coordinate 12,419,595 downwards.
ATCGGGTGCTTAGGGTTTAGGCATCGGGGGTACTTTATAGGCAAAGAGGCGAGGCATGGGGCCACCAGGGTGGCTGCACCCCAGGAGCGGCTAGCCCTAGCATGTGCCACCAGGGGGTGTGGCCCCCTGGTGGGTCTCCTCCATCTCGTACTCTGGCTTCGTGTTCCCCACGACAAAATATTGACTTTGGCTTTTGTCCCGTCCAATTCCGAGAATACTGATTTTCTGCCTTTTTGGAACCAAAAACAGAAGAAAATAGGCAACTGGCACTGTGGCAACTTGTTAATAGGTTAGTACTAGAAAACATATAAAAACACCTCAAAGTCTTGACAAAGCAAAGCAAAGTAGATACTAAACAAGCATGGAACATCGAAAATTATAGATATGTTTCCGACGTATCAAGCATCCCCATGCTTAACTCCTGCTCGTCCTCGAGTAGGTAAGTGATAAACATAATAATTTTTGAGGTGACATGCACCATCAAAACCAAGATCAAACCATTTGCAAGTATTGAAAGCTGGGATCAAAGAACTCTAAACATGTGCATGAAAGGTGGAGTTCTAACAATAAGACAAAGTAACTATGTATGTAACATGAAAGGCTACAAACAAAGATCATGAATAACATGCATTGAAAAACGTTTGTTTGTTTCACATACATAAATTCATGGCATAGTGGCATTCAGCTTGTCCCTCATAGAGTAGCAAATAGATGCATAGGACACCTTCAGAGTTCATAAGAGTTACTAGATACAAATAGCACAAGAACAAGTAATATCACAATATGCATCAATCAATAAGTTTTGGGACACTGTACATAGAACTAAGAATGGCAACTATGCTCTCTTAATGGTGCCTAAAGGTAGAAGGTGGAATTTCAATATAATAGTGGAAGAAAGGCCCTTCATAAAGGGAAGCAGGGAATTCTAGTTTCAAAAAGAGCTTCCAAAAATTATGGTACTTACTAGCTTTCAGCCCTCATTGTCCCTATCATAAGCATCTTAAAGTAGTTAAGGTTAAAGTGAACAAACTATAGAGTATATGCTTGACAAAGTATAAGTTGGCAATCTCATGTCCCTTGAATACGAGGGCCGCACCGCATGCTACTCAACTTTGGTCACCTGTAAGTTCTTGTCATACTAAGTACATGTGTATCATAGAGAACCACCAACGAGGTAGCCCTTTCACATGGTACATGAGCTATTCCATAACCAAAATGACAAGGTAAGCAGACAATGAGCATCTCAGCGATCTTTTTATTTGCTATTTGCATAGTTTTTTATTGAGGATGCTTCCCAGATTGCTCATTATGGTGATGCTGCAAGTTTCCACCATGATTAGGCATGGCTTAGGCTAGCGGCCCAGGCGTTTCTCTAACACAAAATACATAATTCCATGGACTTACAAGCTCCCTTTTTATTTCACATCGGCGACATCCATAGAAAAAAGAGCATGATATCAGTTGTGTACAAAGTACAAGTGCAATGTTGAAAACGTTCCCCATGACAGCATGGTTCTGCTAATTCCAACGTATAAGTGCAAGCATATACAACATAGATGACATAGTGGTTAAAGTTTATAACGGGCAAGGAATATAAAGTGTGCCATCAAGTTCGTAATTAGTTTTCACATAACAAAGTACTTTTTAATTGGAAGATAGCTGAAAAAAAAGAATATACTTGGAATGGTGTAACACACCATGCATAGTAATTTATAGTGGACACTTTGGAATAACTTGGTTTGTTGGGAGTTGGAAGCATGAGTAAAACTTACTCATACAAGTGGAGGCTAGAAAAAGACTGAGAGCAACCAACTAAGAGAGCAATAATGGCCATAATCATGCAAAGCGACAAAATATTACTAATCAAAGCATAGAGTGGTACTACAATTCAAGTAGATGATCATAGAGGCTATGGTGACTTGTTCATAGTCATAACATGGTGTGAGCATGTGCCAAGTCAACCCAAAAAAAACATCAAAGGAGAATACCACAATACTATGCTTTTGTATGCTAAAACAACGCATAATTATTTCAAGGCACACTAAGCAATCCCAATTGTTTGGAACAAGTCATGCTACATCAATAATCCCTAAGCATAAGGTCAAAACAACACCTAGCATGACATGCAACACCAATCAACTTATTTGAAACAACACAACGAGAACGGGGGTCCAAACTACTTTATTCAAGCAAACTAATCAAAGCAAACGAAAACTAAGACGCTCCAAGAACAACACAACAGTGCATGAAACAATAGAAACGAAGCGTCTAGAAAGACCTGAGATTTTTATTGATGAAGAAGGGGATGCCTTGGTCATCCCCAAGCTTTGACTCTTGTACCTCTTGGATATTTCTTGGGGTGACACCGGTGTGGAATCCCCAAGCTTTAGCTTTTGTCCATTCTTCATCTTATTACATCATTCTCTCTCTACACTTGAAAATTTTCTTTCATACAAAACTTCACACAATCTTCATTAACAACATTAGTGTATTCAAAAGATAATAGACCTTTGGGTTTAGATTTAGAACAACACAACTTTTCATTAAAAACACAAGCTACTTTAGCAACTCCTTCAAAAAGCTCAATTTCCCAAAAAGGACCCAAAAAGGAATCAATAAGAAGCAAATGCAAATAATGGCAGAAATCTGTCAAAACAGACCAGCAGGTAGAAACCTATTTTTTCGAAGACCTTATGTTGATCAAATCAAAAAGTGTTGAACTAACGAAAGTTAGCTAACGTACTAGGGGATTTATTAGAAAAAATTTAGAGCAATACGACTTACAGAGACTGCTCAAGAATTTTTATGGTAGAGGACAGAAATCTGTTTTGGGACAGCAACTCCCCAAATATTACTTCCCTCTCATTAGAGTTCATTATTGGCATAAAATGTAAAACAAAAAGGATATGGAGAGGTCATTACTAAAGTAATAACTTCCAAGACTAAAGGAAACTCTTGGGTTATCTCCCAATAAGTACTTTTCTTTAACGCCTTTAAGTTTGGCACAAGAAGCAACAAATCAAGTATTTTCAAATGAGGAAGCATTAACATCAACCCTCTTGCTCCTACCTTTCTTACCTTTCTTCTTCTCTTTAGGGAATATGTGATTGCTTACTGGAGGAGCAAAATTCATAATGCCTTTTCCCACATCTATTATTGCTCCAAATGTTTCAATAGGGATCTTCCAAGTGTAATATGTCCTTTGCCTATACATTCAATAACAAGATAATCAATAGACACCATTTTCCCTAAGATTTCTGTAAACACACCTTCAGCTATTCCAATGGGTAATAAAGTGGAATTATTAGTAAGAGATATTTCTTCTCCTCCTTTAGAAAGTCCCCAAAGACTCAAAGACTCATAAATATCTTTAGGCATAAGGCAAAATTCAGACATGATATCACAACGAGCATTAAAAGTTGCACTATTTATAGAGACTTTGATTGTGGAAAACCACTTTGAAGGCTCAAAATTCATTGGAACATAATTGTGGTACTCCATAAGTGTGTGATAACAACTATTCAAAGCAGCAGTACTGGAATCTAGAGTGTTCAACCTAGCAAAAATATCTATGAAAGAGGAATCAGACTTGCCAAACCTATTATAAATTATAATAAATTTCTTTATGGCATCAAAAGCTTCATTTACATTGAAAAATATCTTTCTCAGCCACAGCATCCAAAGCATATCTATATCAAAGAGCAATACCGTGGTAGAAACTATTAATAACCATGCTAAGACTCATCTTAGGCTCACTTTCCCTTTGTAAAGCAGAGATTCTAGACCAAGCTTCTTTGAAACTCTCTTCACTTTTTTGCTTAAAAGTAAATATGAAAGGATTGTATGGGAACCTAGAGGGAGGGGGTGAATAGGTGCTACTTCAAATTTTCTTATTTTTCAAATTAAGGTTTGACAAGAAAGGTAAATTCTCTAGATAATGCAACTAAGGTGAATTTACTTATATGACGAACATGTACTAGCAAACACAACACCAAGAAAGAACAAGTAAGTAGAGTGCGGTAAAGGATAGAAGTAACCAAAGTGGTGGACGTGGATACACAAGGATTTGTTTCCCGTAGTTCCTTCCCTTGGAAGGTAAGTACGTCTACGTTTGGAGAGGGGTGGTATCAAACCACCTATGCCGCGAAAGGCCTCCCTTGTTCTCCGATAAACCTCACCCCAACAGGATCGATCCACCTTCCACTATATCGGCAACCTTCAAGGTGGAAGCCGACACCTTTACAAGTTTGGGGCACACATCCATAACTTAATTGGAGGCTCCCAAATACAAGCAAGATGTCAAGACAATCAAAGAAAAGCTTGTAAGAACCAAATCAAAGTTAGGGTTTCCAAAGAAACACTAGAGCTTGGGGGTCCTCAAGTGAATGAGGGGGAAATGAAGATCTCTCTTGGTGAAGCTGTAGATCAAGGAATCCTCCTTCGATTCTCCAAAGAGCAGTGACTTTGGATGGTTGGATGGAGAGATCTTGTAGATTTGGTGGCTCTAATGGATTTTGTGTTCTTGAGCAGCTCGAGCAGCTGGAGGAAGGGGATAAGGGTCCCTATTTATAGGCAGCCCCCTCCACGACCCGTTTTCTCACCGTTGGAGAAGAACTAGACCGGAGACTCCGATCTGTACACCGGAGACTCCGGTCTACACGGAGATTCCGGCCTTTCTACGGACTAGCCTCCGGACTGCCCATCTGAATGACCCGGGCCAGGCACGACCCAACTGTGAGACCCTGGCGCATGGCTCATAGGATTGATAGGAAACTCATACCAACAAGTTGCACCTTCTTTTCCGGAAGATCATTCAAAAAGAACTACAAGGTTAAGCGTGCTTGGCATAAAGCAATTCTAGGATGGGTGACTGACCGGGAAGTGGGTACCGGGTGCGCACGAGTGAGGACAAAGTGCGCAGAAAAGACTAGTGTTGGTTTATGGAGTTAGTGTAGAGATCCTATTAAGCTATCAGGAGTGACATCCCCCGGGCCCAGTGGACGGGGTGTTACAAATAGTATCAGAGCCGACCCTCGCGGTTACATGGGCGTGTGCAGGTCAGTGGAGGACATGTGTAGCATGGCCCGTGTGGCCCGAAGTGGACACGGCATGACAATGTGCCAGCACTGGACGCATAGACGTGTGCTAGGAGGGGACGTTCCTAGATTGTGGTTGATCGACGAGGACGTCGATCTTCTAAGGGTGGGTGTATGTGAGACCCTGGCGCATGGCTCAATAAGATTGATAGCAAAACCATACCAACAAGTTCCAACTTATTTTCTGGAAGCTCATTCAAAAAGAACTCTAAGGTTAAGCGTGCTTGGCCTAGAGCAATTCTAGGATGGGTGACCAACCGGGAAGTGGATACCAGGTGCGCACGAGTGAGGACAAAGTGTGAAGAAAATACTAGTGTTGGTATGTGGAGTTAGTGTAGAGATCCTATTGAGCTGAGCCAAGACCGGAGATTCCGAAAAAGCCTCCGGACCTTGCTCTGCACCCCTATACAGAATGTCCCAGCCATGATTTTGAAGCCTTCACCGGGGACACATCCGGAAACTCCGGACCACACCGGAGACTCCGGTCTAGGCAGACCGGAGAGTTCGGTCTGGAATTTCCAGAACCGTGTCACTTAGCAGGAATCTTTCCCAAGTGTGAGGGTACTTTTCACTTATCATAATACCAACTTGTGGACAGCGACAAACTATAAAATGATCTACTTGTTGTTAACGAACACCAAAAGTGATTATGACAATAAATATCCTTTCAAAAGATCTTTTCCATAGGTGTCATAGAGATTAGACCAAAACCAGACATGGTAGCAACTAGGGTAGGGACTATTTTTGTGTGTTTTTGATAAGAAAAATTAAACCAAACTAAACTAATTTTTTTGGAGTTTTTGATAAAAAGAGGCATACAAAACCAAGAAAAAGAAACTAAGCAAACTAAAAACAAAGTAAAGAGAAAGGTTGAGGAGGACTCTCCTTGTGAATACGTCCTTAGCCTCCCCGACAACGACACCAGAAAACTTGTTGATGGCGCCTGAGAGCGCTTCATTGGGAGACCCCAAGAGCAAGGTGTGATGCAGCACAGCAGCAAGTCTTCCCTCAGTAAGAAACCGAGGTTATCGAACCAGTAGGAGGAAGGAAACGTCTCAAAGGTGTTGCAAGCAATGTGGAAGACTGCACAACACAAACTCAAGACTTTGCCCCAACTAACAATGAGGTTGTCAATCTCACCGGTTGCTGTAATAAAGGATTAACTGTATGGTGTGGAAGGTGATCACTACTAGAGAAAATGCTATAGGAGACATGTTTATAGGAGGCACATTTAGACCATATGTGCCTCCTATAAAATAGGCGAGGCACACTCCTTCTCCATGCTCCTCTAGTATAAAAATAGGCGAGGCGCATATGATAAAAATGCTCCTCCTATAATCCCTGTACGGGTGAAATCAAGCAGCCCCAGATTATACGAGGCGCATTCTAGCATATGCGCCTCCTATATATCAGATAGGCGAGGCACATATGGGCAGAATGCGCCTCGCATAATCTGTGTGGGCCCGCGTGTTGGTAGGTGATCGAATATGCGAGGCACATATAGTCATATGCGCCTCCTATATTTGATAATATGCGAGGCGCATATGGTCATATGTGCCTCAAGTAACTCCTGCGGGCCCAGGTGGAGGTAGGTGGCCGCATAGGCGAGGCGCATATTGCTATATGCGCCTCCTATAGTTTGAATTATAGGAGGCACATATTGTGCAATATGCGCCTCCTATAACCCGGCACCACCTTTTTCCAGCTTTTTGCACATGGAGCCAACTACCACCCCACTCACTTGTCTCACTTCTTCCTCCTCCACCAAGACAAATCTGGTCGCCCCCGTCCTCCTCCCCACCTCATTTCCCCCATTGATTCACCATAGAAGCTCGCTCAACCTCCATTGGTTGACACTCATATGTAAGTGAAGTCTCTTGCTCCTCTAGAGTGCGCCTCAAGTAACTCATGCAATCCTGGGTGGAGGTAGGTGGCCGCATAGGCGAGGCGCATATGGTCATATGCGCCTCTTATAGTTCGAAGTATAGGAGGCACATATGGAGCAATATGTGCCTCCTATAGTTTGAAGTATAGGAGGCACATATGGAGCAATATACGCCTCCTATAACCTGGCCAGATTCAAATTCGAAAAAGCCACCTACCACACCTATATAACACCTACCACCAATCCCTCTTCTACTTGTCCTTCTCCTCCACCTCTCCTCCTTCTCCTCCACCTCTCCTCCTTCTCCTCCTCGATCTCTCCTTCTCCTCCATCTCTCCTTCTCCTCCATCTCTCCTTCTTCTCCCCTTCTCCTCCTCCTTCTCCACTCTCCTCCTCCTCCGATCTCCTCCTCCTCCTCCTCTTCCTCCGGCGACCTTCTCCTCCTCTGGCAACCACTCTATCCATGGCCTCCACAACCACACCGACCATCTCCTCCTCCACCTCCGGTGGCCTCCTCCACCATCTCCGGTGATCCCCATGGACATGGCCTCCCGCACATGCTTGCGGTGGTAGGTTGTGGCCACGAGCATGGTCTCCCACGAGCTCCGACGAAATTCTAGACAGATCTAGATCTAGATCTGGCCGCCTTTTTTTAAATTCAAAAATAATATACGAGGCGCATTCGAATCAATATGTGCCTCACATATGAACAATATAGGAGGCGCATATGCAAAGTATAGGAGGCGCATAGAGGCGCATATCAATATGCGCCTCGCATGTGCAGAATATAGGAGGCGCATATCGATATGCGCCTGGCATATGTGAAGTATAGGTATGCGCCTCGCATAAAAAATAGGCGAGACTCAAAGTTAGAGGCGCATACGATATGTGTCTCGCATATGCTTTTAGGTGCGCCTCGCATAAGGTTTTCTCTAGTAGTGGATGATGGTTTGCAGCAAGTAAACAGTAACAGTGGAAGATGTATCAATGGTAAAGATTGGACCGGGGTCCATAGTTCACTAGAGGTGCTCTCCTTAGATAACAAACATGGCATGCTGGGTAAACAAATTACAGCAGGGCAATTGACAGGACTAAGCAAGGCATAACAATGCAATACTAGACAAAAAGATCCTATGAGGTTCGATTGGGAAATACAACAATATACATAGACCGCCATCCAACTGCATCTATGACTAGAAGTCCACCTTCAGGTTATTATATGAACCCCCTCCAATATTAAGTTACAAGCAACAGACAACTGCTTTAAGCAAAGTGTGTAAGGCAAATAATCCACTTGTTCCATGAACAAGAACAGTTGTTTTCTCCCTAGTGGCAACAACACATCTACAACCGTAGAGATTTCTGTCACTTCCCTTGATTAAGTAGAGGCATGAACCCACTATCGAGTATAAATACCCCCTCTTGGATTCACTAGCAACTACTTGGCTAAGATAGCTACTAACAACGGAGAGCATGCAAGATTACAACCAACACATACATGATAGGATCAAATAGAAAAAACCATTAATCAATCTGGCATAGTTTCCCCGCAAACACAACATGCATGATTACAAATAGATGAGATCTTGATCATGAACGGAGCTCACAAGATCTAGACATAAAAGCACAATAAGGATATACAACCATCTAGCTACTACATGGACCCGTAGTCCAAGGTGGAACTACTCACGCTTCATACCGGAGGCTGACTTGATGAAGAAGAAGGCCTCTGGGATGATCTCCCCTCCGACAGGGTGCCAGGAAGAGCTTCAGATCCCCCCGATCTAGGGACGATGGTGGCGGCGGCTACAAACGGTTTCGTGGAATATTGATCGGGTGCTTAGGGTTCAGGCATCAGGGAGATTTTATAGGCGAAGAGGCGAGGCAGAGGGGCCACCAGGGTGGCTGCACCCCTCCCCAGGCACGACTAGCCCTAGCCTGCCCCGCCAGGGGGTGTGGCCCCTGGTGGGTCTCCTCCGTCTCGTACTCTGGCTTCGTGGTACCCACGACAAAATATTGACTTCGGCTTTTGTCCCATCCAATTCCGAGAATATTGATTTTATGCCTTTTTGGAACCAAAAACAGAAAAAAACCGACAACTGGCACTATGGCAACTTGTTAATAGGTTAGTACCAGAAAACATATAAAAATACCTCAAAGTGTGGACAAAGCGAAGCAAAGTAAATACTAGACAAGCATGGAACATCAAAAATTATAGATACGTTTCCGACGTATCAGCAATGATTTGCCGAGGTGTCAGATCCCCTGGTGGACGGACAAGTGGGATCTGGTGCTGGGGTTGGCGGGTATGGTGGCACCCTCGCTCCCGCGGGACTTCACGAGCCTATTCGGGGTCGGCCGGGTCAGAGGGCTAGGTTTGTCTTGTTGATGCATTCGGTCGGCTACCATCTTCTGGCGATGGAGGCAGTTCCCTCCCGCGTGCTGATGTCTTGCTAACCCTCGCCGAAATTTTTGCTCCCTCGGTCCTATCATCCTCGCTCTATGGCTCACGGTGTGACAACGATGGCGACTTCAAGATCGTGGTGGCACGTGCACGTGGGTGGTGAGCTGCTTGGTGAAGCATTGCAAAGGGTCTGGAGTGTGGTTGAGAGGTCCGGGGAAATCCTTATCACTTGGACATCGACGTGGTGACGCCTGCAGGTATCACTGTCCTTCATGAATAGCATTGGGTATATCTCTTCTCCACCTCCAATGATGAGCAGGGGAAATCCTAGGATCAATCCGGGCAGTAGTGTCTTCATTGTCACTTTCCTTCTTGGAGGTCCTACTTGATATACGACGATTTGGAATGCTAGATATGTGGTGGTACTTCTCCCGAGGGTACAACGGTTATAAGTTATCACCGTTTTCGTCGCACCACCAATATCGGCTTTATTTTCTCTCTCTCTTTTTGTAGGCTTAGCTTGTGCTGGTCTGTCCTAGCTTAGTTTGAAATATTATATCAGTTAGTTGGTATATTAATATAGCGAAACGTAAAGACTGTGCAAGGAATAGTTGATCTCGTATCTTATATACGCGACCTCAGTGTCACCTTTCTCCGTAGTTGTTTTTTTTTGCGAAAAAAGGTATTCATTAACTTATAGGAGTATTACAATCCTCGGTTACAATATCGTGAATTTCTTGAGGTCCGTTCCTAATCCAGAATTGAGTTTTTTCCAAATCTCTACCAAGGCTAGCTAACCTATGACTAGCTGCATTTTGGCTGCGGTCGATTTTCTTTATGCTGCACTCTCTTTCCATGAGATTCTGCCTGATGTTTGTAATCATGTGCACCATGGGGGAGGCGTCTCTTGTTGAAGAATCGATCATAGATACTGCATTAGCACAGTCAAGATCTATGTCGATTGGTGCCTCAGTCCAATTGAGCGCCAGTTTTAGCCCTTCTTCACATGCTGCAATTTCCGCTTCAAGTGCCGATGCGCAATTCTGCAAGGATCTACAAGCTGCAAACCACACCACGCCTTCATGGTTCCTGAGGATCATCCCAGTGCCTGCAGTACCCAGTCTCTGTATGAAGCTACCATCGACGTTCAGCTTCATTCTTCCCTTTGCCGGAGGGCGCCACCGCTGTATCTGCTCCGTTTGTTTCTTCAGAGTTCGTCGTTTATCCATTGTGACCACCTGCTTGCCTTTAATATGGTCTGCTTGTGGGCATTGTTTGAAGGCCATAAGGGTTTCTACATAACTGCAAAGAAAGCGTCGTGAAGCCTCTATCGGCGGAGCAGGTTTCCCGTGAGTGAGTTCGTTATGGACATGCCAATTCCTCCACAGCAACATGAGTAGCAGTAATCGTTGCTTTTCCTTGTAGCTTGTCAAGGACAGGCAAGACCCAATCTGTCCCATTACGCAGTATGTCCCCCTCCTTAGGTAACTCCCAGCATTCACTCATCCCATTCCAGAGACTACGGACCTTTCTCTGTAGTTGTTATTTGCCGATAGGATCAGCGCTCCACGGATGAGAGGGCAGGCGACCTTTTTCAGTGATAGCTTGGTGTATCTGAGCCTAGTGTTTCCAAACTCCCAAAGCGACGTGTTTTAGTTATTGTTCGGCTTTTTAGGTCGCCTCGCGGTCGTCTCATATTTTTTAATGTTTGGCTTTGAGTTGATGGCTCGCCTCCATCTTAGTTGTCATTTAGTTTTTCTTTTTGACTTACCCGTATGTGCTGGGATAGTGCTAGGGATAATTGTCCTCGATCTCTCGTTCTCAGCGCGACATGTATATTTCAAAACAACATGTAAATCCGTTTTTAATACAACTGTACTAAATTTTGCTATAAAATGTCTTGCTTTTAGTATATGTAGCAAAAAAAAAAAAACTGCTGCCTTGCTAAAGACCTCGCCGGTGACACTGTAGCAAAAATTTTATGCTAATATAGCAGATCTGACTTTGCCGAAGACTTTCGTCAGTAGACCTCGCCAGAGATCGTGTAGTAAAAACTTTACGCTATTATAACACAACAACAAAACATATATAACAAATAAAATATCTTATTCTAACAAATACGATCTCGTGGGAAATCTCGCGAAAGACCTTGTAGCAAAATAAGTGACTGTTTGTAGCACCGTCGCCCGTCCCATGTAGCAAAATCTGTAACCGTTTGTAGTATCGCCGTCCGCGGCATGTAGCAAAACCAGTCACTGTTTATAGCACCGCTACCCGGTCGATGTAGCACCAGCTCTGGCCGCATGTAGCAAAAAATAACACGGCACGTGCCACCGGTTCACATGTAGCAGAACTCAAGGCCATAACAAGATGCGCCATGGAAGGCCATGAGAAAGTGCGAGCATGGAACATATATGTCCATGGACATCACACGTTGTTGCTGGGAGGATTGCAGTGCCGAGGCAGCCTAGGTCAATAGTCTGGCAGGCATCAGCGAGAGACATCAAGATGCATGGCTGTGGCGGAGGTTGAGCGTATTGCGTCCGTGCAGAACTCGATATTATATGTTGATCTAAATTTTATGAGGTATATGCCAACTTCTAACGAGTGAAGCGAGGCCCGTCGTTGGTTGGGATAAGTTGTATCTGTAAAATCCTCGGCGTTTGTAAACACTCCCCGATATAGTGAAGTTTCGCTGGTTGGCACCCGTGGTTTTTTCTTCTCTTTGTTAGAGAGTTTTTTCCACGTTAAATCTGTGTCCCCTTGCTATAATTTTGTTTTCGTTCTTCGTTATTTACTTGTTGCAACTATAACAAATGGTATCAGAACCCCAGTTTTCAATTTAGGATTTGCGATATGTCGTCATTGAAGTTCGATATACCACAACTGGACTACACCACAAGATTCTCCTTGTGGCAGATAAAAATGCGGGCGATTCTCGCCCAAACACTAGTGGAAACAGGGCAATGTGTCCCGCTTCGTAAGGGGCTTTAGTCCCAGTTGCCGAACCGGGACGGGCAGTCGAGACTAAAGTTCCCACCATTTAGTCCTGGTTCGGCCATAAACCGGGACAAAAAGGCTGCACGTGGCTGCTGCATGGCGCGAGGGGAGGAGCATCCGCCCCGGTTCGTAACACGAACCGTGACAGATCTGTCTCTGCCGTGGCAGCAATTTTGCATATTTCTGTGCCGCGGCAGAGAATTCATTTTGGCCATCCTTTTTTTGTCGCGGCGGTATTTTGACCACTTTTAGTGTCGCGACAGAGAATTCATTTATATTGTTTTCCTTTTTATTTTGTGTTTTGCACTCATCAATGTAGGAACCATTATATTACACAACATCATCATGACTATAGAGATCGAAGTGTCGAACATATTACATTTTGGGTTTCATGCATATATACATACAAAATAAGCTCTTTGTATAGTCCCTATTTCCTTATACACCCTAGTCCACATGGTATTCTCCTTTTGGGTTTATGACCTCTGCATCCAAGAATTCCGCCAACTCCTCCTGAATTTCTTGTACGCGATCCTTTGGCAGAAGACCGTCCCGCAACCGTTCGATCTTATTTAAAGAAGCAGTCAACCTACATGAATGAAACTAAACACAATTTGATGGCCATAAAACTATGAAAATTGTTTACGTACTTAAGTTATTCAAATTTCCGCCCTTCTCATAGCACGTCTGACGAATGAACTCGCAAACATAGTATCCACATAAATTATTCCCTGGTCCCTGCGTCAGGTACTTTACGAGAACAGAGTTCAATCAAAATAATAATCAAGCATGATAATGATATCAAAACTAGAATCAAAGAGATACATGGATCTAGCTAGTGGTACTTACATCTAGTGGTTTAAATGTAAGATCCTCATTCCAAACACCCCTAGCCTTCTTGGTGAACCGTTTCCAACTGCTGTCCGACAAAAAAAGGAATAAAAGGAGTTATTAATTACTTGATATCAGAAAATTCACGAATGTTGCCGATATAGTACCGTAATGATTAGAATTACCGCTAGAGCATCATCTGCATGTCCGCCCACGTATCAAGGGGTTTATGTTTGGAGTCCATGACTAGTATCTGCCCTTTGTCAGGTTGAATGATTAGCAGAATATAGTGGAAGCGGCGCATGCATAACTCATCAATTATACACTTAACATTGAGTAAGCAAAATAGAAAGTGTATACAAGACAATAACACTCACTTGAAGATGTAAGAAAATAATATTTCCTTTATGGTTTCTTAAAACCTTAACGTGTGTACAATGTTATCCTCTGTATCCTGGGATCTTTTTTTGAGATTAGATTCATGAACAAAATATGGGTCAATGAACCCAATGTCATAGATTTATCCTCTCCTGCATTCGAGAATCTCCATTATGCATAATATAGTATGATTATATACATGCAATAAACGAGGTGAGATAGCTAGAGACTTAATTACAAAATTAGTACTTACTGACGATAGGCACTGATGATCGATTTGTCCAAGGCGTCTTGATTGAATAATTGAAATAGTTTAACAAATTCAATTATTACCATGTCATATTCTTTCCCGTAATGCTTTTTTGTAACCTTAACATTTTCCAGTTAGCCCCGACCTTTGTGGCATTCATGTACCAGTTATGCAATCTTCGCATTCTTGTTGGTAGATTCTTTACCTCCTCAGGTTTGACGAGAGGATTCCCGTACTGGTATTTGTATGCTACTTCAGTCGCGGGGAAGTACTCTAACTGGGATAAGTAGTTAGCAATACTCATACCTTGAGCAGCGGCCGCTTCTCCGTACATTGTAACTACATATGGATCATATTACTCTTCGGCCACATATTTGCTTGACCCCACATTGATATAGAAAATCACCTTGAGAGTGGGGAATGATTGTATTTTTTGTTGTCCAAGCAGGGAACTGATTTCCCGCTGGAACTAGTGCTCTTCGACAGATTTTGTATCGCATGTGACTTGAGAATAGGACGCTCGTAGTCTGATGACAGCTTTGGCTCGGGTTGGTGAAGGCCCTTTAGCATTTTGAACACTCGGGCTTTATATTCTTCGGTGCTGGGGAATTCTGTTTCTTTTGGCCGCCTCAGCTTAGCGAAAAACTCTTTCGTTTCCGCCTCGACAATCACCGCAGTCTCCTCTGGAGTATAGTCGTAAGCTTTCTTAGGAGGAACCTTTGGTACTTTGGAAGAGGCTCATGTTTACGTGTCGGCGATCGCTTACAGCTCCGCGGATAACGGTGGTATGCTTACCGCATGCATGCATAATATGGGCACAGTATCACAAACTATGCCACGATTCAGCAAATAACATCGGTCATTTAGACCGAAAGGCATGAAACCTCGAACATGATAGGTCATTATGTGAAGGTTTTTTTGAGACATAATCAATATACCAAGTTTGGTATTTTTCCTTGCAACTATGTTAGATAATATGACACCACGCAAAGGATTTACATTGTTTGTACCTTTTTTGAATTTCTTATGCCTGTTTCGAATTTTTCCCTATTCGGCAGACATTTGTCCCGGTTGGCGGGAAATCATGGCGGGAAAGATTCATCTTTAGTCCCGGTTGAAGAAACCAACCAGGACTGAAGGGATTGCGGCAGGCTGGGCTAGAGAGCACTAATGATAGGGGTGAGTGTCGACATTGTGTCGTGTTGCTTGTACATTGCGCCGGATGGTGTCGTGTGAGATCCAAGCACATGGCTTAATAGGATTGATAGGATACCCATACCAACAAGTTGTAACTTCTTTTCCGGAAGCTCATTTGAAAAGAACTATAAGGTTAAGCGTGCTTGGCCTAGAGCAATTATGGGATGGGTGATCGACCGGGAAGTGGGTACCGAGTACGCATGAGTGAGGACGAAGTGCGCAGAAAATACTAGTGTTGGTCTGCGGGGCCAGTCTAGATATCCTATTAAGCTACCAGGAGGGACACCCCCGGGCCTAGTGGGCGGGGTGTAATAAGTGGCATCAGAGCCGATCCTCACGGTTAAACGGGCGTGTGTGGGTCAGTGGCGGGACATATGGAGCATGGAGCGTGTGGCCTGGAGTGGACATGACATGGCACATGTGCCGGCACTGGACGCACAGACGCGTGCCAAGAGGGAACGTTCCTGGGGTGTGCTTGATTGATGAGGGCATCGATCTTCTAAAGGGTGGGTGTATGTGAGATCCAAGCACATGGCTTAATAGGATTGATAGGATATTCATACCAACAAGTTGCAACTTTTTTTTGGAATCTCATTCGAAAAGAACTCTAAGGTTAAGCGTGCTTGGCCTAGAGAAATTCTAGGATGGGTGACCAACCGGGAAGTGGGTACCGGGTGTGCATGAGTGAGGAAAAAGTACGCAGAAAAGATTAGTTTTGGTCTGTGGGGCCAATCTAGTTATCCTATTAAGCTACCAGGAGTGACACCTCTCAGGCCCAGTGGATGGGGTGTTACATGTCGCCAACCGGGACTAAAGATAAAAGTTTAGTCCTTTTTCGAGACACCAACCGGGACAAAACATGAGTCAACACTAATGATAGGGGTGGGTGTTAACATTATGTCGTGAGTGTCAACGCTATGTCGTGTGATACATCGTAAACGAAACTATAATTTTTGATGTTCTATGCTTGTTTAGTATCTACTTTGTTTTGCTTTGTGTACACTTTGAGGTATTTTTATATGTTTTTTAGGACTAACCTATTAACAAGTTGTCACAGTGCCAGTTGCCTGTTTTCTGTTGTTTTTGGTTCCAGAAAAGTCAGAAAATAAATATTCTCGAAATTGGACGGGACAAAAGCCAAAGTCAATATTTTAACGAGGAGAACACAGAGCCAGAAGACGAGACAGAGGAGGGCCTCGAGGGGCCCACACCCCTGGCCGCACGTCCAGGCCTGACCCGCTCTTGGGTGGGGGGGTGCAGCCACCTCGGGCACCACCTCGGCCTACCTCCTCGCCTATAAGAAGACCCTAATACCTAAACCCCAGGTACCCGATCAATCTTCCACGATACAGTCTGTAGCCTCCGCCACCATCATCCCTAGATCGGGGGGGATCTGAATCTCTTCCCATCACCCTGCCGGAGGGGAAAGATCATCCAAGAGGCCTTCTTCATCATCATGCCAGCCTCCGGTATGATGCGTGAGTAGTTCTACCTTGGACTATGGGTCCATACTGTAGCTAGATGGTTGTTTCTCCTCCTTTGTGCTACCATTTTTAGATCTTGTGAGCTCTGTTCATGATCAAGATCACCTATTTGTAATCATGCATGTTGTGTTTGCGGGGATCCGATGGATATCGAGACTACTATGTCAGATTGGTTAATGATTCTATCTTATTGATTCTATCATGTCTCTGTTGTTTGAGATCTTGCATGAACTCCATTTCTAGAACCTATCTTGGCCAAGTAGATGCTAGTGACTCCAAGAGGGAGTATTTATGCTCGATAGTGGGTTCATGCCTCTATTGAATCTGGGGAAGTGACAGAAATCTCTAAGGTTGTAGATGTGCTGTTGCTACTAGGGAGAAAACAACAATCTCTTGTTCATGGAACAAGTGTATTGTTTACTTTACACACTTTTTTTAAAGCAGTTATCCGTTGCTTGCAACTTAATACTGGAGGGGGTTCAGATGACAACCTGAAGGTAGATTACTAGTCATAGATGTAGGTGGATGGAGGTCTATGTATATTGTTGTAATGGCCAATCAAATCTCATAGGATCATAAATGTCTAGTATTGCATTGTTATGCCTTGCTGTGTCCTGTCAATTGCCCCGCTATAATTTGTTTACCCAGCATGTTATGTTGTTTATCTTAAGGAGAACACCTCTAGTGAACTGTGGATCCTGTCCAATCTTTACCAGTGATACATCTTGCACTGTTACTGTTTAGTTTCTGCAAGCCACCATCACCTTCTACATCATACGTTTAATCCTTTATTTTCAGCAAACCGGTGAGCTTGACAACCTCACTGTTCGTTGGGGCAAAGTCTTGAGTTTGTGTTGTGAAGGTTTTCAAGTTGCTAGCAACACCTTTAAGTTGTTTCCTTCCTCCCACTGGTTCGATAACCTTGGTTTCTACTGAGGGGAGAACTTATTTCTATACTCATCACGCCTTCCTCTTGGGGTCTCCCAACGAAGCTCTACAGTGATCTGAGCTGCAATAAAGCTTTTTCTGGCACCGTTGCCAGGGAGGCTAAGGACGGCTTCACAAGGGGAGTCCTTCACAACCTTTCTCTTTACTTTGTTTTTGTTTTGCTTAGTTTCTTTTTCCTTGTTTTGTTTGCTTCTTTTTATAAAAAATTCCAAAAAATAGTTTTGTTTGGTTTGCCTTTTCTTATCAAAAACACCAAAAAAGTAGTTCTTCCTATAGTTGTCACCTTGCTCTAGCTCACCATGTTGGTCTCTAAGTTCACCCTGAAATACCTTTCAATAGGTAGTGGGTCAATAATTGGGAAAGAAAATATTGAAAAATTCTTTAATCATGTCAGCAAACTTGAGGATATTGAGGATAGATCCTTAGCATAACTTGCTCCTAATTATGAAATTGCTACAGCTTCTTTAGTTCACATGTTGGAGGCTAGGTTTGTTAACCTTAACCCCGTGATGCAAATAATGTTTCTTAAACTAAAAGAAGTAGAGGATGCTGAAAAAGAGAGATTTTATCCTAGAAACTTTACTAAAAGAGTTCAATGATGTTGCTAAGGAAGCCAAAAAGGTCTTTGATCATTTTAATATGATAGGATCATGTGTAAATGTTATGGGTAGATTAGAAAAGTTGGATATAACTAAACCCAATGGAGAGGAAATTAAAATACCCATACCTTTTCAACTTTTAGGAATGCATGAAGCCCTAGAAAAGAATTTTGATTCGATTGTTCCTGAAAACCCATTTGATGAAAGTAGTGAACCCAAGAGAGATGACAAAAGGATCCTCTAAAACTCATTTGGATGAGATACCTTTCCTAGTTGAAGAAATTTCGATTATTGATCTTAATGCTTCTTCATTTGAAAATACTTGATTCTTGCTTCTTGTGCCTAACTTAAAAGGCCTTAAAGAAAAGTACTTCTTGGGAGATAACCCAATAGTTTTCTTCAGTCTTGGAAGTTATTACCTATGTAATAACCTCTCCTTATCCTTTTGCTTGATTTTTGTGCCAAGAATAACCTCTAATGAGAGGGAAGTAAGATTTGGGGAGTTGCTATCCCGAAACAGATTTTTGTGCTCCACTGTAAAAATTCGTGTAAAATCTCTGTAAGTCATATTGAGCTGTAATTTTTTGAATAAATCTCCCAGGTTGTTAGCTAACTTTAGTTAGTTCAACAGGTTTTGATTTTAGCAACAGAAGATCTTCGAAAAAATCGGTTTCTACTTGTTCGTCTGTTTTGACAGATTTCTGCCATTATTTGCATTTGCTTCTTATTGATTCCTTTTTGTATTTTTGGAAAATTGAGATTTTTTAGAGAACTGCTACAGTAACTTGTTTCTTTTAGTGAAAGTTTTGCTGTTTTAAAACTAAACCCAAAAGGTCTATTATCTTTTGAATGCACTAATGTTGCTAATGAAGATTGTGTGATGTTTTGTATGAAGGAAAATTTTTAGTTATAAGGAAAGAATGATGTAATGAGATGACGAATGGACAAAATCTCAAGCTTGGGGATGCCACCCCAAGAAATATTCAAGAGGTACAAGCGTCAAAGCTTGGTGATGTCCAAAGCATCCCCTTCTTCATCAATAAAAATCTCAGGTCTTTCTAGACACCTCGTTTTTATTGTTTCATGCATTGTTGTATTGTTCTTAGAGCGTCTTAGTTTTTGTATTGGTTTTTGTTTTCTTAGTTTGCTTGAATAAAGTAGTTGGACCCCCGCTTTCGCCGTGTTGTTCCAAATAAGTTGATTGGTGTTGGAAAGGAGGAGGAAGTTCTTGCTTTAGGCTCTGTTTGTTACCGCTTACGCTTTTACTAATTCTAGGATCCAAAAAGCGAAGGCCCAAACAAACGATCTAATTTTGTACAGCGCTGCCGAGAAGCACTGTCCCAATTTGCATTAGAGACAACGAAGCAGCGGAAGCAAGACGGGAGGTGCTTCCCGCAGATTTTGCGGCTTCCCGAGTTGGTGAGGACCAAACTGTCCTCTACACATCACAGTAATTATAAAAACTTTGCCCTTGCAGTGCGCTTTCACCTACACGCCCCTGCGTCACCTCTCTCCACCCCTGTCAGCATCAAGGAAGAAGACCCGGCCCTCCCTCTTCCCCTACGGCGGCGCTTTCCGCGTGGTTTGGCAGAGGCGCTTGGGGGTCGGGGGACGTGCGGTGGTTGGTGGCCACGGCAGGGTGCTGGAGGAGGGAGGCGTCAGGTGAGTCTGATCTGGGCTTCGCGGGTCACAGATGCGGGGCCGATGCTGACTCGCGGTGGTTGGCCGGTGCTGCGGTGCAGGTGCTGGCTATTGATGGAGGTCGTGCAGCAGGTTGGGATGCTGGTCTAGCTGCTGCAGGGGGCCGGCATCACCGGCGCGTGGTGACCCCATGTAGGGAAGAGGCGCAGGGGAGGTGGGCGGGATGCTAATTCGGGGCAGCGGCAAATTCAGGTCGTGAAGGCGGCGAATTTATAGAACTCACCGTCTATGGCCACCGACGTCCCCGGGCTCGAGCTCGTCTCCAACCTTCGTCGTTCCCCATGCTTCGGTCGCCGACGACTCTCCAACGAGCCGCCCCAAGCAAGCCTCCCACCACCCGGACACCCGCCACCCCCTTGAGGCTCTCGTGCATCTCCTCTCGACCGGAAGCTAGTCGGGGTCGGGGCTGGGCTAGATCAACGGTGCCGAGCTGGGCAGGGGCGTTCGATGCTGGGGTAGGTGGATAGGATCGTGCGTGTGTTTTTTTACGTGTGTTTTCCAGAGACGCCCTTGTGTTGTGATTAAAAAGGTTAATCGATGTCATTATTATGGTAGTATATAAAAGTCACCATTACTCCATAAAAAGTCATGTTTACAATTTGTTTAGCAAAAAAGGCAACCAATAACCTTAATAATATCATGGTAAAAATGTGTTTACAATTATTTTACCCAATTTTTTTTAGATAATTTTGCCCTTAAACATTGTATTTAAGTAAAAAGAATCAAAACAACTAAATTGATTTCCAATCAACACTTCTGCTCACAGGGTCATTTAAGACATTCCATTCCTAAAACCAACAACAGCGGTCATCAAAATCACTTTTGACAAACACCAAATCTTTACTTACTACAGCTGATTTTTCACAGCTGATTCTCGACAGCTGCTTTTCAACAGCTATAGCCCAAACAAAGAGAGCCTTAGAAGTACAAGAGGATCTTGCTTTGACTGTGACTTAGGCTTTATCATGTCATGCTAGATGTTGTTTTGACCTTATTCTTAGTGATTATTTCTATAGCATGACTTGTTCTAAACAATTAGGATTGCTTAATGTGCCTTGAAAGAATCATGCGTTGTTTTAGCATACAAATGCATAGTATTATGGTATTCTCCTTTGATGCTTTGTTTGGGTTGACTTGGCGCATGCTCACACCATGTTATGACTATGAACTAGTCACCATAGGCTCTATGATCATTTAGTTTTTCACTTCTCATACCACTTTATGCTTTGATTAGTAATGTTTTGTCGCTCTGCATGATTATGGCGAGTATTGCTCTCTTAGTTGGTCGCTCCCAGTCTTTTGCTAGCCTCCACTTGTATTGAGTAAGCTCTACTCATGCATCCAACTCCCAAGAAACCAAGTTATTCCAAAGTGTCCACTATAAATTCCTATGCATGGTATGTTACACCATTAAAAGTATATTCTTGTTTTATCTACCTTCCAATTAAAAAGTCACTTTGTTATGTGAAAATTAGTGATTAAAGCTCTCACAAACTTGATGGCATGTTTTATTTTGTTGCCCCTAATAAACTTGAACCATTGTATCATCTATGTTGTATATGCTTGCACTTATACGTTGGAATTAGCAGAACCGTGTTGTCACGGGGAACGCTTTCAACATTGACTTGTACATTTTACCCACTTGATATCATGCTCTTTTGTTTGCGGATGTTGTCAGTGTGAAATAAAAGGGGAGCTTGTAAGTCCATGGAGTTATGTATGTGTGTTAGAGAAACGCCTGGGCCAGTAGCCTAAGCAATGCCTAATCATGGTGGAAACTTGCAGTATCACCATAGTGAGCAATATATGAAGCTTTCTTCTTATAAAAAAAGAGAGACATTGAAAAGAGAAAAGAGAGAAAAAAGCACCATTTTCCCAAGGTAAATAAGAAGATTGCTGAGATGCTCATTGTCTGCTTGCCTTATCATTTGATATGGGATAGCTCCTGTGTCATGTGCAAGGGGTACCCCGTTGGCGGTTCTCTATGATAAACATGTACTTACTATGACAAGAACTTACCGGTGACTAAAGTTGAGTAGCATGAGGAGCGGCCCTCTTACTCAAGGGACATGTGATTGCCAACTTATACTTTGTCAAGCATATACTACATATTTGTTTCACATTAACCTTAATCACTTCAAGTTGCAAATGATAGGGGCAATGAGATCTTAAAGCTAACAAGTGACAGAATTTTTGGAAGCTCTTTATAAACAGGAAATCCCTGCTTCCCTTTATGAAGGGACTTTCTTCCACTATTATATTGAGTCACCACCTTCTATCCTTAGGCACCAATTAAGAGAGCATAGTTGCCATTCTTAGTTCTATATGCATTGTCCCAAAACTTATTGATTGATTCATATTGTTGATATTGCATGTTCTTGAACTATTTGTATCTAGCCACCCTTATGAACTTTGAAGGTGTCCTATGCATTTATTGCTGCTCCATGAGGGACAAGCTGAATACCACTATGCTATGTTTTCTATATGTGAAACAAATAAACGTCTTTCAATGCACTGTTATTCATGAATCTTTTTTTATCCTTTCATGTTGCAGCATAGTTACTTTGTCTTATTGTTAGAACTTCATCTTTCATGCTCATGTTTAGAGTACTTTGATCCCAGCTTTCAATGCTTGCAAATGGTTTGATCTTGATTATGATGGTGCATGTCACCTCAAAGATTATTCTTTTTATCACTTACCTACTTGAGGACGAGCAGAAGTTAAGCTTGGGGATGCTTGATACATCGTAAACTTATCTATAATTTTTGATGTTCCATGCTTGTTTAGTATCTACTTTGCTTTGCTTTGTCTACACTTTGAGGTATTTTTATATGTTTTTTGGGACTAACCTATTAATAAGATGCAACAGTGCCAGTTGCCTGTTTTATGTTGTTTTTGGTTCCACAAAAGTCAGAAAATGAATATTCTCGGAATTGGACGGGACAAAAGGCAAAGTGAGAACACGGAGCCAGAAGACGATACGAAGGTGGGCCTCGAGGGGCCCACACCCCTGGCCGCGCGGCCATGCCTAGCTCGCGCCTTGGGGGGGGGGTGCAGCCGCCTCAGGCACCCCCCCGGCCTTCCTCATCGCCTATAAGAATACATAGATAGCTAAACCCTAGGTACCCGATCAATCTTCCACGAAATAGTCTATAGCCGCCGCCACCATCGTCCCTAGATCGGGGATCTGAAGCTCTTCCCATCACCCTGCCGGAGGGGAAAGATCATCCAAGAGGCCTTCTTCATCATCATGCCAGCCTCCGGTATGATGCGTGAGTAGTTCTACCTTGGACTATGGGTCCATACTGTAGCTAGATGGTTGTTTCTCCTCCTTTGTGCTACCATTTTTAGATCTTGTGAGCTCTGTTCATGATCAAGATCACCTATTTGTAATCATGCATGTTGTGTTTGCGGGGATCCGATGGATATCGAGACTACTATGTCAGATTGGTTAATGATTCTATCTTATTGATTCTATCATGTCTCTGTTGTTTGAGATCTTGCATGAACTCCATTTCTAGAACCTATCTTGGCCAAGTAGATGCTAGTGACTCCAAGAGGGAGTATTTATGCTCGATAGTGGGTTCATGCCTCTATTGAATCTGGGGAAGTGACAGAAATCTCTAAGGTTGTAGATGTGCTGTTGCTACTAGGGAGAAAACAACAATCTCTTGTTCATGGAACAAGTGTATTGTTTTCTTTACACACTTTGCTTAAAGAAGTTATCCGTTGCTTTCAACTTAATACTGGAGGGGATTCAGATGATAACCTCAAGGTGGATTACTAGTCATAGATGCAGTTGGATGGTGGTCTATGTATATTATTGTAATGCCCAATCAAATCTCATAGGATCATGAATGTCTAGTATTGCATTGTTATGCCTTGCTCTATCCTGTCAATTGCCCAGCTATAATTTGTTTACCCAGCATGTTATGTTGTTTATCTTAAGGAGAACACCTCTAGTGAACTGTGGATCCCGGTCCAATCTTTACCATTGATACATATTCCACTATTACTTTTTACTTTCTGCAAGCCACCATCACCTTCTACACCATATGTTTAATCCTTTGTTTTCAGTAAACCCGTGAGATTGACAACCTCACTATTTGTTGGGGCAAAGTCTTGAGTTTGTGTTGTGCAAGTTTTCAAGTTGCTAGCAACACCTTTGAGTTGTTTCCTTCCTCCTACTGGTTCGATAACCTTGGTTTCTACTGAGGGAACAACTTATTGCTATACTCATCATACATTCCTCTTGGGGTCTCCCAACGAATCTCTATAAGACACCACGCGAAGGATTTGCATTGATCAGACCGTTTTTGAATTTTCTATGCCTGTTTAAAACCATGGTCAAAACTGCGGGCATGAAGGTTCTTATCTAGGCGATGAGCCTCGCTAAAATTGCATTGGATCTCTGGAGAAATAGCATATTGTGAGTCTAAAAATCATTTTTTCAAAAAATCATGGGCATCAGATCATGTACCTGTAGTTCAAACCGGACCCACTTCCTGCCGATTCGGCAGGAATTTGTGTTTTTTGCCAGGGGTGGACAGAAAGGTTTGATCTCTCTCGGTCGGGACATTGTCCATGTAAGGTGTTATACTATTTTTGAAAAATGGGTTGGGGTGGTTGCATTCTAAAACGGTCATTTGGTGGTTCCTTCACAATACTCCCCATTTTTTGTGCTCAGAAAATGGAAAATGGTTTTTCCGTGTGACGAAAAGGAAAAATTCCTCCTGCGATATTGTTCTCCATCACAAGATTCACATGCGTGCACAATATGGGAACATTATCACAAACTATGCCGCGATTCTAGCCATAACACTCGTCGTTTGGCCCAAAAGCCATGAAACCTCAGACATGATAGGTAATTTCTAAGAAGGTTTTTTCGAGACACTTGCAATATACCAAGTTTGGTATTTTTTCTTAAAACTATGTCACATAATAAGACACCACGTGAAGGATTTGCATTGATCGGACCGTTTTCGAAATTTTTTATGCCCGTTTCAAACTATGGCCAAACTGCGGGCATGAAGGTTCTTAGCTAGGGGATGATCCTCGCTAAACTTGCATTGGATCTCTGAAGAAATAGCATATTGTGAGTCTAAAAATCATTTTTTTTTCAAAAAATCATGGGCATCAGATCACGTACCTGTATTTCAAATCGGACCCACTTCCTGCCGATTCGGCAGGAAGTTGTCTTTTTCGCCAGGGGTGGACGGAAAGGTTTGAACTCTCCCGGTTGGGACATTGTCCATGTAAGGTGCTATACTATTTTTGAAAAATGGGGTGGTAGCATTCTAAAACATTCATTTGGTGGTTGCTTCACAAAACGCCCCCTTTTTTGCGCTCAGAAAATAGTTTTTCCATGCGACGAAAAGGAAAAATTCCTCATGCAACATTGTTCGCCATCACAAGATGCACATGCGTGCATAATATGGGCACATTATCATAGACTATGCCGCAATTCTAGTCATAACACTCGTCGTTTGGCCCGAGAGCCATGAAACCTCAGACATGATAGGTCATTTCTAAGATGGTTTTTTCGAGACACTTGCAATATACCATGTTTGGTATTTTTCTTTGAAACTATGTCACATAATAAGACACCACGCGAAAGATTTGCATTGATCGGACCGTTTTTAAATTTTTTATGCCCGTTTCAAACTATGGCCAAAACGGCAGGCATGAAGGTTCTTAGCTAGGGGATGAGCCTCGCCAAACTTGTATTGGATCTATGAAGAAATAGCATATTGTGAATCTAAAAATCATTTTTTCAAACAATCATGGGCATCAGATCATGTACCTGTAGTTCAAATCGGACCCACTTCCGACCGATACGGCAGGAATTTGTATTTTTTGCTAGGGGTGGACGGCAAGGGTTGAGCTCTCCCGGTTCGGACATTGTCCATGTAAGGTGCTATAATATTTTTGAAAAATGGGGTGGTAGCATTTTAAAACGTTCATTTGGTGGTTGCTTCACAAAACGCCCCATTTTTAAATTCCTCCTGCAACATTGTTCTCCAACACAAGATGCACATGCGTGCATAATATGGGCACATTATCTCAGACTATGCCGCAATTCTAGCCATCACACTCGTCGTTTGGCCCGAAAGCCCAAACTATGATCAAAACGACGGGCATGAAAGTTCTTAGCGAAGGGGTTGAGTCTTGCAAAACTTTTGGTGGATCTCTTTTTATAATGTCTGCTAATATTTTTAGAAAATGTACTCTTACAATTTTACAACATATTTTTGGTAGATGCTTCCCAAAATGCACCCTTAAAATGTAAATTTCCGTCTACAGCCAATAAAATCACAGGAATCAACGTCCCACAGATCGGCAATCTCGGTCTGATTTGAACCGTTAATCACCCATCCAACGCTTCCACGCTCATCCAAAGAAACACACCCACGCCTCCACAGTCCACGCCTCCATGCTAACTTTCCTCACGCCACCGCCATCCACCCCCTCATCCAAAAAAACCTAGATCGACACCAGACGCGTCGCCGCCACCACCTTCCGTCGCGCCGTACCAGCGGCCTCCACCTTACTCGAAGCCGACGCTGCTGCGCCACCTCCGTTCATCCAACATCGGCAGGACCTCACCGTTCATCCAAGATCGGCAAGACCTGAGATGCGTGCGTTGCTCGCGAATGAACGATCGTGGTTGGGATCTTCGACAAGGATCTGGTGGCGGCGCTTTCTAGTCTATCCATGGTGAGCTTCCCCTCCCCTCCTGCCTCATCTTCACCCGCTCCGCCTCTCCGCGTGGCTCCTTCCGACCTCAAGGTTTCAGCCGTCGATCTGATGTGGATGATGTAGGGGGCAACCATCGACGCTGCGATTGAGTCGCTCTTAAACATGGAGAAGCAGTGTTGGATCATTGGCAATTTGGTCATCACCGGGAAGGCCACGGCTGAATTTTTTATGCTCGTTTCAAACCATGGTCAAAACCGCGGGCATGAAGGTTCTTATATAGGGGCTGCGCCTCTCTAAAATTGCATTGGATCTTTGAAGAAATAGCATATTGCGAGTCTAAAAAACATTTTTTCAAAAAATAATGGGCATTAGATAATGTACCCGTAGTTCAAATAGGACCCACTTCCCGCCTATTCGGCATGAATTTGTATTTTTAGCCAGGGGGTGGACAGAAAGGTTTGAGATACCCCAGTTGGGATATTTTTGCATGTAAGGTGGCCTATTATTTTTGAAAAATGGGGTGGTAGCATTTTAAAACTTTCATTTGGTGGTTGCTGCATAAAACGCCCCGTTTTTTGCGCTCGGAAAATGGAAAATGGTTTTTCCGTGCGATGAAAAGGAAAACTTCCTCCTGCAACATTGTTCACCATCCCATGATACATATGTCTGCACAATATGGTCACATTATCACAAACTATGCCATGATTCTGGCCATAACATTGGTCGTTTGGCCCGAAAGCCATGAAACCTTGAACAAGATAGGTCATTTCTGAGAAGGTTTGTTTGAGACACTTGCAATATGCCAAGGTTGGTATTTTTGCTTGCAAATATGTCACATAATAAGATACCACAAGAAGGATTTGCATTGATCAGACCATTTTTAAATTTTTTATGCTGGTTTCAAACCATGGTCAAACCGGCGGGCATGAAGGTTCTTATCTAAGGGTTGAGCCTCGCTAAAATTGCATTGGATTTCTGAAGAAATAGAATATTATGAGTCTAAAAACAGTTTTTCAAAAAATAATGGGCATTAGATAATGTACCCGTAGTTCAAATCGGACCCACTTCCCGCCGTTTTGGCAGGAATTTGTCCTGTTAGCCAGGGATGGACGGAAAGGTTTGAGATACCTTAGTTGGGACATTTTTGCATGTAAGGTGGCCTATTATTTTTGAAAAATGGGGTGGTAGCGTTTTAAAACTTTCATTTGGTGGTTGCTTCACAAAACGCCACATTTTTGTGCTCGGAAAATGGAAAATGATTTTTCGTGCGACATAAAGGAAAACTTCCTCTTGCAACATTGTTCGCCATCCCATGATACATATGTGTCCATAATATGGTCACATTATCACAAAATATGCCAAGATTCTAGCCATAACATTGGTCGTTTGGCCCGGAAGCCATGAAACCTCGAACATGATAAGTTATTTCTCAGAAGGTTTTTTCGAGACACTTGCAATATACCAAGTTTGGTATTTTTCCTTGAAATTATTTCACATAATAAGACACCACGCGAAGGATTTGCATTGATCAGACCGTTTTTGAATTTTTTTTATGCCCGTTTCAAACTATGGTCAAAACGGCGGCCATAAAGGTTCTTAGCTAGGGGATGAGCCTCGCTAAACTTGCATTGGATCTGTGAAGAAATAGCATATGTTGAGTCTAAAAATCATTTTTTCAAAAAATAATGGGCATCAGATAATGTACTCATAGTTCAAATCGGACCCACTTCCCGCTATTTCGGCAGGAATTTGTCTTTTTAGCCAGGGGTTGAAAGAACATGTGTGCCCCCATGTGTGGTTTTGGTAATTAATGACAATGTTTTATGGACTTATTTTTGCATTGAGTTTTACTTGTAGGATTTGTCCATAGACAATGCTTGAACCATATGGTGGCTTCAAGGTTGGAATAAGAATAAAGTGAAGAATATCAAGTGTTGATCAAGGTTTCTTAAGATGATCTCAAGTGTATCGTTCCATCCTTATGGTGATCATGGATATGTGAAGATATGCCTAAAAGAGAGGCTCTTCCATAGTGGAGTATGGGGGAGCATCTTCACCAAGCTAGTGCAATCAAGAAAGGTGCTCCATCCTAAGGTGTGGAATATACAAGGCAAAGGTTTGATTTTGATAGGGTTTCTTTCTAACTGGTCTCGTGGTGTTAGTTGGAGAGACCGGTTTATAGGATAGATAACCGTACTATCAAGAGGGGCTCTCAAGTGAGTAACTTGATCATATCCCTCGATGAGAGCTCAAACCTTTGCATACTTGGCATCATATTTCTTGGTTCTTGTTTGGTTCTTATCCATGAGAGGATTTAGATATTGTGTCAATCTCTATGACAAGCTTAAGTCCATCGAAAACGGATTTCTTATGCATTCTCTATTGTGTTTTCGATATTGGAGGTTTTACCGGTTTGTCTTTTATAGATAGGTTAAAACTTTCATCATTTGGTTCTATCCTCCATTGCTGGACTATGATGGTTCCCTGCATGATCTTGTAGAGATCGTTACTATCTTCGAAACGAGCCCAAGATCATCAAAATCGGAGTCCGAATGAAAAAGTTATGATGATTTCAGTTTTGCTGTTTCTGCGAGTTTTCAGGGGGGGCGGATTATCCGGCCATGGGGGCGGATTATCCGCCCCAAAAATCCGCCCCTATACTGAGGGTCACGCCGCGAAGTCCTTATCCATTTTTTTGGTCCGGGGAACCCGGAATATCCGGGGGAGGGGCGGATTATCCGGCCTGGAAGGTCCCAAACGGTCATATTTCGTTGGGGAGGGGTATAATTAGACCCCTTCTTCCTCCTTAGGCCTGTGACTTGCATTATCTCTCTACTCCATTGTTTTGACCTTCAAGTGCTTGCAAATACTCTCAATCCCTCCCATATTTCTTGAATCTTTTGGGGGGATTTGAAAGGGGAGATCTAGACCTACAACTCCACCAATCCATCTCTCCTCTATGTGAGGGGAACATATTGGGATCTAGATCTTGGGGTTTCTTTTGTGGATTTCCTCGTGTGTTCTTCCTCTCTTATTCTCCCACTAGCTTTTGTAGCTTTTGTGGAATTTGGGAGAGAAGGACTTGAGCACTTCCTGTGTTCTTGCCATTGCATTTGGTGCATCGATTTGAGTTCTCCTCAGAGGATTTGGTGAGTGAAAGTTGAGAAGCTTTTTACTCTTGGGTTCTTGGAACCCTAGACAGTTTGTTGGTGTTGCAGGTTGTGGACTTGGTGGCGTTTGTTGGGAGCCTCCGATTAAGTTGTGGAGAAGTGCCCCAACCTTGTGAGAGGTTCCGGTTGCCACCGACAAGTGCACCGATAGTGGAAGTGTGGATCGATCCCGTTGGGGTGAGATTCACCGGAGAATAAGGGAGGCCTTTTGTGGCGTAGGTGGTTTGATACCACCCCCTCTCCAACGATATGCACTCTCTTGATGGGAGGAACTCGGTAATAAATCATCGTCTCCGCGTGCCTCGGTTATCTCTATACCGAGCTATTTACTTATGCACTTTACTTTGTGATAGCCTTCGTGCTTGAATTATTATATCTAGCTATCACATAGTTGCTTGTTTTGCTTAGCATAAGTTGTTGGTGCACATAGGTGAACCGTAGTTTATATAGGTTTTGTGCTTGACAAAGTAAACGCTAGTTTTATTCCGCCTTTGTTAAGCCCATCTCGTAAAAGTTTTAAACCGCCTATTCACCCCCCTCTAGGCGGCATCTGTATCCTTTTCAATTGGTATCAGAGCCCGGTCTCTCATTTTAGGCTTCACCGCCTTGAGAGTAAAGATGTCGGCTAGGGGATTAGTGCACAATGACATGTTCTTATTTGATGGCACAAATTATGATATATGGAAAACTCGTATGCTTATTCATTTTCGGGACATGGACCCAAATTTGGAGCATATTGTAGATATAGGTTTTTATCCTCCTATGGATTTCAAAAATCTATCTTGCGAGGATGAGAAAAACTTATATCTCGATGCTCAAGCTTCTAATGTGCTTGTTAATGCTTTGAGCTATGTAGTTACCTCTTCAATCATTCCTTTTTGGAGCGCTCATGATTTATGGACAAAACTTCAAGATAAATATGTTGTGTCCAATATTGTTGAGGATGATTGTGTTGCTTCCACTTCCCGTCAAGATGAGTTCTCACCTTCTACCACTTCACCAACATGTGATTTTTCACAAGATAATGATATGGTGAGTGGTGATAGAAATTACAATTTGGATAGTGTGCTTACTATTTATAATCCATCATCTCTATCTAGTTGCAATGATCTATCTTTGGACTTTAACACTTCTAGCATTACAAACTTCTTACATGCTTGTGTTAATAGTCCTTGCATATCTTGTAGAAATGACTTGAATAAATCTCATTATGATATGCTTGTGTTTTCTTGTTGCCATGATAAAAATGCTTCTATTTCCTCTAGTGCTTGTGTTGCTAACCATGTAGAGGAAATCGAAGATTCTATGGGCCAAGACAAGGTTTTGAATGAAGCCACAAATGCAATCTCATCTTCACCTTCTTCCGGTACCCACCTATGCCTTATGGATAGGGATTCAAAGGTAACTCCTACTTTGGAACCCATTACCTCTTGTGATGAGGAGGATGTGGATAATGTGGAAGAAGAGCTTGATATTGATGATTTATATGAAAAGGGTGAGATTGTTTATCATGCCCTTGTTAAGAATAATATTGCTTGCTCTAACTTTGTTGAAATCTTGGACTTTGCTATTAAGAGAAAAGAACATATTGATAAGTTAGAAGCAAAAATTGAGGAGCAAGAAAACATAATTGATGAAAAGTTTGCGCTTGAGCGTGAGTATGCTAATGAAATTGCTCAACTAAAGGACTCCCTTGAAGAAGAACAAGCCACAAAGAATCTCTTGAGGAGACTTTTACTCTAGAATTATCTAGAGTAAAGGAATACCATCATAGAGAACTTGCGGTGGCAAACTCCTTCAAGTTTAAAAATGATGAACTTGAAGTTGCTTATGCTAAACTTGTTGAGGATTTTACGCACCTCGAAAGTGGCTCTCGGGTCATTAAAGAGGGAGCTCATCAAACTCACCGAGTCGCATGAGCAACTTAAAGCTTCATATTTAAAAGATCTTGCCAAGTTGCCCTCACCTCTTGCTAATAATGATGATGCTTGTGTTACTAACTCTATTTCTTGTGAAGCATCTATTTTGAAGGAGAATGTTGAGCTAAAGGCTCAACTTGCTTTGCTAACTAGAAACTATGGGAAATTAGAAGAAATTCATGTTAAGCTCTCAAGATCGCATGAGGATCTTCTACTCTCCCATGGTAGGATAAAGTTAGCTCATGAGGCCATCGTGTCAAAGGTAACATCTAGTGGGCCTCATGTGGACATTAGCACTATATCTACTCCAAATGTTATATTGCCATGTGCTAGTCCTTATAATTCATCCTCTCACAACCATGCTATATCTCGTGATGAATTACATTACGTGCCTTATTGCTCTAACAATGTAGCATATACTTCCTCTAGTACTTTTGTTGAAACTAACCATGTAGAGGAAATCAAAGAGCTCAAGGATCAAGTCACTTCTTTGAAGAATGACTTGAAAAAGGGTCATCAAGGGAAGGCCACACTCAACAAAATCTTGAGTATGCAAAAATCCCCCAATGACAAGAGTGGGCTTGGATTCAACTCTAATGTCAAGAACAAATCCACTATCAAGTTGAAGCATAAGGGAAACAAGAAAAATGGCCAAGTTCAAGTCAAGAATCCGGCCAACATTGTTTGCTTCAAGTGCGAGGTACAAGGGCACCATGTTAGATCTTGCCCGTTGAAGAAAAAGCCTCTTAGTGTGAAGCAAAAAGGGAAGCGGCCTCAAACCCCACCTCAAGTCATTGACGGGCCTCTTTCTAAGAGGACTAATCGACCTCTTCCTCGAGTTGTGGCTTCACCTAAGAAGAAAGATGGCAAGAGAAGAACTTGCTACATATGCCGTGAGAAGGGGCACATTTCTTCCTCATGCACTATTGTTATATCCTCATCCAACCCTATCATTATTGATGATGCTTATTCCCTTTGTAAGGATGAGGTTGGCAATGTGTTTGCCAAATTTGTTGGTGCTCAATGTGGGTTCAAGAAAAGAACCATTTGGGTTTCCAAGCCTATTGTGACTAACTTCTTAGGACCCAACTTCGTTGGGTACCAACAAGCCGAAACTTGATCAATAGGTGTGTTGTGCAGGGCATTGGAGACTTGGCTACATTATGAAGAATTGAGGGATCTTCATCAATTATTATTGTCAAGCCAAACCATTTGGATTATCATGATTCTATTATATATCAATATTCCTCCTTGCGGTAACATATGCTAAACTCTTTACATTGAAAGTTACTCGCCCCCTTGTGCATGTGTTGGTTTTGTATCTTCCATGCTCTTGTACATGTTGTGATTTCCACTTAATTATCTTGAGGAATCAAGCATATTTTTGTGTATGATTAGGTGGCACACCATGTATGTGTGTTTCTTATGTTTGAGCCTTTCTTGGTTATATTTGGTATCTTATTTGGCTCTTGTGAGAGATTAATGGACTATCCCATTTTGGGGGAGTGTTATGCTTGGGCATTCCACAATCGTAAAAATGTGTGTACATGAGAAATTTAAGTTCTATAATGTCCATTAATTATATTATTTGGATCCGTTGCCTCGAGTTGGTTTTATGGTAGTATCACAGTATGGGGGAGTCATATGCTTAGTGCATATTACAATCCAAAAAAAATGTGAATATTCGAGGTTGTGTCACTTAGAATTGATATGGATAATTATCTAGCGCCTATGTGACACATTTGCTCATATAAGTTCCAATTTGCTTGAATGCATTTATTGATCATATTTTGGATCTTGTATATGAGAGTTTTTCTTGGTATGTGTTTCCTCATATTTAGATCTCTATATCATCATGGAAACCATTTGCTTCAAGTTAATCTAATCACTAGTGATTGTGTGACTATTGGAAGCTACCAAGAATCTTGTTCGAAGTATCATGCTTAATTCTTATATTTTGTTATATGCTTCTTGTTGTGACTATGATCTTGGATATCCATGCAAGCTACCTTGGGAAAATTATTACCAATATTTCTTGTCCTTGGACAATGAGTACTCAATTTATGGTAGAATTTATTAATCATATTCACTTTGGCCTTTGTTTCATTTTATCCTATCTTTGGCTAAGAAAATGTTTTGTGTTATCTCTGAAGCCTTCCTTGCTTCTTTTGGATCTTATTATTTTATTGATATCCTCTTGTGTTTTAGGTAGTAGTGATTATCCCATTTGTGTGCATTTTGCATTCAAAAGAAAATTCTATATAATGTACTACTTATGGGTGAGCTCTCCTATATTATCTAGAACAATATTTTTATGCTTCCTTGTTTGATCCATATCGGGTTTTATGTGCTTGGAAGTTTGATCTATTCATTTTGGTATTTTGTGCCATCATGAAAAGTTTGGAGAGTTTGGTTTACTTGTTGGAACCTTACTCTTTTTGGGAGTTGGTTTTGTCCTTTTATGTGATTTATTGTATATCTTCCTTGTGTGTGCTTGTTTTGTTATGGGCATATGTCTTTGTGATGTTATCCATTTAGAAACATACACACATATGTGAAGATAATGTTAGTTGGTTTTTAATACTTGGAGACCACCTTTCTATTCCTTTTGATTCTTTGGTGGCTTCCAAATTTAATTGCCTATGGGTGCTTGTTCCTATTGTTTGCATCTTTGGGCACTCATATTTGTTCTCTCATGCCTTGTACTGTTCAATGAACTTGGATGAGTGAGGATTCCATGATTATGCACCTTGTTCCCAAATGCAATTATCATAATTGGTGCATTATCTTTGGGGAGCTCATCTAATTCATTTAATAATGCTCATTTATCTTCTGTCTCATTCATTGTGCCTTAAATGTTTATGGGGGAGTGAGGATTCCATATTTGTGCATTTTTGTATTGAAATACACCGATTTTAAAGTATGCACAAATCTTGGGGAGCTTCTCAATTTTATTTAAACATTTATTTGATCTTTCATGTGTTGTGTTTTAAATTCTTATGGGGGAACAAGGATTCCATATTTGTGCATTATGTATTCTAGTGCATTTATTTTAAAATTGTGAAAAATTATTGGAGAGCTTCTCTATTTGTTATTTAAAACACTCTTTTGCTCATATCATAATATCTTGTAGTTTCCATTTGGACTCATTTGTTGTTTTGAAATTGGTTTGTCGGATCTTGTGATTGCTTGCGTCTTTTATTTTATTCCTTTGGAAATCTTTGGATCCTCGATATAGTTCTACTCCCTCCCAAGTATTCATCATTGTATATGTGCGAATACACACCTTTGGAGGAATTATTACTATATTGGTTCTAGAACTATTCACCCATTTTTGCAATCGATGCCAATGGGGAAGATGTTTTGGAGGGTTTAAGGGAAGTTTGTTCTTAAGCATTTGCCTTCATGCTCTTGCATCTTTGTTGTTGCTTTGCATGTTGAATATATAGAGGAAACTCCACCAACAGTAATGGTTCATCACACACGCCTATATTGTGGGGGATCTTGCTCTATATATTATGGGCGTACCAACATCACATACTTGTGTTGTATTTGATGTTGGCGCAACCATTTTTTTCGTTAAGTTGATTATATAAACCCTCTCAAAGGATTGTCATCAATTACCAAAATGGGGGAGATTGAAAGAACATGTGTGCCCCCATGTGTGGTTTTGGTAATTAATGACAATGTTTTATGGACTTATGTTTGCATTGAGTTTTACTTGTAGGATTTGTCCATAGACAATGCTTGAACCATATGGTGGCTTCAAGGTTGGAATAAGAATAAAGTGAAGAAGATCAAGTGTTGATCAAGGTTTCTTAAGATGATCTCAAGTGTATCGTGCCATCCTTATGGTGATCATGGATATGTGAAGATATGCCTAAAAGAGAGGCTCTTCCATAGTGGAGTATGGGGGACCATCTTCACCAAGCTAGTGCAATCAAGAAAGGTGCTCCATCCTAAGGTGTGGAATATACAAGGCAAAGGTTTGATTTTGATAGGGTTTCTTTCTAACTGGTCTTGTGGTGTTAGTTGGAGAGACCGGTTTATAGGATAGATAACCGTACTATCAAGAGGGGCTCTCAAGTGAGTAACTTGATCATATCCCTCGGTGAGAGCTCAAACCTTTGCATACTTGGCATCATATTTCTTGGTTCTTGTTTGGTTCTTATCCATGAGAGGATTTAGATATTGTGTCAATCTCTATGACAAGCTTAAGTCCATCGAAAACAGATTTCTTATGCATTCTCTATTGTGTTTTCGATATTGGAGGTTTTACCGGTTTGTCTTTTATAGATAGGTTAAACCTTTCATCATTTGGTTCTATCCTCCATTGCTGGACTATGATGGTTCCCTGCATGATCTTGTAGAGATCGTTACTATCTTCGAAACGAGCCCAAGATCATCAAAATCGGAGTCCGAATGAAAAAGTTATGATGATTTCAGTTTTGCTGTTTCTGCGAGTTTTCAGGGGGGGGGCGGATTATCCGACCATGGGGGCGGATTATCCGCCCCAAAAATCCGCCCCTATACTGAGGGTCGCGCCGCGAAGTCCTTAGCCATTTTTTTGGTCCGGGGAACCCGGAATATCCGGGGGAGGGGCGGATTATCCGGCCTGGAAGGTCCCAAACGGTCATATTTCGTTGGGGAGGGGTATAATTAGACCCCTCCTTCCTCCTTATGCATGTGATTTTCATTCTCTCTCTCCTCCATTGTTTTGACCTTCAAGAGCTTGCAAATACTCTCAATCCCTCCCATATTTCTTGAATCTTTTGGGGGGATTTGAAAGGGGAGATCTAGATCTACAACTCCACCAATCCATCTCTCCTCTGTGTGAGGGGAACATATTGGGATCAAGATCTTGGGGTTTCTTTTGTGGATTTCCTCGTGTGTTCTTCCTCTCTTATTCTCCCACTAGCTTTTGTAGCTTTTGTGGAATTTCGGAGAGAAGGACTTGAGCACTTCCTGTGTTCTTGCCATTGCATTTGGTGCATCGGTTTGAGTTCTCCTTGGAGGATTTGGTGAGTGAAAGTTGAGAAGCTTTTTACTCTTGGGTTCTTGGAACCCTAGACGGTTTGTTGGTGTTGCAGGTTGTGGCCTTGGTGGCGTTTGTTGGGAGCCTCCGATTAAGTTGTGGAGAAGAGCCCCAACCTTGTGAGAGATTCCGGTTGCCACCGACAAGTGCACCGATAGTGGAAGTGTGGATCGATCCCGTTGGGGTGAGATTCACCGCAGAATAAGGGAGGCCTTTTTTTGGCGTAGGTGGTTTGATACCACCCCCTCTCCAACGAGACACACTCTCTTTATGGGAGGAACTCGGTAATAAATCATCGTCTCCGCGTGCCTCGGTTATCTCTATACCGAGCTATTTACTTATGCACTTTACTTTGTGATAGCCTTCGTGCTTGAATTATTATATCTAGATATCACATAGTTGCTTGTTTTGTTTAGTATAAGTTGTTGGTGCACATAGGTGAACCGTAGTTTATATAGGTTTTGTGCTTGACAAAGTAAACGCTAGTTTTATTCCGCCTTTGTTAAGCCCATCTCGTAAAAGTTTTAAACCGCCTATGCACCCCCCTCTAGGCGACATCTGTATCCTTTTCAGGGGTGGACAGGAAGGTTTAAGATACCCTAGTTGGGAGATTTTTCTATGTAAGGTGGCCTATTATTTTTGAAAAATGGGGTGGTAGCGTTTTAAAACTTTCATTTGGTGGTTGCTTCACAAAACGCCCCTTTTTTGCGCTCGAAAAATGGAAAATGGTTTTTCCATGCGACAAAAAGGAAAACTTCCTCCTGCAACATTGTTCGCCATCCCATGATACATATGTGTGCACAATATGGTCACATTATCACAAACTATATCATGATTCTGGCCATAACATTGGTCGTTTGGCCCGAAAACCATGAAACCTCGAACAAGATAGGTCATTTCTGAGAAGGTTTGTTTGAGACACTTGCAATATACCAAGGTTGGTATTTTTGCTTGCAAATATGTCACATAATAAGACACCACAAGAAGGATTTGCATTGATCGGACCATTTTTGAATTTTTTATGCTCGTTTCAAACCATGGTCATAACGGCGCGGGCATGAAGATTCTTATCTAAGGGTTGAGCCTCGCTAAAATTGCATTGGATATCTAAAGAAATAGAATATTATGAGTCTAAAAACATTTTTTCAAAAAATAATGGGCATCAGATAATGTACCCGTAGTTCAAATCAGATAATGTACCCGTCGTTTCGGCAGGAATTTGTCTTTTTAGCCATGGGTGGACGGAAAGGTTTGAGATACCTTAGTTGGGACATTTTTTCATGTAAGGTGACCTATTATTTTTGAAAAATGGGGTGGTAGCGTTTTAAAACTTTCATTTGGTGGTTGCTTCACAAAACGCCCCATTTTTATGCTCGGAAAATGGAAAATGGTTTGTCCGTGCGACATAAAGGAATACTTCCTCTTCCAACATTGTTCGCCATCCCATGATACATATGTGTGCATAATATGGTAACATTATCACAAACTATGCCACGATTCTAGCCATAACATTGGCCGTTTGGCCCGGAAGCCATGAAACCTCGAACATGATAAGTTATTTCTCAGAAGATTTTTTCGAGACACTTGCAATATACCAAGTTTGGTATTTTTCCTTGAAATTATGTCACATAATAAGACACCACGCGAAGGATTTGCATTGATCGGACCGTTTTTGAAATTTTTTATGCCCGTTTCAAACTATGGTCAAAACGGCGGGCATGAAGGTTCTTAGCTAGGAGATGAGCCTCGCTAAACTTGCATTGGATCTCTGAAGAAATAGCATATTCTGAGTCTAAAAATCATTTTTTCAAAAAATAATGGGCATCAGATATTGTACTCATAGTTCAAGTCGGACCCACTTCCCTCCGTTTCGGCAGGAATTTGTCTTTTTAGTCAGGGGTGGACAGAAAGGTTTGAGATACCCTAGTTGGGACATTTTTCTATGTAAGGTGGGCTATTATTTTTGAAAAATGGGGTGGTAGCGTTTTAAAACTTTCATTTGGTGGTTGCTTCACAAAACGCCCCGTTTTTTACGCTCGGAAAATGGAAAATGGTTTTTCCGTGCGACGAAAAGGAAAACTTCCTCCTCGAACATTGTTCGCCATCCCATGATACATATTTGTGCACAATATGGTCACATTATCACAAACTATGCCACAATTCTGGCCATAACATTGGTCGTTTGGCCCGAAAGCCATGAAACCTCGAACATGATAGGTCATTTCTGAGAAGGTTTTTTTGAGACACTTGCAATATACCAATTTTGGTATTTTTCCTTGAAACTATGTCACATAATAAGATACCACACGAAGGATTTGCATTGATGGGACCATTTTTGAATTTTTATGCCCTTTTCAAACCATGGTCAAAACGGCGGGCATGAAGGTTCTTATCTAGGGGATAAGCCTCGCTAAACATGCATTGTATCTCTAAAGAAATAGCATGTTGTGAAACTAAAAATCATTTTTTTCAAAAAATCATGGGCATTAGATCATGTACCTGTAGTTCAAATCAGACCCCCTTCCTACCGATTCGGCAGGAATTTGTCTTTTTTGCCAGGGGTGAACGGAAAGGTTGAGCTTTCCCGGTTGGGACATTGTCCATGTATGGTGCTATACTATGTTTGAAAAATGGGGTGGTAGCATTATAAAACTTTCATTTGGTGGTTGCTTCACAAAACACCCTGTGTTTTGCGCTTGGAAAATGGAAAATGGTTTTTCCGTGCGACAAAAAGGAAAACTTCCTCATGCAACATTATTCGCCATCCCATGGTACATATGTGTGGACAATATGGTCACATGATCCCAAAGTATGCCACGATTATGGCCATAACATTGGTCGTTTGGCCCGAAAGCCATGAAACCTCAAACATGATAGGTCATTTCTGAAAAGGTTTTTTCGAGACACGTCAAATATACCAAGTTTGGTATTTTTCCTTGAAACTATGTCACATAATAAGACACCACACGAAGGATTTGCATTGATCAACTGTTTTTGAATTTTTTATGCTCGTTTCAAACCATGGTCAAAACAGCGGGCATGAAGGTTCTTATCTAGGGGATGAGCCTCGCTAAACTTGCATTGGTCTCTAAAGAAATAGCATGTTGCAAGTCTAAAAATAATTTTTTCAAAAAATCATGGGCATCAGATCATGTATCTGTAGTTCAAATCGGACCCACTTTCTACCGATTCGACATGAATTTGTCTTTTTCGCCAGGGGTGGACGGAAAGGTTTGAGCTCTCCAGGTTGGGATATTGTCCATGTAAGGTGCTATACTATTTTTGAAAAATGAGCCGGGGTGGTAGCATTTTAAAACGGTCATTTGGTGGTTGCTTCACAAAACTCCCCGTTTTTTGCTCTCAGAAAATGGAAAATGTTTTTCAGTGTGACGAAAAGGAAAAATTCCTCCTGCGACATTGTTCGCCATCACAATATGCACATGCGTGCATAATATGGGAACATTATCACAAACTATGCCGCGATTCTAGCCATAACACTCGTCGTTTGGCCCGAAAGCCATGAAACCTCAGACATCATAGGTAATTTCTAAGAACGTTTTTTCGGGACACTTGCAATATACCAAGTTTGGTATTTTTTCTTGAAACTATGTCACATAATA
Source organism: Avena sativa (assembly GCA_916181665.1). Taxonomy (NCBI): domain Eukaryota; kingdom Viridiplantae; phylum Streptophyta; class Magnoliopsida; order Poales; family Poaceae; genus Avena; species Avena sativa. The sequence goes on along the minus strand of OV702282.1, from coordinate 12,379,378 downwards.
AGACACCACGCGAAGGATTTGCAATTGATCGGACTGTTTTTGAAATTTTTTATGCCCATTTCGAACTATGGTCAAAACGGCGGGCATGAAGGTTCTTAGCTAGGGGATGAGCCTCGCTAAACTTGCATTGGATCTCTGAATAAATAGCATATTGTGAGTCTAAAAATCATTTTTTTAAATCATGGGCATCAGATCATGTACCTATAGTTCAAAACGGACTCACTTCCTACCGATTCGGCAAAAATTTGTCTTTTTCGCCAGGAATGGAAGGAAAGGTTTGAGCTCTCCCAGTTGGGACATTGTCCATATAAGGTGCTATACTATTTTTGAAAAATGGGGTGGTAGCATTCTAAAACCTTCATTTTGTGGTTGCTTCACAAAACACCCCCTTTTTTGCGCTCGGAAAATGGAAAATGGTTTTTCTGTGCGACGAAAAGCAAAAATTCCTCCTGCAACATTGTTCGCCATCGCAAGATGCACATGCGTGCATAATATGGGAACATTATCACAGACTATGCCGCGATTCTATCCATAACACTTGTCGTTTGGCCCGAAAGCCATGAAACCTCAAACATGATAGGTCTTTTCTAAGAAGGTTTTTTCGAGACACTTGCAATATACCAAGTTTGGTATTTTTCATTGAATATATGTCACATAATAAGACATCACGCGAAGGATTTGCATTGATCAGACCGTTTTCTAAATTTTTATGCCCGTTTCAAACTATGGTCAAATCTGCGGGCATGAAGGTTCTTAGCTAGGGGATGAGCCTTGCTAAATTGGATATCTGAAGAAATAGCATATTGTGAGTCTAAAAATAAATTTTTCAAAAAATCATGGGCATCAGATCATATAACTGTAGTTTAAATCAGACCCACTTCCTACCAATTCGGCAGGAATTTGTCTTTTTTGCTAGGGATGGACAGAAAGGGTTGAGCTCTCTCGGTTGGGACATTGTCCATGTAAGGTGCTATACTATTTTTGGAAAATGGGGTGATAGCATTCTAAAACGTTTATTTGGTGGTTGCTTCACAAAACGTCCAGTTTTTTACGCTCGGAAAATGAAAAATGGTTTTTCCGTGCAACGAAAAGGAAAAATTCCTCCTGCAAAATTGTTCGCCATCACAAGATGCACATGCATGCATAATCTGGGCATATTATCAAAGACTATGCCACGATTCTATCCATAACACTCGTCGTTTGGCCCGAAGGCCCAAACTATGATCAAAACGATGGGCATGAAAGTTCTTAGCGAAGGGGTTGAGTCTTGCAAAACTTTTGGTGGTTCTCTTTTTATAATGTCTTCTAATTTTTAGAAAATGTACTCTTACAATTTTACAACATATTTTTGGTAGATGCTTCCCACAATTCACCCTTAAAATGGAAATTTCCATCTAGAGCCAATGAAATCATAGGAATCAATGTCCCACGGATCGGCAATCTCGGTCTGATTTGAACCGTTAATCACCCATCCAACGCTTCCAAGCTCATCCAAAGAAGCACACCCATGCCTCCATAGTCCACGCCTCCATGATAACTTTCCTCACGCCGCCGCCACCCACCCACCCCCTCCTCCAAAAAACCCTAGATCGACACCAGACGCGTCACCGCCACCACCTTCCGTCCCGTTGTACCAACGACCTCCACCTTACCCGAAGCCGACACCGCTGCGCCACCTCCGTTCATCCAAGATCAGCAGGACCTCGCCGTTCATCCAAGATCGGCAAGACATGAGATGCGTGCGCTGATCGCGAATGAACGATCGCGTTTGGGACCTTTGACAAGGATCTGGTGGCGGTGCTTTCTAGTCCAGCCATGGTGAGCTTCCCCTCCCCTCCTGCCTCATCTCCGTCCGCTCTGCCTCTCCGCATGGCCCCTTCCGATCCCAAGGTTTCAGCCGTCGATCTGATGTGGATGATGTAGGAGGGCAACCATCAATGCCGCGATTGAGTCGCTCTTGAACATAGAGAAGCAGTGTTGTATCACTGGCAATGTGGTCAGCACCGGGAAGGCCACGGTCGATATCGTCGAGCTGTGCTTCAAGGATGATTCATCACGCCATCAGCTGCTCGTCAGCGACGAAGACCACAACGACTGGAAGCACTTCGTTTCTAACCCCATCTGCTACTGCTCTTTCCCAAGAACCTGAATACTGCTCTGCCCTCTATCTCTCGTGTTACTTATCTTCACCAACTCCAGAACCAACATCCTCCCATATTCGGTGTAGTACCATCTATAGTGACTGGTTATTAGTCCTGAGTTGCTTCATGTGCATGTGATTTATATTCATTTTCGTGACTAGTACCATATGTAGTGGATGCAGGCATATATTTATATTTGTCATGTTTATCTACAAACAACTATAGGATTTTTTTGTGAACTATATGATAGCAATCAAACTAGGTTAGCGAATGTTAGTAACTTGGTAAACTTAAGTTGGTCTTACTTCCATTGACAATAGAACTAGGGTTAGTGAAGGTGAGATGAACTAGAATTAAGTCTTGAAGAATCACACACGAACAACCATTTCTCGAGTTGATGTTGGTCTGTTTAGGCTAGTGTAGCATTTTGACTTAGTAGGTGATCTGCTCTAATTCTAGACCATTGGCCTTCTTATATAGAGTAGCTATCCTGTATGATTCTGGTTACTTTTCTTCATGAACCTTGTTCAGTTTTGGTTCTTGTATGGTTTGCAATGTTTCAATCTTACACAACCGACCCGATGGCCGCCGCCGTCCAGGAGGCTGGAAGCACCAACAACGAATAGCAAGCGACAAAAATCTCGCGAACACCAAGGTCGTGCCCGACGACACCAAACCGCGGCCCAAGCGTCCTCTGCCGCTGCACTACCTCTCGCTCGACGACACCAAATCCCAATCTCCATTGTGTAGGAAATTCCTCGGTTCCTCCCTTTTCCGCTCTATTTTCTATGTAAGACATGATTGTATTGTGTGGCATTGTGCCAAAGAAATGGTATGATATCATTGAAATTTTTGCAAGGACATGTTGAATAATTGAGTTAATATTTTGGTCTATTTGAAATGGATAGTTCACACGTATGCCTTTTGTGTTGATGGAAATTCAGAATAAATGACATTCACAATTTAAGTACCTTTGTGTTTTAGCACACCAATATTCTACTGCAGGGATTAACTAAAAACATCCTAGCTAGCCTCTTGCTGTTTCAGTCCCGCCCCGGACCAAAGAAGAAAAGAGAGGAAAGCTTCTTTGGTTGCTTCCTTTTTCTTTTCTCTTTCGCATATTCAGATTGATTGTTACTACTAGAAGTACATAGTGTTCTTCAAGTGGATGTCAAGCTGATTTAATATTGGTTCTTGAGGCTGGTCTCTAGATTACATTTTTAAGTTGTACTTAAGCTGCCATCTCTAGCATACTCTAATTCTTAGTTACTATAAAAATGGTTATATATACAGTTTTTTATAAGAAACTTGCTCTTTTACCTCTGAAATGAGTACAACTTTTAACAATGTTTGAAAATAAACTTGCGCTTTTACCTCTAAAATGTGTAGCATGAGTAAGTTAGAGTCTGAAATTTTACAGAATAAGAAAAATGGTTTAAATTCAACGCTGCTCTATCCATATTGAGCATTCAAATCGATTATATTATCATGGTTGCATTGTGATATCTTTTTGCTACCTTTCTTTTGCTACTGGCTATAGGTATGAACATGTATTAATGTTGTTGTCTTTCATTATTCTCCACATGTCTCGCAGATCTCTCATAACAACTACGCTAGGTGACAAAAGGCTCGACGTGCACATCCAGACCATCACCACTGATTTTAAGAGGGTGTCCAAGATCACGTGCACATCCAGACCATCACCACTGATTTTAAGAGGGTGTCCAAGATCACGGCAAGCTCTACATCGTCTTGTCTTGCTTGCCACGGATGCCCATACTTTGTGAGTCACTTCCCCTCATACCCAGCTATGTTTGCGTTTAATTTCCCATGGCGGGTTATTATACACAAGATAGAAGAGTGAAAATGAAAAATATACACCTAGTATATTGATTGATGATGAAAGAATCTACACATGGTATATTGCAATAGTAATATGTTGTTGTTGGTGTCATGCAGTAGTAATAGGATTACTTGAATATTTATCAGTGCTTGAGCGATAAACAGATTGTGTCACAATCACTATATTACAAACAGAACGTGTATCAGTGCAAATGCTCCATTAGTGAACTTGTAGCAGAAGTAGAATCTTGCAAGATTGGATGTGACACTGTATTACACCACTACCTTATTTATAAGGAGTATAGTACTCTAGTGTATGTATTATGTAAAAATTTATTAATCCACTACCTTATTTACAAAGAGTGCAACACTGTATTAATCTTTTTTGTTTAACAACTTGCAGGCATTGGATTTCATTTGCCCGCAAGTGTTGTTCTGTCATATTTTTACAAGGGATTTAGGATGAATTCTACGGGAAGAAGCTGGAACCTGCAACTAACAAAGATTTCTAGCTCATTAGACTTGGTTTTACTTTCGTAGCTAGTTAATATATCATTAGAGTTGGTTTTACTTTCGTAGCTAGTTAATAGATGTTTTGGTATATTTAGGTATCTGGATACCTAATGTTAATTGTGCATGGTTGTAATATGTGTTGTTATCTGTAATATTTTTTGTAAATTAGCTTTGTTTCAATCAAAAGAGTTATATACTGAATCTGTTCTGATTAAATTATTAATTGTTTAAATACTAGGACCAGAGTGAAAATGAATACTGACATGTGGGACAGTAGGATTTGACAACTTGACCCATTTGACTACTAAGACCGTCCAAACTAAAAAGGCTGAAAGTTGAATGGAAGATCAATGTAAAAAGGCCAAGGCCCAAAAAACAAAGAGTCAAAAATGTTTGGCGTGGCCCATGTAGATGACTAGAATTAGGGCTGTCAAAAAAGTTCGGGCTTGACAAACTGTGCGAGTTCGGCGCGTTAACAGCTTGGCTCGAGTTTGATTCGTCTCTCTAACAAACCAAGATCGAGCCTGTTTTCGAGCTCGCGAGCTTAGTCGAGCTGAACTCAAACAGTTCGATAAAGCTCATGAGTTTTGTACAATCGCAAAATTGAGACTGCTATTAGTATATCATCTGTTGTAAGACCGCTAAAATAATTATGCTGGCATGTTGGCACTGTATTACTATTATATGAAACTCCAAGCCATTTCTGCTATTCCGTTTTCAAGCTTTACTATTTTCTTGCTATGTAGCTGCATGTCAATGTACTAAAATTTTCTTGCCGAGCTTCAACGAACCGAGCTCAAGCCTACTCGAGCTTTGGTCAAGCCAAACTCGAGCTTAGATGTAGGCTCGAAGGTCAACCTAGGCTCGCTCGAGCTCGGCTCGAGCTTCTACCGAGCTTGAGCCGAGCCTAACAATGTTCGCTCGAGTTCGGCTCGTTGATAGCCCTAACTAGAATGGATAGGAGGAAAAAACAAACTAGCCAGAATTGTTGGCTGAGCCCATGTAGAACCTAGAAATGGACCGGGCTAAATTTACACTACGACGATTTTGTTTCATCACAATTTTGCCACGTCGGATTGGCCACGTTGGATTTGACGTGGCTAGGCTAGACTGCTATTGAATATCGTCATATAAGTCTATGACGTTTACATAGAAAACGTTGTTGTGTGCAATTATTGATGCTCAGTTTTTGACGATCTATTTTTTGTCATAAGATCATCATATATTGTAGATAATAATGATTCAGTGACGAAAATGGAGGGTCATGAATCAGCAGATTCCTTGTAGTGTTCCAACACTTGAAAATTTCTTTCATACAAAACTTTACACAATCTTCATTAGCAACATTAGTGTATGCTAGATAAGAAACCTTTGGGTTCAGTTTCAACTGAAGTCCATCAAAACATAAGCTACTGTAGCAACTCCTTTCAAAATCTCAAAATAATTCAAAAGGAAATCGTTTTAAGAAGCAAATGCAAAAAATGGCAGAAATCTATCAAAATAGACCTGCGGGTGAAGATCGATTTTTTCAAAACTCTTTTGTTGCTCAAATAGAAAAGTGCAAAACTAATGAAAGTTAATTAATAATCTGGGGCATGCACAAAAAAAATTACAGATCAGTAAGATGTTCTGGAATTTTTCACTATTTTTTACAGCGAAGCACAAAGATCTGTTTTGGGACATCAACTTCCCTAAATCTCACCTCCCTCTCATTAGAGGCTAATATTGGCATAAAAACCAAACAAAAAGGATAAGGAGAGTTTATTACAGAGGCAATAACTTCCAAGACTCAGATAAAAAAATAAACTAAAAGCAAAATATAATGGGTTGTCTCCCAAAATCTCTTTCTTTATAGCCATTAAGATAGGCATGATAATTTCAATGATGCTCACAGAGGAAATATAAATTGAAGTAAAAGAGAGCATAAAGAATCAAATATCCAACATATTTAAGTCTAACCCACTTCCTATGCAAGGGAATTTCGTAAGGAAATAATTTATTGAAACAAGGTGCTTCTAGCATAGGAAGGCAAAACAAGTGTAACATCAAAACTTTCAACATAAAGTGGGGAAACTTAATATTATTGAGATGCATAAAACCATGTTTCCCTCTCTCATAATAACTTTCAGTATCATGAATAAAATTAACGATATAACTATCACGTAAAACATTCTTATCATCAAAATAAGCATATTTAAAATCGTCAAATAGAGGTTTAAGGTCGAAAACTAGATCAATAGAAGCAAGTTGTTCAAATCTAAAATCATCATTAGGCAATTCATTTTCATAAGGAGCTTTAGAAAATTTTGAAAAATTAAACTCATAAGATTCTCCATCAAATTTAGTTAAAATTTTCTCCCTCTTACAATCTATAATAGCTCCACAAGTCTTCAATAAAGGTCTACCAAAAATGATAGGGCAAGTTTTACTAGAAGCTAAACCAAGTACTAGAAAATCAGCAGGATATTTAGTTTTACCACAAAGAACTTCCACATCTCTTACAATACCAATTGGAGAGATGGTCTCTTTATTAGAAAGCTGAATAAACACATCAATTTCTTCTAGTTCACAGGGACCAATTTCATGCATAATTTCTTTGTAAATCTCATAAGGAATAACACTTGAACTTGCACCAATATCACATAAACCATAATAGCAATGATCACCTGTTATGACAGAAAGCACATGTACACTAGCTTTCCTAGTTTTACTAGGATGTGAAACAATATTAGAAGCATATTCACAAAATATAATGTGTCCATCTTCTACATTTTTAGGGACAAGGTCTTTCACAATTCTTACTGCAAGTTCAACATTTATTTGTTCATCAGGTTTTATATCTTTCTTTGTACTTTTATTAACCACACTAGTTATCATAGACTGTTCCTTTACCTTGGTAGGGAAATGTATTTTATCAATGTAAGGTTCAGGCAAAATGTGATCAACAGTAAAAACTTCAATATTTCTAGCAAGAACACAATTAACAATATCTTTATATGGCGCATGATACTTGTTCCACTCCTTTTGGGGAATTTCAATATAAGAGTCAAAGGCCTTAAAACAATTTTCAATACTTTGAGAATCAAGACCATACTCAGTACTAATATTATGAATTTCATCAGTTCCCATAAAAGATTTAATGCATTCATAATCATAATTTATATCCGACTTTCTTCCTTTGTCATTCTCCCATGCTTCAGTAGTTTCTTGAATACGGTCTATAAGATCCCATTTAGCTTCCTCTTTTATACGTGTAAATGATCCAGCACAAGGAGCATCCAGTAAATCCTTATCATGAAGAGAAAGCCATGCATAAAAGTTAATAATAATATTATTATTGGGAAGCTCATGAATGGTACATTTGAGCATTAGTAACTTCAATCTCCCCAAGCTTGGGCTGTACTCTCTCCATCACGAGGCCAAAAATTATATATTTTATTTGGATCTTTATGAATCTCACTAGGAGGATAGAATTTAGAATAAAAGAGAGGTATAATTTCCTCCCATTCAAGAGATTGGCCATTCTTTAGCAACTTATACCATTCCTCAGCTCTGCCTTTCAATGATAAAAAGAATAAATTTTTCTTAACTTGATCCGTTGTAATACCTGCACACTTGAACTATCCGCATAATTCATGTATAAAAAGAAAATGATCACTAGGATGGATAGTTCCATCTCCGAAATAGTAGTTATCCATAACACGATCAACACTTTTTGTAGGTATTTTAAAAGGATCTATTTCAGCAGGTGCTGGTTCATCTACTACCTTAGAAGTGGTAGTATATTTCCAAAATAGGAAACTAATTGAATTATCCATATTGAAATAAAATAACAAACTGAAATAAACAATACTCATAGTAGAAATTTCCTTTACCAAATCCACTCTTCAATAGCGCTTCACTCCCCGGCAACGGCGCCGGAAAATAGTCTTGATGACCCACAAGTATAGGGGGTGTATCATAGTACTTTTGATAAATAAGAGTGTTGAACCCAACGAGGAGCAGAAGGTGTTGATAAGTTATTTGGATCAAGGATTCACTTTAAATACTTAGCAAACATATTTTTAGAGGTTTTTGATAATGCAGATAAATAAAGTGCGAGTAAATAAAATACAATAATAATGATTGCAGCAAGTGGCCCAATCCTTTATTTAGCAAAGGACAAGCCGGTTGTATTACTTAAGATGGCCAAACATTCTCGAGGACACATGTGAATATTGTCAAGTGCTTTCGCTTCATATAGTTGATTAAACTTCTTTGGTTGGACAAGTGTTGTGTGGGTGAACCTATGCTAATGTACTAACCTTACTTGGAATAATACATACTTGTGATTATACCCCTTTCAAGCATCCGCAACTACAATAAAGTAATTAAGATAAAAACCTAACCATAGCATTAAACTCTGAGATCCTACACTCCCTTATGCAATGGTTGGGGGTTTAGGTTTCTGTCACTTCGGCAACCCCACAATTAGTAGCCAAATACACAATGCATTACCCTAGGCCCATAAAGGTGAAGTATCATGTAGTCGACATTCACATGACACCACTAGAAGAATAGCACCACAACATAAATATCAAACCATTAAATATTTCTCAACACAATTCCACTAGTAACAACATGACTTCTCCCATGTCCTCAAGAACTAAACAAACTACTCATGAGACACCATATGGATCAATATAAGAGATGAAGTTATGATAAGTAACAATCTAAACATGAACAATAATTTAATGTTCCACTCAATAGCATCAACTACAACAAGTAAACAACACAGAGAAAGTTTCCCCTAAGAACTATGCAAGATTCAACCCAATTGTTACAGTGGTACGAAGTGGTGGTGATGGTGCTGGTGGAGATGATGGTGAGGATGATGATGATGATCCTGATGAAGTCTAGCTTAATGATGGTGTTGATGGGGACGATCTCCCCTCTCCGGGAAGGAATTTCCCCGGCATAATTCTGCTTGTCGGAGAGCTCTTTCTCTCTCTATAGTTTCTCCCCCGTAGAGGCGGCGGAATCTTTATATGGTGGCTCCCTGAGTCTTAGGGTTTCGGGAGGATTATATAAGCCAAAGGGAGATGCCAAAGGTGGGCCAGGGTGGCCACACCACCTGGTGGCGCGACCCAGGGGGACCCGCACCAGGGGGTGGTGTGGGCCCCCTGTGGCCCATATCCACTCCTCCTCCTTACTTCCTTCGTCTTCTGGAAAAATAGGAATTTATGTATATTTTCTGGGATTTTCTGATCTTCGCAAATATTTCATCTGGAGAGCGCTTTTTCCATCAAAATCCTGAGTCCGGCGGTTCATCCTTCAGAAGTTATCAAACATGCAAAATAGATGAAATAACATAAGTATCATTTGTTAATATGAAATATATCAATGAATAACCGTAAATTATGATATAAAATAGTGATGCAAAATGGACGTATCATACTCTCAGATTTGGGAAAATTAGTGCTTTTCCTAAATTCATCATTGAGTATATTTAGGGTTCAGATTATAGTATCTGCTCATATCATTATCTTTGCCTCAAAACCCCAACATTGGCTATTTAAGAAATCTACTTGACAACACCCAAAATAATGCTCATCTTAGGATAAGGTCAAGTCGGTCGAGCTGATCAACATGGAAAAGATATCAACACTAAAACACTACACCAGGGTCCAACAAGCTAGTTGCTTACACAACAGATGCACAACTCTGTGCTATCAATACTACATAGATGAGGTACATACACTAGTAGGAAAACCCTTATAACATACATTTTTCTAGTAACGTCGAATGTATAATGCGCGCCACCACTTGGAAATGAAATAGAATAGCATCCGCAAATAAAAAAATGCCACAAACAGGAGGGTCCCCATACACAGTTGGAACAAAGGTAATATTGGTCTTGGCATTGGGGGAATGCCACCAATTTGTAAACTAGTGGTGGCGTTGGATTAATATAAACGCCACAATACATGTTTTATTATTGTCCACCCTCCTCGTGGCTCGGGCCCCACTGAAGGAAATATGCCCTAGAGGCAATCATAGAGATGATGATATTTCATATGTATCCATGAGTTATTGTAATGTTCCTTGAATATCCATATTAGGCAACTTGTATTGATTGGCAATTACGTGAATTGTTTGTGAAACTCTATACTTGTATGGTTATTTAAGAGCTGTCCCTAGTCGGAGTTCATGTGAGGACACACGTGAATATTAGACTAGCACATCGATTGGTTGATGACAATGTTTCGCAAGTCATAGACATGGAGATGTCAAACCAATGATGTGGACACATGTTATGAACATGGGGTTGGACTGACCCAACCTGAGACTAGCAATTAGTTGCAGATCTCTCTCTACACATCGTGTACGTTTTGTCCTTAGACCTGAGATTGTCGCATGTACTTGAGATGTGGATCGATCTACTTTGGGGCTATCAAACGCTGCACCGTAACTGGGTAGTTTTAAAGGTAGCTTTCGGGTTTGTCCTGAAGCATGCTGCAAGGCATGGTCAATCAAGATGGGATTTGCCCCTCTCTACTTGAGAGAGATATCTCTAGGCCCTCGAGTGATCGGATCCAGAAATGCATGGCCATGCTACATATGGTTAAGAGTTAACCTAGTAAAGGGATTTCGAATCACGGTATCGAGAAAGGGAGGTCAGCTTGGAGCTAGACCAAATATCGTGAGGCAAAGGGAAAAACATGTACTAAACCTTGTGATGGTTCATCCGATATGATCTTTGTATGCGTTTAGGAGTTGGCACATCTTGCTAGAGGCCGCTACCAACTATTGACAGAATAAGTGTATTCGTGTCATGTCTATACGCATATGAACCTATAGGGTCACACACTTAAGGGGCTGGAAGCCTAATGAGGATTGGATCCGAATTAGACCAGGCTTAGGGTACTAATGGGCTGCTAATGTAGAAGCCCACTAGCGACGCCTATATAAGAGAGGGTGGAGCGAGCTGACCAGGGTGAGACGTTAGACCTCAGATCATTCCCAGCCGCCACTCCTCACGCCTGTGTTGCACGCACGGACCTAGGAGTCCGGCGTCTGACGCTTCCACCCTGTACGTGTGGATACCTCGGAGGTGCTGCATCTGTAGCGCTTGGACGAGCCGCGCAAGGGGAGTTGCTCGTGGGACGAGGATAAGGAGGAGACGTGGAACATCTGCACTGCCTCGACGCGCTTCATCAATTCCGCAACTGCGCGTCTAGTGGTAATCCCGTGATCTATGACAACAGTAATCCTGGTTTACGCGGTATAATTTTTTTGATTTGCACTAGTGTAGCCTACCCATATCCCTTCAGTGGTATCAGAGCCGATGCTGTTCAGTTATATGTTCGGGATGTTTGCATATGGTGATATGCAGATTGATATGAATGATGTGATCGTTTATATGGCGATGGTTTGATCTATGATCTTTCTTTCCGTGATCGTGATCTGAGGTTGTCGAACGACTTACCCCTACCGGTCGGTTTCCGCCATCGGGGTAGACAGTGACACATAAATCCTGTTGTATCACGCAAAGATCAATATGATTGATCGAATCGGAACCTAGATCTAAAATCGATGTACCGTGATCAAAGGAGTTTGATTGAATCGAGACAGGAGTCGGTTTATGGTAAATTTGATTTGACGATCAAAATCCTTAAAGAAAATTGTGAAGATACCGCGAGGGGAGCTGCCCCTTCGAACCCCGCAGGGGGAGACCACCTAGACCCCCCTTAATCGTAGCCCCTTTTGTATCTCGTTAAGGTAACTAGGTGCTGCAATGTCACATGATCCGGTAGAATGCGATTCTATGCATAACATGTTTTTGCAGGATGTATGTGATCAGTATGGCCCATATGTGTATGTGATGCATGTATGAAAAATTGCATGACCTGCGTGTCGTGAGTAGGGCAACACGGCTGGAGCCGTATGTGTTGTCATTTATTGTAATGGCCTGCGTGCCAACTTGTGATGATCCCAATACTATGTAATTTTGATTACTAGCTGTTAGGAGTAATAGCTTGTATTAGTTCTTGGAGGACTCATCACTTGGAGGATGGCTCACATGGAACATGAAGATGGAGATCATCATGGTGGACAGGTTCTATGGCGATGGAGATCACCATGAGAAAATGGGCCATACTGTGTCACATCTATGTGAATGTTATTCTTATGCGTTTTACTACTATGCATGCTTAGATGATAGAAGTAGAACGATCCCTCACAAATTTTAAGTTAAACCATGCCCTCCCAACCAAACCTTGCACCATCCTATGCCCTGTACAATCGTTGGTGGGCCTATGAAAGTAGGGTGCCGCGGTTTTCCTTGGATGTATGGGTTTGTATCGGATACCTACACGCATAAGGGTTGGTGAACTTGACAAGGTCATCTTAACAGTTAAGGACCTTGGGGCATAAAGGTTGGGTGCCTAGTTTTGACATAGAGATGTCACCCAACAACAAGAGTCATATGTGATATGATTAGCAAGTGTTGCTTACCGATTTACCTTTTCTTCTAGCAGTGATGCTAAAGCTCACTAGTTGACTTGTTAATTGTGGATCTTGAATCACTTAGTATCAATAGAGGGATATTGATTTAAGTGTGAGTATATGCTATTAAATTGTTAAATATGTTTTAATCTTTCATGGTTACATGGCTTAGTATTTTGCATGTTTTCTGTTGTAGATCAATGGCACCAAACATTGCATCACCTTTTTCTTTGCGTTCGATTCTTGACAAAGATAAACTTAATGGAACAAACTATTCGGACTAGGTCCGTAACCTGAGAATTTTTCTCAGGTCTGATAAAAAGGAAATGGTTCTGGATACCCCAATCCCCGATGAACCTGCTGATAATAAATCTGCTGCCCTAAAGAATGCCTTCAAGAGAGCATGTGATGATTCTCTTGAGGTTAGCTGCCTTATGCTTGCATGCATGGAACCTGAACTCCAAAAGAAGTTTGAGGATCAGGATGCCTACGATATGATCGTTGCGCCTAAGGACATGTTCCAAGATCAGGCAAGGACTGAGAGGTACAATGTTGCCAAGTCCTTTGTCTAATGCAAGCTAGCAGAGGGAGCAGCTGTAGGCCCCCATATGATCAAAATGGTTGGTTATAGTCAGACTTTGGAAAAGCTTGGTTTTCCACTAGGCCAAGAGTTGGCCACTGACTTCATTTTGGCGTCTCTTCCATCCAGCTATGGGCAGTTCATTTCGAACTACCATATGCATGGGGTGGAGAAGGGCCTTAATGAATTATGTGGGATGCTTAAAACAGCAGAAAGTGACATGAAGAAGTGTGCAGGGCATAGCCATGTGATGGCTGTGCAGAACAAGCCTAGCTTCAAGAAAAAGGGTACTTCTTGGAAGAAGAAGGGAAAGGCTAAGGATACGATCCCTAAGTCTGCACCCAAGCAAAAGGTGGACCTGTAGAAGACACTGAGTGCTTCTTTTGTCATGAACATGGCCACTGGAAGAGAAACTGCAGCAAGTACCAGGCTTCTTTGAAGAAGAGTGGAAGTAAGAGTACTTCGAACTCAGGTACGCTTGTTGTAAATGTTGTGGACATTCTTCTCGCTGATTCCTATGTTAACTCTTGGGTATTTGATACCGGATCAGTTGCTCATATTTGCAATTCGATGCAGGGGCTAATAAGGACTAGAGAAGTGCAGAAAGGCGAAGTGGATTTTCGCGTCAGAAATAAAGCAAGGGTTGCTGCATTCTTCGTCGGCGTCATGCAACTTCACCTTCCTTCAGGATTTATTATGGAGTTGAATAATTGTTATTACATTCCAAGTATGGGTCGAAACATTTTATCACCTTCATGTTTGATGAGGGATGGTTATTCATTCGCGAGTGCAAACAATGGTTGTGTAATCTCTAAGAATGATATGTTTATGGCTAATGCTCCCATTGTGAATGGGTTATTTATTTTAAATCTTGATGATACATATGTTTACAATGTTAGTGCTAAACGGCTTCGGCCTAATGATTTGAGTTCTACCTATTTATGGCATTGTCGGTTGGGGCATATAAGTGAAAAGCGCATGAAGAAGCTTCGTGGTGATGGTCTTCTAACTTCGTTTGATTTTGAATCATACGTGACATGTCAGGCTTGTTTACTTGGAAAGATGACCAAGTAACCTTTTTCGGTTTTACCCGAGAGAGCGACAGACTTGTTGGAACACATACATACTGATGTGTGTGGACCAATGAGCACGACAGCCAGAGGAGGATATCACTACTTCATTATTTTCACTGATGATTTCAGTAGATATGGTTATGTCTACTTGATGAGGCATAAGTCTGGAACTTTTGAAAAGTTCAAAGAGTTTCAGAGTGAAGTAGAGAATCAACGTGGCAAGAAAATAAAGGCCTTGCGATCTGATCGTGGAGGTGAATATTTGAGTCACGAATTTAGAGATCATCTTAAGAGTTGCGGAATTGTTCCACAACTTACGCCGCCCGGAACGCCTCAAAGAAACGGGGTCTCTGAACGGCGTAATCGAACTTTGTTGAACATGGTTCGATCTATGATGAGCCAGTCGGATTTACCATTGTCATTTTGGGGTTACGCTCTAGAAACGGCAGCTTTCACACTTAATAGGGTACCATATAAATCCGTAGTTAAGACACCATATGAGATGTGGACTGGAAAGAATCCCAGTTTGTCTTTTCTAAAGATTTGGGGTTGTGATGCATTTGTCAAGTGACTTCAGTCGGACAAGCTAACACCCAAATCGAATAAGTGCATTTTCGTGGGATATCCGAGGGAAACCTTAGGGTATTACTTCTACAACCGAGAGGAGGGCAAAGTGTTTGTCGCTCGTAGCGGTGTTTTCCTAGAGAAAGAGTTTCTTTCAAAGGGAACAAGTGGAAGGTCGGTGCGACTTGAAGAAGTTCAAGATGAGCCAGTTGGGGATGCTTCTACGAGTGATGCTATTGTAGCAGAACAAGTTGAGGAACCCGTGGAAATAGAAGCACCACAACCATGAAGGTCGGCGAGGCTCCGCAAAGCGCGGGAATTATTATTGTTAGACAACGATGAGCCTGCGACCTATGCAGAAGCGATGGTGGACCCACACTCTGAGAAATGGCTGATCGCCATGAGATCCGAGATAGAGTCCATGGGAGACAATCAAGTTTGGAACTTGGTTGACCTGCCTGATGGTTTTAAAGCCATCGAGTGCAAATGGATCTATAAGAAGAAGATTGATATGGATGGAAATGTTCACATCCATAAAGCTCGACTTGTTGCAAAAGGTTTTCGACAAGTTCAAGGAATTGACTACGACGAGACTTTCTCGCCCGTAGCGATGCTTAAATCTATACGGATAATTCTAGCCATTGCTGCACATTTCGACTATGAAATATGGCAGATGGATGTCAAGACGGCTTTCCTAAATGGAATCCTAACTGAGGACGTGTATATGATGCAGCCCGAAGGTTTTGTCGATCCAAACAATGCTGGAAAGGTATGCAAACTTCTGAAGTCCATTTATGGGCTGAAGCAAGCATCTCGGAGTTGGAATATTCGATTTGATGAAGTTGTAAAGGAGTTTTGCTTCATCAAAAACAAACAAGAGCCTTGTGTTTACAAGAAGGAAAGTGGGAGAGCGCTGGTATTTCTAATCTTATATGTAGATGACATATTGCTGATAGGATGTCACATCCCAAATTTTAGATTTGGTCTTGCATATCATTCATAGCATTGCATCATATCTTTCCATGCAAAACCGTCGAGTAGGAAGGTTCGGCGAAGCGCCATCGTCAAAACCCTATTTTGTTTCGATCCAAGTTTCCTGCGGGGAGCTCTAGTAAGACTTGCGACAACCACCCCTATAGGTTCGAGTTTTCGCACAAATTTCGACTGAAGGTCGTTCCCCTCGACGATACGAACCCGTAGGCGCGAGAATCGCTCCAATCGGAGTTCGTATGCAAAAGACTCGGACGTTTTAGTAAACCGCCGGAAAACGGTCCAAAAATCCGGACCGATTTCCGAAACGGAGTCCAACCGCGGACCGATTCTGTTTCATTTTTTTTTCTTTTCTTTTCTCACGTGAAGGACCAAATAAAAGGAGGGCCCCAACCCTGGCCTCGGTTCCCGTGCACGCAACCCAAACCGCCGCCGCCATCTCCTCCCTGGCGCGCACGCACGCAGACCGCCGCCGCCGCCGCCTCTCCTCGTCGCCGGCCATCGCCGCGTCTGTTGCCGGGTTCGCCTCGATCTCCTCTTTCCGTTCCCGTGCTCCGCGTCTCCATCCGCCGCCGCCATCTGCGCCCTGCAGATCGCCGCGTACGCGCGCGCGTTTATTGTTCCGGGAGCCGTAGTTGACCGTGTGTGTACGTGCAGGTAGAACCACGACGCCGGAACCGATCGTCGCCGCCGTCCGGAGTTCGCCGGAGTTCGTTTCGCAGTCCGATTCCGGTAAGACAGCAGCCACCGTCAGATCTCAGATCAGCGGCTTAGATCGTTCGTTGACTGGTCAGCACTGCAGACGTTGACTAGTCAGACGCCCCAGACGTTGACTGGTCAGACGCCCAGTCAGCGCCCAGTCATCAGACACAGTTGACTGGGTCAATTTCGTTAATCCTATTAGTTGGCACATTTCGGTAGAATCTTGTAAATTGCATAGAAATTAAACCGCTTGGCCAAAAATTGCAAATAAAATATGCACGAGTTCAGTGAGTCGTGTAGAATCTCGCTGTACCTTTGGTTCAGACTTTTACCGTCAGGTTTAGTACAGTTTAATCAAATGAGTTAATGGCCTTTTCGGAGTAATAAATTCGTAGTAAAAGTTTCGTAGCTCCAAAAATCGCGTGTGATATGTCCCTAAACTCGTATGAACGAGGGGAATCTCATCGTGAAATAAAAAGATAGGCTTACAGTAAAAACTTCTGCAGTATTTGTCTAATGGCTTTCTGCAGTGTTTTAATTACTCGGGATGTTTTATAACTCCTTTTTGAGTAATTCCAATTGGTACTGTTTCTTATCAGCGATGCCTATGCGGTAGAATTTTTCCAGGATTTTACGAACTGTTTACTACCGGTAGTGAATTATTTAAGTTCTAAGCTCTAGTAGTGATCACTACTTTTGGTTAATAGTTTCCCTTGCGCCAAATCTATTTTCCATGCATGTATTCGGTAGTAATATGTATTAGTATTATGTGATGCAGCTGTAGCACCAATTCGCTCGCCGTTCTTGCATTCATGCATCATCTTTGTTGCATATGTTTGTGAATTGTTTGTTTATGAATGCAATTGTGTCGTGTAGATTGTGTGGAGTGCAACCCTTGCTCGTGTGTGGATTGTTCCTCCGACCGCTACAACCAAGGCAAGTAGATGCTACTTTGTTCATGATATCGTCCTACTATTTTTATTGCATTGTCGTGTATTTTGTAGATGCACATGTAGGATGATACTATCACTATGCTATGTCCTATTATATGGTAGGACCCTCTTTGTAGATGAACCACCGTTGGTAGATGTGCTTAGCCATGCTTGATGAACGAGGGCTGGGTTACATCATTGATAGTTGTTTTCTCAAAGTATTGGTTTGTGAAAACTAAAACAACTTAATCAATGAACCCCCTGGGTGTGATGCTATTGATAAATTTTGGTGGTTTCATTGCGGAAAGGCACCCAGGTATCAAGAGAAATTGATTGGCTTCTTTATTGTGTAGCTTACGTGTACAACCATGTGCCAATATGAAATGGGCGGTTGGTTGGACTTAGTAGGTTATGGTAACTCGAACCCGCGTATCCAGAGATGTAGAATTTTGGTAGGTTGGACCGGTGCGCGTCGGGATTGAGGAGCTACTTCCCGAACAGTCTCTTCTTGGTCTTCTCCCTATCTTCACCCAAAATGAGAGTGATGGTACGAGCTGGGCTGGCCAAGTCACATGGGTAAAGTGTACTAGCCTCTGCAGAGTGTTCAATCTAATCGATTAGCCGTGTTCCCGGTTATGGACAACTGAGTTGCTTGATATTGATTCCATGACATGTTTCTCGCTCATTCTAACTTCATAATTGTTTAAATATTGTTGGGTTAACTTAATTGGGATCTTTTCAAAGAAAATTCAAAACTGTTTATGAAAGTAGGACAAAGTTATTTGCAAATGCAAGCCAGACACAGCTCCACTAGCCAAATATGCATGTAGATGTTAGTACTATTGTCTCCATTACTAGCTCTCCTTGCCATACATTCCATGTATTGACCCTTCGGGGCTGTTGCGTTTTATGCTGCAGGTTATTCCGATTCTGATTGATCGTTATAGGCCACGGTACTCCACTCGGCACTTGTTCACTTGTGGGCAATTTGAAGATTGGAGGATTTACTCGCTTTTGTTGCTACCTGAACAATTTGAGCTAGCTTATGCTAAGCTTTTATATTGTAATAATGGTACTCTGGATCTTGTAGATCATGATACATGGTTATTTGCTATGATTATCTATCTTACTCTATTGTGGGCCAATGAACCGATCCAGGGATTGGCATGTCACATAGAGGCCACGGTCTTATCAGAACCGGGGTGTCACAGGATGGTATCAGAGCCCGTGTGTCGACTGTAGGATCGTGACCTAGGATTGGATTAGGAAGCCATAGAATTACTAAAGCCTATATTAACTCTGTCTTTCCTCTTATGCCTTTCACCCTCGTAAATTCTTACCATATGCTATTCTCACACTTTCCTCTTTTACTTGATAGATGGGAGACGTCAGGACTGAGTATGTCACCATGGAGTCACCAAGGCCCTTTGCAAGGCAGTTAGCTCAGCTCTCTCAGTCATTGGGATTGCCACTGCCTATGTTCAAGGGAAGAAGGCTGTACACCTATGGATATGGAGAGGATGCATGGGAGATCACTACCTTCATATTCAGAGATGCCTCCTTGCCAAACCCCGCGCACTTGGTCTACACCAAGATATACTGCAACTGGGGACTTGGGATCAACTTGGCTGTACATGAAGCCCTGTCTCGCCAGTGCCACTATGTCCGACACCTACTGCCAGCAGATTCACCCTACCGTGATTATGGAAGGCGTGATGAAGAAGGGAACATTGTGATTACCCCGGGCGACAGGAACAACATGCCGCCCCGTCGGAGGCACATAGAGGACATGGAGAGGGAGAATGGAGCTCTAGCAGAGAAGGTGAGGATGTTGAAGGAGATAGCAGACTTTACTAGCAATGGAATGGTGGTCCAAGGACAGGAGATAGACACTCTGCATGAAGCTGTGGGAGTTCTGGAGACTGCCCTGATAGCCAGAGATGAGACCATAGCCCATCTTCATGGCACTGTGCAAGAGAATACCCAGAGCATATAACAGTTGCAAGGGACCGTCCTGTTGGAGATATGCCCAAGAGGCAATAATAAAGTGGTTATTATCATATCTTCACACTTATGATAAATGTTTACATACCATGCTATAATTGTATTAACCGGAAACATTAATACTTGTGTGATTTGTAAACTAAAATAAGAGTCCCTAGTAAAGCCTCTTGTTAAACTAGCTTGCTGGTTAATATATGATCATGGTTTCCTGATCATGAACATAGAGATGTTATTAACAACAGGGTCATATCATTAGGAGAATGATGTGATGGACATACTCCTATAGTTAAGCGTAGCATAAAGATCAAGTCATTTCAATAGTTCAATTGCTATATGCTTTCTGATACATAGTAACCTAATTCCTTCGACCATGAGATCATGCATATCACCTTTACCGGATGGATGCTTTGATGACATCAAACACCACACCGTAACTGGGTGGCTATAAAGGTGGCATTGAGTGTTCGGAAAGTATTGGTTGAGACACATGGATCAAGAGTGGGATTTGTCCATCCATATGACGGATAGATATACTCTGGGCCCTCTCGGTGGAATGTCATCCAATTAGCTTGCAAGCATGTGACTGGCTCACAAGGGATCACATATCACGGGAACGAGAAAAGAGTACTTATCGGTAACGAGGTTGAACTAGGTATGCAGAGATACCGACGATCATAACCTCGGATAAGTAAACTATCGTGAGACAAAGGGAAATTGGTATCGTATGTAAGTGGTTCATTCGATCGCAAAGTAATCGTAGAAATATGTGGGAGCCATATGAATTTCCAGATTCCTCTATTGGTTATTGTTCGGAGAAGTGTCTCGATCATGTCCGCATAATTCACGAACCGTAGGGAGACACACTTAAGGATTCGACGTTGTTTGAGTAGTTATGGTTTTATGAGAAAGAGACCGAATGTTGTTCGGAGTCTCGGATGGGATCCGGGATATCAAGAGGTGATCCGGAATGGTCCGGAGAATAAGATTCATATAAGGAAAGTCCCGTTTCGGAGTTCGGGAATGATTCCGGTGTTTTCATCGGGAATGTTCTAGAAGGGTCCGGATTGTCCGGCACTCCGGGGGGGAGGGTACATGAGTGTGTCATTGAATGATTGCATCATGTACTAAGTGTTCTTGCTGTTCCAAAAACATGAAAGTCAAATTGCCAGTTTGAAAGTCAAACGGCTAAAACAGGAAACTGTGGAAAACAGGAAACTGTGGGAAACAGAAAACTGTGGGAAACAAGCAAGAGGAGGTTGAAACCAACTTGGAGGAGGAGTTCCTCTCCTCCTTGGCCGGCGCCCAGCCCTAGGCCGAGTTGGGGAGGGACTCCCTCCCTCCCTAGCGCGCCTAGCCCCTCCACCTATAAAAGGAGGGGCAGGGCTCCTCCTTGAGACACACAAGTTTCTACCTCTAATCTCCGGTTTAGAGCCGTTCTGGTTTAGAGCTTCTAATTGCTTTAGCCTGCGGTTTAGAGCCTTCTAATTGGTGTGTCTAATCTCTAGACCACTAATAGCCCTCTCTCATAATCCACCATACTCGCTCCGGCTTAAGGCGAAGCCCTGCGGGATCTCCCCTCTACTTCCGGTACCACGCCGTTGTGCTGCCGGAATCGCGAGGAGAGTGCTACAACCTCCGCTGCCTGCTGGAACAAGGGAGAGGAAGGTCTTCGTCGAGTACCGAACATGTGACCGACTGCGGGAGCGCTGCCGGAACGCAGCGCCGGAAGGATCGTCTACGCGATCTTGAGATCGGAAGAGTACGACTACATCACCCACGAGAATCTGCTCTCGTTAACCGCTTTGGAATCTTCGAGGGTAAGTTATTCCATCGACTCGTTGCTACAATCTAGTAGATAGATCTTGGCTTGTTTGTTTGTATGCGATAGAAAATTTTTGTTTTCCATGCTACGAACCCCTACAGTGGTATCAGAGCCAGGTCTATATGTAGATCTGTTGCACGAGTAGAACACAATGGTCATTGTGGGCGTTGATGCTTTTATTGTCGATTGCTTCTTGTGTACTTTGCATCTTGCGGTATGTTGGGATGAAGCGGCCCGGGCTAACCTTACATGACATCGTTCATGAGTCCTGCTCCACGCTTAACATGCAACTTGTATTGCATAAGTGGCTTTGCGGGTGCCTGTTTCTCCTAGCATAGTTAAGATCCAATTTACAACGGGTGATTAACAATACTAGTATCAATGTTGTGGTTCTTGTTCGTAAGTTAGAACGACACTTATTGAAAGCCCCAAACCACGTAAAATATGCAAAGAAAGTAGAGGCGTCTAACTTTGTTTTGCAGGGGTGTGCTGTGATGTGATATGGCCATGATTGTGATTATATATGATGTATGCAATGTTCCTTATTGTAAGTTGGCAACCGGCAGGAGCCATATGGTTGTCTTTAATTTATGTTAAGACCCGCGTGTCTATTCAAAGTAGTTGTAATAGTTGAAGCCGGTGGACGACAACCATGGAGAAGCGTCATTGACCTTGATGCAATGCCGGTGATGATGGAGATCATGTTCCTGCTAGAAGATGGAGATCGGAAGCACAAAGAAGAAAGGCCATATCATATCACATATTATTGAATTGCATGTGATGTTAATCCTTTATGCATCTTGTATTGCTTAGTAGACGACGGTAGCATTATAAGATGATCCCTCATGCACATGAATTTCAAGTTCGAAAGTGTTCACCCTTAGTATGCACCGTTGCTAATGCTTGTTGTTTCTAAGCATCACGTGATGATCGGGTGTGTTAGATTCCGCAAGTTTATACAACATAAGCAAGCCAGATTTGCTTATGCGGTAGCTAAGGTTTGATCTTGACGAGCCTAGCATGTACAGACATGGTCTCAGGAACACGAATCACCGAAAGGTAAAGCATGAATCATATAGTAGATATGATGAACATGACGATTGTTCGCCATTTAAACTATATCAACTCTCGTGATGATCGGTGTTGATATAGTGGATTTGGTTCGTGTGATCACTAAAACAATGTGAGGGATATTGTTTTGAGTGGGAGTTCACCTAGATTAATTTAATTATTAATTAGAACTCAATTTATCATAAACTAAATCAAAGTGAATTTGTATAGTTGTTGTAGTCATTGGCATCCGTTTACCACCTTGCGCTTAGTTATAATTGAGATGATAGAACTATAGAATTCTGGTTAGTTACTTTACGAACTGGTATCGTATTGTTTTGAAGTGTTAATCTAAAGTTTAAAAGTCCTATTGCAAACTTTCAGTAAGTTCCGGTTACTCCATGAAGTTTAATAATTAGTATTAAATCAAGAGTAACAATTCCAAGTGTTAGTATATAAGTATCATGTTTGTCTCCATGATTCTTGATATTCAAAGGATTCTCCTAATATCAAGGTTATCTAAAGATCTGAAAGAGTTGTTTCAGAAACCATGATTTGTGGAAGATATTGTGATATCTGAAACGAAGTTTTGGTTGCAACATGATAGAGTATAATATGGCTAAAGTCATGTTCTCATATTTGATGAGAATTTGCAAAAGGTTGGAGACACTAGTTGTCCTAAACCTCCAAAAGTTTTTGGGAGAGCAACATTATACTCACGATTCACCGTTACAAGTTACTAGTAGCTTGATCATGGATAATTCCATGATAAGGGTGAATATTTGATGTAGGTAAAATATTTACTACACCAAGAGATTACTAAAGAAAGGAATTTGAAAGAACACCAAACATTTGATGATGGTGATCTACTTCAAAGTGTAAGTCCAAAGACATTGGTATTTAACTATACACGCTTTGGACTATGTGTCATATGAATGACTCCACTAATTGATGTTGATAAATTCTTTCAAACAGAAAAGGAAATACTGAAAGAGAATCTCATAAGTATATGGCAGAAAAGAAAAGACTAGAATTGTTCAGTTTAAGTATATAGATGATATACATGTTATGGCTATATTCTTTGCTTATTAAACAATGTGATTCTTAAGTATTTGATACTGAATTTGTTGGTGTGAATCGTCATACGAAACAACACAATTCATGAACTACAATGGCCTAAGTAACTAGCAAAAGAATATGTGATGATGTTCATCGAGAACAAATAAAGGGTTATTGTGTTTCTCGTTAAACATCAAAGCTTGCCTTCAAAGATTTGTTTTATCAGGTATTATGAGAACAAAAGGGTTGTTCAAATAATTTCCGTAATCCATAAAAGATGGATGATTCACAAATCTCGTTGGAGAAATCACATCCATAAAACTAGTGCTAAAAATGTCAAAAGACAAATTGATTGAAAGATCACTTAGGAAGTGACATCGCCGTTTAAATTATATTAGAAAGAAAACATGAAGAAAATCCATATGGATGGAATTTTGGAGTTTTTTGATTTTTGATCAAATGACACTTGTGAAACTTTCTTAGAGATAATTAAAACTTTGTTCATAGGCCAAAAGGGAACGAATGACTAGCTTATTGGAACTTGTACATATTGTTGTACGAAATCCATTATGTGTAGTTAAAAGCGATGGATTTCAACTTCATATGCTTTCTCCGAAAATTTGAGTGAATATATGAATATTTACTTAATAAGGATGAAGTGTGAAATATTTGGAAAAGTTCAAAGACTTTCAAGATGAAGTGCAAAATCATTGTAACAAGAATATGAATAGTTTATGATAAGATCATAAAGGAAGATATTTAAGTTACAAGTTTAGCATAATACCTAAGATTTAAGGAATCGTTCCATGGATTTGCATTTCCTGAAACACCATAAGAGTATGGAGCGTTCGAGATATGTAATTAAACCTTGTTTGACATGGTAAGATCGAAGGTATAATTCATAAAACTGCCATTGTATTTTAAAGATTAAAAGCTTTAGAGATTACCGTTTTTCCACTGAAAAGAGCTCCATCATAATCCGTTGAAATGACACCATGTAAAGTTATGGTTTGGGATAAAACCCAGGTTGTCCTTTCTTAAACATTGGTATGCTATGCATAAGAAAGATGTGTGCAACCAAAGTCGGATGAACCTGTCTTTGTATTACTGTTAAGTATTCCTCCATAAACACCAGAGACAAAAGTATTTGTCGCTTAGAACGTCAAGTTTCTTTGAGAAGGAATTTTTCGTGAAAAGTTAAGTGGGAGGACAATAGAATTTTGATAAGGTTAAAAGAACCTTAGCTATATGTGCAGAGTTGCGCAGCGCCGAAAAGTGTTTCGGAGGCAGCAACAATGCTCATGGCTCACGTGCTTCAAAGGTTGTGGTCACGGAGATCTAAGTTCCTATTGAACCAAGTAGGTCGAGTAAACAATCAAATACCAAGATTTGAGGGTTGAATCATTATTTGAGAATAATGAACAGACTACATGCAAAGAAGCGATGATGGGCCCTGACTCCGTCAAATGGCTTGAAGCCATAAAATCCGTGATAGTTCCATACACAAGAAATCAAGTTTTGAACTTGAAGGACCCTCGAGAAAGGTGTAAGACCTTACAGTTATGTCTGGATCTATAAAGAAATAGACATGGATGTTTCGCATCTATGAAATGGTCGACATGTTGCGAAAGAGTTCACAACAATGTTCAAGGGTTGACTATGACAAGATTTGATCTTTCATAGTGATATTTAGTCTAAACGGATTAATGTAGCAACCACTACATACAATTTGTTATATGGTAGTTGAATAAACAAAACAAGTTCTTCTAATAGAATCGTTACCTAGGACATGTGCATAACACGGTCCAAAGGGTTTTGTCAAATTCAAGGGATGCTTAAAACATATGCAAACTTCAATGGTTGAAGTAAGCATAGCGGAGTTGGAATCTTCACTATGATGAAACTGTTAAAAGAGTTTAATTTCATCAAAGACAATGAAGATGCTTGCGTTTGTAAGAAATTAAGTGGGAGCGCTAAGACATGTTTCTAATACATTATGTGGAAGACATATTGTTGATTGGAAATAATGTATCTTTTATTAACACATATTAAGAATTTCATCCCGATGAAATACTTAGGCAAAACCCAAATATTTGGCATCAATAGACGCTAATATGGTTGTGCCAGAAGTACATAGACAAGATATTGAATGAGTTCAATATAGAAACTACAAGAGAGGTTCTTGTCGCACAGAAAGGATTGAATGAGTTCAATATTGATATATTCAAGTGTATTGACATTTGGTAAAGTGAAACAAATAATCAAGTATAGATTGATACTTGATGTATGAAATCACAAAGAGTATTTATATCAATCATACTGTGATATGTACAAATCCAGATATGTCCTATGCTCTAAATGTTGTGAGCATATACCAGAATGATTCGTAAGATGATCATCGGACAATAGTAAGGATATTCTTATGATCTTTTGGAAGAACTAAGAGTATAATATTTGTAGAAGTGACAAATAGATGGTTAGTTCATTGTAAAAGTACTAAATTGATACTAGCTTTGTCACAAAGTACAAATTAAGTTTATCTCAATCTAAACTAAGGGTGGCACAATATAATGGAAAGTGAGTTCCATAATGGATTTGGATGAGTTCCAAAGTTAAGACATTGTGACAGATACTACAACAAAAGGCTAAGTATATGACTGCTATTTTAGCAGCAAAAGAGGGCATTTGTGTCAAGTAGTTTGTTATCAAACTAGGTGTAGTTCACAGTGGGATAATACTATGAAGATATATTGTGCGACAATATTATCAACATGTTTTAACCCCAAAGAGCTAAAGGTCACACCGAAAGACCAAATTTGTACAAAGCCATCTCATTAGAGAATGAGTGATGCGTAGAGACGCAAAGACATGCAATTACACACGGACCTGGAAGTGTCAGATCCGGAGATCAGTTGACCACTAGCAATTGTGTACATACAACATCGGAAAGCCATAGGTGTTGAATACACAAAGGTTTGAAACTAGATTATTGACTCTAGTGCAAGTGGGAGACTGTTGGAGATATGCCCAAGAGGCAATAATAAAGTGGTTATTATCATATCTTCACACTTATGATAAATGTTTACATACCATGCTATAATTGTATTAACCGGAAACATTAATACTTGTGTGATTTGTAAACTAAAATAAGAGTCCCTAGTAAAGCCTCTTGTTAAACTAGCTTGTTGGTTAATATATGATCATGGTTTCCTGATCATGAACATAGAGATGTTATTAACAACAGGGTCATATCATTAGGAGAATGATGTGATGGACATACTCCTATAGTTAAGCGTAGCATAAAGATCAAGTCATTTCAATAGTTCAATTGCTATATGCTTTCTGATACATAGTAACCTAATTCCTTCGACCATGAGATCATGCATATCACCTTTACCGGATGGATGCTTTGATGACATCAAACACCACACCGTAACTGGGTGGCTATAAAGGTGGCATTGAGTGTTCGGAAAGTATTGGTTGAGACACATGGATCAAGAGTGGGATTTGTCCATCCATATGACGGATAGATATACTCTGGGCCCTCTCGGTGGAATGTCATCCAATTAGCTTGCAAGCATGTGACTGGCTCACAAGGGATCACATATCACGGGAACGAGAAAAGAGTACTTATCGGTAACGAGGTTGAACTAGGTATGCAGAGATACCGACGATCATAACCTCGGATAAGTAAACTATCGTGAGACAAAGGGAAATTGGTATCGTATGTAAGTGGTTCATTCGATCGCAAAGTAATCGTAGAAATATGTGGGAGCCATATGAATTTCCAGATTCCTCTATTGGTTATTGTTCGGAGAAGTGTCTCGATCATGTCCGCATAATTCACGAACCGTAGGGAGACACACTTAAGGATTCGACGTTGTTTGAGTAGTTATGGTTTTATGAGAAAGAGACCGAATGTTGTTCGGAGTCTCGGATGGGATCCGGGATATCACGAGGTGATCCGGAATGGTCCGGAGAATAAGATTCATATAAGGAAAGTCCCGTTTCGGAGTTCGGGAATGATTCCGGTGTTTTCATCGGAAATGTTCTAGAAGGGTCCGGATTGTCCGGCACTCCGGGGGGGAGGGTACATGAGTGTGTCATTGAATGATTGCATCATGTACTAAGTGTTCTTGCTGTTCCAAAAACATGAAAGTCAAATTGCCAGTTTGAAAGTCAAACGGCTAAAACAGGAAACTGTGGAAAACAGGAAACTGTGGAAAACAGGAAACTGTGGGAAACAAGCAAGAGGAGGTTGAAACCAACTTGGAGGAGGAGTTCCACTCCTCCTTGGCCGGCGCCCAGCCCTAGGCCGAGTTGGGGAGGGACTCCCTACCTCCCTGGCGCGCCTAGCCCCTCCACCTATAAAAGGAGGGGCAGGGCTCCTCCTTGAGACACACAAGTTTCTACCTCTAATCTCCGGTTTAGAGCCTTTCTGGTTTAGAGCTTCTAATTGCTTTAGCCTGCGGTTTAGAGCCTTCTAATTGGTGTGTCTAATCTCTAGACCACTAATAGCCCTCTCTCATAATCCACCATACTCGCTCCGGCTTAAGGCGAAGCCCTGCGGGATCTCCCCTCTACTTCCGGTACCACGCCGTTGTGCTGCCGGAATCGCGAGGAGAGTGCTACAACCTCCGCTGCCTGCTGGAACAAGGGAGAGGAAGGTCTTCGTCGAGTACCGAACGTGTGACCGACTGCGGGAGCGCTGCCGGAACGCAGCGCCGGAAGGATCGTCTACGCGATCTTGAGATCGGAAGAGTACGACTACATCACCCACGAGAATCTGCTCTCGTTAACCGCTTTGGAATCTTCGAGGGTAAGTTATTCCATCGACTCGTTGCTACAATCTAGTAGATAGATCTTGGCTTGTTTGTTTGTATGCGATAGAAAATTTTTGTTTTCCATGCTACGAACCCCTACACGTCCAGGAAAGGGACCAGACCATTGAAGTTATGACAGCCCAGATTGCCGCTCTCCAAGCACAGTTAAATCCACCCTCTGATGATGACAATGGAGATGATGGCAACGATGGGGATGATGATGACAGTGGAGACGATGATGATGATGAGGACGAGGATGATGATGATGGAGACGATGATGGTGGAGGAGATGAAGCTGTTGCTGTTGCAGCTGAGGATGAAGAAGAAGAGGAGGATCCAGAAGAGGTGGAGTTTGAAGTCTCAAGTGATGGTTCAGGAGAGGTGTACACTCCGCCGCCATGGTTGTACCGCGAGCCGAAGCGCCAACGCATGACCGCAAGGACCTACCTCAATCTCTTCAAGAAGTAGATAGAAGTCCACCAATTAGTCCACGTTAGGAGAACTCGTTAAGATTAGTCTCGATCGTTGTGAAGCTTAGTTCGTGTTAGTTTAAAAGTGTTTAGTTGCTTATTTGTGTACTCCAATATCCCAGGATTTATTTGTGCGATTTTAATAAAAGAGTTATGGCAATTTGGTTATCATCTGTGTGTTTTTCGCTGCAGTTTTCTGCTGATACAGCAGTATTGCGCGATTTTTCATATTTTTCTGGTAACTCGGAAAAATCTGAAAAAAATTGGGCTGAGGCTAAACTCTCTGTTCCATATGCCCAAAAATTGGCTAATTTTTCTGACGAGTTTAAGTCAGGCGGAAAAATTCGTGAAAGCTGCTGGACTATTCTGGCAGAATTGTTGTTTTAGTTGATTAGATAATCTATTGTTTAGTTAACCATTGCCAACTCTTGCAAAACTATTTCAGTAGTTATATACTGCTAGGATAACACCTGGGATGTTGCTGTATCGCTTGTTTGTTGATGTGTTGCTTGCTTGTGATTGTCTGCTATTGGTTGTTGTTGTTTGATCATGTGCATGGGTAGAATCCTATTATCGTAGTTGATTCTTTCTAAACTTACCTATGCTGAACCGCAGATACCTCCCCGCCGTCAACCCACTGAGATGGAGCAGCTCATGGCAGCTCAGGCACAGCTGACCCAAGTGATGACCCAGTTCATGGCAAACCAGAACAACAACAATGGAAACAATCAGCCTCAGGGAGATGCTCTCACCAGATTTCTGAGGTTAAGGCCAGCTAAGTTCTCTACTGCAACGGAACCAATGGTTGCTCTCGACTGGTTGCGTTCAGTCAACAAGGATCTAGTAATTGTAGGATGCACTGATGCTGAGAAGGTGAGGTTTGCCGCTCACCTACTGGAGGGACCAGCCGCTTCTTGGTGGGACACATTTCAGATCACCCACCCGCTGGATACCGTGATTTGGGCAATGTTCGAGGAAGGTTTCAGGACCAACCACGTGTCTTCAGGAGTTCTGAGCCTGAAGAGGAAAGAGTTCCGCAACTTGCGCCAAACCAATCGCACCGTGGTCGAGTACATTGAGGAGTTCAACAACTTGTCCCGTTATGCACCTGAGGATGTTGACACTGATGCCAAAAGGAGGGAGAGATTCCTGGATGGCCTCAGTGATGAGCTTTCAGTACAGCTACTGGTGGTTTATTGTCCCACTTTCCAGGAGCTTATGGACAAGGCCAGAATCTTGGAGGGGAAGCACAAGCAAGTGGAGAACCGCAAGAGAAAGAACAACAATCACCACTCTGGTTCACACCACAAGACTCGCACTTCATATGATGGATACTCCAAGCATGGAGGAAGTGACCATGGGAGCCATGACCGCCGCGATGGACATCGCCATGACTACCATAGGAGCAGCCACCACAACCACAAGGGAGGACACTCTCACCACTCTGGAGGACACGGTGGACATGACCGCAACCGTGATCGCAACTTCGTGAAGAAGGATCTGAGTAAGGTGACGTGCTTCAAGTGCAAGCAGAAGGGACACTATGCTGACAACTATCCGGAGAAGAAAGGACTCAAGCCAACCAACGGCGAGAAGGCCACAGTGAACCACATGAATGTGGAGGAGATTCCGGATGAGCCTGACCTTGTGATTGGTATGTTCCCAATCAACACTTACCCTGCACTTATACTTTTCGATACTGGTGCATCGCATTCATTCATATTGAGGGCATTTGTGGATAAGTATAAGTTACCTACTGAGTCTATGAAAAGGTCTATTTGAGTGAGTTCACCTGGAGGAGATATGATAGCTAGTGCGGGATGCCGCGACTTGACTGTGAGGATTGGAACACACAACTTCATTGCACATCTAGTAGTGTTGGATTCACAGGGATTAGACGTTATTCTGGGTATGGATTGGATGTCTATGCATGGGGGACACATAGATTGTGCACAGCGAGCTGTTTCACTCAAAACCCCGGATGGTAAGAGGATTAGATTCAAGTTGGCTGCACGACCGAGAAAGTGTAAGTTCAATTCTCTTAAGGGGGTTAGCATGGATACTGTGCCAGTGATTAGGGATTACCCTGACGTGTTTCCGGAAGAGCTGCCAGGGATGCCACCTGACAGAGATGTAGAGTTTCTTATCGACCTGATGCCGGGAACAGGACCTATAGCAAAGAAACCATATAAGATGGATGTCGATGAGCTGAAGGAATTGAAGAAACAGTTGAAGGAACAACTGGAAGAGGGATTCATTCAGCCTAGTGCGTCGTCATGGGGAGCACCTGTTCTATTTGTGGAGAAGAAAGACAGCACCAAGAGATTAGTGGTAGACTATCGCTCGCTGAATGAAGTAACCATTAAGAACAAGTACCCTCTGCCGAACATAAATGACTTGTTTGATCAACTGGAAGGAGCAAAGGTGTTCAGCAAGATTGATCTGCGATCAGGCTATTTCCAATTGAAGATCCGAGAGGAGGATGTACCAAAAACCGCCTTCACCACTAGGTATGGTTTATATGAGTATACAGTTATGTCTTTTGGACTAACAAATGCCCCGGCATACTTCATGACCATGATGAACAAGGTATTTATGGAGTACTTGGACAAGTTCGTGGTGGTGTTTATTGATGACATACTGATATATTCCAAGGATGATGCTGAGCATGAGAAACATCTGAGACTGATTATGGAGAAGCTGAGAGAACACAAGCTGTATGCCAAATTCAGCAAGTGTGAATTCTGGTTTAACACTGTTGGGTTTCTTGGACACATAGTGTCAGGAGAAGGAATTGCTGTTGATCCAAACAAAGTGACTGCAGTAACAGAGTGGGAAGCGCCCAAGAATGCAGGAGGGATTCGAAGCTTTTTGGGACTTGCTGGATATTACCGGAGGTTCATAGAAAACTTTTCCAAGATTGCTAAGCCTATGACTGAACTTCTGAAGGAGAGGAAGTTTGAATGGTCAGACGTATGTGAAGCCAGCTTTCAGGAACTGAAGCGTCGACTAGTAACTGTGCCTGTTCTGTGTTTACCAGATCTTCAGAAGGATTTCCAAGTGTACTGTGATGCTTCACGACAGGGACTTGGGAGTGTGCTGATGCGAGATGGGAGAGTAGTGTCATATGCCTCGCGACAACTCAAGCACCATGAGCGGAATTACCCCACACACGACTTGGAGTTAGCGTCAGTGGTTCATGCGCTCAAGGTATGGAGGCATTACTTAATGGGAAAACACTGTGATGTGTACACCGACCACAAGAGCCTGAAGTACATATTTACACAGAAGGAACTGAACATGAGACAAAGGAGATGGTTGGAACTTATCAAGGATTATGATATGAATCTACAATACCACCCAGGAAAGGCCAATGTAGTAGCAGATGCTCTGAGCCGGAAGGTTTATGCCAATGGATTGACAATTGGTGAATTGCCTGAGGACTTGTGCAAGCAATTCAAGGACCTTAGACTGGAGGTAGTATCTGAAGGATACTTGGCTACAATGGAAGTCCAACCAACGCTTCAAGACAGGATCAAAAAGGCTCAAGTGGGAGACAAATAGATAGATGAAGTTAAGGAAAAGATGAAGGAAGGTCGAGCAAGGGAATTCCGCGAGGATGAGCAAGGTACCTTGTGGTATGGAGATCGTTTGTGTGTGCCCAACGATCCGGAGTTAAGGAAGTTGATTATGCAGGAAGCTCATGACTCGCCGTATTCCATACATCCGGGCAATACGAAGATGTATATGGACCTAAAGGACAGATTCTGGTGGAACAACATGAAGGGAGACATCGCAGAGCATATCGCCCTATGTGATGTATGTAGCCGAGTGAAGGCGGAACACCAGAAACCAGCAGGACTGCTGCAGCCTTTGCCCGTGCCGGATTGGAAGTGGGATAGAGTGGGAATGGATTTTATCACAGGACTGCCCAGGACCAGGTCAGGATATGACTCTATTTGGGTAGTGGTCGACCATTTGACCAAGGTAGCCCACTTTATACCGGTAAAGACGACCTATACGAGTGCAAAGTTGGCCAAGATTTACATGTACAGGATTGTGTGCCTACATGGAGTTCCCAAGAGTATCGTATCTGATAGAGGCACCCAATTTACCTCACACTTCTGGCGCCAGCTTCACGAGTCACTTGGTACTAGATTGGAGTTTAGCATAGCGTTTCACCCACAGACTGATGGACAGACCGAGAGGGTGAATCAGATTTTGGAGGACATGCTAAGAGCTTGCGCCTTGGCTCATGGTTCTAGTTGGGATGAGAATTTGCCGTATGCCGAGTTTTCCTACAACAACAGCTACCAAACCAGCATCAAGACGTCACTGTTCGACGTACTGTATGGGAAACGGTGCCGAACACCATTGCTATGGGATGGAGTAGGAGAACGTCAGTTGTTTGGACCTGATTTGATCAAGGACGCTGAGGAGAAGGTCGCCTTGATTAGAGAAAGACTGAAGGTAGCACAATCTAGGCAGAAGAGCTACGCTGACGCCAAGCGCAAGGAAGTGGTGTATGAGATAGGTGATAGAGCATACCTCAGAGTATCTCCGCTTCGTGGAATCAAGAGATTTGGTATTAAGGGTAAGCTGGCACCTCGATTTATTGGACCGTATCGAGTCATAGCACGCAAAGGAGAGGTTGCTTATCAGTTGGAGTTGCCAGAGGCTCTGTCTGCTGTTCACAATATGTTCCACGTGTCCCAGCTGAAGAAGTGCCATCCGGAGATGGTGGATACACCATTGAGAGACACTGTACCGCTCGAGGAGGTTCAGCTTGAGAATGATTTGACCTATGAGGAGAAACCGGTCAAGATTCTGGAGACAGCAGAGAGGACTACCCGTACCAAGACAATCAATTTTTGCAAAGTACAGTGGAGTCAGCACACCGAAGAGGAAGCCACTTGGGAGCGTGAAGATGACATCCGGGAGGACTACCCACACCTATTTGCTAGCCGCGCCGAATCTCGAGGACGAGATTCATCTTAAGGGGGTTAGTCTTGTCACATCCCAAATTTTAGATTTGGTCTTGCATATCATTCATAGCATTGCATCATATCTTTCCATGCAAAACCGTCGAGTAGGAAGGTTCGGCGAAGCGCCATCGTCAAAACCCTATTTTGTTTCGATCCAAGTTTCCTGCGGGGAGCTCTAGTAAGACTTGCAACAACCACCCCTGTAGGTTCGAGTTTTCGCACAAACTTCGACTGAAGGTTGTTCCCCTCGACGATACGAACCCGTAGGCGCGAGAATCGCTCCAATCGGAGTTTGTATGCAAAAGACTCGGACGTTTTAGTAAACCGCCGGAAAACGGTCCGAAAATCCGGACCGATTTCCGAAACGGAATCTAACCGCGGACCGATTCTGTATCAGTTTTTTTTTTCTTTTCTTTTCTCACGTGAAGGACCAAATAAAAGGAGGACCCCACCCCTGGCCTCGGTTCCCGTGCACGCAACCCAAACAGCCGCCGCCATCTCCTCCCTGGCGCGCACGCACGCAGACCGCCGCCGCCGCTTCTCCTCGCCGCCGCCGGCCACTCCTCCGCCGCCGGCCATCGCCGCGTTTGTTGCCGGGTTCGCCTCGATCTCCTCTTTCCGTTCCCGTGCTCCGCGTCTCCATCCGCCGCCGCCATCTGCGCCCTGCAGATCGCCGCGTACGCGCGCGCGTTTATTGTTCCGGGAGCCGTAGTTGACCGTGTGTGTACGTGCAGGTTGAAACACGATGCCGGAACCGATCGTCGCCGCCGTCCGGAGTTCGTTTCGCAGTCCGATTCCGGTAAGACAGCAGCCACCGTCAGATCTCAGATCAGCGGCTTAAATCGTTCGTTGACTGGTCAGCACTCCAGACGTTGACTAGTCAGACGCCCCAGACGTTGACTGGTCAGACGCCCAGTCAGCGCCCAGTCATCAGACACAGTTGACTGGGTCAATTTCGTTAATCCTATTAGTTGGCAGATTTCGGTAGAATCTTGTAAATTGCGTAGAAATTAAACCGCTTGGCCAAAAATTGCAAATAAAATATGCACGAGTTCAGTGAGTCGTGTAGAATCTCGCTGTACCTTTAGTTCAGACTTTTACCGTCAGGTTTAGTACAGTTTAATCAAATGAGTTAATGGCCTTTTCGGAGCGCCCAGTCATCAGATACAGTTGACTGGGTCAATTTCGTTAATCCTATTAGTTGGCAGATTTCGGTAGAAACTTGTAAATTGCGTAGAAATTAAACCTCTTGGCCAAAAATTGCAAATAAAATATGCACGAGTTCAGTGAGTCGTGTAGAATCTCGCTGTACCTTTGGTTCAGACTTTTACCGTCAGGTTTAGTACAGTTTAATCAAATGAGTTAATGGCCTTTTCGGAGTAATAAATTCGTAGTAAAAGTTTCGTAGCTCCAAAAATCGCATGTGATATGTCCCTGAACTCGTATGAACGAGGAGAATCTCATCGTGAAATAAAAAGATAGGCTTACAGTAAAAACTTCTGCAGTATTTGTCTAATGGATTTCTGCAGTGTTTTAATTACTCGGGATGTTTTATAACTCCTTTTTGAGTAATTCCAATTGGTACTGTTTCTTATCAGCGATGCCTATGCGGTAGAATGTTTCCAGGATTTTACGAACTGTTTACTACCGGTAGTGAATTATTTAAGTTCTAAGCTCTAGTAGTGATCACTACTTTTGGTTAATAGTTTCCCTTGCGCAAAATCTATTTTCCATGCATGTATTCGGTAGTAATATGTATTAGTATTATGTGGTGCAGCTGTAGCACCAATTCGCTCGCCGTTCTTGCATTCATGCATCATCTTTGTTGCATATGTTTGTGAATTGTTTGTTTATGAATGCAATTGTGTCGTATAGATTGTGTGGAGTGCAACCCTTGCTCGTGTGTGGATTGTTCCTCCGACCGCTACAACCAAGGCAAGTAGATGCTACTTTGTTCATGATATCGTCCTACTATTTTCATTGCATTGTCGTGTATTTTGTAGATGCACATGTAGGATGATACTATCGCTATGCTATGTCCTATTATGTGGTAGGACCCTCTTTGTAGATGAACCACCGTTGGTAGATGTGCTTAGCCATGCTTGATGAACGAGGGCTGGGTTACATCATTGATACTTGTTTTCTCAAAGTATTGGTTTGTGAAAACTAAAACAACTTAATCAATGAACCCCCTGAGTGTGATGGTATTGATAAATTTTGGTGGTTTCATTGCGGAAAGGCACCCAGGTATCAAGAGAAATTGATTGGCTTCTTTATTATGTAGCTTACGTGTACAACCATGTGCCAATAATGAAATGGGCGGTTGGTTGGACTTAGTAGGTTGTGGTAACTCGAACCCGCGTATCCAGAGATGTAGAATTTTGGTAGGTTGGACCGGTGCGCGTCGGGATTGAGGAGCTACTTCCCGAACAGTCTCTTCTTGGTCTTCTCCCTATCGTCACCCAAAATGAGAGTGATGGTACGAGCTGGGCTGGCCAAGTCACATGGGTAAAGTGTACTAGCCTCTGCAGAGTGTTCAATCTAATCGATTAGCCGTGTCCCCGGTTATGGACAACTGAGTTGCTTGATATTGATTCCATGACATGTTTCTCGCTCATTCTAACTTCATAATTGTTTTAATATTGTTGCGTTAACTTAATTGGGATCTTTTCAAAGAAAATTCAAAACTGTTTATGAAAGTAGGACAAAGTTATTTGCAAATGCAAGCCAGACACAGCTCCACTTGCCAAATATGCATGTAGATGTTAGTACTATTGTCTCCATTACTAGATCTACTTGCCATACATTCCATGTATTGACCCTTCGGGGCTGTTGCGTTTTATGCTGCAGGTTATTCCGATTCTGATTGATCGCTATAGGCCAGGGTACTCCACTCGGCACTTGTTCACTTGTGGGCAATTTGAAGATTGGAGGATTTACTCGCTTTTGTTGCTACCTGAACAATTTGAGCTAGCTTATGCTAAGCTTTTATATTGTAATAATGGTACTCTGGATCTTGTAGATCATGATACACGGTTATTTGCTATGATTATCTATCTTACTCTATTGTGGGCCAATGAACCGATCCAGGGATTGGCATGTCACATAGAGGCCACAGTCTTATCAGAACCGGGGTGTTACATAGGAAATGACATTCCTATGCTCGAGTCTGTTAAGACCTCATTGAAAAATAGTTTTTCGATGAAGGACTTGGGAGAAGCGGCATATATTCTGTGAATCAAGATCTATAGAGATAGATCAAGAAGGCTAATTGGATTAAGCCAGAGTACATACATTGACAAAGTGTTGAAACGGTTCAGCATGGAAGAGGCTAAGAAGGGGTTCTTGCCCATGTCTCACGGCATAAAACTCAGCAAGACTCAGTGTCCTTCGACTACTGGTGAGCGTGAGTGCATGAGTAGGGTTCCATATGCTTCGGCTATTTGATCCATCATGTATGCAATGATATGTACTCGCCCAGATGTTTCCTATGCTCTAAGTGTTACGAGTAGATACCAGGCTGATCCAGGTGAAGGTCACTGGACAGCGGTAAAGAAAATCCTTAAGTACTTGAAAAGTACTAAGGATGTGTTCCTAGTTTATAGAGGTGAGGATGAACTCAGTGTAAAGGGTTACACAGATGCGAGTTACCTTAACGACTCAGATGATTCGAAATCGCAATCAGGTTATGTGTGTGTCATGAATGGTGATGCTGTGAGCTGGAATTTCCAAGCAAGATACGGTGACCTCCTCCTCAACAGAAGCTGTATATATTGCTGCCTCGGAGGCCGTAAAGGAAGCTATTTGGATTAGGAATTTCCTGATCGCTCTCGGTGTGGTTCAGGGCGCGTCCAATCCCTTGGATGTTTATTGTGACAACAATGGTGCTATTGCACAAGCCAAGGAACCTAGACAGCACCATAAGAACAAACATATTTGCATGCGTTACCATCAGATTCGAGAGTTTGTTGAGGATGGTAGTGTCATGATATGCAAAATACATACGGACTCAAATGTTGCTGATCCCTTGACTAAGCCTCTCCCGCAACCCGCGCATGAAGCGCACACAAGAGCAATTGGTATTAGATACATTTT
Organism: Avena sativa; assembly: GCA_916181665.1. Taxonomy (NCBI): domain Eukaryota; kingdom Viridiplantae; phylum Streptophyta; class Magnoliopsida; order Poales; family Poaceae; genus Avena; species Avena sativa. The sequence continues at coordinate 12,341,246 of OV702282.1, read as the reverse complement.
AGATTGACTTTAGTGCAAGTGGGAGACTGAAGGAAATATGCCCTAGAGGCAATCATAGAGATGATGATATTTCATATGTATCCATGAGTTATTGTAATGTTCCTTGAATATCCATATCAGGAAACTTGTATTGATTGGAAATTACGTGAATTTTTTGTGAAACTCTATACTTGTATGGTTATTTAAGAGCTGTCCCTAGTCGGAGTTCATGTGATGACACACGTGAATATTAGACTAGCACATCGATTGGTTGATGACAATGTTTCGCAAGTCATAGACATGGAGATGTCAAACCAATGATGTGGACACATGTTATGAACATGGGGTTGGACTGACCCAACCTGAGACTGGCAATTAGTTGCAACTCTCTCTCTACACATCGTGTACGTTTTGTCCTTAGACCTGAGATTGTCGCATGTACTTGAGATGTGGATCGACCTACTTTGGGGCTATCAAACGATGCACTGTAACTGGGTAGTTATAAAGGTAGCTTTCGGGTTTGTCCTGAAGCATGCTGCAAGGCATGGTCAATCAAGATGGGATTTACCCCTCTCTACTTGAGAGAGATATCTCTGGTCCCCTCGAGTGATCGGATCCAGAAATGCATGGCCGTGCTACATATGGTTAAGAGTTAACCTAGTAAAGGGATTCCGAATAACGGTATCGAGAAAGGGAGGTCAGCTTGGAGCTAGACCAAATATCATGAGGCAAAGGGAAAAACATGTACTAAATCTTGTGATGGTTCGTCCGATATGATCTTTGTATGCGTTTAGGAGTTAACACATCTTGCTAGAGGCCGCTACCAACTATTGACAGAATAAGTGTATTTGTGTCATGTCTATACGCATATGAACCGATAGGGTCACACACTTAAGGGGCTAGAATCCTAATGAGGATTGGATCCGAATTAGACCAGGCTTAGGGTACTAATGGGCTGCTAATGTAGAAGCCCATTAGGGACGCCTATATAAGAGAGGGTGGGGCGAGCTGACCAGGGTGTGTAACATCCCAAAAATACTAAACTTGGATCATCAAACTCTAATCATCAAATTTAGGGTTAACAAAAACTTTGTTAAATAAAATTATGAAAGCATGCATATGTGTATGCATTTCATTTTTAATTCTTTTGAACCACCTTGTTTATGTGTTCCATTGCTTGTAAATGGATGCTTAGGTGAAATAAACATCATCTAAACATTTCCCAAACTTTTCCTAAAGACAAAAAAATCAAAACAAATAAAATAAAGGAATGGTTACTTTGACCAATTTAACTCCCATGCCTACTTTGGCTGCCTCAAACTTTCAGAACCTAACAAAAACTTTTCTGGATCTTTGCACCACTTGAATGTACTCATAACAAAGTATTAAGGCCCACTTTGTGATCATCCATAAACTTTCAAATGCATAGTTTAAATGACAATTCAAAATTGAATCTACATCATATGGTAAGATCCCACTTTTTCAAAAACCACTCAAACAAGCTCAACTTTCAAAACCCAAGCATCTGTAGACTCACCAGCACCAACGTAGCACACCCACCAAAAATCTTTTCAAGATTCAAAACTTGAATTATTGCGGCCATTTCATCAAACACCTTGCAGACACAAATCATACAAAATCTAAACACTATAGTGAGAAGTGATTGAAGCCTAACTTGTTCCCTCTCGAGCTCACAACCATCTCAGTAGGTCATCTAGCAAGTTAAACCAAGCACTAGCCCCACTGTAAGCTTGGCATTGCCATCAATGGTGAACAGCCGAGCACACCCATGCCACCCTAGTGGAGACATCAAGCTAGGAGAAGAAACAAGCCTAGCCAGCACGTCTAGGAGGCAGCCCACCGTCCACTGCCACTCCCTGTCCAGCGCTCGAACCCTGCCAGGCGCTGGACCACACGCACGGACCGCGCCTAGACCGCCAGCAACCATGCCGAGCGTGCGCCAGACGCCACCCTCGACCGAAGCCCACATACCGCGCGCCGCCCTCGCCGCGTGCATACACGATCACCACCGACCCAGGAGACCGCCAGACATCCCCGTTCGCTGCCCCGTGATGCACAACCACCGCTCGCCGTCGAAGACGCCGCCTCTGCCGTGCAGAGCGTCGCGTGTTCCAGACCAAGCCGCACCGTCCCATGCCTCGAAACCATGTCGTTGAGCATCACCAGGGAACACCGCACCGTCCCCTACCTTCGCCCATGCCGATAGCCGTTGGTACCTTCATCCCCGACGAGCTCACCGTGCACCCCGACAGTCCCCTCGCTCGACTATAAATAGAGGCCACCCCCGCTCGAATTCTTCACACCATTCTACTCCCCTCTCATCACTGATCGTGCCACACTGTTCCCGGAGCAAGGCGAGCACCACCTCGTCGGAATTTCACCGGAGCCCGCCGCCTCTGGAGAAGAAGGGCGCCATCGATTTCGTCCACCCCAGGAGCTGCCGCGACCACCCCTGAGTTCACCGCCATTGACTTCGTCGTTCGCCCGCCTCGCCGACCCTCGCCAGCACCCCGGTGAGCCCCCAGCAACCCCCACTGGCCGCGCTAGGTTTCTTTCTCGCCGGCGTTGCTCAACGTCGACGATGACTCCCAGCAGTTGGATTAGAACCAGATCGAACGTCCCACGTTGCCCCGTACCGCTTCGCACCCCCTGTCTCACTGACGAGTGGGGACACCCACTTAAACAGCCCGCGGAAGCGCTGCGCTTAGCAGGCTGGCCCAGTATCGTTTCCCGCACAGCCCAGTTATTTGAATTAAACTTTTTTTATTTTATTTCAAACTCACTTCTGTACCCAACTTCAAAAATCAACCCAGATCGATTCAGTGCACCAATTTGAATGAAACCAATTTTGTTAGAAAGGTCTGGGAATGCTGAATCCAAGCCCGTTGGATTCAAGTCATTTGAATCTGTAGATCATCCTTGGTAAAAATAACAAGGAAGAAGCTTTTCTGCATTCAAACATTTTTCAAATTTAAACCATAATAGCTTTTGAGTTGATTCCAACTCTCAAAAATCACATTTAAACATACCTTTCAGAATATATAAAAATATATAGGTTTACTTGCAGAAATAATGTTCAAGTAATAAAAGAATGCCCCATAGGCATTTCTAGTCACTTTATTTAATTAAAATAAAAGGGTAAAACCTTATTAAATTGTGACACCACTTTAAATCGCATTCCCATGGACTAAAATATGTGGTGATGACATGTTTCAACATGATCCCATGTTTGGTTTGGAGAATATTAAATCTTAAGTAGTTTTTCAATGAGTAGAAATTACTTTTCTAAAATTAAAAAGAATTAAACCAAGCCTTAACCTTGTAATGTTAGAGATGATGTTAGATCATCTATAGGACCCTTGTGTGTGATGATTGCAAGTAGTTAAGTATTGTTTGGTGATTGTGTACATCGTATTTATTTATAGACGCTAGTACCGACCAAGGATACGAGGAGGAAGGAGGATACTACGAGGAAGAAGCCGAGGAGAACTTCAACCACTGCTCTGCACAAGGCAAGCTGATACTATACCTATGCAAGCCAATACTTGCAAGATTTATTAACTAAGTGGACCAATGCAAGCTAACCCTTGCAAGATACCCTACTGATGCCACAAACCACTACTTGTTACTATGCCTACTATATGCCTTAAGCATATGTGATCATACCCACTCGATAAACCAATCCTAGTTTTCCTTGCAAGCTTCTTTCTTTATTTATTTATCAAAGCTCTTACTTAGAGTTTACTTAAGAGATTGGTAGATACTAGAAAGATATGTGAAGGTTGCATAAAGAGCATAAAATTTGGCCTAAGTTAGAAACCTTGATATCAGCCTAAGACATAAGGTTGTACTTAGTTGAAACTCCACTAGTCTACCACCCCTCATTAGTGCTTACCCCCACCTGTAGATGCTAGTGCTAAGCATAAAACTTGATCAACTTTAGATGGGAATACTTGGTGGAAAAATGGTTATGAAAACCTTGGAATGATGGATCATTCTATTGAAATGTTTTGGACATGTGTTTCTAAACACCTGATGATTTTGGTGATGAAAATGTTGAGGCATGAGGCTTAGCCCTTTATAAAACTGATGGTTGTCTAAATGCGATACCATTCCAATTTTATCGTACAACCACAATACCCGAAGATTGGGTAGGGCTTGACTGGAAACTTATGTACCTTAGTATTAGTTCCCTCACGGCCAAGGTCTGAGCTGAGGCTACCTTGTGAAGATTGTCCACCTATGCAGTACGCAAGATGACAGTTGGTCATGGTTGGGAGGCCAAACTCACAGGAGAGGTGCTTATACTAGGGCGTGTAATTGAAAGATTAGGATTGATTATCCGCATACTGAGTATGGTGAATTCAGGATTTGTTCCTGGCGGATGTATCAAATGTTATGGTGAAAGTGTTCAATCTCTGCAGAGTGTCAAACTATTCGAATAGCCGCGTCCGCGGTTATGGACAGTTGGAGTGGCCATACTGTTCCCCCGTCAGACTTTTCAAAATGACTTGTGAAATGAAATGAGACTTTGACTTGACCACAACAGAGTTGTGACATGATTTACAAGATCTCACTTAGGAGTTATAAAATTGTGACTATCTTTGGAACTTCGCAGAGATAAATTCGGCTTTTGCAAAACAACCCTAGAGCCTAGTTTCCTATTATCCAAAAACCCCTTTACCTGTTAGTATTAGTTTTCGAGTACTTAAAGAGTACTCATGGCTTTGTCCCTGGCTATTCCCATGGCCAGACTATGAAGAGGAGTACCTGGAAGATGGACCCCAGGAAGGTTACGATAACTAGGATCATCTCCCAACGTCAGCATTGCCTGTGACCCCGAAGATGGAGCTTCGCCTACGCTACCGTTATTATTACGTATTCCGCTGCTTGATGTTGTATTAAGAACTGGATCATGAGATCCCTATTTGTGTAAGAACTTATGTACCGTTTGTAATGGATGATGTCCTATGGTATCCAATTCTGTTATGTCTCGCAAAAATGGTAATCCTGGGATTGCGATGTATGGCATAACAGGCATCTGGGATTAAAAATCCGGGTGTTGACAAGTTGGTATCAGAGCCATCCTGACCATAGGAGACCCTAGTTAGGTTGGACGTTTGAATCAAAAACTTAGTTTCCAAAACCAAAGAAAGCAAATATTTACAAAAACTTATTCTCATTCTTATCCCTTTGATTCTTTCATGAAAATTCATATTCCTCAAAAATTCTTGTGAATACATAAAATTTTGACACACTTGATCACTCTGCTAACCTACTCATCATCTATTCTTATAGATGGACGTGAAGTACAACAAGTTTTATCAGTTGGGGAATGGAGGAGACCTTATCTTTGAGAGGGATTTGAACCAGCTTTCGGAACTTCTGGAGCATCTGCACCCCGAGTTCTTCGGAGCTCAGCTCAATGATCAAGGAGGAGAAGATCTGCAGTGGCTGATTGTTGCAAGTCTCAGAGGAAAGATTGAACCTCCCACTGCGGAAGGAATTCAGTTTACCTTAAGAGAGAACAACTGGCTCGATGGACTTGCCAGGGCCATGCAGGAAGCTCTTTCCCATCTGTGTGGGCAGAGCATCAATCAGATCAAGGGTACTCGCTTTGATTTTTGCCCAAGGCGTGATGCAAATGGACAACCACTGGAAGCCCCATACCACCCCGAGATGAAGACTCAATTGGACCACCTTAGCTTCATGATCTACGATCGTCAGCAGGAGTTGGACAACTGCCGTGACTACTGCAACCATAAGTCTTCCATCATCAAGACGAAGGATCAAACCATCGCCATGCTAGCAAAGGATCGCAAGTATCGCCGCCGTCAGCTCGACAAGAAGGAGCGCATTATTGCCCGTCTTCGCCACCGCATCTCATCTTTGGAGGAGACCGTCCACGAGAGAGACATGCAGTTGGAGGAAAGGGAGAATGCCAGCAAGGATCTTCGTGGAGACCCTTACTCCTATCTCAGCGATGATGATGATTTTCTGGAGGATCAGTCCATGGACTTCTTCACCGATGAGGATGATTTCGCCTTCATCGATGATGATGAAGATGATGAAGCCACAGATTCCGAGGAGTAGTAGCACTTGAGCACTAGCGTAGTGAGTAGTATAAGGTCCCACTATATCGTAGTTTCCAGAATGGTTCTTAAAACCATCTGCTTTTCTTTGTTGTGGTGTGTGTTGTATCGTGTGCTATGAATGAATGAATGAAAAAGCAAGTTGCTAGAAAATCTGAGTCAAACTTTAAATTTTTTTCAAAGACCCAAAACTTTAGAAATTTCCCTCTTTTCTCATAATCTATCTCAATCTTCAGATGCCACGCGGAGGAAGTGGTTCATCCCCGGACCCGATGTTGCAGATACTGCAAATGTTGACTTCTGACCGTGAAGCTGAAAGAGTGGAACGTCAAGCCAACCTAGCCACCCTTCAGCAGATAACCCAGCTAGCCCACAACAACCAAGGCCACGGAAATCAGGACAACCATGGATCTAAGCTTAAGAATTTCCAGAATACCAACCCACCTGTTTTCACTAAGTCCGAAGAGCCCCTAGACGCCAATGATTGGCTGCAAATCATGGAAAATAACCTAGAAGTCGCCGGAGTAGAAGCCAACGAGAAAGTTCTGTTCGCCACCCACTATCTAGCCGGAGATGCCAGGGCATGGTGGAACAGTGTTCGTGCAATGACCGGAGGACAGATGATGACCTGGGAGGAATTCAAGGTCAAGTTTAGCAGAACCCATGTTCCACCGGGTTTGATCAAGAGAATGAGAGACGAGTTCAGAGAGCTGAAGCAAGGAAGGATGACCGTAGTGGAATACCGTTACAAATTTTTGCCATTAGCTAGGTATTCCCCGGATGATATTGACACAGAAGCCAAGAAGAAAGAAAGATTCCTGAATGGTCTGCATGACGAGATGCAGACAATGTTAGTCAATATCCCCTTTGCGTATATTGAAGCCCTTGTCGACTTTGCTATCCAGATGGAAGGAAAGATCAACCAAGCCAATGAGAACCGCAAGCGTCGTATGATGCATCAACCAGGAACCCATCAGACCCCAAAGTATCGCCCCATCCCATCTCCATGATTTGCCCCAAGAACCAACAGACCCCCGATGAACCTCCCGACTTATCCCAACCGTGGAAACCCTAGGCCCGGAGGAAATCACAACAACCCCGGAAACACTAGCAATTTCTATCGTGCCCCACCCAAGTTCAACAACAACAATGCTACCGCCAACACCAACACTGCCTCGAGGACTGGAAGCAATGTTGTGCCTGTCGCAGCCAAGGACAAGTCGCAAGTGACCTGTTATGACTGTGGAAATAAAGGCCACTATTCCAACGAGTGCCCCAACAAGAAGAATGCTACAGCCCCCAATGCCAATGTTACAGCTCAGCAGCAGCGTCGTGTTTAGCCAGGAAGAAGATTTGCCCCAGGGAATTCACTCAACCGCAATGGCCGTCTTTTTCTCATGCATGCTGAAGAAGCTCAGGAAGCGCCAGAGGTCGTGCTGGGTATGTTTTCTGTTAATTCAGTACTTGCAAGACTGCTGTTTGATTCTGGTGAATCGCATTCATTTGTCACCGAAGAATTGGCATGCACTAGTAAAATTCAACCAACCAAATTGAAGCATGTAATAATTGTTCAAATTCCCGGATCAACCACCAAGGCTAGACAAATTTGCAAAGCCGTCCCTATCCGAATCCATGGCATAGATTTTTATGCAAATTTGATAGTACTCGGAACTAAGGGTTTGGAAGTAGTACTAGGAATGGATTGGATGTCCAAACATAAAGGATTGATTGACTGTGCCAAGAAAGCCATCACCATGACCAGTACTGCCGTAATATCAGTCGAGCATATATCTGAAACCTTACCTCGCCAATTCAAATGCAACAAGAGTATAGCCCAACCTACCATTGACCAAGTCCGGATAGTCTGTGAATACCCCGATGTATTTCCAGATGTTTTGCCCGGTATGCCCCAAGATCGGGATATCGAGTTCATTATCGAACTAATCCCCGGAACAGGACCCATAGACCAGAGACCCTATAGTATGAACCCGTCAGAGCTCGCAGAACTGAAGAAGCAACTGGATTCCATGCTGGAAATCAGATTGATTCAACCAAGTGCGTCACCATGGAGATCACCTGTCTTGTTTGTGGACAAGAAGGATGGAGGTAACCGTTTGTGTACTGATTATCGGAAATTGAATGATGTCACTATCAAGAACAAGTACCCCTTGCCCAAGATAGAAGATTTGTTTGATCAGTTGACCGGTTCCAAGGTGTTTTCTAAGATTGATCTTAGAACTGGTTATCATCAACTCAAGATTCGTGCAGAGGATATTCCAAAGACTGCCTTTACCACCAGATATGGATTGTACGAGTATACAGTCATGTCTTTCGGATTAACCAATGGCTCCGCTTATTTCATGAACCTCATGAATAAGATTTTTATGTACTTCCTGGATAAGTTTGTCGTTGTTTTCATCAATGACATTCTGATTTACTCCAAATCGGAAGAAGAACATGAGCTACACCTAAGGACCATTCTTGGAACCCTTAGAGAGCATCAGTTGTATGCCAAGTTTAGCAAATGTGAATTCTGGTTACAGGAGGTAGGATTCCTCGGTCACATTGTATCAGCCTGAGGAATTTCCGTTGACCCTGCCAAAGTGAAAGATGTAGAAGATTGGCAAGCCCCAACCACTCAAACCCAAGTCCGTGCTTTTCTCGGATTGGCGGGATATTAGCGCAAGTTCGTAGAAGGATTCTCGAGTATCGCCAGACCCATGACCCAATTGCTGAAGAAGGACAAGAAGTTTGAATGGACCGACAAGTGTGAAGCGAGTTTTCAAGAACTCAAGAGGAGATTGATTTCAGCCCCAATCTTGATCATGCCGGATATCTCGAAGCCCTTCGATGTATATTGTGACGCATCGAAGATCGGTCTCGGACGTGTGCTAATGCAAGAAGGCAAAGTTATATCTTATCTATCTCGACAATTGAAGCAACATGAGCAAAGTTACCCAACACATGACCTCGAACTCGCAGCCGTAGTTCTAGCCCTGAAGACATGGAGACATTACCTGATGGGAAATCGTTGTGAGATTTATACGGATCACAAGAGTCTAAAGTATATATTCACTCATAAGGAGCTGAATATGAGACAGAGGAGATGGATAGAGCTAATCAAGGATTATGACCTGGACATTCACTATCACCCTGGTAAAGCCAATGTGGTAGCCGATGCCCTTAGCAGATTGCCATGCCGCTTGAACTCCATGATTTTGAAGGAGCAACCAAGTTTGCACAAAGAGATGGAAGATTTTCGAATGGAATTAGTAAGTGAAGGATTTTTGGCTAGTATAGAACTCCAGCCCACTTTGATCAGTCAGATTAAAGAGGCGCAGAAGGGAAATGCTAGTATTGATGGAATCAAGCGTCGTATCAGTACTGTCAAAGTACCCGGATTCACCGAAGACGAAGAAGGAATTTTGTTAGAAAGGTCTGGGAATGCTGAATCCAAGACCGTTGGATTCAAGTCATTTGGATCTGTAGATCATCCTTGGTAAAAATAACAAGGCAGAAGCTTTTCTGCATTCAAACATTTTTCAAATTTAAACCATAATATCTTTTGAGTTGATTCCAACTCTCAAAAATCACATTTAACCATACCTTTCAGAATATATAAAAATATATAGGTTTACTTGCAGAAATAATGTTCAAGTAATAAAAGAATGCCCCATAGGCATTTCTAGTCACTTTATTTAATTAAAATAAAAGGGTAAAACCTTATTAAATTGTGACACCACTTTAAATCACATTCCCATGTACTAAAATATGTGGTAATGACATGTGTCAACATGATCCCATGTTTGGTTTGGAGAATATTAAATCTTAAGTAGTTTTTCAATAAGTAGAAATTACATTTCTAAAATTAAAAAGAATTAAACCAAGCCTTATCCTTGTAATGTTAGAGATGATGTTAGATCATCTATAGGACCCTTGTGTGTGATGATTGCAAGTAGTTAAGTATTGTTTGGTGATTGTGTACATCGTATTTATTTATAGACGCTAGTACCGACCAAGGATACGAGGAGGAAGGAGGATACTACGAAGAAGAAGCCGAGGAGAACTTCAACCACTGCTCTGCACAAGGCAAGCTGATACTATACCTATGCAAGCCAATACTTGCAAGCTTTATTAACTAAGTGGACCAATGCAAGCTAACCCTTGCAATATACCCTACTGATGCCACAAACCACTACTTGTTACTATGCCTACTATATGCCTTAAGCATATGTGATCATACCCACTCGATAAACCAATCCTAGTTTTCCTTGCAAGCTTCTTTCTTTATTTCTTTATCAAAGCTCTTACTTAGAGTTTACTTAAGAGATTGGTAGATACTAGAAAGATATGTGAAGGTTGCATAAAGAGCATAAAATTTGGCCTAAGTTAGAAACCTTGATATCAGCCTAAGACATAAGGTTGTACTTAGTTGAAACTCCACTAGTCTACCACCCCTCATTAGTGCTTACCCCCACCTGTAGATGCTAGTGCTAAGCATAAAACTTGATCAACTTTAGATGGGAATACTTGGTGGAAAAATTGTTATGAAAACCTTGGAATGATGGATCATTCTATTGAAATGTTTTGGACATGTGTTTCTGAACACCTGATGATTTTGGTGATGAAAATGTTGAGGCATGAGCCTTAGCCCTTTATAAAACTGATGGTTGTCTAGATGCGATACCATTCCAATTTTACCGTACAACCACAATACCCAAAGATTGGGTAGGGCTTGACTGGAAACTTATGTAGCTTAGTATTAGTTCCCTCACGGCCAAGGTCTGAGCTGAGGCTACCTTGTGAAGATTGTCCACCTGCAGTACCCAAGATGACAATTGGTCATGGTTGGGAGGCCAAACTCACAGGAGAGGTGCTTATACTAGGGCGTGTAATTGAAAGGTTAGGATTGATTATCCGCATACTGAGTATGGTGAATTCAGGATTTGTTCCTGACGGATGTATCAAATGTTGTGGTGAAAGTGTACAATCTCTGCAGAGTGTCAAACTATTCGAATAGCCGCGTCCGCGGTTATGGACAGTTGGAGTGGCCATACTGTTCCCCCGTCAGACTTTTCAAAATGACTTGTGAAATGAAGTGAGACATTGACTTGACCACAACAGGGTTGTGACATGATTTACAAGATCCCACTTAGGAGTTATAAAATTGTGACTAGCTTTGGAACTTTGTAGAGATATGGCTTTTGCAAAACAACCCTAGAGCCTAGTGTCCTATTATCCAAAAAACCCTTTACCTATTAGTATTAGTTTGCGAGTACTTAAAGAGTACTCATGGCTTTGTCCCTGGCTATTCCCATGGCCAGACTATGAAGAGGAGTACCTGGAAGATGGACCCCAGGAAGGTTACAATAACTAGGATCATCACCCATCGTCAGCATTGCCTGTGACCCCGAAGATGGAGCTTCGCCTACGCTACCGTTATTATTACGTATTCTGCTGCTTGATGTTGTATTAAGAACTGGATCATGAGATCCCTATTTGTGTAAGAACTTATGTACCGTTTGTAATGGATGATGTACTATGGTATCCAATTCTGTTATGTCTCGCAAAAATGGTAATCCTGGGATTGCGATGTATTGCATAACAGGCATCTGGGATTAAAAATCCGGGTGTTGACAGGGTGAGAAGTTAGACCTCAGATCATTCCCAGCCGCCACTCCTCACGCCTGTGTTGCACGCACGGACCTAGCAGTCCGGCGTCTGACGCTTCCACCCTGGACGTGTGGATACCTCGGAGGCGCTGCATCTGTAGCGCTTGGACGAGCCGCGCAAGGGGAGCTGCTCGTGGGATGAGGACAAGGAGGAGACGTGGAACGTCTTCACTGCCTCGACGCGCTTCATCAATTCCGCAACTGCGCGTCTAGTGGTAATCCCGTGATCTATGACAACAGTAATCATGGTTTACGCGGTAGAAATTTTTTGATTTGCGTTAGTGTAGCCTACCCGTATCCCTTCACCCTCTCACATTTACACACCACTGACACACCCCTCCTCCTTTCTTCCTCCTCTCCCTACCACTACCGCCTACAGATCTGCCCCCTCCCTCCGCCGCCTTGTATCCGACGACTCCGCTTGATTTGCCGCTGCCTAATCACCGACCACGTGCATCCGCCGCCGCCTTTCTGCCTCATCACCGACCACGCGCGCCCGCTGCCTCCCCTCAATTTTATTACTGACTACGAGCGTCTGACCCCGCCCCGCCACGTAGTCGCTGACCAGGTTGCAACCACGGTCGCCCTGTCGTCTCATCATCGACCGCGCTGCAACCTCTGCCGCACCACCTGGCCTCGTCACCGACCTCATGGTGAGACACCCGCCATGCCTCCCCTTTTTTATATAAATTTGGAAATTATTGATGTAACACTAGTGTTTAGATACTAAACTTGGGATCAAATTCTAGATATAGGAATGTTAGATAGTGTTTCGATAGTGATAGTAACACTAGTAGGAAAACCTAGATAGATGATTGTAGATGATTTAGTTTAGATAATTATAGATGATTTAGTATAGATGATTTTAGTGTAGATGATTTAGTGTAGATGATTTAGTGTGCTTGATTTAGTATAGATGATTTTAGTGTAGATGATTTAGTGTAGATGATAATCTAGATAACTTTAGGGATAGATGTAGCTTCCTACTTGGCCCACTCGCTCCGTCCCTGTAATTATTTTGCGTCTAATGCAAATATGAGGCTCTACTTTTAGGTTGATTTTGGTTTTGTACTTCCATATGGCTGATGATTACAATGTGAGTATGTAATGTCTGGGGTGATGTGAGTGAGCCTTGTGATATACACAAATAAATAATTTGTGCATCCTACTTGGCTCACTTATGCCATCCGTGTAATTATTTTGCGTCTAATGCAAATATGAGACCCTACTTTTAGTTGATTTTGGTTTTGTACTTCCATATGGCCGATGATTACAACGTGAGGATGCAATATAGGGGGTGGTGTGAGTGATCCTTGTGATATGCAAAAATAAATAATTTGTGCATCCTACTTGGCTCACTCACTCTATCCCTGCAACTATTTTTCGTCTCATGCAAATATGAGGCCCTAATTTTAGGTTGATTTTGGTTTTGTACTTTCATATGGACGATGATTACAATGTGAGGATGCAATGTCGTGGGTGGTGTGAGTGAGCCTTGTGATATGCACAAATAAATAATTTATGCATCCTACTTGGCTCACTCACTCCATCCCTATAATTATTTTGCATCTAATGCATATACGAGGCCCTACTTTTAGGTTGATTTTGGTTTTGAACTTCCAATATTGCCGATGATTACAATGTGAGGATGCAATGTTGGGGGTGGTGTGAGTGAGCCTTGTTATATGCACAAATAAATAATTTGTGCGTCCTACTTTTCTCACGCACTCTGTCCCTATAATTATTTTGTGTCTCATTCAAATATGAGGCCCTACTATTAGGTTGATTTTGATTTTATACTTTCATATGGCCGATGATTACATTGTGAGGATGCAATGTTGGGGGTGGTGTGAGTGAGCCTTGTAGTCAATTTTCTTAGGATTATTTAGTTTATGGATTATTTGTTGAAATTAATTTGGAGCAACTACACACTTAGAAATTTGTTATTTTGATCAAATGCCTACTTTAGGATTCCCATCCCGCATCCTCATCGTCAATCCAGCGGAAACTACAGAGTACTAGGCTCCGTCAGGACGCCTAGTTGGTGAGGAATCGAGGTCACGTCGACCCAAAGCTTCTTGGGTGGCGGTCTTGTGGTCCACTATCAGTGCAGAGGGAGCCGGCCCCCAAGGAGGTGGTGTAGAATCGTGTCAGGAAGGAGGACGAGCACGTCCGTCGTTATATGGCTGCGTTAGACGTCAGGTTATCCAATAACTGACAATTTCTTCAGGGATCTCACCCGAGCTATGCTCCTGTTATGGTTCCTTCTCTTTGGGTGTTCACTGCCCGCGGCTCAGGACCTGGGAGTCGATGTTCAGTTATATTGAGCGATATATATTAGTTATATCGAACCGCTTGTGATGTGTTGAACCGATTGTGGTGTTTTTAACCGCTTGTTATGTGATAATGCATTTCCTGATGTTATATTGCCCCATTTCTATGAATATATTTTGCTGCCCGTGCTGTTAATATTCAATTGGATGCACCAGAATTTTTTAATTTTCAAAGACTCACTTATGGCGCTTAAATTAATGTGAACGCCACTATTAGGATATGTAATGGTGGATCTTGTAGTAAATGCCACCACTAGATACACTACTGGTGGCTTTTACTAGAAACGCCACCAATAGGTACACTATTGGTGGCGTTCGCTAAAGACGCCACCATTATTTCCTAGAAGTGGCGTGAGATTAGTGGCATGTGATTTCAACGCCATGATCCTACTTTTACGAATGTCACCACTAGGCCTTTTTCTACTAGTGATAGAATAGAGGGAGAAGCCGTGGATATCTACCAGATCAAGTCCCACACACTTATCTTTCCATCTCAAGCCACCACATGTCCACAACAACATAAGTTCATTAAGAACACATGAGCACTAATAGTTCTTCTCAATGCACCATCAAATCATTCCATAACCATTAGCCAGGAACCAACTTCCACACGGCCGCTTTATTTCTAGATCATCAGATCACTCCTAGACAATTAGTTCATCTATTAGTCCAGAAAAACTCCAAATTCATATTTACTTAGAGGAATCAGGAAGTAGATCAAGACACCAGGAGGATTCATCTAGGAGCAGGTCAAGACAACTATTAATAGGTGGTTCAAGGCTTGCAAAACTAGGCAATAGTTCTGGACAAGGATCCAGAAACAATAGATCAAGACAGTAATAGGAGGAGCAGGTATCTACAAGACGTGCGAAATTATCCATAGGAACAAGCTATTGCAGGTCTAAGATAGAAAATAATTAGAGCTTGGGTTGATCCAGTACATAGCATACACTACTAGGGAAGGGCCTATAGGGTACATGCTTATAGGAGGCGCATCCCTCAAAAATGTGCCTCCACTAAATATACAAGGCGCATGTCTAAACGGTGTGACTCCTATATATTAATACTAGAGGCACATTCTTGAGGGATGTGTCTCCTATATCGCATGTACGGACCAGATCTGGCTGCCCCCCTTACTCGAGGCGCATGTGGTCCATATGCACCTCAAGTAGTTCAACTACTGCAGGTGCATATGGAGTAGATGCGCCTCGAGTAAGGTGGGTGGGACTAGTGGTGGTAGGTGCCACAATATAGGAGGTGCACCGGCAGATATGCGCCTCGAGTATTTTTCAATATTGGAGGCGCATCACTGTGACATGCGCCTCGAGTAAGTGATGTGGGCCCAGGGGTGGCAGGCGCCTGACACTAGAGGCGCCTCGAGTAATCTCGTCACCTTTTTCACTTTTTTGGCACATGCACATGCACCTACACTCCACTCACTTCTCTTTCACTTGTTTTCTCCTCCACACAAAGATATATCTGGTCGCCACCCTCCTCCTCCCCACCTCATTTTCTCCATTTTTTCACCATAGAAGATTGCTAAACCTCTATTGGTTGACACACATATGTAAGTGAAAGATCTTGCACTTCTAGATCTACAAGATCTCACTTTACTTCTCCTTCGGCTCTCCTACTCCTAGTCGTCATTTGGGGAAGCGTGAAGGCGTTGTTGCATGTATGTGCGTTGTCAGCAACACCGAATATATTGTATTGTGTGCTTAATTTGTTGTGTGCAGGGATTTCATTTTGGGTTGCCAATGTTTCACCAAAATGTCGATTCATTTTTGTTCCGGTGAATTTCTAGCACCCAGCGGATGTCCTCTTTTTAGGGGAGGTCATGCGGAATTTTTCCGGCAACCTGAATGTCCATTCTCTAATTATTATTTTTCTCTTTGTATACCGTGCATGCGACCATGGTCCGACCACTGAGCACACCCCTGTTGGAGAGGTGGATGAGATGCACGAGGCCTGACATGGCACGAGCAAACATGATGGAGATAAGATGTCCGTGTCGCGACTACAACCTGATATATTTCATAAATCATGATTGTGGAATGCTAGAGACGCACCTGCTCCGGCGTGGTTGTAACACCCTCGCCTAATAAGGCTGAGTTCATGTGTATAGTGCCAATCCTTTGATCGGATCACACGTCGTATCGGTATAGGCAAAGGACCCGGATTCACCGAAGATGAGGAAGGAGTTTTATGGTACAAGGGATGTATCTGTGTACCAGCAGATTCAGAATTGAAGCAAGCTATTTTGAAAGAGGCCCATGATACTCTTCATTCTGTCCACCCTGGAGGAGCAAAGATGTATCAGGATTTGAAGGAGCAATTTTGGTGGCATAAGATGAAGAGAGAAATCGGAAACTACATAGCCAAGTGTGATATTTGTCAGAGAGTCAAGGCGGGACATTAGAGACCCGCATGACTGTTACAACCATTCCCGATTCTGGAATGGAAATGGGATTCAGCTGGAATGGACTTCATCACCGGTTTGCCTATATCTAGTAGAGGAAATGACTCTATTTGGGTCATAGTAGATCGACTGTCCAAAGTCGCCCATTTCTTACCTATCAAGACCACCTATCAAAGTTCGAAACTAGGAGAGTTGTACATTGCTAGAATCGTCAGTTTGAACGGAGTCCCCAAGAACATTGTATCGGATCGAGGAACCCAGTTTACCTCGAGGTTTTGGAAGAAAGTCCAAGAAGGATTAGGAACAAGACTAGATTTCAGCACATCTTATCACCCTCAGACTGATGGACAAACGGAGCGAGTAAATCAAATACTCGAGGATATGTTGAGAGAATGTGTGTTAGAATATGGATCTAAATGGGAAGACTATCTGCCTTTCAGAGAATTTTCATACAACAACAGTTATCAAGCTAGTTTGCAAATGGCCCCATTTGAATTCATGTATGTAAGGAAGTGTCGTACCCCTGTGAATTGGTCGGAAGTAGGAGAGAGTCAGATTTTCGGACCCGACATCCTACGAGAAGCAGAAGAGAAAATTCACAAGATTCATGAGCACCTCTAGACCCCCAATCCAGACAAAAGAATTATGCCGACAAAAGACGTCGAGACCTAGCCTTCAATATCGGAGATTTTGTGTATCTCAAAGTGTCACCTTTGAAAGGAATGCAACGTTTCCAGCTCAAAGGAAAGTTAGCCCCTAGATATATCGGAAGCTTCAAGATTCTGAATCATCGAGGAGAAGTATCGTATCAACTGGAACTGCCAGAGGAGATGTCGGCCGTGCATAATGTGTTTCACATCTCGTTACTTCACAAATGCCTAGAAGTCCCGGAGAAGACCGAAGTTTTCAAAAATATTGATCACTGAACCATAGATATCAGCGATGACCTGACGTATCCCGAAGTACCCATTCGCATTTTGGAGGAAGCTTTCAGAACCACCAGGATCCGGAGTATCAAGTTTCTCAAGATCCAGTGGAGTAACCACACTGAAGAAGAAGCTACATGGGAGCGAGGAGATTACATTAGGATGGAGTTTCCAGATCTCTTTAAATCCTAGTTTTCTTTTTCTCAAATCTCGGGATGAGATTTTGTTTAAGGAGGGAAGGTTTGTAACATCCCAAAAATATTGATCAAGGTTATCTATTTCAATCACCCAAAATTAGGGTTAACAAAAACCTTTGTTAATTAAATCCATATGAATGCATGTGCGTATGTGATGAATACATGAATGCTTGAATGGACTTGTGTGATTATTGTGAATGGCAAGGATTGGTTTAAAAATGAAAACAACATCATCTAAATCATTCCCAATCATAATCAAAACTTTAGAAATTCAAAAACAAACAAAATAAGCAAATGGTCACTTTTGCCGATCTTGCTCACTAGACCACTTTGAGTGCTTCTAGTCCAAGATTCCAAACAGAAACAAATCCATTTCTTTTCACCCCTTGATATACCACGTGAAAGTGAACCCAAGCCCACCTTGCGAACCCCCAGAAACATTTGGCAACCCTATTCAAATGACATTTGAAAATTGAAACTAGTTCATATGGGAAGATCATCATTTCTCAAAACCCAACCAAACCAGTGCACCTTGACAAATCCAATCAACCAGAGACTACCTAGTATGTGACCATTGTATCGACCAAGTTTCAACCAAAAATTCAAATTTGAATTTCTTTCGGCCATTTCATCAAACACTTGGAGACAGAAAATCAAATTGGCCAAACTTCACTATTTTGAGCAGTAATTTGGCTAAGCATTGTTCACCATTGATCATCCTTGTCTCCCCTAGTGCCAAACAAAGCAATGAACCCACCTAGCCCCTACCTAGTGCACCATGCCGTGCCATGCCGAGAGCACCCTTGCTGGCCGACCATGGCAAGCTAGCCAGAGCAAGTGCCACGCCTAGCCACCGTGTCTGGGAAGCACGCAATCATCCACCTCCACCTCCACCCCTGTCCAGCCCTCGAGCCCTGCCAGGCACTAGACCAGAGAGAAATGCATGTGCCCATTCCTCAGCGACAATGTCTAGAGCGCGCCAGGGAGCCGCGCTCGACACGCTCGCACAGACCTCTCCCCGCCTTCGCCACCCGCGTACGTCATCACCACCGTCCCAGGAACCTCCTAGACAACCCCATTTGCCGCCGCGCGACCCGTAGCCACTGTGCGCCATCAAAACCGTTGTAAGTGCCGCTCAGAGCATCAAAGCGTTCCGACCAAACCGCACCACCCCTTGCCGCGCCATCAAGACGTTGAGCTTCGCCAGGAGACTGCGCACCGTCCTCTACCTTCAGCCATGCTGTTAGCTCACTGTCCCGACGAGCCCAGCCCGCACCCTTTGGTTCCCTCATCGCAGTATAAATAGAGTCCTTCCCCGCTCGAATTCTTCACAACATTCCACTCCCCACCTCTCACTGATCGTTCCCACTTCTTCTCGGAACAAGGCGAGCACAGCATCGCCGGAATTTTGCCGGAGCCTGCCGCTGCTGGAGGAGAAGGGCGCCGTTGATTGGAGACACCCCAGGAGGAGCCGCCAGTACCAGGAGGATCGCCGTTGTCGACTTCGTCGTTCGCCCCCATCACTGACCATCGCCTGAGCCCCGGTGAGTGACCACATACCCCCACTGGCCGCACTAGGGTTCGAAACCATCAAATTCTGTTCGACGAGGACGACGACCCTTAGCCGTTGATCTTACATCTAATCCTACAGTTGTAATCACCCCGTACCCCTTCGCACCCCCTGTCCCACTGACTTGTGGGGATAACCACTTAACCAGCCCGTGCGCGCGCGCTGTGCGCAGTGGGTCGACCCAGTTAACTTTCCCGCGTGACCCAGTTAACTTTCCCGCGTGACCCAGTTCGTTTGAAATTAGTTTTATCTATTTAAATTCGAACGTAGTTCTGGTAGTAGCTTAAAAAATCATTTTGGAGAGATTCACCAAACCAAATTCCATGAAACTAATTTTGTAAGAAAGGTATTGAAATTCTTAATCCAAACCCGTTGGATTCAAACCATTTGGAATTATAGATCACCTATAGTAAAAATAACAATGCAGAGACTTTTCTGCATTCAAACATTTTTCAAATTTAAACCATAAAAGCTTTTGGGTTGATTCCAACTCTCAAAAGTCACATTTGATAAGACTTTCGGAATATATAAAAATATCTTGGTTTACTTGTAGTAATAATGGACAAGTAATAAAAGAATGCTACATAGGCATTTCTTGTCACTTTAATTAATTAAAATAAAAAGTTTAAACCTTATTAAATTGTGACACCACTTTAAATCACATTCCCAAGTACTGAAATATGTGGTGATGACATGTGTCAACATGATCCCATGTTTTAATTGGATAATGTTAAATCTTAAGTATTTTCAGTGAGTAGAAATTACTTTTCTAAAATAAAATAAATGAAACTAGTGCCTTAATCTTTGTGATGATTGTGATGATGCTAGATCGTCTAGTGAAAACCCTGGTGTGATAAATAGAAGTATTTAATATTCTTTGGTGATTGTGTACCTCGTATTTATTTATAGACGCTAGTATCAACCAAGGATACGAAGAGGAAGGAGACTACTACGAGGAAGAAGGCGAAGAGAACTTCAATCACTGCACTACTCAAGGCAAGCTACCACTTGCAAGTTTGTTAACTGTAACACCCTCGCCCAATAAGGCTGAGTTCATGTGTATAGTGCCAATCCCTGGATCGGTTCACTGGCACACACAGTACAAAATGATACCAAATATAACTGTGCATCATAAATACAACGAATATGATCCAGAATTTACATTATTTATTCAAGTACACAGCAAAAAACGAATACAAGGTAGATCTCCATCCTTCAAATGTGCCACAGGCGAACAATTGTTTAGTGGAGTCTTGCGACCTATGAACGATCACTCAGATACGATACAACCTGCAACATGAAACGTTGCAGCCACGAATGGTCAATACATTGAATGTATGGCAAGTAGGCTAAAGTGGTTAACAACAAAACTATCAATTACATGCTTATTTGGCCAAGTGGAGTTCAGGCTCATTTGCATAAAGCAAAAGTTTTATCCTAACATTTGTAACAAAGTAGTTTTCCAATACGATAAATAGGACACTCTGGTTCACTCCCAGGTGCTCCTACCCAATTATGTTCACCCAACAAGTTTTAAGTAATTAAGAAATAAGGATGAGTGAGAAATATCATAGCATCAGTATCAGGTCGCTCAAATTGTCCATAACCGGGGACACGGCTAAGCACTTAGTTTATACACCCTGCAGGGGTTAGTACACTTTACCCATGTGACTTGGCCAGCCCAGCTCATATTGGGTGATGATAGGGAGAAGTCCAAGAAGAACCGTTCGGGAAGTAGCTCCCCAATCCCGACGCGCACCGGTCCAACCTACACAATCTACATCTCTGGATATGCCGGTTCGAGTTACCACAACCTACTGAGTTCAACCAACCTCCCATTCCATTATTGGCACATGGTTGCACACGAAAGCTTCCAAACAAAGAAACCAATCCTTTCTCAGTGTCCTGGGTGGCATTCCCCACCATAATCCACACTCGACCCAATCAATGCCATTCCGCCCAGGTGGTTCATTAAAACATATTGGTTTGTCATTTAGCAAAACATAAGCCTTTCAAAACATATAACTTTTCATGATGTGATTCCCTTCCTCGTCTAAATAGCATAGCTAAGAAATCTACCAATACGATGTCTCATAAACAAAGAATACTAGGGAATAATATGGGACATAGCATATCATATACACATCAATTCCTACATATGCAATTCTACGAAAACATCTACGATGCATAGGAAAACAATAGGACATTTATGACCAAGATAGCACCACTTGCCTTTGTCGTAGATGTAGTCGATTAGATAATCCTCACAATTATCATATATATAATGGTTTCTCTCGTCATAACTGAAGGGAATATGCCCTGAGAGGCAATAATAAAGTGTTTATTATGTGTATTCCAAGTATATGATAGATGTTTATTTTGCATGCTATAATTGTATTAATATGGAAACATTAATACATGTGTGTTTAATAAACAAACAGAAAGTTCCTAGTTATGCCTCTCTCATAAACTAGCTCGTTGATTAACAAGATGATCAAGGTTTCCTGATCATGGACATTGGATGTTGTTAATAACGGGATCACAACATTAGTGTAATGGTGTGATGAACATTCATCCGAAGTATAGCATTACGATCAAAGTCATTGAGTTTATATTGCTATAACAACTTACGAAGTGATCCTAATCCTTAGACCATGAGATCATGTCAATCACTAACACCGGAAGAGTTTCTTGATAACATCAAACGTCACACCGTAACAGGGTGATTATAAAGATGGATTCAGAACAAATAAAGTGTTATGTTGAGGCTCATGGATCGAGAGTGGAATTTGTTCATCCTGATGACGGATAGATATACTCTGGGCCCTCTCGGTGATATCACATTGATTAGCTTGCAAGCAAGTGATTTGATCACTAGAATGTTATATCACAGGAACGAGAAAAGAGTGCATGTCGGTAACGAGATCAAACTAGGTATGGAGATACCGATGATCGAATCTCGGACATGTAATATATCGTGAAACAAAGGGATTAAGATACTAGCATAAAAGGTTCCGACGATCACAAGAAAGTCATCGTTGAATGTGTGGGAGTCAGTATGGGTCTCCAGATCCCTCTTCTGATTATTGATCCGGGAGGGGTCTCGATCATGTTCGCATTATTCACGAACCGTAGGGTGACACACTTAAGAGACACCGACATCCAATTGGATCAAATGTTTCATGACGAGAGAATGAACAAGCGCAGGAATTTATTTCACTAGATACCGAAACAGGTTTTCGGGTGAAATTGCATAAAGTGGTTATGCATGTGAAATAGAATTCTAGCAAGGGGTTATTTGTGAATGTTTGTCATTAAAGTAATTGACAAAATTATGAATAAAATAAAAGAGTTTTATTTAATGAGAGTTTGCATTAAATTTGGTGGAAATTTAATGGGAATTTGAGTGGACTTTTGAGTGGAGGGATTTTAAAGGGCATTTTGTGAGTGGAGTGTCCACCCACATGAATGAAGGAGGGGAGGGGGCAGCCCCCATGGCCGGCGGCCACCCCCTTGGGTGCCCCCCTCCTCCTATAAAAGGAGCCCCCCTCCTCACTTGTCTCTCACACCTCCTCGTGAAGGATCTCTCTCCCCCTCTAGAATTTATTCCCCATGGTCTCGGACTAGCGAGATACATGTTCCCGATGGCTATTCGGCAAGAAAGAGTTGTGCCTCCGCTGCATCGCTGGAGCAAGGAGGCGGAGGTTGCTCGGTGCCTCGAACGTGTGTGCGAGCACGGATGCGCTGCTGATTTGCGGCGCTAGGACTTCCTCTCGATCTTGAGATCGGCAAGAGATCGTCTACATCAACCACGAGTTGAACTCATTAAGCTTTGTCGGTCTTCAAGGGTATGTTCTCTACGGATATACATCCGCCTGTTGTTTGTATCTAGTAGATAGATCTTGGTATATAGTTCACATCGTAGGAAATTTTTTGTTTTCTATGCTGCGAACCCTACAGTGGTATCAGAGCCGGATCTATGCGTAGATACATTACACGGGTAGTACACATATGAGTATGTGGGCGATGATGATCATGTTGTTGCTCCTTTGTTGTAATTTTGGATATTGGTGGCATAGTGGGATGAAGCGGCCCGGACAAACTTTACATGTCCTCGCACATGAGACCTGTTCCACGCTTGACATGCAACTAGTTTGCATAAGTGGCTAGCGGGTGTCTGTCTCTCCTACTATAGTCAATATCTATTTTGCAAGCGAGTTGTCAACAATTTGATTATCCTCGTTGTGGTTCATGTTCGTAGGTAAGAACGGTTCTATCTCGAAAGCCCTAAGCCACGTAAAACTTGCAATGGATAAATTAGAGGCGTCTAGTTTAGATTGTTGCTGGGCTAGTGTTATGATATGGTAGTGTTGTAAGTAGAAGTATGAGATGATACTCTTACAACACACATAGTGTGTAAAATCCATAGACCTTGGATTTACACATATAGGTATGATAGTGATCATACCACGATGCACATGATAGAGATCATCTGCGGGAACCATATAATTTCACTAATAAACATATGATGTTTGATAGCATCTTATATTGCTTGTTTAGCGCTTTGTTAGCATAATAAGATGATCCCTCATTTAAATATCAAGATAAGAATGTGTTCTTACTTTAGTATGCACCGATTATGTTTTCGTCGCTCCAAGACATCACGTGATGATCGGGTGTTCTTGGATCCACGACCATATTTCGGGTGTAAAACAGTTACACACGCGAATACTAAGGTTCTAACTTGTCGAGCCTAGCATGTACAGACATGGCCTCGAAACACGGACCGAAAGGTTAAGCATGAGTCATATAGTTGATATGATGCCCATTTGATGCTCGCCTTTGAAGCTATACCGACTCACGTGATGATCGGACTTGGTGTAGTGGATTTGGTTCATGTAATCACCAAAAAGGCACGAGGGATGTCATTTTTGAGTGGGAGTTCATTCGTAATATAGATTAGTTGAACTCAATCTATCATACACTTAATCTAAACTTTACAAATTCTGTTGTAGATGGCACCACCTGCTTTTAATTTCAATGTGTTCATGGAGAAAGAGAAACTAGCAACGAACGGTAGCAACTTTACCGAATGGGCCATGAATTTGAGGATTCTCCTCTCTGCTGCACAAAAGCAATATGTGCTAGAAGCGCCGTTAGGCCCCCCACCTTTTGATGATGCCCCTGACGAGGAGAAGAATGTCTATCAGACTCGTCAGGAGGACCACAACTTAGTTCATTGCGGCATATTGTATGGGCTAGAGCCGGAACTTCGAAAGCGTTTCGAAAACGGCAATGCATTTGATACAATGGGTGAGTTGAAAATGATTTTCGACACACATGCTGCTGTAGAGAGCTACAACACTTCAGAAAAGTTCTTTAGCTGCATGATGGAAGAGCACAACTCCGTTAGTGATCATGTACTCAAGATGTCGGGTTACGCCGATAAGCTTGTGTCCTTGGGAATATCGATTCCCATTGACTTAGGCATCCATCGTGTTCTGCAGTCTCTGCCACCTAGCTATAAGAGCTTCGTGATGAACTATAATATGCAAGGCATGAAGAAGTCTCTCCCCGAGCTTCTGTCAATGCTTAAAACTGCAGAAGTGGAGATCAAAAAGGAACATCAAGTGTTGATGATCAATAGGAACACTGGATTCAAGAAAGACAAGAAGGGAAAACGGAAGGGAAGTAAGGGCGGCAAGCCTGTTGCCGCGCCTGAAAAGAAACCCCGAGTTGGACCTAAGTCTGATTCCGAGTGCTACTATTTTAAGGGGACTGGCCACTGGAAGCGCAACTGCCCCAAGTATCTGGCAGACAAGAAGGCCGGCAAGGCAAACAAAGGTATATATGATATACATGTTATTGATGTGTACTTGACTAGTGCTCGCAGTAGCACCTGGGTATTTGATACCGGTTCAGTTGCTAATATTTGTAACTCGAATCAGGGGCTGCGGAACAAGCGACCGCTAGCAAGGGGTGAGGTCAAGATGCGTGTCGGCAATGGATCAAGCGTTGATGTGATCTCCGTCGGAGCGCTGCCTCTCCACTTACCGTCGGGATTAGTTATAAACTTGAATAAATGTTATCTGGTGCCTGCACTGAGCATGAACATTGTATCTGGATCGTGTTTGATGCGAAGTGGTTATTCATTTAAATCCGAGAACAATGGTTGTTCCATTTATATGAATGAAATCTTTTATGGTCATGCACCGATGATGAATGGTTTATTTCTATTAGATCCCAATGATAATGTTACACATATTCATAATATTGATGCTAAAAGGATTAAACTTAATGATGATATATCCGCATATATGTGGCACTGCCGTCTAGGTCATATTGGCGTTAAACGCATGAAGAAGCTCCATTCGGATGGACTTTTGGAATCACTTGATTATGAATCATTTGATACATGTGAGCCATGCCTTATGGGCAAGATGACTAGAACGCCGTTTTCCGGTTCAATGGAACGGGCGAAAGATTTATTGGAAATCATACATTCTGATGTATGTGGTCCAATGAGTGTGTCAGCGCGAGGTGGATATCGTTATTTTGTTACTTTCACGGATGATTTGAGTAGATACGGTTATATCTACTTGATGTTACACAAGTCTGAAACCTTTGAAAAGTTCAAGGAATTTCAGAATGAAGTGGAAAATCATCGTAATAGAAAGATCAAATTTCTACGGTCCGACCGTGGAGGTGAGTATCTAAGTTACGAGTTTAGCACTCACATGAAAGAGTGTGGAATTGTTTCACAACTCACACCTGCCGGAACATCACAGCGAAATGGTGTGTCGGAACGTCGTAATCGTACTTTATTAGATATGGTTCGATCTATGATGTCTCTGACGGACTTGCCGTTGTCATTTTGGGGTTATGCACTAGAAACTGCTGCATTCACTTTAAATCAGGCACCATCTAAATCCGTTGAAAAGACACCGTATGAATTGTGGTTTGGAAACAAACCTAAGCTGCCATTTCTTAAAGTTTGGGGATGCGATGTTTATGTGAAGAAACTTCAACCGGATAAACTCGAACCCAAAGCGGAAAAATGCGTCTTCATAGGATACCCTAAAGAAACTATTGGGTATTCCTTCTATCACAGATCCGAGGGCAAGGTTTTTGTTGCCAAGAATGGATCCTTTCTAGAGAAAGAGTTTCTCGCGAAAGGTGTGAGTAGTCGGAAGGTAGAACTCGAAGAGGTTGTGGAACCTTCTCTTCAAAGTATGGCGAGTAGCGCAGCGCCGGAAGTTGTTCCGGAGTTGGCTCCACCCGTTGAAGAGGGAACTAATGATAATGATCATGAAACTCTGAAAGAGAGTACTACCGAACCTCGCAGGTCAAACAGGACGCGTGCAGCTCCCGAGCTGTACGGAAATCCTGTCATGAATTTCATGGTTGATGAAAATGATGACCCTGCGACGTATGAAGAAGCGATGGTGAGCCCGGATTCCAACAGATGGTTAGAAGCCATGAAATCCGAGATGGAATCCATGTATGAAAATCAAGTTTGGAACTTGGTGGAATTACCTCACGACCGAAAGGCCGGGGAGAACAAATGGATTTTCAAAAGGAAAACTGATGCTGATGGTAATGTGACCGTCTATAAAGCTCGACTTGTCACAAAGGGGTTTCGAAAAATTCAAGGAGTTGACTACGATGAGACTTTCTCTCCCGTAGCGATGCTAAAGTCAGTTAGGATTATGTTAGCAATTGCTGCATATTTCGATTATGAGATATGGCAGATGGATGTCAAAACCGCGTTTCTCAATGGTAATATTGAAGAAGAGTTGTATATGATACAACCAAAGGGTTTTGTCGATCCTAAGGATGCTAACAAGGTGTGCAAGCTTCAGCGATCCATCTATGGACTTAAGCAAGCATCTCGAAGTTGGAATCTCCGCTTTGATGAGGTGATCAAAGAGTTTGGATTTGTCCAAACTTATGGAGAAGCTTGTATTTACAAGAAAGTGAGTGGGAGCAATGTGGCATTTCTGATATTATATGTGGATGACATATTATTGATCGGAAATGATATAGATCTTTTAAACAGTGTTAAAAGTTATCTAAATAGCAAATTTTCAATAAAGGACCTAGGTGAAGCGTCATACATATTAGGCATAAAGATCTATAGAGATAGATCTAGGCGCCTAATAGGGCTATCGCAAAGTACATACCTTGATAAGATTTTAAAGAAGTTTAAAATGGACGGAAGTAAGAAGGGGTTCTTACCTATGTTGCAAGGCAAGACATTGAGTAAGACTCAAAGTCCGGCTTCGGCGGAAGAAAGAGAGATAATGGACAAAGTCCCCTATGCTTCAGCCATAGGCTCTATAATGTACGCCATGCTATGTACAAGACCGTATGTGGCACATGCTATTAGTTTGACTAGTAGGTACCAATCGGATCCAGGTTCGGAACACTGGATAGCGGTCAAGAATATCCTTAAGTACTTACGAAGAACTAATGATATGTTTCTTGTATACGGAGGTGAAGAAGAGCTCGTCGCTAAGTGTTATGTCGACGCTAGCTTTGACACCGATACGGATGACTCTAAGTCTCAATCCGGATACGTATTTCTCATGAATGGCGGAGCGGTTAGTTGGAGGAGCTCCAAACAACCTGTGGTAGCGGGATCAACAACGGAGGCCGAATATGTTGCTGCTTCAGAAGCGGCTCAGGAAGCAGTTTGGATGAAGTAGTTCATATCCGAACTAGGAGTGGTGGCAAACGCGTTGGACCCAATGGTGATCTATTGTGACAACAATGGTGCCATTGCCAATGCCAAAGAGCCAAGGTCTCACAAGCATTCCAAGCATATTAAGCGTCGGTTTCACTCCATCCGCGAGCATGTCAAGGATGGAGATATAAAGATTTGTAAAGTACATACGAATCTCAATGTAGAAGATCCGTTGACTAAAACTCTCCCTAGAGCAAAACATGATCAACACCAGAACTCAATGGGTGTTAGATTTATCACTATGTAACTAGATTATTGTCTCTAGTGCAAGTGGGAGACTGAAGGGAATATGCCCTGAGAGGCAATAATAAAGTGTTTATTATGTGTATTCCAAGTATATGATAGATGTTTATTTTTCATGCTATAATTGTATTAATACGGAAACGTTAATACATGTGTGTTTAATAAACAAACAGAAAGTTCCTAGTTATGCCTCTCTCATAAACTAGCTCGTTGATTAACAAGATGATCAAGGTTTCCTGATCATGGACATTGGATGTTGTTAATAACGGGATCACAACATTAGTGTAATGGTGTGATGAAAATTCATCCGAAGTATAGCATTACGATCAAAGTCATTGAGTTTATATTGCTATAACAACTTACGAAGTGATCCTAATCCTTAGACCATGAGATCATGTCAATCACTAACACCGGAAGAGTTTCTTGATAACATCAAACGTCACACCGTAACAGGGTGATTATAAAGATGGATTCAGAACTAATAAAGTGTTATGTTGAGGCTCATGGATCGAGAGTGGAATCTGTTCATCCCGATGACGGATAGATATACTCTGGGCCCTCTCGGTGATATCACATTGATTAGCTTACAAGCAAGTGATTTGATCACTAGAATGTTATATCACAGGAACGAGAAAAGAGTGCATGTCGGTAACGAGATCAAACTAGGTATGGAGATACCGATGATCGAATCTCTGACATGTAATATATCGTGAAACAAAGGGATTAAGATACTAGCGTAAAAGGTTCCGAAGATCACAAGAAAGTCATCGTTGAATGTGTGGGAGTCAGTATGGGTCTCCAGATCCCGCTTCTGATTATTGATCCGAGAGGGGTCTCGATCATGTCCGCATTATTCACGAACCGTAGGGTGACACACTTAAGAGACACCGACATCCAATTGGAGCAAATGTTTCATGCCGAAAGAATGAACAAGCGCAGGAATTTATTTCACTAGATACCGAAACAGGTTTTCGGGTGAAATTGCATAAAGTGATTATGCATGTGAAATAGAATTCTAGCAAGGGGTTATTTGTGAATGTTTGTCATTAAAGTAATTGACAAAATTCTGAATAAAATAAAAGAGTTTTATTTAATGAGAGTTTGCATTAAATTTGGTGGAAATTTAATGGGAATTTGAGTGGACTTTTGAGTGGAGGGATTTTAAAGGGCATTTTGTGAGTGGAGTGTCCACCCACATGAATGAAGGAGGGGAGGGGGCAGCCCCCATGGCCGGCGGCCACCCCCTTGGGTGCCCCCTCCTCCTATAAAAGGATCCCCCCTCCTCACTTGTCTCTCACACCTCCTCGTGAAGGATCTCTCTCCCCCTCTAGCATTTATTCCCCATGGTCTCGGACTAGCGAGATACATGTTCCCGGTGGCTATTCGGCAAGAAAGAGTTGTGCTTCCGCTGCATCGCTGGAGCGAGGTGGTGGAGGTTGCTCGGTGCCTCGAACGTGTGTGCGAGCACGGATGCGCTGCTGATTTGCGGCGCTAGGACTTCCTCTTGATCTTGAGATCGGCAAGAGATCGTCTACATCAACCACGAGTTGAACTCGTTAAGCTTTGTCGGTCTTCCAGGGTATGTTCTCTACGGATATACATCCGCCCGTTGTTTTTATCTAGTAGATAGATCTTGGTATATAGTTCACATCGTAGGAAAATTTTTGTTTTCTATGCTGCGAACCCTACAGTGGTATCAGAGCCGGATCTATGCGTAGATGCTTTACACGGGTAGTACACATATGAGTATGTGGGTGATGATGATCATGTTGTTGCTCCTTTGTTGTAATTTTGTATATTGGTGGCATAGTGGGATGAAGCGGCCCGGACAAACTTTACATGTCCTCGCACATGAGACCTGTTCCACGCTTGACATGCAACTAGTTTGCATAAGTGGCTAGCGGGTGTCTGTCTCTCCTACTATAGTCAATATCTATTTTGCAAGCGAGTTGTCAACAATTTGATTATCCTCGTTGTGGTTCATGTTCGTAGGTAAGAACGGTTCTATCTCGAAAGCCCTAAGCCACGTAAAACTTGCAATGGATAAATTAGAGGCGTCTAGTTTAGATTGTTGCTGGGCTAGTGTTATGATATGGTAGTGTTGTAAGTAGAAGTATGAGATGATACTCTTACAACACACATAGCGTGTAAAATCCATAGACCTTGGATTTACACATATAGGTATGATAGTGATCATACCACGATGCACATGATAGAGATCATCTGCGGGAACCATATAATTTCACTAATAAACATATGATGTTTGATAGCATCTTAATTGCTTGTTTAGCGCTTTGTTAGCATAATAAGATGATCCCTCATTTAAATATCAAGATAAGAATGTGTTCTTCCTTTAGTATGCACCGATTACAGTAAAATTTGGATCTATTCTGATAAGATGATTCTACGTAATATTATCTTCAATTTGGTATATTATACGCAATTTTTGGACGTGGTATGAATTTCTAATGAATTTTACAAGTTAGATCTATAATATGCAATTTTAAATTCGAACGGAATATTCTAGGGAATATTCCGCTGACTGGACAGGTTGACTTTGCATGCTAACTGGGACTAGATGTTGACCTTACGTTGACGTGGCGTTGCTGAGGAAGATGACCGGGATGACGACATGGCACGCACCGGTTTGATTGGATCTCGACCGTCTGGATAGGATCCCGTGGCTAGAAGAAGAGATTGACCCGATTTTGGCTCAGAATAGACAAGAAATAGATCTGTGTTAGAGAGACAAACCGTAGGTCAAATTGAAATACTCAGAACATTAAAGTTGTGGAGAATCATTATTCCTACCTTCTCACCAAAGGAATTTGGATTTGAAGAAACGAGCGCGAGTACATCTTGGATTTACACCGTAAGATCTGAAATATTGCGATACGAAATTCTCCGGCTGTGGTGGATGAAAAGAGGTGAGGTTTGTCGGGATTCAAAGATTTCGACGATTCCTACAACTTTCGTTTTTTGACCGAAGGCAAACGACGAAGTCTAGATGGGTTAAAAAGCGAAATAAGATTTGGGCATATGTAGATTCGGGATTTCGAGAAGAAAAACTCGTACAGCTGTGGCTCCACGAGTTTATATGGAGGTTTAGGATGGTTTAGAGATAGGCCTTGGAGTAGGGAACAAGTAGAAACAAACGAAACTCGATTCGGAGTTGTAGATAAAAAGTTATAGAAAGTTTGAGTAGAGATAGGTTTAACAAAAACCGATTTACACGCTTTTTAAAGCAACCTGGGCACGATCCTTGTGTACGTGCGTGCTGGTTCTGCGGTCGGTCCGGGTGGGCCGGCCCATTCGTTTTTTTTCTTTTTCTAATTACTTGTTTCCCTCATATCTTTTGCATGCGAACTCCAAATGACACGATTCTTGTTTCTAAATTTTTCTAAAATTGAATAGATCATTATAGGATCAAATTTGTAATCTTTTTACTAGTTTGGAAGTAGTGGATTTATAAATCCTTGTATATTCCATTTTATTTATATCTTTATGTGTTTGTATTTGTTCCATAACTTTTTCATACTAGCTCCAAATGAGCTCAATTTTGTTGGGAATATGCCCTAGAGGCAATCATGTATGATGAGATTTCCCATTGTATTCATAAAGATATTAAGTAGTCCTTGTATAAACATTTGACGTGTATCATTGAATATGTGATTCGGTTGTGGAACTATGCATTAATGTTGTTTGTACTAAATATCCTTGGTCATTGAGGTTGTATTGGACACACAACTTAGACCAATGTGAAAGTTGGCTTGATGACTCGGTTCCACTTGTCATGGGCATGGAGATGCTATTCCAACTTACACAGACTAGGCTAAAGAGTTTAGCAAGTCGGATTGACCCATATTGAGGTACAACGAACAAGTTGTCATTTGTATATCTCAATCAATGTAATCCTTAGACCTGAGGTTGTTGCACAGTCCGAGTTGAGGATCACCGACTTAGGTTCTGTCAAACGCTGATCCGTAACTGGGCAGTTATAAAGGCAGGGTTCGAGTCGACTGAGAATCAAGCTGCGTGATGTGAATAACCAAGATGGGATTTTGCCCGTCCACTCGGAGAGATATTCTCTGGGCCCTCTCGTGAAATATGATTCGGAAAGCATGGCCATGCACGACTCGGTTAAGTGTTAACCGAGGCAATCGACTAAGAGTTAGTCGGGTGAATCACTTATCTCGGATCGAGAAGAGAGTCGGACTATTTAAGGGATGACATATATTCGCATATAGTCTGACAAGGTATATCGTGAGGCAACAGGGACTCGGACGTAAGTCGCATTGGAAAGGCAAGTCGTCATGACTCTTTGGTACTTGGGAGTCGGCACGTTCTGCTAGGAGCCGCTACCGACTGATCGATTGTGAGTCGTACTCCAATCGTGTCCAAGTAGCCATGAGCCTGCGGGGTCACACACTTAAGAGCGGGAGCAAGTTTGGATTGGATCTGAACATGTAATCTGGTTGGGTTGCTTAACCTGATTAGGACTGAGTTAGTGAGTTGGACTCATGGTGACTAGTGTTATATGGGCTTTAGTGAATGGGTCGCGCGAGAAGAGCCCACGTTCACTCCCTATATATATTGGAGCACCTTAACCCAAAAAGGTTAATCGTTGTTCGTTTAGGTCATTCCATGTGTTGGAAACCCTAGCTCCACAGCAGTCCAGTCGTCGTCACGAACCTAGCAGTTCGCCGCCGGCGCTTCTCCTTGTACGTATGGATATCAGCAGAGGTGTTGTGCGATCAGCACTAGGACGATCGGATCATGAGGACTACACTACATCAACTGACGAGCTTCATCAGTAATCCGCAACTGCGCGTCTAGTGGTAAACCTCGTGGCCTTCTACCTCAGCTAGATCTTGGGATCACCACGTTAGAGAAAAAGTTTTGTTTTATCTCTGCGTGGCCCGACAGTGGTATCAGAGCGATAGCTTCTGGTTTTAGGCTCGATATCTCGCATATGTGATATGCGGTAGGATGTAGATGAGATCTATATGATGTTTGGTGGTCGATCTATGAGATAGATCGGTTTTGTACGAAGTTGATTGGATCAACTATACTCGGGGAATGGTAGATCTGATTTCCGTGATCATACTGCTAAGGTCGTGGAACGACATACCCCTACCGATCGGCTTCCGCCATCGGGGTAGACTGTGAAACGTAAATCTAGAAGCGGTGATCGAAGATCAAAGAGTTTGATCGAATCGGAACGATGGTCGGAATCCATGTCCGGATCGTAGATGAGATCTACGTTTTCGGAAAAATCGTCGGGCGCTGCCCGCCCCCGCGTGGGGCGCTGCCCCTTCGATCCCCGCCCGCTATCCGGCTAGCGGGACCACCGGCTTCGCCCTGTCGTAGTGCCTTAGATGTCGTTGCGGGTTTCACAACACCGGTAGATATTGTATCTATGCATAACTTGTTTTTGCAGGAAGTTGTGAATGGTATGGTTCATGTGCATGTGATGTATGTGTGTAATCCATACGTGATCTGCGAATCACGGTTTTTGTCAGCCGGCTGGAGCCTAGGTGCTGTCATTTTATTGTATAACGACCTGCGTGTCGGATTCTCTATGTATTTTACTTTACTAAGCTAGTGTAGCTTTTTGGAGAACCCAGAAGGCTTGCAAGGCATTGGACATGTTGGCGACATGGAGTAAGACGGCAAGTGACAAGAGTTGGCACGGGTCGGATTACATGCTTTGTGGAGATGGAGATCGCCATGAAGAGAGCCATACCATTTCACATTATAATTGATTTATTTTGTGTTATTGTTATGTCTCTGTTTTACCTCTATTAGATAGTCGGTAAAATTTAATCCCTCAAAGAAGGTCTAGTCGGTTTTCCCGCCAGTGTTTGCACCATCACATGTCGGACATTTTTGGTAGTGGGCTCACAAAATTGAGGTTCTGCCAATTCTTTCCGACTAGGTGGGTTTGAGTCGGACTCTTACTGCGGAAACACTTGGTAAGCTATACGGGTCTATCACAACGGTTGTGGGACTCGGGGAAAAGTCGGATGGGAGCCGGGGCAATGTGATACCACCCGTACAACAGGAGTCGCATGAGATGCGATTGACAAGGAGTTGTCTACCTAGATCACTTGGCGGCTAGCAGTGATGCTAAAGCTCACTAGCCGACTTGCTTATTTAGGATCCTGAATCACTAAGCAACCATCGGAGGGGTGTTGGTTCTAGTGGGAGCATAAAAAATTAAAATATTTGATATGCTTGCTCTTTTATGAATACATGTCTTAAGTGTTTTGCATATTTTCTGTTGTAGATCATGGCACCAAGTAGCAGTCACTCTCAGATATCCGGTTTTGCGTTGAGAACCATTCTTGAGAAAGATAAACTGAACGACACTAATTTTACCAATTGGTATCGAAATCTGAGAATTGTTCTCAAACAAGAAAAGAAGGACCATGTCCTAGACAACCCACTTCCAGATGAGCCGAATGAGAATGCGACTGTCGCAGCCACCAATGCCTACCGTCGGGCTAAGGATGAGTCCACGGATATTAGATGTATGATGCTTGCTCACATGGAACCGGACTTGCAAAAGCAGTTCGAGCATGTTGAGGCCTACGATATGATCGAAAGCCTCAAAAGTATGTTCCAGGCTCAGGCGAAGACTGAGAGGTATCAAGTCTCTCAGGCTTTGCTGAGTTGCAAGCTTAAGGATGGTGATCCACTGAGTCCGCATGTGATCAAAATGGTTGGTTACGTGCAGTATCTGGAGAGGCTTGGCTACCCCATAAGAGAAGAGTTCGCTATGGATATAATTCTGAACTCTCTTCCTAGTGCATAT
This sequence comes from Avena sativa, assembly GCA_916181665.1. Taxonomy (NCBI): domain Eukaryota; kingdom Viridiplantae; phylum Streptophyta; class Magnoliopsida; order Poales; family Poaceae; genus Avena; species Avena sativa. Next base: position 12,306,231 of record OV702282.1, on the reverse strand, counting down.
GGGCAGTTCATTTCGAACTACCACATGCATGGTATGGATAAGAAACTCACTGAATTACATGGGATGCTCAAGCAGGCAGAGGCGGATCTCAAGAAGGGCACCAGTCAAGTGTTGATGGTGCAGAATAAGGCTAAGTTCAAGAAGAGTTCTTGGACTAAGAAGAAGGCTAAGTCAGGAGGAAAGCAGGCTTAGGACCCGGTCCCAAGCGCTTCCTCAGGGACTAAGCCATCTCCTTCAGCCGGATCCACTTGCTTCTACTGCAAGGCGGATGGCCACTGGAAGAGGACCTGCAGCAAGTACTTGGCCGATAAAGCCAAGAGTGGAGGTATGACTTCCGACTCAGGTACACTTGTTTGCAATGTTATAGGCATATATCTTGCTGATGCACCTAATAGTTCTTGGGTATATGATACCGGATCAGTTATTCACATCTGCAACTAGTTGAAGGGACTGGTAAGAACTAGGAGTGTAGCAAGAGGCGAGGTTGATATTCGAGTCGGCAACAAAGCAAGAGTTGCTGCGTTGGAAGTCGGCACGATGCAACTTCATTTACCTTCCGGATTCATTATGGAACTAAATAATTGTTATTATGTTCCAGTGCTCAGTCGAAACATTATTTCTGCTTCATGTTTGATGAGGCAAGGCTATGAGTCGAATATCAAGAATAATGGTAGTTCTTTGTATTTGAATGATATGTTTCACGGCTTTGCACCCGTCCAGGACGGGTTATTTATTTTGAATCTTGATGGTGAGTCGGTTTATAACATAAATGTTAAAAGGTTGAAACCAAATGATCTAAATATGACTTACTTTTGGCACTGTCGGCTTGGTCATATAACTTGGAAACGCATGAAGAAGCTCCATGATGATGGACTCCTAACTTCGTTCGACTTGGAGTCGTTCGAGACATGCGAATCTTGCCTACTCGGCAAAATGACCAAGACATCTTTTGCAAAGAGTTGCGAAAGGGCGTCCGACTTATTGGGACTAGTACATAGTGATGTATGTGGACCAATGAGCACGACAGCCAGGGGTGGTTATGAGTACTTCATTACCTTCACTGATGATTTGAGTAGGTATGGATATATCTACTTGATGAAACATAAGTCGGAAGCCTTTGAAAAGTTCAAAGAATTCCAGAATCAAGCACAGAATCAACTCGGCAAGAAAATAAAGTTTCTTCGGTCGGACCGAGGAGGCGAGTACATGAGCCATGAGTTTGATGACCATCTGAAAAGTTGTGGAATAGTTCCTCAACTTACTCCGCCAGGAACGCCACAAAGGAATGGTGTTTCGGAAAGGCGGAATCGGACCTTGTTGGACATGGTACGGTCAATGATGAGTCGGACAGATCTGCCTTTATCATTTTGGGGTTATTGTCTAGAAACAGCGGCGTTCACACTAAACAGGGTACCATCAAAATCGGTAGAGAAGACACCGCATGAGATGTGGACAGGCAAAAAGCCAAGTTTGTCTTTTCTTAAGATTTGGGGTTGTGAAGCTTTTGTCAAGCGACTCCAGTCGGACAAGCTTACAGCCAAGTCGGATAAGTGTATCTTCGTGGGGTATCCGAGGGAAATCTTGGGTTACTACTTCTACAACCGAGAAGAGGGCAAAGTGTTTGTCGCTCGGAACGGTGTCTTCCTTGAGAAAGAGTTTCTCAGTCGGGGAGTAAGTGAGAGCACGGTGCACATCGAAGAAATTCAAGAGGAACCGGCTAGTAGAGAGTCGGCAAAAACCTTGGAGGTTGAGCCGGTCGTGGCAGCTGAGCCGACAGCAGCACCTGTACTACGAAGATCGGCAAGACTACGAAGTGCTCGTGATGTGTTACTGTTAGACAGTGATGAGCCGGGAAATTATTCGGAAGCGATGGTGGATCTGATTCCGAGTCATGGCTTGGAGCCATGAGATCCGAGATAAAGTCCATGGATGAAAATCAAGTTTGGAACTTGGTTGATCTGCTAGACGGTGCAAGACCCGTCGAGTGCAAATGGGTCTTTAAGAAGAAAACTGATATGGATGGGAATGTCTCCGTCTATAAAGCACGCCTTGTCGCGAAGTGGTTCCGACAAGTTCAAGGAGTTGATTACGACGAGACTTTCTCGCCCGTAGCGATGCTTAAATCAGTTCGGATCATGTTAGCTATAGCGGCCTATTTCGACTTTGAGATATGGCAGATGGATGTCAAAACGGCTTTCCTTAACGGAAATTTAACCGAGGACGTGTATATGATACAGCCCGAGGGTTTTGTCGATCCGGCTAATGCTGACAAGGTGGGCAAACTTCAGAAATCCATTTATGGGTTGAAGCAAGCATCTCGGAGTTGGAATATTCGCTTTGATGAGGTAGTCAAGTCGTTTGGCTTCATCAAGAGTGATCATGATTCTTGTTTGTACAAGAAGTTTAGTGGGAACAAAGTAAATTTTCTAATCTTATATGTGGATGACATATTACTGATTGGAAATGATGTCAAAATGTTGCAAGAAACCAAGGAATCATTGCAAAGGAGTTTCTCAATGAAAGACTTGGGTGAGGCAACATACATCCTCGGAATCCTGATCTATAGAGATAGATCAAGGAGGCTCATTGGATTGAGTCAGAGTACTTATTTGGACAAAGTGTTGAAGAAGTTCAACATGGAATCGTCTAAGAAGGGGTTCTTACCGATGTCCCATGGTGTAAAACTTAGCAAGACTCAGTGTCCTTCGACAACTGATGAGCGAAGTCGGATGAGTGCGATTCCATATGCTTCTGCAGTCGGATCAATCATGTACGCCATGATTTGTACTAGGCCGGATGTTTCCTATGCTCTAAGTGTTGGGAGCAGATACCAGGCTGATCTTGGAGAGATCCACTGGACAGCGGCTAAAAATATCCTAAAGTACTTGAGAAGGACTAAGGATATGTTCTTGGTTTATGGTGGTGAAGATGAACTCAGTGTAAAGGGTTACACGGATGCGAGTTATCTTACCGACTCTGACGATTCTCGTTCGCAATTCGGATACGTGTTTATTTTAAACGGAGGTGCTGTGAGCTGGAAGAGTTCCAAGCAAGAGACTGTGTCAGCGTCTACAATAGAGGCTGAGTATATTGCCGCCTCGGAGGCAGCGAAGGAAGCTGTTTGGATGAGGAATTTCCTCATGGATCTTGGTGTGGTTCAGGGCTCGTCCAATCCGTTGTACGTGTATTGTGACAACAATGGTGCTATTGCACAAGCCAAGGAACCTAGACAACACCAGAAGAACAAGCACAAACTCATGCGGTACCACCTGATTCGCCAGTTCGTGGATCAGGGTGATATCAAGTTATGCAAGGTACACACAGATGCAAATATTGCGGATCCATTGACAAAGCCGTTACCCCAGCCGAAGCATGAGGCGCACCTGAGAGCCATGGGCATTAGATGCTTAGACATGTGATGTCGAAAGATTGACTCTAGTGCAAGTGGGAGACTGTTGGGAATATTCCCTAGAGGCAATCATGTATGATGAGATTTCCCATTATATTCATAAAGATATTAAGTAGTCCTTGTATAAACATCTGATGTGTATCATTGAATATGTGATTCGGTTGTGGAACTATGGATTCATGTTGTTTGTACTAAATATCCTTAGTCATTGAGGTTGTGTTGGACACACAACTTAGACCAATGTGAAAGTTGGCTTGATGACTCGGTTCCACTTATCATGGGCATGGAGATGCTATTCCAACTTACACAGACTAGGCTAAAGAATTTAGCAAGTCGGATTGACCCATATTGAGGTACAACGAACAAGTTGTCATTTGTATATCTCAATCAATGTAATCCTTAGACCTGAGGTTGTTGCACAGTCCGAGTTGAGGATCACCGACTTAGGTTCTGTCAAACGCTGATCCGTAACTGGGCAGTTATAAAGGCAGGGTTCGGGTCGACTGAGAATCAAGATGCGTGATGTGAATAACCAAGATGGGATTTTTCCCCTCCACTCGGAGAGATATTCTCTGGGCCCTCTCGTGATATATGATTCGGAAAGCATGTCCATGCACAACTCGGTTAAGTGTTAACCGAGGCGATCGACTAAGAGTTAGTCGGGTGAATCACTTATCTTGGATCGAGAAGAGAGTCGGACTATTTAAGGGATGACATATATTCGCCTATAGTCTGACAAGGTATATCGTGAGGCAAAAGGGACTCAGACGTAAGTCGCATTGAAAGGCAAGTCGTCATGACTCTTTGGTACTTGGGAGTCGGCACTTTCTGCTAGGAGCCGCTACCGACTGATCGATTGTGAGTCGGACTCCAATCGTGTCCAAGTAGCCATGAGCCTGCGGGGTCACACACTTAAGAGCGGGAGCAAGTTCGGATTGGATCTGAACATGTAATCTGGTTAGGTTGGACCTTAACCTGATTAGGACTGAGTTAGTGAGTTGGACTCACGGTGACTAGTGTTATATGGGCTTTAGTGAATGGGTCGCGCGAGCAGAGCCCACGTTCACTCCCTATACATAGTGGAGCACCTTAACCCAAAAAGGTTAATCGTTGTTCGGTTAGGTCATCCATGTGTTGGAAACCCTAGCTCCACAGCAGTCCAGCCGTCATCACGAACCTAGCAGTTCGCCGCCGGCGCTCCTCTTTGTACGTGTGGATATCAGCAGAGGTGCTGTGCGATCAGCACCAGGACGATCGGATCGTGAGGACTGCACTGCATCAACTGACGCGCTTCATCAGTAATCCGCAACTGCGCGTCTAGTGGTAAACCTCGTGGCCTTCTACCTCAGCTAGATCTTGGGAACACCACATTAGAGAAAAGTTTTGTTTTATCTCTGCGTGGCCCAACAAATTTTGTAATATTAATTGGATCTTTTTAGGCTATAATTTAGCAATAATCACTGTCTTAGCAATAGTGGGTTTTATAAAGTCAATTTAATTTCTTTAGGAACATTTGGGCAAATCAACTATAGGATTTAGATATCAGGATTTGGATTTAGTTTGTGAGAACTTTGCATGGATGTAATGAAATTCTTATAAATGCTTCATGATTTTCATTTTGAAATCTTGCACACCAATTCTACAATCCATAATCAATCCATGCCCTTTTGCCTATATGGCTACTTAGGTCATAACAAAAGAATATAAGATTTTGAATTCAAGGTTGAGAGGATTTCCTATTCAAAAAGTTTCTTCTCATTGAGAATTTTCAACATAGTCAAACAATCAATCAAACTTATTTATTTATTTCACATTCCAAAATTAGGAGAATTTTGGGATGTGACATTAACCATGCAAGCCTAACACTAAAAGTGGATTATACAAACTAGATGCATTAGGGAGATGTGATTATACCACTTGATTATACCAAATCCCAGTTTTACTTGCAAGCTTGATTATTTTAATTCTTTATCAAAATTATTTGTTTACTTTTAGAAAGTGCTTGTGAAGTTTTAGAAAGATATTAAAGGTAGCATAAAGAGCATAAAACTTGGCCGAAGTTAGGTAGATCTTGATGTCATCCTGAGGCATGATATTGAACTTAGATAAGTCACACTTGATTACCACCCCTCATTAGTGTTTACCCCCAACTTTAGTGGCTAGTGCTAAGCATAAAACTTGATCACTTTAGATGGGAATACATGGTGGAAATGATTACGAAAACCTTAGAATGATGAGTCATTCTAATGAAATGTTTTGACATGTGTTCTTGAACACTAGATGATTTTGATGATAAAAATGTTGAGGCATGAGCCTTAGCCCTTTATAAAACTGATGGTTGTCTGGATGCGATACCATTCCAATTTAACCGTACAACCACAATACCCGAGATTGGGTAGGGCTTGACTGGTAGTTTATATACCTTAGTATGGGTTACCTTGCGGCCGAGGTTGGAGCTGAGGCTACCTCGTGAATGATTGACCACCTGTGTAGTTCCCAAGATGACAGATGGTCATGGTTGGGAGGCCAAACTCATAGGAGAGGTGCCTATACCAGGGTGTGTAATTGAAAGGTTAGGATTGATTATCCGCATACTGAGTATGGTGAATTCAGGACTGTTCCTGACGGATGTATCGAATATTGTGGTTATGGACAGTTGGAGTGGCCATACTGATCTGTCGTCAGATGTTTTCAAAATGACTTGTGAAATGAATCATGACTTTGACTTGACCACAACAGGGTCGTGGATATGAAAACTGATTTCCCACTTAGGTGTTATAAAACCATAACTAGTTTTCTTTGCTTCTAAACTCAGTTAGAGATAAATCTTGCTTTTTGCAAAACAACCTAGAGCTTAGTATTCCTACTCAAAACACTTTACCTATTAGTGATAGTTTGCGAGTACTTAAAGAGTAATCATGGCTTTGTCCCTGGCTATTCCCGTGGCCAGACTATGAAGAGGACTATCAGGATGATGGACCACAGGAAGGTTATGACAACTAGGATCATCTCCCATCGTTAGCATTGCCTATGACCATGAAGATGGAGCCTCACCCACGCTATCGTTATTATATTATTCCGCTTCTTTGAATGTATTAAGACTAGATCGTGAGATCCTTTATTTGTAAGACCTTTTTATGGTTTGTAATGGATGATGAACTATGCTACCAATCTGTTATGTCTCGCAAAAATGGTAATCCTGGGATTGCGATGTATGGCATGACAGGCATCTGGGATTAAAAATCTGGGTGTTGACAAGTTGGTATCTGAGCCATCCTGACCATAGGAGACCCTAGTTTAGAATGGACGCTTGAATCAAAAAATTAGTTTCAAAACAAAGGAAGTGAGTATTTATGAAAAACTTATTCTCATTCTCATCACTTAGATTCTTTCATGAAAATTCATGTTCCTCAAAAATTCTTGCAAACTTACCTAAAATTTGACACACTTGATCACTCTACTAACTTACTCATCCTACATTCTTATAGATGGATGTGAAGTATATCAAGTTCTATAAGTTGGGAAATGGAGGAGATCTCATCTTTGAGCGAGATTTGGACCAACTCTCGGAACTTCTGGAGTGCCCGCACCCCAAGTTCTTTAGAGCCCAGCTCAATGATTAGGAAGGAGGAGAATTGCGATGGATGATTGTTGCAAGTCTCCAAGGGAAGATTGAAGCCCCCACCATAGAGGGAGTCCAGTTCACCTTAAGGGAGAACAACTGGCTAGATGGACTTGCTAGGGCCATGCAGGAAGCTCTTGCCCGTCTGTGTGGGCAAAGCATCAATCAAATCAAGGGAACACACTTTGTTTTCTATCCAAGGCGTGATGTTATGGGACAGCCACTAGAAGCACCATATCACCTGGAGCTGAAGAATCAAGTGGACCACCTCAGCTTCATGATGTATGACCGGCAGAAGGAGTTGGACAATGCCCGTTCCTACGCCAACCACAACTACGCCATCGCTGTCAAGAAGGACCAGACCATTGCCATGCTGGTGAAGGATCGCCAGTATCGTAGCCGTCAGCTTGACAAGAAGGATCGCATTATTGCCCTCCTTCGTCACTAGGTGACAGACTTGGAGGAGACCACCCACGAGAGAGACATGCAGCTTCAGGAGAGGGAGAATGCAGGGGAAGACATCCATGGAGACCACTATTCCTACCACAACAATGATGACGACTTCCCGGAGGATCAAGCCATGGACTTCTTCACCGATGAGGATGACTTCGACTTCATTGATGATGATGATGATGAGGAGGAGGAGGAGGACACCGATTCCGAGGAGTAGTAGCACTTGAGCACTAGCGTTAGGGAAGTTGTATTCGGTCCCACTGTATCGTAGTTTCACAGAATGGTTCTTAAAACCATATGTTTCCTTGTTATGGTGTGTGTTGTATTGTGTGCTATGAATGAATAAAAAGCAAGTTGCTAGAAAAATCTGAGTCAAACTTCAAAAACTTTTCAAAAACAAACCCCTGAACCTTAGAAATTTCCCTCTTTTCTCATGATCTATCTCAATCTTCAGATGCCCCTTGGAGGAAGCAGTTCATCCCCGGACCCCATGTTGCAGATCTGGCAAATGTTGGTTTCGGACCGCGAAGCTGAAAGACCCGAACATCAAGCCAACTTAGCGACCCTTCAACACATAGCTCAGATGGCCAACAACAATCAAGGCCATGGAAACCAGGTCAACCATGGATCCAAGATCAAGAACTTTCCGAATACCAATCCACCCGTCTTTAGTAAGTCTGAACAGCCCTTAGATGTAGATGATTGGCTGGAGACCATGGAGAACAACTTAGAAGTCGCAGGAGTGGAGGCCAACGAGAAAGTACTATTTTCCACCCACTATCTGGCAGGAGATGCAAGAACTTGGTGGAACAGCGTTCGCACCATGAATGGAGGACAGGTGATGGCTTGGGATGAATTCAAACTCAAGTTCAGCCGAAACCATGTGCCACCAGGTTTGATTCTGCGGATGAGAGATGAATTCAAGGAGCTGAAACAAGGAAGAATGATTGCGGTAGAGTACCGTGACAGATTCCTATCTCTGTCTACGTATGCCCCGATGAGATTAGCACTATAGACAAGAAGAAAGAGAGATTCTTTAATGGTCTCCATGACGAGATGCAGACAGTGTTAGTCAATATCCCGTTTGCTGACCTTGAAGCCTTAGTGGATTATGCCATCCAGATGGAAGGCAAGATCAATCAAGCCAATGAAAACTGCAAGTGTCGAATGATGAATCAACCAGGAACCCATCATACCCCAAAGTATCGCCGCAACCCGTCTACAGGATTTGCCCCAAGAAACAATAGACCCCCGATGAACCGTCCGACCTCCCAACCATGGAAACCCAAGGTCCGGAGGAAACCACAACAACAACCCCGGCAACCCCAATAATTTCAACCATGCACCGCCCAAGTTCAACAACAACAATGTCACCACCAACACCAATAATGCCCCAAGTACTGGAAGCAATGCCATACCTGTTGCAGGAAAGGACAAGTCTCAGATGACTTGTTATGAATGTGGAACCAAGGGTCACTACTCCAATGAGTGCCCCAAGAAGCTTGCAGCAGCCCCCAATGTGAATGCCCCAGCTCAGCAGCAGCGTTTTGTTCAGCCTGGAAGAAGATTTGCCCCAGGACATTCGTTCAAACGCAACGGCCGTCTGTTTCTCATGAATGCCGAAGAAGCCCAAGAAGGGCCAGATGTCGTGCTAGGTATGTTTTCTGTTAACTCAGTACTTGCAAGAGTGTTGTTTGATTCTGGAGCATCGCACTCATTTGTTACCAAAGAATTTGCATGCACTGGTAAGGTTCAACCAACAAAATAGAAGAATGTTATGATAGTTCAAATACCTGGTTCAACCACCAAAGCTAGGCACATTTGCAAGGCCGTACCTATCAGAATCTATGGAATAGATTTTTATGCTAACCTAATAGTACTTGGAACTAAAGGTTTGGAAGTAGTACTAGGAATGGATTGGATGTCGAAACATAAAGGATTAATCGACTGTGCCAACAAAGCCATAACCATGACCAGTACAGCTGGAATATGGGTAGAGCATGTATCTGAAACCTTGCTCCGTCAATTCAAGTGCAACAAGAGTCTAGCCCAACCAACCATTGACCAAGTCAGAGTAGTCTGTGAATACCCCGATGTATTTCTGGATGTTTTGCCTGGTATGCCCCTAGATCGGGATATCGAGTTTATCATTGAACTAATCCCTACAACCGGACCCATAGCCTAGATACCATATAGTATGAACCCGTCTAAATTAGTGGAGCTGAAGAAGCAACTGTATGCTATGCTAGAGATAGGACTGATTCAACCAAGTGTATCACCATGGAGATCACCTGTCTTGTTTGTGGACAAGAAAGGTGGAGGTAACCGTTTGTGCATAGATTATCAGAAGCTGAATGATGTCACCATCAAGAACAAGTACCCACTACCGAAGATAGAAGATCTGTTTGACCAGTTGACTGGTGCCAAAGTGTTTTCTAAGATTGATCTTAGAACTGGTTATCATCAAGTCAAGATTCGTGTAGAGGATATTCCAAAGACTGCCTTTACCACCAGATATGGATTGTATGAGTACACTACCATGTCCTTTGGATTAACCAATGACCCCGCTTATTTCATGAACCTAATGAATAAGATTTTTATGGACTTCCTGGATAAGTTTGTCGTTGTTTTCATTGATGACATCCTGATCTATTCCAAATCAGAAGAAGAACATGATCTACACGTAAGGACCATCCTTGGGACCCTTAGGGAGCATTAGTTGTATGCCAAGTTTAGCAAATGTGAATTTTGGTTATAGGAAGTAGGATTCCTCGGACATATTGTGTCGGCCGGAGGAATTCCTGTTGACCACGCCAAGGTTAAGGATGTTGAAGAATTGCACACCCCAACCACTCAAACTCAAGTTCGTGCATTTCTCGGATTAGCGGGATATTACCGCAAGTCCGTAGAAGGATTCTCGAGTATCGCAAGACCCATGACCCAATTGTTGAAGAAAGATAAGAAGTTTGAATGAACGGACAAATGTGAAGCAATTTTTGAAAAGCTTAAGAAGAGATTGATCTCAGCCCCAATCTTGATCATGCCGGATATCACGAAGCCTTTGATGTGTGTTGCGACGCATCCAAGATCGGTCTCGGATGTGTGCTAATGCAGGAAGGAAAGGTCATATCTTATCTATCCCGACAACTGAAGCAACATGAGCAGAATTGTGGCATCCCGCAAAACCACTACTAGAAAATCGCGTTGTTTTTGTGCATTGCAACGTCATCATCATGCATTTGTTGTCTGAAACTATTTTCAATAAGCCTATTTTTGTTTTCTAAAAATACCCTTCTCTTCTTTCAAAATAAGTCTTATAATTATCTGTTAAATTGTTTGCCTAAAAGTTATTTGCTAAAAAGATTTGAAACCAAACAACACCATAAATATCTTACAAGCTAATAAAACCCAAACCCTAAGCTATTCCTACCTAAACCTAGTCTACCCACCAACCACAGCATGCCACCTCACCTTTCCCTCCACCTCATCACACCCACCGCCACCTCACCAATCCACACCCCATCCCCTCTCTCTCTCTTCCTCACAGCCAACCCCATCCCCACTTCCTCTCTCTCACCCGCCTGCTCCCCCTCTCCCTTACACCCCGGCCCCACCTCCTGGACCGACCCCACCCGCAGCCTCACTCCCTCTCTCCTCTGCCCCACTTCCTCACACAACACCCCCACCTACCCCCTCTCTCTCTCTCCCCGACACCCCGGTCCCACCGTCCCTCAGCCCACTCCCTCCACTCCACCCGCGCGGCCCGCACGCCCCACCCCAGGCCCCACTCTCTCCCTGGCCGCCTGGGCCCCATCCAGCTCCCACCAATCCCCGCTCCCTCCTTCCTCCTCTCTGCCCAACCCGCTCCCGCACCCCGACGCGCGCCCGCCCCTCCTTCCTCTCCGGCGCCGGCCACCGCCCCCAGCCCGTCCGCCTCCGGCCTTCCCTCCCTCTCCTCTACTCGACAACCATCCCCACCCCCATATGGCCGCCCGTCTTTGGTGCCCCCGCCCCTTCTCCCTCCTTCCGCCACCGCCTCTCTCCGGCGAGCCCACCTCCGCCGCCCCTGCGCCGACCTCCCCGTGCGCCGGCCTGCGCGAGCCCCGGACCCCGTCGAGCTCGTCGCCCCGGCAAGGTCGCCGACGCCGCCCCATGACCCCGCGTCCCCCACCGCTCGCCCTCCCGTTCGTCCCCTCGCTCCGCCGACAACCGCCGCTCGACCCCGCCCTACCCGCTCAAGCTCGCCGCCTCCGGCCACTCATCCGCCGCGGTCCCCTCTCTGGCCGTCCTCCTCCTCCGCCGCGTGGGCCTCCTCGTCGCCGGCGCTTCTCTGCTTCGTCCGGCCGCGACCCACCGCTCCGCTCGCGGTCGCCTCTCTGCTTCTTCTCCGTCGCCGCAGGCCGCGCCACCTCGCCTTCCTCCTCACCGGCGTCACCTCTGCCATGGACCGCCTCCACCGACGCCCCCTGCGCGCCCCGGACCGTGCCATGCCCTGTCGCCTCCAGGCCATCTGCTGTGTCGTGCAGCTCGAGGCCCGGGCATGTTGACTGGGTGGTTCGAGGCCCTCGTGATGGACAAGATTGAAAGAATCTTGACAAGATTTTGTACCCCATGAACGACAGAGACCACCGAGAGATCCACGTCGAGAACCCGTGGTACCCGAAGACCAGGAGTCCTCCTTCAAGGATCCGGTGGCCGAGACCCTGAAGACCGATCCGAAGCGCCAGGACCCGAACCTGAAGAACGCCAAGATCACCGACGCGGATACGCCAAGTTCCTCGCCCGAATGCCAAGACCGACTCGATGGCGCGGACCCGACAAGGTCTTCGCGACGACTAGATCGGCACCGACCTGGGTGGAGCCAAAGACCGCCAAGTACTTCTTCCCGGAACGCCAGATCTACTCCGTTATCCGAGACCGTTTCCGTCGAACCCTGAACCCTGAGACCGACCCTGAACCCCTCGGAACCCCAAGATCGTCCGAACCCTAATGTGTGACCCCCTTTCCTCGAGACCCTATTTTTATAAATGATATAAACTTGTTGCATAGAATCGTTCATGTCGCATACATATTCATGTGGTTGGGGGCCTTTTTGCCGATTCACCTTATAATTAAATATGGGGCCCATATGCGGGCAAATCTAGTCTTATATTGGCCTCATTTAAATTTGTGTAGCGAACCGGTAACTTATCTTGCCTTGTTAATACAACATTTAATTTGCGGGGTAGATAAATAACATGAACCATCTAATTAATTGTCGGGACCCCGGTTCCGCTTAATATGACCTAATTGCATCGCACCTTGCCATGCCATACATCATACATGCATCATGCCCGATCTTCTGCCGTTGTATTAAATAGTGCATCCGGTGTTTCTTCTAGTGCTTTGCTTCTTCGCGGATAAGGCCGTTGAGTTGATGCGAGTGTCGACCCGATCTTCGGATGAACCTTCGACAATGTTTTCAGGCGAGCATCTCCCCCTTGCTACCTATCTTACTTTTATAGTATTTATTCCCTCCTGTTGATCTATTGCTATCTGTGCTGCGATGCTCTAGTTTTCGTACCCGTGTTATCCCTTGCAGCCTTATATTGCCTTGAACACCTCCTATTACCTGTTGTTTGGTAGATAGTTGGACCTGCGCGTCGTAGTCGCTTGCTCAAGTGCTGTTGCGTGTCGTCAAGTACCACAGTTGTTGGGGCATTGCCGTGTGTTTATTGTTGGAGATGATCAAGACTTTAATTACTGTTTAACAACTAAAATTGAAGTAAGTAAGCAGAGGCACAGGTGGGCAATAGATGTTATTTGGTTGTTAACCGTCCACTTGTGTCCCGTAGGACCCCGAGTACTTGATACCAGTTCCTTGAATATTCGCGCTATTCACATCCGGGAGGCTTATGGGACCCCCCTGAGCCAGAGCTTGATTCATTCTTATTTCTTGGGGCCACAAACTAGTTTGAGGTTTTATTTACTATCCTGTACTTATGCCATGCTTTACTGCTTTATTACGATTGTGCGAGGAGCACCTGTACTGTTTAGGTAAGCGGAGTGTTTTCGCGGTATCGACAAGCCCAGTTTTGGGTTCCCAGTCGTTTACAGCCATTGTCGCAAACCTTGAGTCCGTCTCGGAGTCAGCTAGCTTCATTGCGGGTCTACTCAATGGGGTGGCCCCCTGAAATATTTCTGAATCCTGTGATTGCTTTGTCGTGAAAGCCTCGTTGGGTTTTGATTTGGTTTTTCCGAGGTTGATCGAGTGTGTGTTGCTATTTGTGCACCCCTGCAGGGTAAAACTTTCTGAAAGCCGTGTCCGTGGTTATGGACGACTTGGAGCACAGTATCTCGATCATAGACAACTATAACTAAAGTAGTGCTATAAATTTGACTTTATAATGACTAGTAATCAGCTTCACTATAATGGAATGGCTAAATAAAACTGCCAACAATTGCTTGTTTGGGTTGTCGCTTGCGACCATTATATCTGATTAGTAAGTATTGCAACTATAATGGAATGGCTAAATAAAAGTACCAACAACTGCTGGGTTTTGGGATATCTCATGCTAATTGTATCTGACTAGTAAGTGTTGCCACTACAACGGAATGATTAACTAAAAGTGCCCACTGCTTATTTTATAAGGATGATTATCTATACCTGACTAGTAATTGCTGCAACGATAACCGAATAAATAAAACTGCCAATGGTGTGAGTTCCTTGGTTGACTTCCTCGATTGGTCTCGAGGGGAAAACACCAGGATGGGTTTGTTTGATGGTAGCATCAGGTTGGTCCCGAATAGGTCTTTCTTACCCCTCTCTGATAGCCGCCAGTTGTATCGAGTCTCTATAGGTTGTTTAGTGCACGCTGCCGCTGCCGCTTCAGTTCACCATACCTATGTAGGCGAGGACCGCCGAATTCTAGTCTCGCCGTGTACTGGCCTCAGTACTGACGCTCCTCTTTTTCCTTTGCCCTTTGTCGGCACCCCTTTTGTTAAGCAGGTTTTGAGATCGACGTCGTTAGTAGGGTTACCCTTCCGGCTTGGCCTGGGCAGGGTTATGGACGCCATTGGTTATTCTTCAGGGCTCTTAGCCCCATTTGCATCTTGTCCGTAGTCGGACGCTCTATCATTTTCAAGGTGATTTGGATCTTTGTATATTATATCTGTATTCTTGACTCATGGAGTCGTGTGGTATATATATCTGTTTTGTGGGTCCCATCGAGGACTGTTGTGTAATGTTATTACTTCGTTTTCCACCCGCACGAAAGTGCCTGGTGGGCACCTTTGAATCGTTTCTATGCGGGTTTGGCGGGAATCGCTGAAACTTGCATAGGGTCGATTCTGAGGGTGTTACAGAGTGGTATCAGAGCTCAGCAGTTGCGATACCCCACAAGTCCAGCATGTAGGATAACCTAGCTAACGGCCGAAGTAGAGTGTCAAAACTATTTTTGGAAAAATCGATTGGATAGTTCTGATTAGGTCTGATTTTACTCCTTACCCCTCTGCTATTCCCCTCTTACCTCTGCGTGTTTTGAATCCGCTCGCTTCTCTCTCTTCGAGTACAGGATTTCTCGTGGTTGGGTTCCGTCGTACCTTCAGGGTTTCGCTTCCTCCTTTGTTAACGGTGTTCTGCCATCCGGTGTTCATGCTGTTTGAGGAATCCGTCTACCGTGGTACCATTCTTTGTTCTTTGTTTGTGCCTCCCAGTGTTTCCGACGTGACGACATCATCTACGCTAGATCCGATGCATGGTCTGCATCACTCCTTTGTTTCTGAACCTCGCTTGTCGAGATCTACAATCTGAATTCCGAGAGTTGGTTGCATAATTCGCCTATTCGTGTGCAGAGTAATGGTTTGGGTGCGCGATGGACTGATCCCCATCCGACTACTCTTATCATTCGCTCTTGTACATCGAATCAGTGGATCCAGCAGTTTTACTCCGTCCACGGAAGTTAGGGGTGGCTTAATTTGTGGATACCTCTACCTTCGACCTCTTGTTTCCCGGAGTGCCCTCTCGACGATCACGGACAACGACCTCTTGATAGTGGTGTCGCGAGGATCTACACGATGCGAGAAGATTCAGGTCGCCGCCCTTCTTCCGGTACCATGAGGCGGATCTCGAGGGCGAGATCCATTATTAGTGGTGTCGAATTGTGGCATCCCGCAAAACCACTACTAGAAAATCGCGTTGTTTTTGTGCATTGCAACGTCATCATCATGCATTTGTTGTCTGAAACAATTTTCAATAAGCCTATTTTTGTTTTCTAAAAATACCCTTCTCTTCTTTCAAAATAAGTCTTATAATTATCTGTTAAATTGTTTGCCTAAAAGTTATTTGCTAAAAAGATTTGAAACCAAACAACACCATAAATATCTTACAAGCTAATAAAACCCAAACCCTAAGCTATTCCTACCTAAACCTAGTCTACCCACCAACCACAGCACGCCACCTCACCTTTCCCTCCACCTCATCACACCCACCGCCACCTCACCAATCCACACCCCATCCCCTCTCTCTCTCTTCCTCACAGCCAACCCCATCCCCACTTCCTCTCTCTCACCCGCCCGCTCCCCCTCTCCCTTACACCCCGGCCTCACCTCCTGGACCGACCCCACCCGCAGCCTCACTCCCTCTCTCCTCTGCCCCACTTCCTCACACAGCACCCCCACCTACCCCCCTCTCTCTCTCCCCGACACCCCGGTCCCACCGTCCCTCAGCCCACTCCCTCCACTCCACCCGCGCGGCCCGCACGCCCCACCCCAGGCCCCACTCTCTCCCTGGCCGCCTGGGCCCCACCCAGCTCCCACCAACCCCCGCTCCCTCCTTCCTCCTCTCTGCCCAACCCGCTCCCGCACCCCGACGCGCGCCCGCCCCTCCTTCCTCTCCGGCGCCGGCCACCGCCCCCAGCCCGTCCGCCTCCGGCCTTCCCTCCCTCTCCTCTACTCGACAACCATCCCCACCCCCATATGGCCGCCCATCTTCGGTGCCCCCGCCCCTTCTCCCTCCTTCCGCCACCGCCTCTCTCCGGCGAGCCCACCTCCGCCGCCCCTGCGCCGACCTCCCCGTGCGCCGGCCTGCGCGAGCCCCGGACCCCGTCGAGCTCGTCGCCCCGGCAAGGTCGCCGACGCCGCCCCATGACCCCGCGTCCCCCACCGCTCGCCCTCCCGTTCGTCCCCTCGCTCCGCCGACAACCGCCGCTCGACCCCGCCCTACCCGCTCAAGCTCGCCGCCTCCGGCCACTCATCCGCCGCGGTCCCCTCTCCGGCCGTCCTCCTCCTCCGCCGCGTGGGCCTCCTCGTCGCCGGCGCTTCTCTGCTTCGTCCGGCCGCGACCCACCGCGCCGCTCGCGGGCGCCTCTCTGCTTCTTCTCCGTCGCTGCAGGCCGCGCCACCTCGCCTTCCTCCTCACCGGCGTCACCTCTGCCATGGACCGCCTCCACCAACGCCCCCTGCGCGCCCCGGACCGTGCCATGCCCTGCCACCTCCAGGCCATCTGCTGTGTCGTGCAGCTCGAGGCCCGGGCATGTTGACTGGGTGGTTCGAGGCCCTCGTGATGGACAAGATTGAAAGAATCTTGACAAGATTTTGTACCCCATGAACGACAGAGACCACCGAGAGATCCACGTCGAGAACCCGTGGTACCCGAAGACCAGGAGTCCTCCTTCAAGGATCCGGTGGCCGAGACCCTGAAGACCGATCCAAAGCGCCAGGACCCGAACCTGAAGAACGCCAAGATCGCCGACGCGGATACGCCAAGTTCGTCGCCCGAATGCCAAGACCGACTCGATGGCGCGGACCCGACAAGGTCTTCGCGACGACAAGATCGGCACCGACCTGGGTGGAGCCGAAGACCGCCAAGTACTTCTTCCCAGAACGCCAGATCTACTTCGTTATCCGAGACCGTTTCCGTCGAACCCTGAACCCTGAGACCGACCCTGAACCCCTCGGAACCCCAAGATCGTCCGAACCCTAATGTGTGACCTCCTTTCCTCGAGACCCTATTTTTATAAATGATATAAACTTGTTGCATAGAATTGTTCATGTCGCATACATATTCATGTGGTTGGGGGCCTTTTTGCCGATTCACCTTATAATTAAATATGGGGCCCATATGCGGGCAAATCTAGTCTTATATTGGCCTCATTTAAATTTGTGTAGCGAACCGGTAACTTATCTTGCCTTGTTAATACAACATTTAATTTGCGGGGTAGATAAATAACATGAACCATCTAATTAATTGTCGGGACCCCCGTTCCGCTTAATATGACCTAATTGCATCGCACCTTGCCATGCCATACATCATACATGCATCATGCCCGATCTTCTGCCGTTGTATTAAATAGTGCATCCGGTGTTTCTTCTAGTGCTTTGCTTCTTCGCGGATAAGGCCGTTGAGTTGATGCGAGTGTCGACCCGATCTTCGGATGAACCTTCGACAATGTTTTCAGGCGAGCATCTCCCCCTTGCTACCTATCTTACTTTTATAGTATTTATTCCCTCCTGTTGATCTATTGCTATCTGTGTTGCGATGCTCTAGTTTTCGTACCCGTGTTATCCCTTGCAGCCTTATATTGCCTTGAACACCTCCTATTACCTGTTGTTTGGTAGATAGTTGGACCTGCGCGTCGTAGTCGCTTGCTCAAGTGCTGTTGCGTGTCGTCAAGTACCACAGTTGTTGGGGCATTGCCGTGTGTTTATTGTTGGAGATGATCAAGACTTTAATTACTGTTTAACAACTAAAATTGAAGTAAGTAAGCAGAGGCACAGGTGGTAAATAGATGTTATTTGGTTGTTAACCGTCCACTTGTGTCCCGTAGGACCCCGAGTACTTGATACCTGTTCCTTGAATATTCGCGCTATCCACATCCGGGAGGCTTATGGGACCCCCCTGAGCCAGAGCTTGATTCATTCTTATTTCTTGGGGCCACAAACTAGTTTGAGGTTTTATTTACTATCCTGTACTTATGCCATGCTTTACTGCTTTATTACGATTGTGCGAGGAGCACCTGTACTGTTTAGGTAAGCGGAGTGTTTTCGCGGTATCGACAAGCCCAGTTTTGGGTTCCTAGTCGTTTACAGCCATTGTCGCAAACCTTGAGTCCGTCTCGGAGTCAGCTAGCTTCGTTGCGGGTCTACTCAATGGGGTGGCCCCCTGAAATATTTCTGAATCCTGTGATTGCTTTGTCGTGAAAGCCTCGTTGGGTTTTGATTTGGTTTTTCCGAGGTTGATCGAGTGTGTGTTGCTATTTGTGCACCCCTGCAGGGTAAAACTTTCTGAAAGCCGTGTCCGCGGTTATGGACGACTTGGAGCACAGTATCTCGATCATAGACAACTATAACTAAAGTAGTGCTATAAATTTGACTTTATAATGACTAGTAATCAGCTTCACTATAATGGAATGGCTAAATAAAACTGCCAACAATTGCTTGTTTGCGTTGTCGCTTGCGACCATTATATCTGATTAGTAAGTATTGCAACTATAATGGAATGGCTAAATAAAAGTACCAACAACTGCTGGGTTTTGGGATATCTCATGCTAATTGTATCTGACTAGTAAGTGTTGCCACTACAACGGAATGATTAACTAAAAGTGTCCACTGCTTATTTTATCAGGATGATTATCTATACCTGACTAGTAATTGCTGCAACGATAACCGAATAAATAAAACTGCCAACGGTGTGAGTTCCTTGGTTGACTTCCTCGATTGGTCTCGAGGGGAAAACACCAGGATGGGTTTGTTTGATGGTAGCATCAGGTTGGTCCCGAATAGGTCTTTCTTACCCCTCTCTGATAGCCGCCAGTTGTATCGAGTCTCTATAGGTTGTTTAGTGCACGCTGCCGCTGCCGCTTCAGTTCACCATACCTATGTAGGCGAGGACCGCCGAATTCTAGTCTCGCCGTGTACTGGCCTCAGTACTGACGCTCCTCTTTTTCCTTTGCCCTTTGTCGGCACCCCTTTTGTTAAGCAGGTTTTGAGATCGACGTCGTTAGCAGGGTTACCCTTCCGGCTTGGCCTGGGTAGGGTTATGGACGCCATTGGTTATTCTTCAGGGCTCTTATCCCCATTTGCATCTTGTCCGTAGTCGGACGCTCTATCATTTTCAAGGTGATTTGGATCTTTGTATATTATATCTGTATTCTTGACTCATGGAGTCGTGTGGTATATATATCTGTTCTGTGGGTCCCATCGAGGACTGTTGTGTAATGTTATTACTTCGTTTTCCACCCGCACGAAAGTGCCTGGTGGGCACCTTTGAATCGTTTCTATGCGGGTTTGGCGGGAATCGCTGAAACTTGCATAGGGTCGATTCTGAGGGTGTTACAAGAATTATCCTACCCATGACCTTGAACAAGCAGCCGTTGTTTTATCCTTGAATACATGGCGACATTACCTCATGGGTAACCGTTGTGAGATTTATTCGGATCACAAGAGTCTGACATATATTTTTACCCAGAATGAGCTGAATATGAGGCAAAGGAGATGGATAGAGCTAATCAAGGACTATGATCTGGACATCCACTATCACCCCGGTAAAGCCAATGTGGTAGCAGATGCCCTTAGCAGATTGCCGTGTCAATTGAACTCCATGATTTTTAAGAAGGAACCAAGTTTACACAAGGAGTTGGAAGATTTTAGGATGGAATTAGTAAGTGAAGGATTTTTGGATAGCATAAAACTTCAACCCCTTTGATCAGTCAGATCAAGGAGGCGCAAAAAGGAAATGCTAGTATCGACGGAATCAAACGTCGCATCGCTATAGGCAAAGTACCCGGATTCACCTAGGATGAGGAAGGAGTTTTGTGGTACAAGGGACGTATCTGTGTACTAGCAGATTCAGAATTGAAGCAAGCTATTTTGAAAGAATCCCATGATACTCTTTATTCTATCCACCCTTGAGGAACGAAGATGTATCAGGATTTGAAGGAGCAATTTTGGTGGCATAAGATGAAGAGAGAAATCGGAAGCTATGTAGCCAAGTGTGATATTTGTCAGAGAGTCAAGGCAGGACAACAGAGACCCGTAGAACTGTTGCAACTATTGCAGATTCTAGAATGGAAATGGGATTCAGTTGGAATGGACTTTATCACCGGTTTGCCTACATCTAGTAGAGGAAATGACTCTATTTGGGTCATAGTAGATCGACTGTCCAAAGTCGCCCATTTCTTACCTGTCAAGACCACCTATCAAAGTTCGAAACTAGCAGAGTTGTACATTGATAGAATCGTCAGTTTGCACAGAGTCCCCAAGAACATTGTATCGGGTCGAGGAACCCATTTTACCTCGAGGTTTTGGAAGAAAGTCCAAGAAGGATTAGGAACAAGACTAGATTTCAGCACATCTTATCACCCTCAGACTGATGGACAAACGGAGCGAGTAAATCAAATACTCGAGGATATGTTGAGAGCCTGTGTTTTAGAATATGGATCTAAATGGGAAGACTATCTGCCTTTCGCATAATTTTCAAACAACAACAGTTATCAAGCTAGTTTGCAAATGGCCCCATTTGAATTCATGTATGGAAGGAAGTGTCCTACCCCTTTGAATTGGTCGGAAGTAGGAGAGAGTCAGATTTTTGGGCCCGACATCCTACGAGAAGCAGAAGAGAAAGTTCACAAGATTCGTGAGCACCTCAAGACCGCCCAATCCAGATAGAAGAGTTATGCCGACAAGATATGTCGAGAACTAGCCTTAAATATCGGAGATTTTGTGTATCTCAAAGTGTCACCTTTGAAAGGAATGCAACGTTTCCAGCTCAAAGGAAAGTTAGCCCCTAGATATATCGGACCTTTCAAGATGTTGAATCGTCGAAGAGAACTATCGTATCAATTGGAAATGCCTGAGGAGATGCCAGCCGTGCATAATGTGTTGCACATCTCGTTACTTCGCAAATGCCTGGAAGTCACGAAGAAGACCGAAGTTTTCAAAAATATTGATCACCGAACCATAGAGATCAACGATGAACTGATGTATCCCGAAGTACCCATCCTTATTCTGGAGGAATCTTTCAGAACCAGCAGGACCCGGAGTATCAAGTTTCTCAAGATCCACTGAAGAAGAAGCTACCTGGGAGCGAGAAGATTACATTAGGACAGAGTTTCCAGATCTCTTTAAATCCTAGTTTTCTTTTTCTCAAATCTCGGGACGAGATGTTGTTTAAGGATGGAAGGTTTGTAACATCCCAAAAATATTGATCAAGGTTATCAATTCCAATCATCCAAAATTAGGGTTAACAAAAACTTTTGTTAATTAAATCCATATGAATGCATGTGTGTATGTGATGAATACATGAATGCTTGAATGGACTTGTGTGATTGTTGTGAATGGCAAGGATTGGTTTAAAAATGAAACCAACATCATCTAAATCATTCCCAATCATAATCAAAACTTTAGAAATTCAAAAACAAACAAAATAAGCAAATGGTAACTTTTGCCAATCTTGCTTACTAGACTACTTTGAGTGTTTCTAGTACAAGATTCCAAACAGAAACAAATCCATTTCTTTTCACCCCTTGCTAGACCAAGTGAAAGTGAACCCAATCCCACCTTGCAAACCCCAGAAACATTTGGCAACCCTATTCAAATGACATTTGAAAATTGAATCTAGTTCATATGAGAAGACCATCATTTCTCAAAACACACCCAAAACAGTGCACCTTGACAAATCCAAACAAATAGAGACTAAATAGTATGTGACCATTGCATCCACAAAGTTTCAACCAAAAATTCAAATTTGAATTTCTTTCGGCCATTTCATTGGAGACAGAAAATCAAATTGGCCAAACTTCACTGTTTTGAGAAATAATTTGGCTAAGTATTGTTCACCATTGATCATCCTTGTCTCCCCGTGTGCCAACCAAAGCAATGAAACCACCTAGCCCCTACCTAGTGCATCATGTCGTGCCATGCCAAGAACACCCTTGCCAGCCGACCATGGCAAGCTAGCCAGAGCAAGCGTCACGCCTAGCCACCATGTCTAGGAAGCACGCCACTGTCCACCGCTACCCCATGTCTAGCCCTCGAGCCCTGCCAAGCACTGGATCACAGAGAAACGCACAGGCCCATTCCTCCGCGAGCATGTCTAGAGCGCGCCAGAGCGCCGCACTCGACACGCTCGCATAGATCGCGCCCCGCCTTCGTCTACCGCGTACGTGATCACCACCGTCCCAGGAACCTCCCAAACAACCCAGTTCGCCACCGTGCGACCTGTAGCCACTGTGCGCCATCAAAACCGTCGTCGGTGCCGCTCAAAGCATCGAAGCGTTCCGACCGAACCGCACCTCCCCTTGCCGCGCCATCAAGATGTTGAGCTTCGCCAGGAGACCGCGCATCGTCCCCTACCTTCAGCCATGCCGTTAGCTCACTATAACGCCGACCCCGACTAGCCCAGCCCACACCCTTCGGTTCCCTTGTTGCAGTATAATTAGAGGCCTTCCCCGCTCGAATTCTTCACACCATTACACTCCCCACCTCTCACTGATCGTGACCACTTCTACCCGGATCAAGGCGAGCGCATAATCGCCGGAATTTCGCTGGAACCTGCCGCTGCTGGAGGAGAAAGGCACTATCGATTCGAGCCACCCCAGGAGGAGCCGCCAGTACCAGGAGGATCGCTGTCGTCGACTTTGTTGTTTGCCCCCATAGCCGACCATCGCCTGAGCTCCGGTGAGCCGCCATAGACCCCCACTGGCCGCGCTAGGGTTCGAACCCGTCTAGTTCTATTCGACGAGGACGACGACCCTCAGCCATTGATCTTACATCAAATCCTACAGATGTAATCACCCCGTACCCCTTCGCACCGCCTATCCCACTGACGTGTGGGGACAACCACTTAACCATCCCGTGCGCGTTGTGCATAGTGGGCCGAACCAATTAACTTTCCCACGTGACCCAGTTCGTTTGAAATTAGGTTTATCTATTTAATATCAAACTTAGTTCTGGCAGTAGATTCAAAAATTATTTTAGAGAGATTCACTGAACCAATTTGCATGAAACTAATTTTTTAGAAAGGTATTGAAATTATTAATCCAACTCCGTTGGATTCAAACCATTTGGAATTATAGATCACCTATAGTAAAGATAACAAAGCAGATACTTTATGCATTCAAACATTTTCAAAATTCAACCATAAAATCTTTTGAGTTGATTCCAACTCTCAAAAATCACATTTGATAATACCTTTCTAAATATATAAAAATATCTAGGTTTACTTGCAGTAATAATTGACAAGTAATAAAAGAATGCCATATAGGCATTTCTAGTCACTTTAATTAATTAAAATAAAAAGGTTAAACCTTATTAAATGGTGACACCACTTTAAATCACATTCCCAAGTACTGAAATATGTGGTTATGACATGTGTCAACATGATCCCATGTTTTAATTGGAGAATATTAAATCTTAAGTAGTTTTTCAATGAGTAGATATTAATAAAATAAATGAAACTAGTGCCTTTATCTTTGTGATGATGCTAGATCATCTAGTGAAAACCTTGTGATAAATAGAAGTAGTTAAGTATTGTTTGGTGATTGTGTACCTCGTATTTATTTGTAGACGCTAGTATCAACCAAGGGTACGAAGAGGAAGGAGACTACTATGAGGAAGAAGGAGAATAGAACTTCAATCACTGCACTACTCAAGGCAAGCTACCACTTGCAAGTTTGTTAACCATTCAAGCCTAGAACTACACGTGGATTATACAAACTAGATGCATTAGGCAGATGTGATTATACCACTTGATTATACCAAATCCCAGTTTTACTTGCAAGCTTGATTTTTTATTTCTTTATCAAAATTCTTTGTTTAATTTTAAAAAGTGCTTGGGAAGTTTTAGAAAGATATTAAAGGTAGCATAAAGTTCATAAAACTTGGCCTGAGTTAGGTAGATCTTGATGTCATCCTGAGGTATGAGACTGAACTTAGATAAGTCACACTTGATTACCACCCCTCATTAGTGTTTACCCCCAACTTTAGTGGCTAGTGCTAAGCATAAAACTTGATCACTTTAGATGGGAATACTTGGTGGAAATGATTATGAAAACCGTAGAATGATGAGTCATTCAAATGAAATATTTTGCCATGTGTTCTTGAACACCAGATGATTTTGATGATAAAAATGTTGAGGCATGAGCCTTAGCCCTTTATAAAACTGATGGTTGTCTGGATGAGATACCATTCCAATTTAACCGTACAACCACAATACCCGAGATTGGGTAGGGCATGACTAGAAATTTATATACCTTACTATGGGTTCCCTTGCGGCGAGGTTGGAGCTGAGGCTACCTCGTGAAGATTGACCACATGTGCAGTTCCCAAGATGACAGATGGTCATGGTTGGGAGGCCAAACTCATAGGAGAGGTGCCTATACTAGGGTGTGTAATTGAAAGGTTAGGATTGATTATCCGCATACTGAGTATGGTGAATTCAGGATTGTTCCTGACGAATGTATCGAATATTGTGGTGAAAGTGTACCACCTCTGCAGAGTGTCAACTATTCAAATATCCGCGTCCGTGGTTATGGACAGTTGGAGTGGCCATAATGTTCTATCGTCAGATGTTTTCAAAATGACTTGTGAAATGAATCATGACTTTGACTTGACCACAACAGGGTTGTGGATATGAAAACTGAGTTCCCACTTAGGTGTTATAAAACCGTAACTAGTTTTCTTTGCTTCTAAACTCAGTTAGAGATAAATCTGGATTTTGGCCAAACAACCTACAGATTAGTATTCCTACTCAAACCACTTTATCTGTTAGTGATAGTTTGCGAGTACTAAAGAGTACTCATGGCTTTGTCCCCGGCTATTCTCGTGACCTGACTATGAAGAGGACTATCAGGATGATGGACCGCGGGATGGTTATGACAACTAGGATCATCTCCCATCGTCAGCATTGCCTATGACCATAAAGATGGAGCCTCTCCCATTCTACTGTTATTATATTATTCCGCTGCTTTGAATGTATTAAGGCTGGATCATGAGATCCTTTATTTGTAAGACCTTTATTATGGTTTGTAATGGATGATGACCTATGGTACCAATATGTTATGTCTCGCAAAAATTGTTATCCTGGGATTGCGATGTATGGCATGACAGGCATCTGGTATTAAAAATCTGAGTGTTGACATTTTCCCTACTTTTAAATTAGTTTTCTTTTTTTAAAAACAATCTCTCTAAGGACATACCAGCATAAACACATGTAGAAACAAGACATTTCAGCTTTCGTATGCTCCTAAACCCATGTACACACATCAAGTTTTAGTAATTAAGAAATTGGGATGAGTGAGATCTTCCAAACAGTTCCAGGACCAGTTGCTCATAGTTGTCCATAACCCGGGACACGGTTAAGTACTTAGTTTAGACACACCCTGCAGGGTTGTTCACTTTACCCGCATCACCCAGTCAGCCCACTCTTACCATTACACTCATTTGGTGCCATGGTAGGGAGAAAACCAAGACGAAACCTTTCACAAGCAGAACCCTGAGCCCTCAGGACGGACCCATACCAACCTACATCACCTACATCTGCTAGTCACGGTTGGTCAGGTTCCCAAAACTTACTTAGTGAAGACAAATAATGACATGCGGCTGTACTAGAAGCTACTACACAAGAAACCCGTCCAATCTCTGAAGCCTAAGTGTGCTTTATGCAATAAACCATCCAAAAACATCAATCCATCACACCCAGGAGATTCATTAAATTCCAGTTTTTTCATTATATCAAAACATAACTTTCCATAACATAATTAATCATGAATTTCCTTTTGCATATCTAATAGGCATGGCTAAGCAACTACAATACGATGGCTCAAAGGAATCAAGTCATGGAAGTATGGCAATCATGCCTGGGTGTCATATCATAGCATAGTAGTAAAAACACCTACACATGCATCACTACTGAAAATCATACTACATGCATAAGAAAAATAGTACGACATTTATGATAGCTCTACTTGCCTTTCTTGTAGATGTAGTCGTTCATATAATCCTCACAATATAAAATATCGCACTCATCACAATCACAAACGTTGCACTCCTCGCAATCTATCGATTAGAGAAAAGCACAACAAACACACCATTCAAAACAATGCAATTATGCACAATACAATAAAACAATGATGAATAAATGCATGTATGAAAATTTAATATGTCACAATGGTTGTAGTTAGTTCTCTTAATAATACTAGAATACATGATGCATACTGGAGATTATTTAATGCAATAAGGTATTTATTATTAATTCTTGATTTCCAATGTAGGGGTCTTAATAGATTTGTTGCAACGTCAGTTGTAGTTGTCGAATTAAATTTTGTTCTGGAGTGTACTGGATAAGGACATTATTACGAACCAGTAGAAAT
This sequence comes from Avena sativa, assembly GCA_916181665.1. Lineage (NCBI taxonomy): Eukaryota > Viridiplantae > Streptophyta > Magnoliopsida > Poales > Poaceae > Avena > Avena sativa. The sequence goes on along the minus strand of OV702282.1, from coordinate 12,279,401 downwards.
TGGATTCACCCTAATAGAGTTGTATATATTTTTATATGATTTAATTAGTGTTTAACATAGTTTAAATCACTTAAATATTTTATTTCTTCAAAAATTAATACTAAAACCATATCTTTAATAAACACAAGATTGTGATTCCAGGGACATATTATTTATATTTTTAAGGTCTATAAATAATTTAATATGAATTTTATACTATAAAATGGCATTAATACTAATTAAATTATTACCAGTTAACTATACTGCGAAATTTAGATCCAATCATATATTAATAACACACATTACATTAGCTTAAATTTGATATATTATTCATATTTTTATCACCTCAACTAATTTACTATAGATTTAATCCTCTAAAAGGATATTAAAACAAATTAAAATACTAGAGTAATTATACATGGTAAAAGATGGATCTAACACTATTAATGTTGTATATGAAATTACGAATCCATAGACACCTTATTTTTATTTTTATGATCTATAGATAATTTACTATAATTTATTTAGTCTAAAGTTCCCATTAAACTATTTAAATTTTTACAGTAAATATATACTGTACATGTCAGATCTAATAGCACAATAACATTGTACATATTTTTGTGAATCCATGGGTATATTATTTACTAATTTTGGACATGTATTCGATTTAATATGAATTTTACAAGATATTCCTACTTTCTGCCAATTTTAATTCAATTTAAAATCGCAATTGACTGCGCTGACTGGGTTGCTGACGTGTACGCCGACGGAGCGGTGACGCTGTACGCTGAATGTGCTACGACGCATCGAATCCTGAGTGGACGGTAACCCTTCACCGATCGATCTAATCTGGGTCATTCCTGTGAGATCTGATGGCCTAGAACGATTGCTTCCTGCTCACACGGACTTGTGACGTGGACAACGGCGACAGACAGCGGCGGAGCCTCAGGTTGCGGCGACAGGAGGCGCACTGGTGATCTCCAGAGAAGGGGAGGTGCACGACAAGGAGCGCACGAGGATGGCGGGTCTATGGGGGCCACGAAGTACTTCCTGGAATGGCCACGACATGCGGATGGAGTGGAGGCGGGTCGGTGATGCTCCGGCATCTTCGTGCGTGTGTCTTGGTATTCTGCAGAAGAAGGAAAATGGTTGAGGGGATGCAGTACAACAAGGGGGAGGCGATGGAGGGGAGAAGAGGGCTCGGGGTGCTTGTAACCACGTGTGCGAGGTCGATCTAAAGAGGCCGACGGCAGCGACATCCGGACCTCAAGTTCGGGAGAGCTAGGGTTCGGAACTTGGTGAAAAACGAGGGGGCTCGGTTGCGACAGAATATATGGAGGAGGTGGCGTGATCAAGGGGCAGAAATCCTAACGAAATCAAGCAATTTTGAGGGGAAATCGATAGGGAGGAGGCAATCGTGTTCTTGCTGGTCTCCAGAGAGGAGGTTGGGGATGACGGGGAGGGCCCCATGTGCAGAGAGAGAGAGGGGAGAGCGGGTTAGCGGCTGGCGTAAGATGGGCTGGCCCTTTCGGGAGCTGTGCTGCTGGCGGGGAGAGCGGGGGGGTAGCCGGGGCCTAGGTAGGCCGGGCCACGGGGTTGTCCGACTGAGTAGTTAGGTTTAGTTCATTTTTTCCTTTTCATTTTCTGTTTTTAGTGTTTCCTTAATAAATTTTGCATAGTAAGTCCAAATGACTTGAAATTTGTTTCTAAAATTTTCTAAAATCCTTTAGATCATATTAATGTAGTATTTAGCAATAATTGATTTCTTAGTGATAATGAGTTTTATAAATCCTCTCTAATTCCATATGGGAATGATGTAGCACATAGGCCTTTTAGGTTTCTATTTAATATTTGAATTCAAAATCTTGCAAATTTTGTCCTAGGTGCAATGCAATGCACATGAATGATATGTAAAAACATTTTTTTCATTCCCAAATTCTAAAATCTTGGGATGTGACAGACTAACCCCCTAAGTGGCTTATCTCACTATTGGGTATAATCTTGAGGCTAACCCCCTTAATATAACTAAAGTTGGAATATGTTTGGGACAACATAGATGAGTATTGATAGAATAGGACTAAGAAAAGTATTTTCTTACACATACACAACAAAGTTAAACAACAAACATTACAAACAAACAATTCTAATCAATAATATTGATATACCATCAATTTTGATATGATCAATAGCGAAGTGATATTGACATCCTAATGAATAACTAGAAGGTAGGCATAATTCTAACTACTCTCATCAATTGCATGATATGGTTCTCTATATTAGAATTGAAGTGGTAAAAAGATACTAGAGTGAAGTATATGAAGATGAGAAGATAGAATGAAATAGTGTTTGTAATTCCTATGGCTTTCCTATTCCATTCCTAGGTCACGATCCTATAGTCAACACACAGTTCTGATACCATCTGTAACACCCACACCTGATAAGGCTGAGTTCATGTGTATAGTGCCAATCCCTGGATCTGTTCACTCGCACACACAGTACAAAATGATACCAAATATAACCATGCATCAGAAATATAATGAATATGATCCATGTAACAACCCAAATTTCATCAAATTCAAAACCATTTTATTGCACTCATAGCATCATGGCATATTCATCTTGCACAAAAAATTTCAAAACATAAACCCTAATAGAACCATCTTTAAACCCTTTATTATTATATATATGGGGCAAGGTTTTATTTTATTTTCAAGAATCAAAAATGTTTTGAGTGGTTGTATGTGTTTGACACACTTTTGGACACTAGGATCATAGCACAAAAGTTTAGTGAAGATTTTAATTCATTTGGATTTGAATTGGCCATTCAAATCTATTCTAGAAAATCAAAACAAAAAAGGAAAAAGATAAAAGGAGAAAAAAATAACAGGCGCAACCCTTCTGGCCCGACAAGCCCCAACGGCCCAGCAAGCCCACCCCGACGCGAGGACGAACTCCAGCGAGCATCTGAGCCCGTGTCCGTGTCCCTTGTCCAAGCCAAGTACACGTTGAGCATCCCCACGTTCCTGCGAGCTCGGTAAGCACCAGCACAAACCCCCTAACCCTCTAGCCTCGCCGGCATGTCACCGGCAGTAGCGTCGCTGCCAGAGCCATTTCCGTCGCTAGGTTATGGTCGAGCGTGTCAGATCCGTTGGATATGCATCTGAGGGTTGCGATTAGATTACTTAGCGAAGGGGTAAGTTTAGATCTGAGCCGCTTGATTTACTTTAGATGTAACGGTATAGAAGCGTGATCCAGCACGAAGCGGTACGCGCCAATCAGACGCTGCCGCGTGTCTCTGGTTTTGTTTTAAAACCTGAATTGTGTTCTTAGTTATTCAAACTTGTAAATTCAATAAATTTTGATCTGTTTGTACAAAAATTACAAATTTTATATCAATGGATTAAGAAAAATAAGATCTTTGCATCTATGGCCTTGATTTGGCCATTTGCTTCTGTTAAATTAGGATTTTATGCAGAAATATTTGTAGGCTTAATTTGACAAATTGTTTAGAAAATTATTTTAAAGTAAATTTTGGTTTATTTTGACCTTAGAAAGTATGCTTTGTATTCAATACTATTTATTTTGATTTGAAAAGTGTGTCACATCATTCCATTGCAGTTTTATGCATTCATATATATTTTTGTTTGTATATTGAATGTGATTTTTGTGGTATGATTTTATGTGTAGATTTTGTGGATTGTGGAGAGTGTGATTGTGAGGATTGTACCTATTCCCCCAACTACCAAGTCAAGTGATGCTTCATCTTTTTGGTCCTATTTTTTATCTATGCACTAGTGATATTTTGAGTAGGTTTTGCATGGAGATTTTTCTAAGTATATGCTATGCTATGGTAAATCCTATATATATTGTCTTAGTAGTTTTTCCTAAGTTAAGAGACATGTTATGCTAGTATGCTTAGCCTAGCTAGTAGAATACAAGGGTGGAATATTCATGTTATGATACTATGCAAAGTTATGCCTATGTTTTTGAATAATAAAACAACATGTTAATGAATCACCTGGGTGGAATGGGAAGATTGGTTTCTGTTGAGTGGTTACACAAGGCCCATTTCTATGGTTTACCTTTTGTATCACACTTGTGTATGGCCACCCAGGAACAAAGAGATTTGACATATTTAGTGTTGAGAAGCTTCTAGTGCAAGAACATGGCATATGGGCTCTGCCTTGACCAACTAGGTTGCAAGAACTTAGCCGGATGGACAGTTGGTGGTAAGGTTGATAGGATGGAACGCATCCATGGTGATCTAAGGGAATGCTTCTGAAAAGTCTCGTCTCGATGCATGTCGAGTCTTGTGGGGAAAATGGACCACCTCTCGAGAGGGTAAAACCTAAGTACTTAGCCATGTCCTTGATAACGGACATTTTGAGCATCAAATACATTAAAATGATCAAGGATATCCTCATCCCATTTTCTCTAAGTTAAAAATTGTGGTTAAACAAGGGTAAAGGTTCACCAATGTCTATTGGTGGTTCCTTGGGTGTTTTTGTCAAACAAAAACTTAGTGTTTGCAAACTAATAAGATAAATTCTTGTTTTTTAGCAAAGCCAGCCTGAACTACACTTAGCCAAATTCATATAGTTATTAGATGTTACTATATTACTATGGTATCACCTGCCAATACAATTCCAAATGTATTGACCCTCTGTGGTTGTAACTTATTATGTTGCAGGTTACTCTGATGGTGACTAGGGTTATGAGTCTACACTCAACATGTTTGCCTGTGGAACATTAAGATGAAAACTTTATTTATTTTGTTAAGTATTGTGAATTCTATGTATTAGCCTTGTGATAATGAGTTGTAAGAACTATGTATCTCTGGATATTACGATGTAATAATGACCTTTGTATCTGTGTACTTCATCTTAAACTGTGGATGCTAGCATTTCGATCCAGGGACTAGTGTTGCAATCACAGGGGCCTTTACCTTAGAGGGTGAGGTCTTACAGATGGTATCAGAGCACTGTGTTACCATTGGAATACATGGTGAAGCTGTGTACAAGAGATTCCCAGTGATGGATGAAGGAGAAGAATATTGGTGGGTACAACTCCACTTGTACAAAAACAGGGAGGACAACCACAAAGAGTCGGGATTCTGCATGGCCACCAACTCTGAAATGCACATGTCATTCTTTGACTATGCAGGTCATGCATCATGGAATGCCATCAAGGAGCTTGGTAAAAGAGTCAAGTGTAGAATGCTCAACACTCAAAATGACCTTAGAGAGGAGAAGAAGCATACCCAAGACCTAGAAGCTACCAACAAACGTCTAAGGGAAGATATCATAGACTTAGCATGGGATTCTTGTGACCAAGACAAACAGATTGCCTCCAAGGATGCCCAGATAGCTACCTTGACAAGTGAGTGAGAGTTGTGACGTACTCCAATAGTTGGACCACCACACTTGTCGTTTTCTCGCGTTAATAATTTGATCATACCAATCTATGTGGTATGGCAAAATTTAGTCTAAGTGGTATTTGAACCTTGTTGCTTGTGTTTGAATATTGTATTCCATGACTTGTGTGTTTGAAATAATTTATGTGTTTTGTTGTAAGCTCTTGTTTCTACTATCTTTTGTTCTTCTCATTACTTGTGTTGTATCTAATTTTCTCTATCCTATGCAGTGGACCTAGAAGCTGTTATTACCAGCACCGCCGAGGAGTTCAAGGGAACTCGTTTTTGATCCCGTATCGTGGAGCTCGTCATTGTGCTCAATCTCTCCCTCCCCAATATTAAGGGACTTCAGCTTAGGAAGTTCGAGAGGAAGGACCTATGGGGATTTCGAGTCTCGCAGCCAGGACACCAGTTAGAGCCTCCCACCAAGGACATTGACTTCAAGTTAATCCATGACGACAAGGAGAAGGGACTCGACGTTGCCATGTAGGAGCTACTTGGACTCCTTTGTGGACGTCACTCGACCGAGATCAGGGGCCTCTATTTCCACCCGTTTGGGAGACATGATGAGGAGGGAGAGGCTGTAGTGTATGATGATGCCACTAGGGAGACTATTGAGCCAGTGCGCCTCTATCTTCAGGACCTAGAGAGCCTTCTTAGGCACCTCGATACCGATATGACCAACATCATGCTTAGCAATGACGAGCATCGCGTCCAACTGAGGGAGAAGAACAAGGCCTTCGAGGAGCAGGATGAATGCATCAAGGAGATGGAGGCTAGGTTCGAGAAGCATGACAAGAGGATCAAGAACCAAGAAAAGGGAGTGTAGGATAGGAACAAGGAGATCAATGAGATGAAGGCTGAGATGGAGCTCAAGGATATTGAGCTAGAGACACAGCATGACGTGATTGAGAGGCTGCGCTCACCGAAGAGGAAGCTTCACGTGAAGGTCAATGCCTTGACCACCAGCGTGGAGGAGTATAAGTCAGGAATCGACACAGTAGGACTTGCTCTAGTGGAGGTGGAAGTCGATATGGAGGAGTAGTGTTGACTTCTTGGATATCTACCTATCTATCATCATTTTATTTATCGAGTCGCATTGGTCATCCAACATGTGGATGCCTATGCTAGTGTGTTTACTTTGCAAAACTTGTTGTTCGTGTTGTTTAAATTTAAGTTATCAGGTGCTTGCTTATTTGTGATTGTTGCTATGGGTTGTATAGTGAATGTTAGCATCTATGGGTTATATCTCATTACTTATCCTTATTGGAACAATAGATGCCTCCCCGTCGTGCCAATCCTAACAATAACAACAACAATGGCAATCAGATGCAACAGTTGATGACAACCCAGACTCAATTGATGCAAATGATGAGACAATTTATTGCGAATCAGAATTAGTGCGGTGACCCAGCATACCACTGCATGATGTAGTACACTATAGTCGTTGACATAACCCCAATTAAACACCGTTCACTAGTATTACATCCCTTTGAGTGGTACAACAAAAACACAGCAGGTCCAAGACATGACTATAGGTTACAACTCAACTCTTTACACAAGATCCAGAGAACACTCTAGGTTAAAGAGAGAGAGAGAAAGAAACTTCTTACAAAGAAGAATAAAAAATTAACAACTCCAAAACTATCATACTATTATGACTAGTATTTTAACTAATGGTCTGGCATTGCTGCTATTGCAATACGCTACAGAAATAGGTTCTATGGCTAGAGATTATATTCCTATCTAATCAGTAACTTCATCTTCACTCGAGTTGATGTACATGTTGACTTCCTTGACTTCATTGAAGAGCTTGAGCTTTTGATGATGATTCTTGGAGCATAATTTGATGTAGACATCGTCTGTACTGGATTTAGAACCTAGCAAGGGTTAAGAAGATACTTTGAGTACGAGCATACTCAACAAGTTAACTAGAAAAGGAGTGTTTGATGCACTATATCTACAGCCACAGACCATAGGTCGTAGGCAATTCAAGTTTTTCATAAACATTTCTTCAAGGGTTGCTTTTATTCTGAAAACCTATGTCCGTCAGCCTTCACGGGTTTACCAGAACTTTCATGGAGTTCCTTTCCCGCAGCGTTCGCAGCTCCTTCCCGGAACAGGGAGTAACAAGTTACTTTACCCATGATAGATCTTAGCTTTGTTCCACATCCGGCCCGCGAACCCGTTCGTACTTCCTTGGTATGAGGCCCAGACTAAGATCCAAGCCAATCAGTGCCCTCTCCGCGAACTCATATGTCTGCACGACCCTTCGGGGCCGGATCACCTCCGTTATGCCCCCTTTCGGGCAGCCTAAACCCCTATTGAGTTCCTGAAGAGTCTATGACCTGGTGTTTCCCTGGCAAGTGCCATATTAAATGGTCCATCCACTAAACACTATCCATAGATAATCTAGACACCAAAAGAGTGGGGCGTAAGGGTGCCCACCCATATGTTGGATCCGCACAAGGAATCACAATGTCACGTTAAGGTCGTTTTGCCTCCATACGAGAGGAAAAGGATACAACTGACTTTTTTGTCCCATTCCAAATCTCATGGTTAATGCGTGATATATGGCGCAAGAATCACTAGCGACATTGGTTTTTACGTCCTAGATAATATGTTCCTTTACCAATGGAACTTTCATAGTAGGTTATTACCTCATGGTAAATAACCTATAATCATATTATTATGAAAATAGTGTTTTCTGACCTTTTTAAAATGCAGGTGATGACAACACTGGATTTGCAAAATACTTTACATAAAATAACCAAAGGAGATGAGCAAGTGTGAACTTGCCTTATGTGATTGCAAGATTATGCACTCACGGTCTCCGGGACAATATAAGATCCAATATTTGAAATTAGCATCATTGGTCCGGTAAGGACTAATGTTTAAAGAAGAAAGATGCAGTTATGCATAAGTAATGATATGCATTTTGTAAAACTGCCAAAGTGAATTCCCAATGCTTTGAGTGAAGTGAATTTAGGTGATTCTTTTAAGAGTTGGTTTATGTTTAAATTTTACTTTATAAGGAATGACCTTTATAAGGAACTTAAGGGTTAACAATTCAACATATATAAGTAAAGTATAAAATAATGTGATTATGGTTAATGGTCATTTTGTGTCTATTGATAAACATCCTTGGGATTGTGTTCTTAAGAATTGAAGAACTTATTATAAAATTATTGTTTGAAGTGGCAAAAAGAATAACATTTGTAGAAAATATTTCCTTTCAAAGGTTTAAATTTTTTCTATTGTTGATAGAACATGATCAATGTATTTTGGTGTTTGATTGATTAGTTTGGACTCGAGATTCTTTGTGTCTTAAGTTAAATAGACCAAAGTTAACTATAAAATCATAAGTAGTTTATTAGACATAATGTTATAAGATTTTTGAGACTAACGTTAACTTTAAAAGGGTAAGTAAACTTGAGGTGTATTATGTTTTAGTTTTTTCCAAGTTTTAAATTTATAGTAGGTACAACTAAAGTGTGGAATTATTTACTTTATATTTAAGTGAATGATTAGATTAAATTTGTTTTTCTATTGTGAAAATAATATGCATTTATTTAATGGAAGCATAATTAGATGATCTAAGTAATTTGTTAGAATTTTAAGTTATGTTAATAATGGTTAAGATATAATGATTATTCATCATATTATATATATGAGTGATACCTAAAGTTTATTTAAAAGGATTTTTAATAAGATTTTAAAAGAATATTTTAAAGTTAAAAGTTATACTTAAGTTTGATTATGAATTTAAGTTATGGTTTTGGATTCAATTGCTCATGGTTTTATAAAAATTGTGATTATTTCTTACTTAAGAATTGTGTTTAAAGAATTCACAAAACAAGTAATACCTCCGATCCTAAATAAGTGTCGCCATTTTGAACTAGAGTTAGTTCAAAACTGTGACACTTATTTAGGATCGGAGGGAGTATTAGATAAGGATTTATTATTTAATATATTAATAATATATTTAATATTTTTCTAGTGTAATATATTTATTCAAGACCTTAAAATTGATTTTAAATTTATTTTTAAGTATTATTTTTATATTTATAAAATTCCATAAAGGATTAAATGTATTTAAATATTTACTTCAAATTTTATTTATAGAAGAGTTGAGTTAGTATATTTATAAAATAGTGGATTTATTTTTATACACAAAAATGATTTTTATTTATTTTTAGGATTTTTCCTTATTTTATGAGATTTTACTTAGGATGTAATGGTGTTAAGATTTATTTGCTTTAAATTTATTTTAAACAAATAAAGTTATATTTTTATTAGGTATACATTATTTTTGTGAACATTTTGATATACTATATGTATTTTTAGGATTTTTATTTATTTTTCTACAACTAATATTATATTGAGGCTATCTTGGTAATTATTATTTCCTTTTTCTTTTTATTTATTTTCTTGATATTACTTTACCTTGGACCCGCCAGTTAGTCTGGCCCATGGTTGGGCTAAACCAACCTGATCGGTTGACCAAGCCGGTCAAACCGACCCACTCGGTCTAGTGCGTCTTCCCCCTTGCTCGAATCCCTCTCTCTCTCTCTAGGCGACTCTCTTTTGCCGCTGTTCCTTGATCATGGCCGGCTCCGGCCACCACGGCCGCCATCGTGGTGTGGAATGACGTTGTGGATGACGCTGCATCAATGGCCCTAGCTCGATTTGATGCTCGAGCCCTCTCCTAGCCGCGCTTCTCTCTCTCTCTCTGATGGCTAGGGTTTGCGCTGTTGCCGAGGATGTGGTGCTCCGACGCTCCTCTGGCATCGCCTTGGTGCCTTGGTGAGGATATGGTGTCGTCTTCCTCACTGTGATCCCTATGAATGCGGCTTGTCGTGGGTTGAGAGCCTCTGGCGCTCCTCGTGCCACCACACCCATCTTCACCGCCGGTCTGCTTCCTCTCCAGCCTCTAAGCGAGGACCATGGGTAAGTGATGATTATCCTTTTCTTTTCTCCACCCAATTCCCCTCTGGATTTCTCTCTGTGATGATTGAGTTATCCTAAGTAGCTTCGATGCTCTGTTCTAGGCGTGATAAGAATTTGATCTTCTTTGAATTGTTCTCTGCTAATTAGCAGATGGATGAAACACATGTGCCTGTGCAAGCTATCACCCTAATGATCCATTAGGTGCACGATATTTTGTTGATGAATTGGCTTGGCTAGCTTGTAGTTATTGTTACCCTCTAATCTAAAGTCTGGTGCAAGTATCTTGCTTTCACAGTACCACTATTCTGTAATTGTTACTTGTATAGCTACCTTTGGTTGTTACTTTGATCAGAAAATTAATGGTTTTTCTAAAAGAATGTGGTTGAATTGGTAGCTGGTTAATATGATAATATGCTAGGCTTTAAGTTATTGGCCCTTTGGTTAAATAATGATCTAGAGTCTTTATTGGACTAAACTTAGCTATCTATGTTGACAGATAGTGTTAAAATGATTCCTGATTATGTAATTAGGAAAATGATTACTAGCTGTTTGAGGTATGTTAGTGGCTTATCATGACTTAGTTATATTTGTGGTGCCTCCAAATAGGAGTGTGCACAATATAACTTAGGTAAGATGATTTGCTCCTTAAACAATTGAAGAGACTCATATGTAATTAATGCTTATGATGCTGGTCTGAAGCATCTGTGGAATGAGGACAAATTTACTTGAATTTAAAGTTGAAAGGCTAGCATAATTACTATTATTATGGTACAGTGCATCCTTGGATGATCTCTAGCCATGATCAGCTAACGTTAAACTGACTTTGCTTGCTGTATATATTGAGAAAGAATTGAGTTCCTATGCATAAGGACACATAATTGTTATGCATAATTGATTCCTGGATTAGCTTTTGGGAAGATGATAGAATTTTGTTGTGTTTGGATAACTTGTGAGCTAGCTAATATGTAAGGATCATTCTGGTGTCTTTAGCTGTCCTTGGGCTTCTACTGTGGTGCCTCCAACCTTGTAGAGTGCACAATAGTAGCCATGTAGCATGACTTTCTACAGACAATAACTATAGTGGTGTAGTTGATGTTGATATAAACAAGAGAGAAACTTAGCTTGTGATGCAAAAGGCTGAAGCTAATTTGGTGGCTAAATGCAGATTCTTTCTCTTGCATTAATCTTAGCTCTAGGATGATACTGGAGTAGCACTTCAACCCAGTCTCAGAGCTCTCCCTCTCCAACCTCATGCTCTAAACAATAAGATAAGAACAAATACTAAAAGTTGTCTTGATATACTGATAGAAATTATTATGTGCTTAATTTCTTGGCTCAGCCCATGATGCATAGGCTGAGGCTTTGATGATGCTTGGATAAATTAGTTATTGCTTTCTTATGAAAATTATCAAGTGATGATCTGGTACTCCACTTGAGTACAGATCTGAGGATTCTCTATCACCCTATCCATTGTCTAGGATGCGATAGTAAGAACAGATATAAAGGCATGATCTTAGATGGATAACCTGTGGTTCTGAAGCTGTGGTTGCTCTTGGGAAACTTGTTCTACTGATGTTGTTGATGTCCTGGTAAGATTGTGATTCAACTGCTGATACATCCCTCTTCTCTTAGTTCCTGACTTGATCTAATGGATTTGCTATGGTTTTTCTTCTAGTATACTTGCCCCTCCTAGCTCTTGGATGGCTCCAGGGAGCAACCAGAGTTAGAGATGTGGTGAGATGGTGGAATAATCTGTGTGGTTATTATCCAGTGGGTGGCTCTGATGATAGATAAGTATGTGTTCTTGGTATGCTTAGAGAAGTGTTCTTGATACACTTTACTACAGGGAGAGAGAGGTGTAGTTTCGGCTGGAATGGTTTGATATGTGAGAATAGCCCCTGGAAGTTCCCTTCTACTACTTTTGTACTGTTATACTACTTATTGTGGTAGTGACAACACATGCCATGCATGTGTTGTGTGAGCTACTTTCCTGCTTCATCCATCATGTGGATCAGATCAAGTACACTAGATCTTTTGCTGGTATTACTGCTTTTCCTTTTACATGTTACTTGTTTGGTGAAACTTGCCCCATGCCTGTGATGCATAGACTGAGGCCCTTTTTGGAATAAGAACAGATTGCACACTTTGGCCCCTTTTTTATCAGTTACTCAATTGTAGCACCCCGGGTAAAACCACTACTAGAAAATTGTGTGTTATTTTTATTCATCCATCATCATGCATATATTGCCCTGGAAATATTTTCACAAAAACCATATTTTGTCTTCTATATTATATCTCTTCTGTTATTCAATTATACTTCTTGATATTTTTATCGTGAGAAGATTTTTACAAAATATTTTCTAAATATAAGAAAAGAAAACATACACTATTCTAAATAATAATAATAATAATAAACACCTAGACCTAAACTGACCAGGCCCAAAAGGCCCATCCAGCTGAACCTAGAAAGACTATCCCTGCCCAAACCCTAGCTTCCAACCTCCCACCTCACCCCCCGCCACCACCTAAACCTAACCATACCCAACCCGACGCACCCAGCGACCGCACCAACACACCGCGCATCCACACAACGCTTGGCCGAACATCCCACATCGTGCCCACCCCGCATCGATCCCCACCCCTTCACCCACGCTCCTGTCCCCGTCACGAACCCCCACCTCACGAGTCCCCAAACCCGCCTCGCTTCCCAGTCCGCCGCCAGGAACCCTGTCCCGCCCCTCTCCTCTGCATCTTCGACCGCCGCCCTTTCTCCCTCGCCTCCGTCGCGGCCCGCCTCGGCCCCGCCGCCATCCTTGACCACCATCGCTTGGGGCCACCCCCTCCCCTCCCTGCGCGCTTTTCCCGTCGCCAACGACCAGCAAGCCGCCGCCGCTCGGTTCCTGCTCGTCGACGCCGCCTGTCCTGGTGCTCCTCCGCCACCTACCATAGTGACGTTGCAGCGGTAGCTTGCTCTCCCGCTACCGGGCTTCCCCTGCAGCGTCGTCCCCGTCGGCCTGTGCACCTCGCTAGCCTCGTTGCGGCCCCTCTCCATCGCCCTCCGCCCTGACATCTGCAAGCCCGGCCGTCCGTGGCAGAAGCTCGCCTAGCGCGCCACCTCTTCACCTCTGCCCGCCACCATCGGCCAAGCTCCTAGGTGCATAGGGTGTTTTCTCTTTTGTCTGAACCAAGTGGAGCCATCGTGTGGTGCTCTTTGTTTGGTGTCTGAAGGTGATCGATCAAGTGGTGATGTGAAGATGGCATGTGCACTCGGCCCTGCTGTTGTTCTACCCGTATTGCTTCATGTCGTGTCCATGTACCCAAGTTCATCGATACGATGCTAAGTTCTCCGACCCTGACACATCGACAAGACCTTCGTCACCCACGCATGGCTTAGAGTACCAAGAAGGAGCCACTAGATCGCTGACATGGAACCCTGAAGACCCCGGTGTCGAGCCCCAAGTTCGCCACCGATGATCAAGATGGAACCCCAAGATCTCCTTCCCAGAATTCGAAGCCTCGACCCTATGGACACGAAGACCAAGCCCGAACCCCGTCAAACCACGAAACCAAGATCGCCGATACCCGATGTGTGACCCCTTTTCCGAGACCCCTATATTTTAATATATGATAATTCACTTGTTGCATATTAAATTGTCATATTTTCTTGCATATTGTGGTAGTTTGGAGCTATTTTGAAGATTCATCTAAATAAATATGGAGACCATATACGGTCTAATATTGGGCCTATTTAAAATTGTATATGAACTGGTGATATATTTTGCCATGTTAAGACAACATTTAAATTGTGGGATATCTAAACAACATGAGCATAATAATTAATTGTCGGGACCCCGGTTCCGCTTAATATGGCCTAATTGCATCATATCTTTGCCATGTCATACATCATACATGCATCATGTCCGATATTTTCCCGTAGTATTAAATAGTGCATCCGGTGTTTTTCTAGTGCTTTGCTTCTTCACGGATTAGGCCGATTAGTTGATGCGAGAGTCGACCCGATCTTCGGATGAACCTTCGGCAATGTTTTTCAGGCGAGCATTCTCCCCCTTTTCTACCTATTTTACATTTATAGTCTTTACTTCCTCCTGTTGATCTACTGCTATCTGTGTTGTGATGCTATAGATTTTGTACCCTTTTATATTTCCCTGCAGCCCCTATATTTCCATGAACACATCCTATTACCTGTTGTTTGGTAGATAGTCAGCCTTGCGGGTCATAGTTGCTTGCGCAGGTGTTGCTTCGCACCGTCGATATTCCATAGTTGTTGGAGAAATGCCTCATGCTTAATGCTGAAGATGATCATGGATGTAATTACTGTTTAATAACTAAAATTGAAGTAGGTAAATAATGCAGAGGCACAGGTGGGCAATAGATGTTATTTGGTTTTTAACCGTCTAGTTGTTTCCCATAGGCCCCCGAGTAACTGATACCTGTTCCTTGAATATTCGCACTATCCGCATGTGGGCCCATGAATCCCCTTAGCATGAGCTTGAGTCATATCTTATTTCTTGGGGCCACAAAGTAGTTTGGGGCTTTATTACTATATTGTACTAATGCTATGATTATGCCATGCTTTACAGCTTTATTTACTATTGCGCGTGGAGCGCCTGTACAGTTTTGGAACCCCGTGCCATGTGTTCGCGGTATCGAAAAGCCCAGTCACACTTTCGGGTTCCCAGTCATTTACAGCCGTCGTCACAAACCTCTGGGTCCGTCTCGGAGCCAGCCAACTTCGTAGCGGGTAGCTTGGTGGGGTGGCCCTATGAAATATTATATTAATCTTGCGATTTCTTTGTCGTGATGTCTCGTTCGGTTTTCATTTGGTTTTTCAGAGGTTGATCGTGCGTGTGTTACTATTTGTGCCCCCTGCAGGGTAAAACTTTTTGAAAGCCGTGTCCGCGGTTATGGATGACTTGGAGCACAGTATCTCGATCATAGACAACTATAACTAAGGCAGTGCTATAAATTTGACTTTTTAATGACTAGTAATTAGCTTCACTACAACGGAATGGCTAAATAAAAGTACGAACAACTGCTGGATTTTGGATATCTCATGTTATTTGTATCTGACTAGTAAGTGTCGTAATTACAACGGAATGGTTAACTAAAACTGCCCACTGCTTATTATATCAGGATGACTCATGCTATCTATATCTGACTAGTAATTGTGCAACTATAATGGAATGAATAAAAGTGCCAACTATGTGAGTTTCCTTGGTATGACTTCCTCGGTTGATATCGAGGGGGAATACCAGGATGGGTATGTTTGGTGTTAGAATTGGTTTGGATCCGAATAGGTCTTTCTTACCCCCTCTCTGATAGCCGCGAGTTTATTGAGTGTCTATAGGTTGTTTAGTGCATGCTTTGCTGCCGCTTCAGTCCACCATACCTATGTAGGCGAGGACCGCTGAATTCTAGTCTCGCTGTGTACTGGCGTCAGTACTGACCGCTCTCCTTTTCCTTTTCACTTTGTCGGCATCCCTTTTGTTTAAGCAGGTTTTGAGATCGACGTTGTTAGCAGGGTTACCCTTCTGGCTTGTCCTGGGCAGGGTTATGGACACCATTGGTTATTCTTCAGGGCTCTTAGTCCAATTTGCATCTTGTCCGTACTCGGAAGCTGTATCATTTTAAAGGTGATTTGGATCTTTGTATTGTATATCTGTATTCTTAACTCATTGAGTCGCTATTGTATATATATATGTTCTGTGGGTTCCATCGTGGACTATTGTGTAATGATATTACTTCGTTTTCCACCTGCACGCAATTGCCTAGTGGGCACATTTGAATCGTTTCTATGCGGGTTTGGCGGAAGTCGCTAAAACCTGCATAGGTCCGATCGAGTTTTGCAATGCATTTCATTGCCTAATTTGAGAGTATCATAACCCCACATAACCTCTGTTTTCTATTTATGGAACTTTGTTTCTTTTGACTTGTTTTGCAGGTATAGAAGGATAAGCAGAAAATAAAGTTCAAGAAATAATATAGGAAAATACTTTAGGTTTTCTTTTTTATCAATCAATGTAATTTCGTTTCTGTTTGAATATTGTAAAGACATTGTATTGTTGTATTTTATTTAATAAAATTACTTGTTTTCCTTTTCTTTTATGGTTCATTTGCAAAGACAATGTAATATTGTATAATATTAATAAAGTTAAATTTTCTTTCTACTTGTAATCTGAATTCTTGTAATATTTATATCTTGTTTAAAAAATATGAATTCCATTCTTATTATTGTTGTAATTCTTTTTCGTTTTGTATTTAAATTTCAATTATCTTTTCTAATTGGATAATTGTAACTATTGTATCTTATTTATAAATAAGAGTTCATCTCTTATTTCCTAATACAATTCAATTTCCATTTACTATTTTATTTCAAATCCTTTTTTGTATTCAAATTTATTAATTAGATATTCAAATTTTGAATTATCTTCCCCTCCAACACAAAAGTATACTAGATGTCATGTCGAAATCCATCGCACCTGTCCTGATGTTTCCATCAAAACAAGTGATACCTCGATTCCTCTATAGCTTGTTTTGTTTAGCGCGAAAATTCCCCGGATTTTCTGATGCATGAATCCAATGCACACACCTGCGTCCTCTATAATTCTAGGTGCTAATCGTGGGATGTTACTGACTCTCCCCCTTAAAATAAACTTCATCCTCAAAGTTCGTAAACTCTCACATTTCGGAGTAAAGAATTGACTTGTGTTGGTTACGACACTTCTCAACTCCATGGTAACCTCAATGGGAATAATTGTAGTATCCATATCCAGATCTTTTTCCTTGAATTCTCACCATACTTGGTAATTTTCAACTAGTTTTCTCCAATACTCCAAAATTCCTTTTACTTTACTCCCTTAGAAGTATTTCCTTATTTATACAATTCTTTAATTGATGTGTCTTATCTAGTTCATTTCCCTAGTTAGGTATCCTAATCCAATTCCCTTACTTGATCATAGAACTTCCTTACTGTATTATGCAAGGTGTAGGAAGTCTCACTAAAATGGGGTTTTAATTTCTATTAGACAATAGTTCAGGCTAAAAGACTAATCTTTGATTTATCATTGTATGAGTTGTACTGGTGATCCTTCCAGGATTAGATTTGAACTCATTTAGTCCATACCCATTGGAATTTCTTGTTCCTTGATACATGTCCAATTAGGTGTGCTCTATTACTTCTTAAGGTCACTTAAGAGTTGTTTCTTTTAGAATTAGTCTATCAGGGCTATTCTATTTTATTACTTAAAGCTTTTACCTTATCGGGCTTTTAGACAGTCTTTTGTCATTATTTTAAGTACTTTTATAATAATGACTTTCTTTTAACCTTATGAAAATAAGGTTTAGTGTTGTCATAATTTAATATTTCTTCTCCCACCTTTACTCTGGAAATCAGATAAGAGTACTTCCGTTTACTATTTACTCTCCCCCTAGGGTTTACTAATAGTCTCTAAACTACCTATGTAGTAACCATTGGGTTATAACTTGGATGTTGGTATCTATTCAGCTTATATTATACCTTTTTAAGGTCTCATGAAAGATTTTATGGTGTATCTATTTTAACTTTTTAAGGTCTTGGAAGTGAATCTTTCAGCATTATTTGTCTTACTTACTATTTAGACATTTTCGCTTTGATAAGCCTGACTTTGTGAGGTGTCTCGAAAGACGATCGCTTAATGTTTATACTCCTTTATGTTTTTCTTAAATTAGGCCAAATTTTATGCTCTTTATGCAACCATTAAGATGATCTGGTTAACTATGTCAACCAAAACCGGCTGTAGACAAGATACCAACTATGGATCAGAATACCGACTATGGATCAAATACCAGTTGCGGATCATCCTAGGTTGTAGGTATTACCCTACGGTTTCCAACATCCTTATGGCATTCCCTCAGAAATGTCAGAGCTTGAATACCATTTTGGTTCCAAAGCTACCTCTTTGTACTTATTCATGATACTTCCATGAACTTGGTACTACTACTCCATTAACTTCTAGCAACATCACTTATTTTGGTTGAACCTTAAGTTCACCACTTCTTGTTGTTCCTTATACTTCCTACATTAATCTTCCTTCTTATTGCTGGCTAGTAATAATTTGAACTTGATATATCCTTCCAATTGGGTTGACACTCCTTATACTTGTCTTTACCCTTCATGTAGGTCTTCATCTTGGTCTTTGGAAATCATCACTCCCTTACACGAATTCCCTTTTCCATCTAGGTCTATACCATCAAGTAATAGCTGGATGTTGCAACATGCATTTGCACACCAAGTCAAACTTCATTTACAGATCTAGTCAATCAAGAAGATCCAAGAAAACCAATAAATCCAAATGTGGTACATATAACACACAATATTCTAGGCCCGGAATTTAGTATTTGAGTATAATATCTCTAGAATTCAGGCTTAGTTGTGTACTATATGACACCTCCTCGTATAGGTTTACATCGTGATACTTAGCACATAGGGTCAAACTATACTTTGTCTCAATATTAACCCAAATTGCTCAATTGCAACAGGATAATTTTAAACAAAGTGGTCTCAATTTGGTTTTCGCTAACCCTTTTGTCTCACTTTTGAAATGATTAACATAACCAACCTATCATTATTTCCACACATGATCACACCAAATGACTAATCAGATTCTATTTGCTAACTTAAACCAAAGATTATTAGAATTTTCTAGGACTTATGTGTTCTATCATAGTTCTATCATGTTATTTTCTTACTTCTACCTCAGGACAGTTTACTAATTACTTGTCATATTTATACTTTTATCATGGTTTCAGAGCTAATATGACCATGATCTTGTTATGTTTTACCTATACATCAGGATTCAAGAGCTAATCTAACCATGATGACTTTGTTTCACATTACTCCATCGTTAAATCCTAACATAATTTCACTTTATCACGTAGAATTCTCAAGTGAATACCACATGATTACTACTCATTAGATCAACATTTATCCTAATGATATTCATCATGTTGTCTTTGGTTACCAAATAATAATAAGATTCAACTATGCTACTTGAATTCTAGGGTTAGGCTATACCATCTGGACTACTTCAATTGATGTCTTACACTTGATCCTAATTTACTGTGGCCACTTGGCTTTCCCAAATTATCTTGGTGGGTTATGTCTCCTTCGGAAGAAACTAAATAACACTTTACTAAGAGAATATGGACAACTATTTCTAAGAAAGATGATTATCCACATCGAGACAAGGTTATCCTCAAGTGGATACTCATCACAAGTCATAAGATCATTTGGTTTAGATAAGATGGCTCCTATAGTCACTATCCAACCTACAGATCTTCCTAAAAGGGTTTTAATCCTAAGGTCAAAGCATATGCTCTGATACCAACTGCGGTGACCCAGCATACCACTTCATGATGCAGTACACTATAGTCGTTGACATAACCCCAATGAAACACCGTTCACTAGTATTACATCCCTTAGAGTGGTACAACAGATACACAGCAGGTCCAAGACATGACTATATGTTACAACTCAACTCTTTACACAAGATCCAGAGAACACTCTAGGTTAAAGATAGAGAAAGAAACTTCTTACAAAGAAGAATCAAAAATTAACAACTCCAAAACTATCATACTATTATGACTAGTATTTTAACTAATGGTCTGTCATTGCTACTATTGCAATACGCTACAGAAATAGGTTCTATGGCTAGATATTATATTCCTATCTAATCAGTAACTTCGCCTTCACTCGAGTTGATGTATATGTTGACTTCATTGAAGAGCTTGAGCTTTTGATGATGATTCTTGGAGCATAATTTGATGTAGACATCGTCTGTACTGGCTTTAGAATCTAGCAAGGGTTAAGAAGATACTTTGAGTATGAGCATACTCAGCAAGTTCATTAGAAAAGGAGTGTTTGATGCACTATATTTACAGCCACAGACCATAGGTCGTAGGCAATGCAAGTTTTTCGTAAACATCTTCAAGGGTTGATTTTATTCTAAAAATCTATGTCCGTCATCCTTCACGGGTTTAGAAGAACTTTCATGGAGTTCCTTTCCCGCAGCGTTCGCATCTCCTTCCCGAAACAGGTAGTAACAAGTTACAGTTCTTACACTCTTCAGAGGTACGTTACTTTACCCATGAGAGATCTTAGATTTGTTGCACATCCGGGTCACGAACCCGTTCATACTTCCTTGGTATGAGGCCCAGACTAAGATCCAAGCCAATCACTTCCCTCTCCGTGACCTCATATGTCTGCACGATCCTTCGGGGCCGGCTCACCTTCGTTAAGTCCCCTTTCGGGCAAGCTAAAACCCTAATGAGTTCCCGAAGACTCTATGACCTGGTGTTGCCCTGACAAGTACCATATTAAATGGTCCATCCACTAAACACCATCCATAGATAATATAGACACCAAAAGTGTGGGGCGTAAGGGTGCCCACCCATATGTTGGATCCGCACAAGGAATCACAACGTCACGTTAAGGTCATTTTGCCTCCGTACGAGAGGAAAAGGATACAGCTGACTTCTCCATCCCATTCCAAATCTCATGGTTAACGCGTGATATATAGCGCAAGAATCACTGGCGACATTGGTTGTTAAGTCCTAGATAATATGTTCCTTTACCACTGGAAGTTTCATAGTAGGTTATTACCTCATGGTAAATAACCTATAATCATATTATTATGAAAATAATGTTTTCTCACCTTTTTCAAATGCAGGTGATGACAACACTGGATTTTCAAAATACTTATAGAAAATAACCAAAGGACATGAGCAAGTTTGAACTTTCCTTTTGTGATTGCAAGATTATGCACTCACGGTCTCTGGGACAATATAAGATCCAATATCTGAAATCAGCATCATTGGTCCGGTAAGGACTAATGTTTAAAGAAGCAAGATGCAATTATGCATAAGTAATGATATGCATTTTTTAATACTGCCAAATTGAATTCCCAATGCTTTCAGTGAAGTGAATTTAAGTGATTCTTTTAAGAGTTGGTTTATCTTTAAATTTTACTTATAAGGAATGACCTTTATAAGGAACTCAAGGTTAACAATTCAACATATATAAGTAAAGTATAAAATAATGTGATTATGGTTAATGGTCATTTTGTGTCTATTGATAAACATCCTTGGGATTGAGTTGTTAAGAATTGAAGAACTTATTATAAGATTATTGTTTGAAGTGGTAAAAAGAATAACATTTGAAGAAAAGATTTCCTTTCAAAGGTTTAAATAATTTTTTTATTGTTAATAGAACATGATCAATGTATTTTGGTGTTTGATTTATTAGTTTGGACTCGAGATGCTTTATGTCTTAAGTTAAATCGACCAAAGTTAACTATAAAAACATAAGTAGTTTATTAGATATAATGATATAAGATTTTTGATACTAAGGTTAACTTTAAAAGGGTAAGTAAACTTAAGGTGTATTATGTTTTAGTTATTTCCAAGTTTTAAATTTATAGTAGGTACAACTAAAGTGTGGAATTTACTTTATATTTAAGTGAATGATTAGATTAAATTTATTTTGCTATTGTGAAAATAATATGCATTTATTTAATGGAAGCAAAATTAGATGATCTAAGTAATTTGTTAGAATTTGAAGTTATGTTAATAATGGTTAAGATATAATGATTATTCATCATATTATATATATGAGTGATACCTAATGTTTATTTAAAAGAATTTTTAATAAGATTTTTGAAAGAATATTTTAAAGTTAAAAGTTATACTTAAGTTTGATTATGAATTTAAGTTATGGTTTTGGATTTAATTGCTCATGGTTTTATAAAAATTGTGATTATTTCTTACTTAAGGATTGTCTTTAAAGAATTCACAAAACAAGTATTAGATAAGGATTTACTATTTAATATATTAAAGACTTTTCTAATAATATATTTAATATTTTTCTAGTGTAACATATTTATTCAAGACCCTAAAATTGATTTTTAATTTATTTTTAACTATTATTTTTATATTTAGAAAATTCCATAAAGTATTAAATGTTTTTAAATATTTACTTCAAATTTTATTTATAGAAGAGTTGAGTTAGTATTTTTATAAAATAGAGGATTTATTTTTATAGACAAAAATGATTTTTATTTATTTTTAGGATTTTTACTTATTTTATGAGATTTTACTTAGGGTGTAATGGTGTTAGGATTTATTTGCTTTATATTAATTTTAAAAAATAAAGATATATTTTTATTAGTTAGATATTATTTTTGTAAACATTTTGATATACTATATGTATTTTTAGGATTTCTATTTATTTTTCAACAACTAATATTATATTGAGGCTATCTTGGTAATTATTATTTCCTTTTTCTTTTTATTTATTTTCTTGATATTACTTTATCTTGGACCCACCAGTCAGTCTGGCCCATGGTTGGGATAAACCAACCCGATCGGTGGACCAAGTCGGTCAAACCGACCCACTCGGTCTAGTGCGTCTTCCCCCTTGGTCGAATCCCTCTCTCTCTAGGCGACTCTCTGGTGCCGCCGCCGTTCCTTGGTCATGGCCGGCTCCGGCCACCACGGCCGCCATCGTGGTGTGGAATGACGATGTGGATGATGCTGCATCAATTGCCCCAGCTCGATTTGATGCTCGAGCCCTCTCCTAGCCGCGCTTCTCTCTCTTTGATGGCTAGGGTTTGCGCTGTTGCCGAGGATGTGGTTCTCCGACACTCCTCTGGCATCGCCCTGGTGCCGTCTTCCTTGCTGTGAGCCCTATGAACGCGGCTTGGCACGGGTTCTTGATACACTTTACTACAGGGAGAGAGAGGTGTAGTTTCGGCTGGAATGGTTTGATATGTGAGAATAGCCCCTGGAAGTTCCCTTCTGCTAATTTTGTACTGTTATACTCCTTACTGTGGTAGTGACAACACATGCCATGCATGTGTTGTGTGAGCTACTTGACTGCTTCATCCATCATGTGGATCAGATCAAGTACACTAGATCTTTTGCTGGTATTACTGCTTTTCCTTTTACCTATTACTTGTTTGGTGAAACTTGCCCCATGCCTATGATGCATAGACTGAGGCCCTTTTTGGAATAAGAACAGATTGCACACTTTGGCCCCTTTTTTATCAGTTACTCAATGATGAGTTTTGCAATGCACTTCATTTCCTAATTTGAGAGTATCATAACCCCACATAACCTCTTTTTTCCATTTTAGGAACTTTGTTTTCTTTTGAGTTGTTTTGCAGGTATAGAAGGATAAGCAGAAAAGAAAGTTCAAGAAATAATATAGGAAAATACTTTAGGTTTTCTTTTTAATCAATCAATGTAATTTCTTTTCTATTTGAATATGATAAAGATATTGTATTGTTGTATTTTATTTAATAAAATTACTTTTTTTCCATTTCTTTTATGGTTCATTTGCAAAGACAATGTAATATTGTATAATATTAATAAAGTGAAATTTTCTTTCTACTTGTAATATTTATATCTTGTTTAAAAAATATGAATTCCATTCTTATTATTGTTGTAATTATTTTTCCTTTTGTATTTAAATTTCAATTATCTTTTCTAATTGGATAACTGTAACTATTGTATCTTATTTATAAATAAGATTTCATCTTTTATTTCCTAATACAATTCAATTTCCATTTACTATTTTATTTCAAATCCTTTTTGTATTCAAATTTATTAATTAAATATTAAAATTTTGAATTGTCTTCCCCTCCAACAGAAAAGTATAGTAGAGGTCATGTCGAAATCCATCGCACATGTCCTGATGTTTCCATCAGAACAAGAGAGACCTCGATTCCTCTATAGCTTGTTTTGTTTTGCGCGAAAATTCCCCGGATTTTCTGATGCATGAATGCAATGCACACACCTACTTCCTCTATAATTCTAGGTGCTAATCCTGGGATGTTACAATCAGAACGAAAACAACAATAACAACAACAACAATTAAAACAACCTACCAGCCTTTGATATGCTTACAAGGTTTCTGAGATTGAGGCCTGCAAAGTTTTCTAGAACCACTGATACTATGGTAGCCAATGACTGGTTATGTTCTATGAACAAGGACTTGATCACAGTGGGTTGCACTGATGAGGAGAAAGTCAGATTCACAGCACACCTACTAGAAGGACCAGCAGTTACATGGCGGGACAACTTCCAAATCACTACTCCTATTGAAGAAATGACTTGGGCAATGTTTGAAGATGGATTCCGCACTGCCCATATCTCTTCAGGGGTACTGAGTTTGAAGAAGAAGGAATTCCACAACCTTAAGCAATGCCACCGCAATGTTGCAGAATATATTGAGGGGTTCAACAATCTAGCACGCTATGCACCGAATGAGGTTGACACTAATGTAAAAAGGAAGGAGAAATTCCTTAAAGGGATAAATGATGATATTTGCATGCAACTATCTGTTGCATATGTTCCAACTTATCAATCTCTGTGTGACAAATCCACCATCTTGGAAAGCAAGATGAAGCAGGTGGAGAATAGGAAGAGTAAGCACCACTTTGATAAGCATAGTTCTGGATTGTCACACAAGCGTTCCCATGGTGAAGATAGTGGAGGTTCTGGATCCCACAAACACGGGAAATATAACAACCACCACAATAGTAACTGCCACCATGATAGCAAGAATCACCGTAGTCATGACATAAGAACCACAAGAGTGGACACAGGAGTCACCATAATGGAAATGGCAAGGGAAATCAGCCAGGTAAGAGGGACATCAGTCAGGTTGAATGCTTCAAGTGCAATAATACTAGGCACTATGCAAATGAATGTCTAGAAAAGAGGACTGATGGAGCCAACAAGCCAAACCCTTTTGATAAGGGTCATGTGAAACACATCAATGTGGAGGAAATCTATGAGGAGTCTGATGTTGTGGCTGGTAAGTTCAAGATTAATTCCTTTCCAGCAATTGTCCTTTTTGATACCGGCGCATCACATTCATTCATATCAAGAGCATTTGTAGTCAAAAGGACTTCCCACTAAAACTATTGGATGTCCTATTAAAGTAAGTTCTCCAGGTGGAGAGATGATAGTGAATTTTGGATGTCATGATCTAGTAATAGAGTTTGGAAAGTATAAGTTTCCAGTTAGTCTGATAATCCTAGATGCCCAAGGATTGGATGTAACTTTGGGCATGGATTCGATGAATAAGTATGAGGGAGTAATAGATTGTGCCAATCATACTGTTACACTCACAACCCTGGATAAAAAAGGATTAGGTTCAAGTCTAACTTTGAATCAAAGGGAGTAAGTTAAATTCTCTTAAGAGGGTTAGCATAGACAGTGTACCTGTAGTGAAAGAATACCCGGATGTGTTTCTGGAAGAATTACCAGGAATGCCGCCAGATAGAGATGTGGAGTTTTTGATTGACTTACTGCCAGGATCTGGACCAATAGCAAAAAGGCCCTACAAGATGTTAGTCGATGAGTTGAAAGAGATCAAAAAACAGCTTGGAGAACAGTTGCAGAAAGGATTTATCCAACCAAGTTCTTCATCTTGTGGTGCACCAGTTCTGTTTGCTGAGAAGAAAGATAGAAGTCAAAGGATATGCATAGCTAATCATTCACTCAATGAGGTGACTATAAAGAACAAGTATCCCTTACCTAGAACCGATGATCTATTTGATCATCTAGAAGGAGCCCATGTGTTCTCAAAAATTGATCTCCGATCAAGCTACTTTCAGCTAAAGATTAGAGAGCAAGACATACCTAAGACAACTTTTACCACTAGGTATGGATTGTATGAGAATACTGTGATGCAATTTGGATTAACAAATGCACTAGCTTATTTCATGAAGATGATGAACAAGATTTTAATGGAGTTTCTTGACAAGTTTGTTGTCGTATTCATCAATGACATTTTGATCTATTCCAAGAGCAATGAAGTTGTATGCCAAGTTCAGTAAGTGTGAATTTTGGTTGAATGAAGTTGGATTTCTTGGACATATTGTGTCTAGAGATGGTATAGTTGTCGATCCCGCAAAGGTGTTAGCTGTAACTAAGTGGGAATCTCCCCAGTCAGTTAAAGAAGTTCTTAGTTTCCTAGGCTTGGCAGGATACTATAGAATATTCATCGAGAATTTCTCAAAGGTAGCTAAGCCAATGACGGAGTTACTTAATAAAGACAAGAAGTTTGATTGGACTGAAGGATGTGAAACCATTTTTCAAGAGTTGAAGAAAAGATTGGTGTCAGCACCAGTTTTATGTCTTCCATATCTAGAGAAAGACTTCCAAGTCTATCATGATTCATCTCACCAAGGATTGGGTGGAGTCTTGATGCAAGAAGGAAAAGTTGTGGCTTATGCCTCAAGACTACTCAAGACTCATGAAGTAAATTATCCTACACATGACGTAGAGTTGGCCTCTGTTGTCCATGCACTCAAAACATGGACACACTACCTTTTGGGAAAGCGTTGTGAAGTGTTCACTGATCACAAGAGCTTGAAATATATATTCACCCAGAAAGAGCTCAACATGAGACAAAGAAGGTGGCTAGAGCTTATCAAAGATTATGACTTGAGTTTGCAATACCATTCCGGTAAAGCAAATGTTGTAGCGGATGCTTTCAGCCGTAAATTTTATGTGAATGGCCTTACCAAAGGAGAGTTTCCAGATGATTTGTGTGCCCAATTTAAAGAGCTAAGATTGGAGATAGTGCCCGAAGGATATCTCATGTCTTTGGAAGTTCAACTAGCACTGTTGGACAAGATCAAAGAAGCCCAAAAGTTGGACAAGGAAATAGAGGAGATTAAGAGTAAAATTAGTAAAGGAAAGGCGAAAGGATTCCATGAATATGAACAAGGAACTTTATGGTATGGAAAGCGTATCTGCATTCCACATGATCCGGAGTTTCGGAAATTGATTCTGCAAGAAGCACACAATTCACCATATTCTATTCATCCCGGTAACACCAAAATGTACATGGATGTGAAGGAAGGATTTTGGTGGAATAATCTCAAGAAAGATATCGCGAAGCACATTGCTTTGTGTGACGTGTGTAGTAGAGTGAAGGCGGAACATCAGAAACCGGAAGGGTTATTGGAACCACTACCTATACCGGATTTGAAGTGGGATAAGATTGGTATGGATTTTATCACCAGACTGCCAAGGACTAGATCTGGATACGATTCCATATGGGTAATTGTCGATTGCCTAAAAAATTGAAAATAGCCCAATCCCGACAAAAGAGCTATGCAGATCCAAAGCTTAGAGAAGTCACCTATGAGGTAGGTGATAGAGATTATCTTAGAGTCTCACCACTTCGTGGTGTGAAGAGATTTGGAGTCAAAGGGAAATTGGCACCTAGATATGTAGGCCATTCAAGATTTTGAGCCGCAAAGGAGAAGTGGCTTATGATATTGAATTGCCTGAATCACTGTCTGTAGTTCACAATATGTTTCATGTGAGTCAGTTGAAGAAGTGTCATCCGGAGATGGAAGAAACTTCATTGAAAGACACTATACCATTGGAAGAGGTACAGTTGGAGAGTGATCTCACTTACGAAGAGAAACCTATCAAGATTCTTGAGATAGTAGAAAGAGTCACTCGTACCAAGACTATCAAATTCTGCAAAGTACAGTGGAATCATCATACCAAGGAAGAAGAAACTTGGGAAAGAGAAGATGACCTTCAGAAATATCACCCTCACCTATTTGCTAGGCAATCCAAATCTTGAGGGTGAGATTCATCTTAAGGGGGTTAGATTTGTAACATCCCAAATTTCATCAAATTCAAAACCATGTTATTTCATTCATAGCATCATGGCATATTCATCTTGCACAAAAAATTTCAAAACAAAAAGCGTAATAGAACCATATTTAAACCCCTTCTTATTATATATATGGGGCAAGGTTTTATTTTTATTTTCGATGCCCAAAATTTTTTTGAGTGGTTGTATGTGTTTGACAAACTTTTGGACACTAGGATCACATCACAAAAGTCTGGTGAAGATTTGAATTCATTTGGATTTGAATTGGCCATTCAAATCTATTCTAGAAAATCAAAACAGAAAAGAAAAAAAGATAAAAGGAGAAAAAAATAACAGGCGTAACCCTTCTGGCCCAACAAGCTCCAGCGGCCCAGCAAGGCCACCTGGGAAACCCTTCTCTCTGTTTCTCACCCACTCGCGCACACCCCCTCCCACTGACTGCCAGGCCCCACTGCCACCTCACCTTTCTTCCCCAAACCGTGCCGCTAGCTGTTTCTTCCCCCTTCATTGTCGATTGATTCACAGTGTAAATCCCATTGATTCGCCGAGTGATTTCCGCCCCTGCTCCGGCTACTTAATCCCCACCCCCTTGCGAACATTTCCCATCACCTAGCCAACACCAAGCACCGCCAGGCTCCACGAATTTTTCTTTGCACCACCGCAGCACCGAGGAGCTTCGGCGAGCTATCACGGTGAGTCTCGAGCGTGCCTTGCCTTCTGGTTTACACGACCTGCTTCGCCATCACCTTGTGTATATTCTCATGCCTTTGGTTTGTTCTAAATCACCCCAGGTCATCGCCCCCGTCAATGATTGCAGGTGTCTGAAGCTCATCTCAACTCCGACGAGCCATTCCGGTGAGTCCCATGTTCCCCTTGATCTCTGCTTCATGCGAGTGAGTTCGCCTTTGTCTTGTGCATGTGCTAATGCATGCCTCTTGTTCCCTTGCGCACTAGGTTGTCGCCTTTGTGTCCTGCAGTGAGCACACAACGCGAGGACGAACTTCGGCGAGCATCTATGCCCGTGTCCGTGCGCCCCTCTCCAAGCCAAGTAAACGTTGAGCATCCCCACATTCCCGCGAGCTTGGTAAGCACCAGCACAAACCCCCTACCGCTCTAGACTTGCCGGCGTGTCACCGGCAGTAGCGTTGCCACCGACAGAGCCATTTCCACCGCTAGGTTATGGTCGAGCGTGTCAGATCCGTTGGATCTGCATCTGAGGGTTGCGCTTAGATCACTTATCGAAGGGGTAAATTTAGATCTGAGCCACTGGATTCACTTTAGATCTAACGGTGCAAAAGAGTGATCCAGCGCGAAGCGGTACGCGCCAATTAGACGCTACCTCGTGTCCCCGGTTTTGTTTTAAAACCTGAATTTTGTTCAATTAGTTATTCAAACTTGTAGAATAAATATTGATCTGTTTGTTAAAAATTACAAATTTTATATCATATGGATTTATAAAAATAAGCTCTTTGCGTCTATGGCCTTGATTTGTCCATTTGCTTCTATAAAATTAGGATTTTATGCAGAAACATTTGTAGGCTTAATTTGACTATATAAATTGTTTAGAAAATTATTTTAAAGTAAATTCTGGTTTATATAGACATTAGAAAGTTTTCTTTGTATTCAGTACTGTTTAATTTTATTTGAAAAGTGTGTCACATCATTCGATTGCATTTTCATGCATTCATATATACTTGTGTTTGTATATTGAATGTGATTTTTGTGGTATGATTTTATGTGTAGATTTTATGGATTGTGGAGAGTGTGATTGTGAGGATTGTACATATTCCCCCAACTACCAAGGAAAGTGATGCTTCATCTTTTTGGTCCTATTATTTTATCTATGCACTAGTGATATTTTGATTAGGATTTGCATGGAGTTTTTTCTAAGTATATGCTATGCTATGGTAAATCCTATAGATATTGTCTTAGTAGTTTTTACCTAAGTTAAGAGACATGTTATGATAGTATGCTTAGCCTAGCTAGTAGAATACAAGGGTGGAATATTCAATTGATGATACTATGCAAAGTTATGCCTATGTTTTTGAATAATAAAACAACATGTTAATGAATCACCTGGGTGGAATGGGAAGATTGTTTTGTGTTGAGTGGTTACACAAGGCCCATGTCTATGGTTTACGTTGTGTATCAAACTTGTGGATGGCCACCCAGGAACAAAGAGATTTGAGATATTTAGTGTTGAGAAGCTTCTAGTGCAACCACATGGCATATGGGCTCTGCCTTGACCAACTAGGTTGCAAGAACTTAGCCAGATGGAGAGTTGGTGGTAGGGTTGATAGGATTGAACACGTCCATGGTGGTATAAGGGAATGCTTCTGAAAAGTCTCGTCTTGATGCATGTCGAGTCTTGTGGGGAAAGTGCACCACCTCTCGAGAGGGTAAAACCTAAGTACTTAGCCGTGTCCCTAGTAACGGACATTTTGAGCATCAAAGACATTGAAATGATCAAGGATCTCCTCATCCCAATTTCTCTATGTTAAAAATTGTGGTTGAACAAGGGTAAAGGTTCACCAATGTGTATTGGTGGTTCCTTGGGTGTTTTTGTCAAACAAAAACTTAGTGTTTTCAAACTAATATGACAAAATCTTATTTTTTAGCAAAGCCACCCTGAAATACACTTAGCCTAATTCATATAGCTATTAGATGTTACTATACTACTATGGTATCACTTGACAATACAATTCCAAATATATTGACCCTCTTTGGATGTAACTTATTATGTTGTAGGTTACTCTGATGGTGACTAGGGTTATGAGTCTACAATCAACATGTTTGCCTGTGGCACATGAAGATGAAGACTTTATTTATTTTGTTAAGTATTGTGAACTCTATGTATTCTCCTTGGGCTAATGAGTCGTAAGAACTATGTATCTATGGATATTACGATGTAATAATGACCTTTGTATCTGTGTACTTCATCTTAAACTATGGATGCTAGCATTTCGATCCAGGGACTAGCATTGCAATCACAAGGGCCTTTACCTTAAAGGGTGAGGTCTTACAATCCAGAATTTGCATTACATATTCAAGTACACAGTGGAAACATATACAAGGTAGATCTCCATCGTTCAAATGTGCCACAAGCGAACAATTGTTGAGTGGAGTCTCGCGACCTATGAATGATCATTCAGAAACGGAACAACCTGCAACATGAAACATTGCAGCCAAGAACGATCAGTACTTTGAATGTATTGTCAAGTATAACTAACAAGTACAAAGGATCTAGCAACTACATGCATATTTGGCTAGGTGGAGTTCAGGATCGTTTGCTAAAAGCAAGACAACCTTTCCCTACTTTTAAATTAGTTTCTTCTTTTTTTAAACAATCTCTCTAAGGACATACCAGCATAATCCCATGTAGAAACAAGACAGTTCAACTTTCGTATGCTCCTAAACCCATGTTCACCCATCAAGTTTTAGTAATTAAGAAATTTGGATGAGTGATATCTTCCAAACAGCTCCAGGCCCAGTTGCTCATAGTTGTCCGTAACCAGGGACACATCTAAGTACTTAGTTTAGACACACCCTGCAGGGGTTGTACACTTTACCCACATGACCCAGTCAATCCGCTCTTACCATTACACTCATTTTGTGCCATGGTAGGGAGAAAACCAAGAAAAAACATTTCAGAAGCAGAACCCTGAGCCCTCAGGACGGACGCATACCAACCTACATCCCCTACATCTGCTAGTCACGTTGGTTCAGGTTCCCACAACTTACTTAGTTATGCCAAATAATGACATGCGGCTGTACTGGAAGCTACTACACAAGAAACATATCCAACCTCTGAAGCCTAGGTGTGCTTTCCACAATAAACCATCCAAAAACATCAATCCATCACACCCAAGAGATTCATTAAATTCCAATTGTTTTCATTATAGCAAAACATTACTTTCCATAACATAATTAATCATGAATTCCCTTTTGCGTATCTAATAAGCATGGCTAAGGAACTATAATACGCTCAAAGGAATCAAGTCATGGAAGTATGGCAATCATGCTTGGGTGTCATAGCATAGCATAGTAGTAAAAACACCTACACATGCATCACTACTGAAAATCATACTACATGCATAAGAAAAATAGTAGGACATTTATGATAACTTTACTTTCCTTTGTTGGAGATGTAGTCGTTTAGATAAACCTCACAATATAAAAGATCGCGCTAGTCACAATCAGAAACGTTGCACTCCTCGCAATCTAGCGATTAGAGCAAAGCACAACAAACACACCATTCAAAACACTACAATTATGCACAATACAAGAAAACAATGATGAACAAATGCATGGATGAAAATTTAATATGTCACAATGGTTGTAGTTAGTTCTCTCAACAATACTAGAATGCATGATACATGCAGGAGATTATTTAATGCAATAAGTATTGATTATTAATTTTTGATTGCCAATATATGGGTGCTAATAGTTCCGTTGCAACTTCAGTTCTAGTTGTCGAATTAAATTTGGTTCTGGAGTGTACTAGATCGGGGTCATTATTACAAACCAGTAGCAATTGGATTCACCCTAAACGGAGTTGTATATCTTTTTATATGATTTAATTAGTGTTTAACAGAGTTTAAATCACTTAAATAGTTTACTTCGTCTAAAATTAATAATAAAACCATATCTGTAATATACACAAGATTATGATTCCAGGGACAGATTATTTATGTTTTTAAGGTCTACAAATAATTTACTATGAATTTTATACTCTAAAGTGACATTATTACTAATTAAATTATTACCATTTTACTATACTAAAGGGAATATGCCCTAAGAGGCAATAATAAAGTGTTTATTATGTGTATTCCAAGTATATGATAGATATTTATTTTGCATGCTATAATTGTATTAATACGGAAACGTTAATACATGTGTGTTTAATAAACAAACAGAAAGTTCCTAGTTATGCCTCGCTCATAAACTAGCTCGTTGTTTAACAAGATGATCAAGGTTTCCCGATCATGGACATTGGATGTTGTTAATAACGGGATCACAACATTAGTGTAATGGTGTGATGAACATTCATCCAAAGTATAGCATTACGATCAAATTCATTGAGTTTATAGTTCTATAACAACTTACGAAGTGATCCTAATCCTTAGACCATGAGATCATGTCAATCACTAACACCGGAAGAGTTTCTTGATGACATCAAACGTCACACCGTAACAGGGTGATTATAAAGATGGATTCATAACTAATAAAGTGTTATGTTGAGGCCCATGGATCGAGAGTGGAATTTGTTCATCCCGATGACAGATAGATATACTCTGGGCCCTCTCGGTGATATCACATTGGTTAGCTTGCAAGCAAGTGATTTGATCACTAGAATGTTATATCACGGGAACGAGAAAATAGTGCATGTTAGTAACGAGATCAAACTAGGTATGGAGATATCTATGATCGAATCTCGGACATGTAATATATCGTGAAACAAAGGGATTAAGATACTAGCGTAAAAGGTTCCGACGATCACAAGAAAGTCATCGTTGAATGTGTGGGAGCCAGTATGGGTCTCCTGATCCCGCTTCTGATTATTGATCCGATAGGGGTCTCGATCATGTCCGCATTATTCACGAACCGTAGGTGACACACTTAAGAGACACCGACATCCAATTGGATCAAAAGTTTCATGACGAAAGAATGAACAAGCGTAGGAATTTATTTCACTAGATACCGAAACAGGTTTTCGGGTGAAATTGCATAAAGTGGTTATGCATGTGAAATAGAATTCTAGCAAGGGGTTATTTGTGAATGTTTGTCATGAAAGTAATTGAAAAAATTCTGAATAAAATAAAAGAGTTTTATTTAATGAGAGTTTGCACTAAATTTGGTGGAAATTTAATGGCATGTTTGAGTGGAGGGATTTGAATGGATTTTTGTGAGTGGAGTGTCCACCCACATGAATGAAGGAGGGGAGGGGGCAGCACCCATGGCCGGAGGCCACCCCCTTGGGTGCCACCCTCCTCCTATAAAAGGCACCCCCTCTCCTCTCTCTCACACACACCTCCTCGTGAAGGATCTCTCTCCCCCTCTAGAATTTATCCCCCATGGTCTCGGACTAGCGAGATACATGTTCCCGGTGGCTATTCGGCAAGAAAGAGTTGTTCTTCCGCTGCATCGCTGGAGCGAGGAGGCGGAGGTTGCTCGGTGCCTCGAACGTGTGTGTGTGCACGGATGCGCTGCTGATTTGCGGCGCTAGGACTTCCTCTCGATCTTGAGATCGGCAAGAGATCGTTTACATCAACCACGAGTCGAACTCATTAAGCTTTGTCGGTATTCTAGGGTATGTTCTCTACGGATATACATCCACCCGTTGTTTGTATCTAGTAGATAGATCTTGGTACATAGTTCCCATCGTAGGAAATTTTTTGTTTTTTATGCTGCGAACGCTACAGTGGTATCAGAGCCAGATCTATGCGTAGATGCTTTAAACGGGTAGTACACATATGAGTATGTGGGCGATGATGATCATGTTGTTGCTCCTTAGTTGTAATTTTGGATATTGGTGGCATAGTGGGATGAAGCGGCCCGGACAAACTTTACATGTCCTCGCACATGAGACCTCTTCCACGCTTGACATGCAACTAGTTTGCATAAGTGGCTAGCGGGTGTCTGTCTCTCCTACTATAGTCAATATCTATTTTGCAACAAGTTGTCAACAATTTGGTTATCCTCATTGTGGTTCATGTTCCTAGGTAAGAACGGTTCTATCTCGAAAGCCCTAAGCCACGTAAAACTTGCAATGGATAAATTAGAGGCGTCTAGTTTAGATTGTTGCTGGGCTAGTGTTATGATATGGTGATGTTTTAAATAGAAGTATGAGATGATACTCTTACAACACACATACCGTGTAAACTCCATAGACCTTGGATTTACACATAAAGGTATGATAGTGATCATACCACGATGCACATGATAGAGATCATATGCGGGAACCATATCATTCCACTAATAAACATGTGATGTTTGATAGCATCTTATATTGCTTGTTTAGCGCTTTGTTAGCATAATAAGATGATCCCTCATTTAAATATCAAGATAAGAATGTGTTGTTCCTTTAGTATGCACCGATTATGTTTTCGTCGCTCTAAGACATCACGTGATGATCGGGTGTTCTTGGATCCACGACCATATTTCGGGTGTAAAACAGTTACACACACGAATACTAAGGTTCTTACTTGGCTAGCCTAGCATGTACAGACATGGCCTCGGAACACGGACCGAAAGGTTAAGCATGAGTCATATAGTAGATATGATGCCCATTTGATGCTCGCCTTTGAAGCTATATTGACTCACGTGATGATCGGACTTGGTGTAGTGGATTTGGTTCATGTAATCACCAAAATGGCACGAGGGATGTCGTTTTTTAGTGGGAGTTCATTCGTAATATGGATTAGTTGAAGTCAATCTATCATAAACGTAGTCTAAACTTTACAAATTATGTTGTAGATGGCACCACCTGCTTTTAATTTCAATGTGTTCATGGAGAAAGAGAAACTTGCAACGAACGGTAGAAACTTTACCGAATGGGCCATGAATTTGAGGATTCTCCTCTGTGCTGCACAAAAGCAATATGTGCTAGAAGCACCGCTAGGCCCCCCACCTTTTGAGGATGCCCCCGACGAGGAGAAGAATGTCTATCAGACTCGTCAGGAGGACCACAACTTAGTTCATTGTGGCATATTGTATGGGCTAGAGCCGGAACTTTGAAAGCGTTTCGAAAACGGCAATGCATTTGATAGAATGGGTGAGTTGAAAATGATTTTCGACACACATGCTGTTGTAGAGAGATACAATGCTTCAAAAAAGTTCTTTAGCTGCATGATGGAAGAGCACAGCTCCATTAGTGAGCATGTAATTGAGATGTCGGGTTACGCCGATAAGCTTGTGTCCTTGGGAATATCGATTCCCATTGACTTAGGCATCCATCGTGTTCTGCAGTCTCTGCCACCTAGATATAAGAGCTTTGTGATGAACTATAATATGCAAGGCATGAAGAAGTCTCTCCCCGAGCTTCTATCAATGCTTAAAACTGTAGAAGTGGAGATCAAAAAGGAACATCAAGTGTTGATGATCAATAGGAACACTGGTTTCAAGAAAGACAAGAAGGGAAAACGGAAGGGAAGTAAGGGCGGCAAGCCGATTGCCGTTCCTGAAAAGAAACCCCGATTTGGACCTAAGTCTGATACCGAGTGCTACTATTGCAAGGGGACTGGCCACTGGAAGCGCAACTGCCCCAAGTATTTGGCAGAAAAGAAGGTCGGCAAGGCAAACAAAGGTATATATGATATACATGTTATTGAGGTGTACTTGACTAGTGCTCGCAGTAGCACCTGGTTATTTGATACCGGTTCAGTTGCTAATATTTGTAACTCGAATCAGGGGCTGCGGAACAAGCGACCGCTAGCAAGGGGTGAGGTCAAGATGCGTGTCGGCAATGGATCAAGCATTGATGTGATTGCCGTCGGAACGCTACCTCTCCATTTGCCATCTGGATTAGTTATAAACTTGAATAATTGTTATCTGGTGCCTGCACTGAGCATGAACATTGTATCTGGATCATGTTTGATGCGAAGTGGTTATTCATTTAAATCCGAGAACAATGGTTGTTCTATTTATATGAATGAAATCTTTTGTGGTCATGCACCGATGATGAATGGTTTATTTCTATTAGATCTCGATGATAATGTTACACATATTCATAATGTTGATGCTAAAAGGATTAAACTTAATGATGATATATCCGCATATATGTGGCACTGCCGTCTAGGTCATATTGGCGTTAAACGCATGAAGAAGCTCCATTCAGATGGACTTTTGGAATCACTTGATTTTGAATCATTTGATACATGTGAGCCATGCCTTATGGGCAAGATGACTAGAACTCCGTTTTCCGGTTCAATGGAACGGGCGACAGATTTATTGGAAATCATACATTCTGATGTATGTGGTCCAATGAGTGTGTCGGCGCGAGGTGGATATCGTTATTTTCTTACTTTCACGGATGATTTGAGTAGATACGGTTATATCTACTTGATGAAACAACAGTCTGAAACCTTTGAAAAGTTCAAGGAATTTCAGAATGAAGTGGAAAATCATCGTAATAGAAAGATCAAATATCTACGGTCCGACCATGGAGGTGAGTATCTAAGTTACGAGTTTAGCACTCACATGAAAGAGTATGGAATTGTTTCACAACTCACACCTGCCGGAACACCACAGTGAAATGGTGTGTCGGAACGTCGTAATCGTACTTTATTAGATATGGTTCGATCTATGATGTTTCCGATGGACTTGACGTTGTCATTTTGGGGTTATGCACTAGAAACAGCTGCAGTCACTTTAAATCGGGCACCATCTAAATCCGTTGAAAAGACACCGTATGAATTGTGGTTTGGAAAAACCTAAGCTGTCATTTCTTAAAGTTTGGAGATGCGATGTTTATGTGAAGAAACTTCAACCGGATAAACTCAAACCCAAAGCGGAAAAATGCGTCTTCATAGGTGTAACACCCTCAGAATCGGCCCTATGCAAGTTTCAGCGCTTCCCGCCAAACCCGCATAGAAACGATTCAAAGGTGCCCACCAGGCACTTGCGTGCGGGTGGAAAACGAAGTAATATTATTACACAATAGTCCTCGATGGAACCCACAAAACATATATATACAACAGCGACTCAAAGAGTCAAGAATACAGATATACAATACAAAGATCCAAATCACCTTTAAAACGATATAGCGTCCGAGTACGGACAAGATGCAAATTGAGCTAAGAGCCCTGAAGAATAACCAATGGCGTCCATAACCCTGCCCAGGCCAAGCCGGAAGGGTAACCCTGCTAACGACGTCGATCTCAAAACCTGCTTAAACAAAAGGGGTGCCAACAAAGGGCAAAGGAAAAAGAGAGAGCGGTCAGTACTGAGGCCAGTACACGGCGAGGCTAGAATTCGGCGGTCCTCGCCTACATAGGTATGGTGGACTGAGCGGCAGCGCAGCGTGCACTAAACAACCTATAGAGACTCGATATAACTGTCGGCTACCAGAGAGGGATAAGAAAGTCCTATTCGGAACCATCTTGATACTACCACCAAACATACCCATCCCGGTTTTTCCCCCTCGAGACCAAACGAGGAAGTCAACCGAGGAACTCACACAGTTGGAAGTTTTATTCATTCTGTTATAGTTGCGGCAATTACTAGTCACATATAGATAGCATGAGTCATCCTGATATAATAAGCAGTGGGCTATTTTAGTTAACCATTCCGTTGTAGTTGCAACACTTACTAGTCAGATATAATTAGCATGTGATATCCCAAACCCAGCTGTTGTTGGCACTTTTATTTAGCCATTCCGTTGTAGTGGAGCTGATTACTAGTCATATCGGATACAAGTCAAATTATAACAATAAACTTTAGTTATAGTTGTCTATGATCGAGAACTGTGCTCCAAGTCGTCCATAACCGTGGACACGGATTCTCGAAAAGATTTAACCCTACAGGGGTGCACCAAAGTTTCCACACGCACCTACACCCTTGTTGTCGGATCAGGTAGGTACAAGATCACAAAACATACACCCAACGGTATGTCGACGGGGTTTCGGACATGACGTTTCCCAGACCCAAAGCAAGCACGGGGGGCCACCCCACTAAGCTACCCGCAACGAAGTTGGCCGGCTCCGAAACGGACCCAGGGTTTGCGTCAGTGGCTGTAAACGACTGGGAACCCGAAAGTGTGACTGGGCTTGTCGATACCGCGAAAACACTCCGCTTCCCTAAACAGTACAGGTGCATTCCTCGCACAATTTTAAATAAAGCAGTAAAGCATGGCATAAGTATAGGATAGTAATAAAGCTCCAAACTACTTTGTGGCCCCCAGTACAGTACTTGGAATCAGGTACTAAATCGATGGGGGTGCCCACACACCCGACCTGTGGTTAGCGCGCTCGATCTCGGAACAGGTGTCAAGAACTCGGGGTCCTACGGGACACCAGTGAGCGGTTAAAATCCAAATATTGTCTATTACCCACCGGTGCCTCTGCATTTACCTACTTTCAATTTTAGTTATTAAACAATAATTAAAGTCTTGATCATCTCCAACATTAAACATGCGGCAATACTCCAACAACTGTGGTACTTGACGACACGCAACAGCACTTGAGCAAGCGACTACGACGCGCAAGTCCAACTATCTACCAAACAACAGGTAATAGGATGTGTCCAAGGCAATATAAGGCTGCAAGGGATATCACGGGTACGAAAACTAGAGCAACGCAACACAGATAGCAATAGATCAACAGGAGGGAATAAATACTATAAAAGTAAGATAGGTAGAAAGGGGGAGGTGCTCGCCTGAAAACATTGCCGAAGGTTCATCCGAAGATCGGGTCGACACTCGCATCAACTCATCGGCCTTATCCACGAAGAACCAAAACACTAAAGGAAACACCGGATGCACTATTTAATACAACGGCAGAAGATCGGGCATGATGCATGTATGATGCATGACATGGCAAAGGATGCGATGCAATTAGGCAATATTAAGCGAAACCGAGGTTCCGACAATTAATTATTAAGTTCGTGTTGTTTAGATACCCCGCAATTTAAATGTTGACTTAACAAGGAAAATATGACAACGGTTCGATGCACAAATTTAAATGGGGCCAATATAAACTAGATTTGCCCGCATATGGGCCCCATATTTAATTATAAGGTGAATCGGCATAAGGCCCCCAACCCACATGAGATGTGTGCAAGCATGAATAATTATATGCAACAATTTTATAGATGACAATTATAAAAATATGGGTAGGATAGGGGTCACACGTCGGGATATCGACGGGTGGCTTGGAGAGGTTCGGGTTCGGTCTCCCGGGGTCGGGTTTGGTCTTCAGATTCTGCAAAAAGGAGACCTCGACGTTCCGTGTAGAAGGCCTTCGATCATCGGGTCTGGGGTCTATGGTTCCATGAAGGAGAGCTCGGGTCGTCGGCTCCGTGAAGGGGAACTTGTCCGTGACGGAGAACTTGGTGTTCCGACTTCCACGTCCCATGGCCAAACTTGTGTTCTCAGAGACGGTCTTCGAGTGGACGAAGTGGATCTTCAAAAGATCCTTCTCATTGGTCCTTGCCAGATCAGCTGGCTTCGGGAGGCAGACGACGTTTCACCGGAGCGGCGGCCACGAGATGCTAACGCGTAGCTGCTGGCCAGGACTGGAGGCATGCACGACACACGCAAGAGAGAGCACAAACGCTTGAGACCCAAAACAAACGCACACGCGAATGGTGGGACGGCGGCGGAAACAGAACAGAGAGGCGGACGCGGCCTTGTAGCAGCAGGTGGGTCACGGGGAGGACCGTTGGTGTTGCAGGAGCCAGGACGGCGGAGGTCTCGCAGAGGGCGCCATGGAAAGAGGCGGCAACGGCGACGTACATGAGCCGCACGGGGTGGTGACGTCCTGCGGCGGAAGGCGGCGAATGAAGGCGAGCAGGGCCCGCAGGACGAAGCAGATGCGAGGCACCGTCGCTGCTAAGATGACACGAGGCAGACAAGGTGGTGACCGACGGCGGCCGGAAGGGCTCCGTGTCGGGGAGACGCAGACGAGGTGGGCAGAGGAGGCTGGGCTCGAAGTGGATGATGGCGGAGGCGGCGGCCTGGTGCCCTAGACGACGAGGAGAAGCGATGGCCTGTGGCCGGAGGAGGCCAGCGGCAGGGGGTTTTGAGGTAGGAAGAGGGCGCGGCCAGGGGACGCGCGACGCCGATGCAGAGGAGGCCGACACAGGGTTGGCAGGGTCGGGCTCTGGCGGAGGAGCTCGAGAGGGATCGAGGTAGGGATGGGGCGGAGCGCTCGGCGACATAGAATATTGAGGGGACGGGGGCTCGGGAAGGAGGCGAGAGGAGGAGGCGTGGTGGCGGCGGGGTGGTTCTCGCGATGGGGAAAGGGAACGAGCGGGGATGGCGGCGGGGATCAAGGAAGGGGACGAACGAACGGGAGTGGGGGGACGTGGTCGGGAGGTGGGTGCGCAGTTGGTGAGGAGCGGGGTCATGGGTGGGGTCGGCCTGGCAGGAGCGGCCAGGCTGGCGGCAGACCGCAGGTAGGAGTGGTGGCGCGTCTGTCCAGCGGCTGAGGTGGCGCACAAGGGTTGTAGGGAGGATAGGGCCAGGGTGAGGTGGCGACCGGTGATTGGCTGGGGTGAGGTGGCTGGGGATGGGTAGATTAGGATTAGGTGGGAAAAGGTTTGGGTAGTCTGGTTTTGCACTGGGGGTGGTCGACTGGGTCGGATCGGCCCGGTACGGCTGCCCCTAAAAATAAAATAAATATTTTATTATTTAAAATGGGGCGTTTGAAAACCGTTGGTAGACGAAACAAAATATTCCGGAGACCCGAGTTTTAATTTGGATAAAGACGGGAGTATTTAGAAAACAAAACTAGGCGTTTCGAAAATAGTTTAGACAAAAACCATGCATGATGATGACGATGCTCAAATGCAATGTGGCATGATGACATGAGCATGGGGTCACGATGATGCAATGCACAAAAATAACGCGATTTTCTAGTAGTGGTTTTTGCGGGATGCCACAATTCGACACCACTAACAATGGATCTCGCCCTCGAGATCCGCCTCATGGTACCGGGAAGAAGGGCGGCGATCTGAATCTCCTCGCATCGTGTAGATCCTCGCGACACCACTAACAAGAGGTCGTTGTCCGTGATCGTCGAGAGAACACTCCGGGAACAAAAGGTCGAAGGTAGAGGTATCAACAAATAAAGCCACCTCTAGCTTCGATAGAAAGAGGGAACCGATGCATTCTCATCCACTTCAATGTACAAAAGCGAATAGAAGGGGTAGTCGGCATGGGGGCCAATCCATCACGCACCCAAACTATTACTCCGCACAATCAGTAGAAAAGCGTGCAACCATTTTTCGGAATCAGACTGAAGATCTTGACAATCGAGGTTCGGAACAAAGGAGTGATGCAGGCTCTGCATCGGACCTGGCGTAGAGGATGTAGTCGTGTCGGAAAACACCAGAAGGCACAACAAGGAACAGAGAGAAATCCAACAGATGAAGGATTCCTCAGATAGCATGAAGACCAGATGTAGCAACACCGTTACCAAAGGAGGAAGCGAAACCCTGAAGGTACGATGGAACCCAACCACGAGAAATCCTGGACTCGAAGAGAGAGAAGAGAGCAGATTCAAAAAACGCAGAGGTGAGAGGAGAGCAGCAGAGGGGTAAGGAGTAAAATCAGACCTAATCAGAACTATCCAACCGATTTTGCAAAAATAGTTTTGACACTCTACTTCGGCCGTTAGCTAGGTTATCCTACAGGCTGGACTAGTGGGGTATCGTAACTGCTGAGCTCTGATACCACTCTGTAACACCCTCATAATCGGCCCTATGCAAGTTTCAGCGCTTCCCCCCAAACCCGCATAGAAACGATTCAAAGGTGCCCACCAGGCACTTGCGTGCGGGTGGAAAACGAAGTAATATCATTACACAATAGTCCTCGATGGAACCCACAAAACATATATATACAACAGCGACTCAAAGAATCAAGAATACAGATATACAATACAAAGATCCAAATCACCTTTAAAACGATATAGCGTCC
Source organism: Avena sativa (assembly GCA_916181665.1). NCBI lineage: Eukaryota > Viridiplantae > Streptophyta > Magnoliopsida > Poales > Poaceae > Avena > Avena sativa. Next base: position 12,236,720 of record OV702282.1, on the reverse strand, counting down.
GAGTATGGACAAGATGCAAATTGAGCTAAGAGCCCTGAAGAATAACCAATGGCGTCCATAACCCTGCCCAGGCCAAGCCGGAAGGGTAACCCTGCTAACGACGTCGATCTCAAAACCTGCTTAAACAAAAGGGGTGCCGACAAAGGGCAAAGGAAAAAGAGAGAGCGGTCAGTACTGAGGCCAGTACACGGCGAGGCTAGAATTCGGCGGTCCTCGCCTACATAGGTATGGTGGACTGAGCGGCAGCGCAGCGTGCACTAAACAACCTATAGAGACTCGATATAACTGTCGGCTACCAGAGAGGGATAAGAAAGTCCTATTCGGAACCATCTTGATACTACCACCAAACATACCCATCCTGGTATTTCCCCCTCGAGACCAAACGAGGAAGTCAACCGAGGAACTCACACAGTTGGCAGTTTTATTCATTCTGTTATAGTTGCGGCAATTACTAGTCACATATAGATAGCATGAGTCATCCTGATATAATAAGCAGTGGGCAGTTTTAGTTAACCATTCCGTTGTAGTTGCAACACTTACTAGTCAGATATAATTAGCATGAGATATCCCTAACCCAGCAGTTGTTGGCACTTTTATTTAGCCATTCCGTTGTAGTGGAGCTGATTACTAGTCATATCGGATACAAGTCAAATTATAACAATAAACTTTAGTTATAGTTGTCTATGATTGAGAACTGTGCTCCAAGTCGTCCATAACCGCGGACACGGCTTCTCGAAAAGATTTAACCCTGCAGGGGTGCACCAAAGTTTCCACACGCACCTACACCCTTGTTGTCGGATCAGGTAGGTACAAGATCACAAAACATACACCCAACGGTATGTCGACGGGGTTTCGGACACGACGTTTCCCAGACCCAAAGCAAGCACGGGGGGCCACCCCACTAAGCTACCCGCAACGAAGTTGGCCGGCTCCGAAACGGACCCAGGGTTTGCGTCAGTGGCTGTAAACGACTGGGAACCCGAAAGTGTGACTGGGCTTGTCGATACCGCGAAAACACTCCGCTTCCCTAAATAGTACAGGTGCATTCCTCGCACAATTTTAAATAAAGCAGTAAAGAATGGCATAAGTACAGGATAGTAATAAAGCTCCAAACTACTTTGTGGCCCCCAGTACAGTACTTGGAATCAGGTACTAAATCGATGGGGGTGCCCACACACCCCACCTGTGGTTAGCGCGCTCGATCTCGGAACAGGTGTCAAGAACTCGGGGTCCTACGGGACACCAGTGAGCGGTTAAAATCCAAATATTGTCTATTACCCACCGGTGCCTCTGCATTTACCTACTTTCAATTTTAGTTATTAAACAATAATTAAAGTCTTGATCATCTCCAACATTAAACATGCGGCAATACTCCAACAACTGTGGTACTTGACGACACGCAACAGCACTTGAGCAAGCGACTACGACGCGCAAGTCCAACTATCTACCAAACAACAGGTAATAGGATGTGTCCAAGGCAATATAAGGCTGCAAGGGATATCACGGGTACGAAAACTAGAGCAACGCAACACAGATAGCAATAGATCAACAGGAGGGAATAAATACTATAAAAGTAAGATAGGTAGAAAGGGGGAGGTGCTCGCCTGAAAACATTGCCGAAGGTTCATCTGAAGATCGGGTCGACACTCGCATCAACTCATCGGCCTTATCCGCGAAGAACCAAAACACTAAAGGAAACACCGGATGCACTATTTAATACAACGGCAGAAGATCGGGCATGATGCATGTATGATGCATGACATGGCAAAGGATGCGATGCAATTAGGCAATATTAAGCGAAACCGAGGTTCCGACAATTAATTATTAAGTTCGTGTTGTTTAGATACCCCGCAATTTAAATGTTGACTTAACAAGGAAAAATATGACAACGGTTCGATGCACAAATTTAAATGGGGCCAATATAAACTAGATTTGCCCGCATATGGGCCCCATATTTAATTATAAGGTGAATCGGCATAAGGCCCCCAACCCACATTAGATGTGTGCAAGCATGCATAATTATATGCAACAATTTTATAGATGACAATTATAAAAATATGGGTAGGATAGGGGTCACATGTCGGGATATCGACGGGTGGCTTGGAGAGGTTCGGGTTCGGTCTCCCGGGGTCGGGTTTGGTCTTCAGATTCTGCAAAAAGGAGACCTCGACGTTCCGTGTAGAAGGCCTTCGATCATCGGGTCTGAGGTCTGTGGTTCCATGAAGGAGAGCTCGGGTCGTCGGCTCCGTGAAGGGGAACTTGTCCGTGACGGAGAACTTGGTGTTCCGACTTCCACGTCCCATGGCCAAACTTGTGTTCTCAGAGACGGTCTTCGAGTGGACGAAGTGGATCTTCAAAAGATCCTTCTCATTGGTCCTTGCCAGATCAGCTGGCTTTGGGAGGCAGACGACATTTCACCGGAGCGGCGGCCACGAGATGCTAACGCGTAGCTGCTGGCCAGGACTGGAGGCATGCATGACACACGCAAGAGAGAGCACAAACGCTTGAGACCCAAAACAAACGCACACGCGAATGGTGGGACGGCGGCGGAAACAGAACAGAGAGGCGGACGCGACCTTGTAGCAGCAGGTGGGTCACGGGGAGGACCGTCGGTGTTGCAGGAGCCAGGACGGCGGAGGTCTCGCAGAGGGCGCGATGGACAGAGGCGGCAACGGCGACGTACATGAGCCGCGCGGGGTGGTGACATCCTGCGGCGGAAGGCGGCGAATGAAGGCGAGCAGGACCCGCAGGACGAAGCAGATGAGAGGCACCATCGCTGCTAAGATGACACGAGGCAGACAAGGTGGTGTCCGACGGCGGCCAGAAGGGCTCCGTGTCGGGGAGACGTAGACGAGCTTGGCAGAGGATGCCGGGCTCGAAGCGGATGATGGCGGTGGCGGCGGCCTGGTGCCCTAGACGACGAGGAGAGGCGACGGCCTGTGGCCGGAGGAGGCCAGCAGCAGGGTGTTTTGAGGTAGGAAGAGGGCGCGGCCAGGGGACGCGCGACGCCGATGCAGAGGAGGCCGACGCAGGGTTGGCAGGGTCGGGCTCTGGCGGAGGAGCTCGAGAGGGATCGAGGTAGGGATGGGGCGGAGCGCTCGGCGGCAGAGAATACTGAGGGGACAGGGGCTCGGGAAGGAGGCGAGAGGAGGAGGCGTGGTGGCGGCGGGGTGGTTCTCGCGATGGGGAAAGGGAACGAGCGGGGATGGCGGCGGGGATCAAGGAAGGGGATGAACGAATAGGAGTGGGGGGACGCGGTCGGGAGGTGGGTGCGCAATTGGTGAGGAGCGGGGTCATGGGTGGGGTCGGCCTGGCAGGGATCGGCCAGGCTGGCGGCGGACCGCAGGTAGGAGTGGTGGCGCGTCTGTCCAGCGGCTGAGGTGGCGCACAAGGGTTGGAGGGAGGATAGGGCTAGGGTGAGGTGGCGACCGGTGATTGGCTGGGGTGAGGTGGCTGGGGATGGGTAGATTAGGATTAGGTAGGAAAAGGTTTGGGTAGTCTGGTTTTGCACTGGGGGTGGTCGACTGGGTCGGATCGGCCCGGTACGGCTGCCCCTAAAAATAAAATAAATATTTTATTATTTAAAACGGGGCGTTTGAAAACCGTTGGTAGACGAAACAAAATATTCCGGAGACCCGAGTTTTAATTTGAATAAAGACGGGAGTATTTAGAAAACAAAACTAGGCGTTTCGAAAATAGTTTAGACAAAAACCATGCATGATGATGACGATGCTCAAATGCAATGTGGCATGATGTAACACCCTCAGAATCGGCCCTATGCAAGTTTCAGCGATTCCCGCCAAAACCCGCATAGAAACGATTCAAAGGTGCCCACCAGGCACTTGCGTGCGGGTGGAAAACAAAGTAATACCATTACACAATAGTCCTCGATGGAACCCACAAAACATATATATACAACAGCGACTCAAAGAGTCAAGGATACATATATACAATACAAAGATCCAAATCACCTTTAAAACGATATAGCGTCCGAGTATGAACAAGATGCAAATTGAGCTAAGAGCCCTGAAGAATAACCAATGGCGTCCATAACCCTGCCCAGGCCAAGCCGGAAGGGTAACCCTGCTAACGACGTCGATCCCAAAACCTGCTTAAACAAAAGGGGTGCCGACAAAGGGCAAAGGAAAAAGAGAGAGCGGTCAGTACTGAGGCCAGTACACGGCGAGGCTAGAATTCGGCGGTCCTCGCCTACATAGGTATGGTGGACTGAAGCGGCAGCGCGGAATGCACTAAACAACCTATAGAGACTCGATACAACTAGCGGCTATCAGAGAGGGGTAAGAAAGACCTATTCGGAACCAACCTGATACTACCACCAAACATACCCATCCTGGTATTTCCCCCTCAAGACCAAACGAGGAAGTCAACCGAGGAACTCACACAGTTGGCAGTTTTATTCATTATGTTATAGTTGCGGCAATTACTAGTCAAATAAAGATGGCATGAGTCATCCTGATATAATAAGCAGTGGGCAGTTTTAGTTAACCATTCCGTTGTAGTTGCGACACTTACTAGTCAGATACAATTAGCATGAGATATCCCAAACCCAGCAGTTGTTGGTACTTTTATTTAGCCATTCCGTTGTAGTGAAGCTGATTACTAGTCATATCGGATACAAGTCAAATTATAACAGTAAACTTTAGTTATAGTTCTCTATGATCGAGAACTGTGCTCCAAGTCATCCATAACCGCGGACACGGCTTTTCGAAAAGATTTAACCATGCAGGGGTGCACCAAAGTATCCACACGCACTTCGACCCTTTATGCCAGATCAGTTAACATACACCCATCGGTATGTCGGCGGGGCCTAAGTCATGACGTTTCCCAGACCCAAAGCAAGTACATGGGGGCCACCCCACTAAGCTACCCGCAACGAAGTCGGCCGGTCTCCAAGACGGACTCCGGGTTTGCGTCAATGGCTGTAAACGACTGGGAACCCGAAAATGAGACTGGGCTTGTCGATACCGCGAAAACACTCCGCTTACCTAAACAGTACAGGTGTAGTACCTCGCGCAATTTAAATTAAGCAGTAAAGCATGGCATAAGTACAGAATAGTAATAAAGCCCCAAACTACTTGTGGCCCCCGGTACAATACTTTGAAATCAGGTACTAATCGATGGGGGTGCCCATACACCCCACGTGTGGTTAGCACGCTCGATCTCGGAACAGGTGTCAAGAACTCGGGGTCCTACGGGACACTAGTGGGCGGTTAACAACCAAATAACAACTATTGCCCACCGGTGCCTCTGCATTTACCTACTTTCAATTTTAGTTATTAAACAATAATTAAAGCCATGATCATCTCCAACATTAAACATGCGGCAATACTCCAACAACTGTGGTACTTGACGACACACAACAGCACTTGAGCAAGCGACTACGACGCGCAGGTCCAGCTATCTACCAAACAACAGGTAATAGGATGTGTCCAAGGCAATATAAGGCTGCAAGGGATTTCCCGGTTACGAAAACTAGAGCATCGCAACACAGATAGCAATAGATCAACAGGAGGAAATAAAAACTATAAAAGTAAAATAGGTAGAAAGGGGGAGAATGCTCGCCTGAAAACGTTGCCGAAGGTTCATCCGAAGATCGGGTCGACACTCGCATCAACTCATCGGCCTAACCGTGAAGAAGCAAAGCACTAGAAGAAACACCGGATGGACTATTTAATACTACGGTAGAAAATCGGGCATGATGCATGTATGATGTATGACATGGCAAAGGTGCGATGCATTAAGGCAATATTAAGCGGAAACCGGGGTCCCGACATTTATTATTAGGTTCGAGTTATTTATCTACCCCGCAAATTAAATGTTGTATTAGCAAGACCAAACATGGCTTCGGTTCGCTATGCCAATTTAATTGAAGTCTGGAATAAGACAAAGATATCCCGCATATAGACTCCATATTTAATTATTAGATGATTCGACAAAATATCCCCATACAAATAAATATGTATGCGATCATGAACAATTTATATGCAACAAGTCATAATAACATATTATAAAAATATGAGTCTTGGATAGGGTTCACACATGCTGGATCGAAGATCTTGGGGGTTCGATGTGGTTCGGGGTTCGACGGGAAGGCAAGGTTCGGTTCGATGAGATCGGTCTTGGCATTCGGGAAGAAGAACTTGGCGTCCGAGAGACGATCTTGTCGCATCCGCGGTCGTCGGGTCGTGTCGTCGGTCTTGTCGTTTCACGGCGGAGATCTTGGTGTCCCGGGTCTCGGCGTCTTCGGATCCGAGAGGGAGAACTTGGCGTGTCGGGTTCGGTCTTCGAATCCATGTAGTAGACCTTGACAGTTCCATGTCGACGACCTTGGCGTTTCAGGATGAAGATCTTGACGGTGTCGATGGGAATATAGTTAGAGGTGTGGTTACCGAGTGTAGGTCTCGAACATGAGCATTCACACCACCTGGCATGCAGCTAGACGAAACGATGTACAACTGCAAGCTCCTGGGACATGCACGAGGTAGCACCAGAACACAACAATAACATCATGCAAAGCAGTAGAGTCCAAGGAAAGGGCGACAAGGGCTCTGCACCACGATGCCAGAGATGACCGACATGGAGGCTCAGACGCAGCGGGCTCGGGACGCTGGTCGGAGACGGCGCCCACAGAAACGAGGTCGGCGACACGGTCGTCGGTGGACGCACGCACGAGGCCGATGCTGCAGACAACAAGGCCGGCGGCGGTTGCAGACGATGTCGGGGCCGACGGCAGCGGCGCTCGCGACGGATGTTGGCGGCCAGAAGTGGAGGTAGAGGGAGGACTGGCGGTGGCATCGGGGTGGGGCCGGGCTGCAGAGCGGCGCCCACAACAGAGGACACAGGCGCTGGTCGATGGAGCTCGACGAGCGGTGGTGACCTCGATGACAGAGGGCAGCCAGGGCCAGGCCGACGGAGAGGCGAGCTCCAGGGAGGACCCGCGGCGGCAGGTGCTCGGTGGAGGTCAGGGGAGAGGAGGGCGACGGGCTCGGGGGGTGGTGGGCCAGGTAGCGGGGCGGTGGCGTGCTGGCGGGCTCGAGGCGGCGGGGTTGGTGATGAACGGCCGGTGGCGGCGGTTGCCGAGCCCGACGAGGCGAGGAGGAGGCGCAGCGCGGCGGAGGGGAGAGAGGTCGGACTGCCCCGCCGCGGTTTGGTGGTAGTATCAGGTTGGTTCCGAATAGGTCTTTCTTACCCCTCTCTGATAGCCGCTAGTTGTATCGAGTCTCTATAGGTTGTTTAGTGCATGGCGCGCTGCCGCTTCAGTCCACCATACCTATGTAGGCGAGGACCGCCGAATTCTAGCCTCGCCGTGTACTGGCCTCAGTACTGACCGCTCTCTCTTTTTCCTTTGCCCTTTGTCGCCACCCCTTTTGTTTAAGCAGGTTTTGGGATCGACATCGTTAGCAGGGTTACCCTTCTGGCTTGGCCTGGGCAGGGTTATGGACGCCATTGGTTATTCTTCAGGGCTCTTAGCTCAATTTGCATCTTGTCCGTACTCGGACGCTATATCGTTTTAAAGGTGATTTGGATCTTTGTATTGTATATCTGTATCCTTGAGTCTTTGGGTCGCTGTTGTATATATATGTTTTTTGGGTTCCATCGAGGACTATTGTGTAATGGTATTACTTCGTTTTCCACCCACACGCAAGTGCCTTGTGGGTACCTTTGAATCGTTTCTATGCGGGTTTTGGCGGGAAGCGCTGAAACTTGCATAGGGCCGATTCTGAGGGTGTTACACATGATGACATGAGCATGGGGTCACGATGATGCAATGCACAAAAATAACGCGATTTTCTAGTAGTGGTTTTTGCGGGATGCCACAATAGGATACCCTAAGGAAACTATTGGGTATTCCTTCTATCACAGATCAGAGGGCAAAGTTTTTGTTGCCAAGAATGGATCCTTTCTAGAGAAAGAGTTTCTCGCGAAAGGTGTGAGTAGTCGAAAGGTAGAACTCGAAGAGGTTATTGAACCTTCTCTTCAAAGTATGGCGAGTAGCGCAACACCGGAAGTCGTTCCGGAGTTGGCTCCACCAGTTGAAGAGGGAACTAATGATAATGATCATGAAACTCCAAAAGAGAATACTACCGAACCTCGCAGGTCTAGCAGGACGTGTGCAGCTCCCGAGCTGTACGGAAATCCTGTCATGAATTTCATGGTTGATGAAAATGATGACCCTGCGACGTATGAAGAAGCAATGATGAGCCCAGATTCCAACAAATGGGTAGAAGCCATGAAATCCGAGATGGAATCCATGTATGAAAATCAAGTTTGGAACTTGGTGGAATTACCTCACGACCGAAAGGCCGTGGAAAACAAATGGATTTTCAAAAGGAAAACTGATGCTGATGGTAATGTGACCATCTATAAAGCTCGACTTGTCGCAAAGGGGTTTCGACAAATTCAAGGAGTTAACTACGATGAGACATTCTCTATCGTAGCGATGCTAAAGTCAGTTAGGATTATGTTAGCAATTGCTGCATATTTTGATTATGAGATATAGAAGATGGATGTCAAAACCGCGTTTCTTAATGGTAATATTGAAGAAGAGTTGTATATGATACAACCAAAGGGTTTTGTCGATCCTCAGGATGCTAACAAGGTGTGCAAGCTTCAGCGATCCATCTATGGATTGAAGCAAGCATCACGAAGTTGGAATCTCCGCTTTGATGAGGTGATCAAAGAGTTTGGATTTATCCAAACTTATGGAGAAGCTTGTATTTACAAGAAAGTGAGTGGGAGCAATGTGGCATTTCTGGTATTATATGTGGATGACATATTATTGATCGAAAATGATATAGATCTTTTAAACAATGTTAAAAGTTATCTAAACAACAAATTTTCAATGAAGGACCTAGGTGAAGCGTCATACATATTAGGCATAAAGATCTATAGAGATAGATCTAGGCGCCTAATAGGGCTATCGCAAAGTACATACCTTGATATGATTTTAAAGAAGTTTAAAATGGACGGAAGTAAGAAGGGGTTCTTACCTATGTTGCAAGGCAAGACATTGAGTAAGACTCAAAGTCTGGCTTCGGCGGAAGAAAGAGAGATAATGGACAAAGTCCCCTATGCTTCGGCCATAGGCTCTATAATGTACGCCATGCTATGTACGAGACCGGATGTGGCACATGCTATTAGTTTGACTAGTAGGTACCAATCGGATCCAGGTTCGAAACACTGGATAGCGATCAAGAATATCCTTAAGTACTTACGAAGAACTAAGGATATGTTTCTTGTATACGGAGGTGAAGAAGAGCTCGTCGCTAAGTGTTATGCTGACGCTAGCTTTGACACCGATCCAGATGACTCTAAGTCTCAATCCGGATACGTATTTCTCATGAATGGTGGAGCGGTTAGTTGGAGGAGCTCCAAACAACCTGTGGTGGCGGGATTAACAACGGAGGCCGAATATGTTGCTGCTTCGGAAGCGGCTCAGGAAGCAGTTTGGATGAAGGAGTTCATATCCGAACTAGGAATGGTTGCAAACGCGTTGGACCCAATGGTGATCAATTGTGACAACAATGGTGCCATTGCCAATGCCAAAGAGCCAAGGTCTCACAAGCATTCCAATCATATTAAGCACCGGTTTAACTCCATCCGCGAGCATGTCAAGGATGGAGATATAAAGATTTGTAAAGTACACACGAATCTCAATGTAGCAGATCTGTTGACTAAAACTCTCCCTAGAGCAAAACATGATCAACACCAGAACTCAATGGATGTTAGATTTATCACTATGTAATTAGATTATTGTCTCTAGTGCAAGTGGGAGACTGAAGGGAATATGCCCAGAGAGGCAATAATAAAGTGTTTATTATGTGTATTCCAAGTATATGATAGATGTTTATTTTGCATGCTATAAATGTATTAATACGGAAACTTTAATACATGTGTGTTTAATAAACAAACAGAAAGTTCCTAGTTATGCCTCTCTCATAAACTAGCTCGTTGATTAACAAGATGATCAAGGTTTCCTGATCATGGAAATTGGATGTTGTTAATAATGGGATCACAACATTAGTGTAATGGTGTGATGAACATTCGTCCGAAGTATATCATTACGATCAAAGTCATTGAGTTTATATTGCTATAACAACTTACGAAGTGATCCTAATCCCTAGACCATGAGATCATGTCAATCAATAACACCGGAAGAGTTTCTTGATAACATCAAACGTCACACCGTAACAGGGTGATTATAAAGATGGATTCAGAACTAATAAAGTGTTATGTTGAGGCCCATGGATCGAGAGTGGAATTTGTTCATCCCGATGACGGATAGATATACTCTGGGCCCTCTCGGTGATATCACATTGGTTAGCTTGCAAGCAAGTGATTTGATCACTAGAATGTTATATCACGGGAACGAGAAAAGAGTGCATGTCAGTAACGAGATCAAACTAGGTATGGAGATACCGATGATCGAATCTCGGACATGTAATATATCGTGAAACAAAGGGATTAAGATACTAGCATAAAAGGTTTCGACAATCACAAGAAAGTCATCATTGAATGTGTGGGAGTCAGTATGGGTCTCCAGACCCCGCTTCTGATTATTGATCCGAGAGGGGTCTCGATCATGTCCGCATTATTCACGGAGCATATGGTGACATACTTAAGAGACACCGACATCCAATTGGAGCAAAAGTTTCATGCCGAAAGAATGAACAAGCGCAGGAATTTATTTCACTAGATACCGAAACAGGTTTTCGGGTGAAATTGCATAAAGTGGTTATGCATGTGAAATAGAATTCTAGCAATGGGTTATTTGTGAATGTTTGTAATTAAATTAATTGACAAAATTCTGAATAAAATAAAAGAGTTTTATTTAATGAGAGTTTGAATTAAATTTGGTGGAAATTTAATGGCATGTTTGAGTGGGATTTTGAGTGGAGGGATTTTAATGGATTTTTTTGAGTGGAGTGTCCACCCACATGAATGAAGGAAGGGAGGGGGCAGCCCCCATGGTCGGCGGCCACACCCTTGGGTGCCCCCCTCCTCCTATAAAAGGCACCCCCTCTCCTCTCTCTCACACACACCTCCTCGTGAAGGATCTCTCTCCCCCTCTAGAATTTATCCCCCATTGTCTCGGACTAGCGAGATACATGTTCCCGGTGGCTATTCGGCAAGAAAGAGTTGTGCTTCCGCTGCATCGCTGGAGCAAGGAGGCGGAGGTTGCTCGGTGCCTCGAACGTGTGTGCGAGGACGGATGCGCTGCTGATTTGCGGCGCTAGGACTTCCTCTCGATCTTGAGATCGGCAAGAGATCGTCTACATCAACCACAAGTCGAACTCGTTAAGATTTTTCATTCTTCAAGGGTATATTCTCTACGGATATACATCCGCCCGTTGTTTGTATCTAGTAGATAGATCTTGGTACATAGTTCCCATCGTAGGAAAAATTTTGTTTTCTATGCTGCGAACCCTACAAATACTACAGTCATTATACAAGGTAAAAGTTGGATCTAACAGTATATTAATGTTGTATATGTAATTATGAATCCAGAGACACTTTATTTGTATTTTTATGATCTACAGATAATTTAGTATAATTTATTTAGTCTGAAGTTCCCATCAAACTATTTAAATTATTACATTAAATATATACCGTACATGTCAGATCTAATAGCACAATAATATTCTACATATTTTTCTGAATCCATAGGTATATTATTTACTATTTTTGGACATGTATTCAATTTAATATGAATTTTACAAGATATGCCTATTTTCTGCAAATTTTAATTCAATTAAACTCGCAGTTGACTGCGCTAACTGAGGTGCTGACCTGTTGATGACGTGTACACCGACAGAGCAGTGACGCTGCACGCTGACTGTGTTGCCACAGGTCGAAGCCTGAGTGTATGGTACCCCTACACCGATCAATCTAATCTGGGTCATTCCTATGAGGTCTGACGGCCTGGAAAGATTGCTTCCTGCTCACTGGACTTGCAACATGGACAACAGCGGTAGATGGCGGCTTGGGTGGTGGCAACTGGTGGTGCAACTGGTGATCTCCAGAGAAGGGAGGGTGCACGACGAGGAGCGCACGAGGATGGTGAGGTCTATGGTGGACACGGAGACGTCCCTTACTTCCTGGAATGGCCACGGCGTGCGGATGGAGTGGAGGCGGGTCGGTGATGCTCCGACGCCTTCATGTGCATGTATTGGTGTTTTGCGGAAGAGGGAAAATGGTTGAGGGGATGCGGTACAACAAGGGAGAGACGATGGACGGGAGAAGAGGGATCGGGTGCTTGGAACCACCGGTGCGAGGTCGATCTGAAGAGGCCAACAGTGGCGAGATCCCGACCTCGAGTTCGGGAGAGCTAGGGTTCGGAACTTGGAGAAAAAAGAGGGGGCTCGATAGCGGAAAAATATATGGAGGAGGTGGCGTGCGCAAGGGGCAGAAATCCTATCGAAATCAAGCGATTTTCAGGGGAAATCGGTCGGGAGGAGGCAGCCGTGTTCTTGCTGGTCTCCACACCGGAGGTTGGGGTTGATGGGGCGGGGCCCACACGTAGAGAGAGGGGAGAACGGGCTGGCGGCTGGCGTAAGATGGGCTGGCCCATTCGGCAGCTGCATTGCGCAGTTCGCGGCTGGCGGGGTGAGCGGCGGGTAACGGGGGACTAGGTGGGCCGATCCGCGGGGTGGTCCGGCTGAGTAGTTAGGTTTAGTTCGTTTTTTTCCTTTTCTATTTTTAGTGTTTCCTTTATAACTTTTGCGTAATAAGTCTAAATGACTTAAAATTTGTTTCTAAAATTTTCTAAAATCCTTTAGATCATATTAATGTAGTATTTAGAAATAATTTATTTCTTAGTGATAATGAGTTTTATAAATACTATTTAATTTCCTATGGGAATGATGTAGCACATAGGCCTTTTAGGTTTCTATTTAATATTTGAATTCGAAATCTTGCATATTTTTGCCTAGGTGCAATGCAATGCACATGAATTACATGTAAAAACATTTTTTTTCCAGTCCCAAATTCTAAAACCTTGGGATGTGATAGTGGTTTCATGGATTGCGACACTCGGTGGATACGTGATAACGAAAATGTTGATGCGGATGTCAATAATGTTGAACACAAAGATCAAGATGCTGGCGAGGTAGGTGATAATGAAGATCTAGGTGGCGCTGGGCATGAACATGATGAAGATCAAGAAGATGGCGCTGGGCATGAACATGAACATAATCAAGGTGGCGCCGGGCAGGAACATGAAGATCAAGGTGCTGGGCATGATTCGAGCTGGTTGCGAGACCCTCATTACCAAGATCTGCTTCATAGGGAGATGAGTAACGCCAGAGCCGCCGCTAGAGAGAAAGCTAAGCTAGAGCAAATGGAGAAACACGCGGTTACTCCATGATATGTCCATTTTACATCACTATTCTATATCATAAATTACTGTTATTCATTGATATATTTCATATTAAGAGTTGATACTTTTGTTGTTTCATCTATTTTTGCATGTTGGATGACTTTTAAAGGATGAACTTCTAGAGTCAGGATTCTGATGCAAAAACGGTGTCCAGATGCAATATTTTGCGAAGATGAGAAAATTCCAGAAAATACACGGAAAATCCTATTTTTCTAGAAGACAAAGGAAGCCAGAAGGGGAGGCTGAGATGGGCCACACGGTGCCCACACCCCCTGCCGGGCCACCCTAGGTCGCGCTACCAGGGGGTGTGGCCACCCTGTCCCACCTCCTGCTTCGCCCTTTTGCCTATATCTTCTCCTCAAAACCCTAATACCAAGGGAGCAACCACAGAAAGATTCTACCGCCTCTGCGGGGCGAAAACTACAGAGAGAGAAAGAGCTCTTCGGTAGGCAGATTTCTATCGGAGAAATTCCTTCCCAGAGAGGGGAGATAATCGCCATCAACGTCGTTATCAAGCTAGACTTCATCGGGATCATCATCATCATCCTCACCACCCTCTCCACCACCACCATCATCACCACTACATCCCGCTATAAGAATTGTGTTGAATCTTGCATAGTTCCTAGGGGAAACTTTATCGGTGTTGATTACTTTTGTATTTGATGCTTGTGAGTGCAACCATTCAATTATTATCTATGTTCCGATTGTTATTCATCATCATATCATCTCTTATCTTGATCCATATAATGTCTCGTGAGTAGTTCGTTTAGTTCTTGAGGACATGGGAGAAGTCATGTTGTTAGTAGTGGAATTGTGTTGAAGTAATATTCGATGATTTGATATTTAAGTTGTGGTGTTATTCTTCTAGTGGTGTCATGTGAACATCGACTACATGATACTTCACCATTTATGGGCCTAGGGGAATGTATTGTGTATTTGGATACTAATTGTGGGGTTGTCGGAGTGACAGAAACCTGAGCCTCTGTTAGGAAACCTTTACACAAGGGAGTGTAGGATCTCAGAGTTTAATCCCGTGGCTAGGTTTTTATCTTAATTACTTTCTTGTAGTTGCGAATGCTTGCAATGGGTTTAATGTTGTGGCTAGGTTTTTAACTTAATTACTTTCTTGTAGTTTCGGATGCTTGGAAGAGGTTCACCCACACAACACTTATCCAACCAAAGAAGATTAATCAACTACATGAAGCGAAAGCATATGACAGTATTCCCATGTGTCCTCGAGAACGTTTGGTCCTCATAAGTATTACAACAGGCTTGTCCTATGCCAAGAAAGTATTGGGCCACTTGCTGCAATTATTTGTTGTCTTTGTTTACTTGCACTTTATTTCTTTGCTTTATTAAAAAACCCTAGAAATCCGTTTCCTAAGTATTTATTGAGAATTCCAGATCCAAACCACTAGTCAACAACTTCTGCTCCTCGTTGGGATCGACACTCCTATTTATCGAAAGTACTACGATACACCCCCTATACTTGTGGGTCATCAAGACTATTTTCTGGCGCCGTTGCTACGGAGTAAAGCGCTATTGAAGAGTTGATCTGGTAAAGGAAACTCTACTGTGAGTGTTGCTTTTTATTTCCGTTTGCTTCTTTGTTTCCAAAATGGATAACCCACTTGGTTTCCTATTTGGGAAAGCTACTACCACTGCTAGGGTAGTAGATAAACCACCACCTGCTGAGCTAGATTCTTTTAAGATACCTACAAGAATTGTTGATCATGTTATGGATAACTATTACTTTGGGGATGGAACTATCCATCCTAGTGATCACTTTCTTTTTATCCATGAATTATTCGGTTTGCTTAAGTGTGTAGGTATCGCAACGGAACATGTCAAGAAAAAGTTAGTCTCTATATCATTGAAAGGAAGAGCTGAATAATGGTATAAGCTGCTGAAGAATGGACAATGTATGGAATGGGAGGAAATTGTACCCCTCTTTTATTCTAAATTCTATCCTCCCAGTGAGATTCATAAGGATAGGAATCAAATATATAACTTTTGGCCTAGTGATGGAGAGAGTACAGACCAAGATTGGGGGAGATTGAAGTTATTAATGCTTAAATGTCCTATTCATGAACTCCCTAATAATAATATTATTATTAACTTTTATGCAAGTCTTCCTCTTCATGATAAATATTTTCAGGTGCTTCTTGTGGTGGATCATTCACATGTATGAAGGAAGAAGCTAAATGGGATCTTCTAGACCGTATTCAAGAAAACACTGAAGCATGGGAGAATGAAAAAAGAAGAAAGTCAGGTATAAATTATGATTATGAATGCATTAAATATTTTATGGGAACTGGTGACTTTCATGATATTATTACTGAGTATGGACTTGATTCTCAAAGTATTGCCAATTGTTTTAAGGCCTTTGCCTCTTATATTAAAATTCCCCAAAATAAGTGGAACAAGTACCATGCACCTTATAAAGATATTTTTAATCATGTTCCTATTAAAAATATTGAAGTTTGTACTGTTGATCCTATTTTGCCTAAACCTTATATTCAGAAAATAACTTTCCCTTCTATGGTAAAGGAACATTCTATTATAGCTAATGTGGTTAGAAAAAGTACAAAGAAAGTTGTAGAACTTGATGAACAAATAAATATTGAACCTGTAGTAGCCATTGTGAAAGACCTTGTCACTAAGAATGTAGAAAATGGGCACATTATCTTTTGCGAAGATGCTTCTAATATTGTCTCACATCCTAGTAAAGCTAGGACAGTGTAACATCCCAAAAATCATGATTTATAAAGCTTGCATAGCATTCATGCATTCATAAGCATTTGACCTTTTCAAATGAATTTTCAACATAAGAAACCATATTTTTCCTGTTACTTTATTCAAGTAAGGCAAGGTTTTTATTTTACTTTCTAAATATGTCTAAGGTTTGATCAATAATGATTAGGAAGTGAATACAAAGCCACACAATTTTTTTCAAAACAAATTCAAATATAAAACCATCTTTATGCCTATTATCATTATTTTATTAAAAGGCATGGTTTTATATTTCTTTTCAAACTCAAAGTTGTTTTTGACTGTAAGTAGATGTTTTACACATCCTTGGACACAAGAAACACAGTGCAAAAGTCTGGAGGAAATTCAAATTGAAACAGATTTGAAGTAGTCATTTAAATTCAAACCAGAAAATCAAAACAGAAAAAGAAAAAGGGAAAGGAGAAAAAATAAACCCACTGACCTAACTAACCCAACCCACCCGTGGCCCAACAAGCCATACCAGGAATCCCACCCGGGAAAACCCCTTCCCCTCTCTGTTTTCTCACCCGCGCGCACACCCCCCCCCCCCTCACTGACACCTTGGCCCCACACGCCAGGTCATCATCGTCCCCAAATCACGCCTGCGACAAGATCTGCCGTGGCCTTTTCTTCCCGATTGATTCCGAGCTTGATTGCGAGTTACTGCCGGCGTAATTCCCTCTCTTGCCCCGGCTACTTAATCCCCCTCCTTTCGCTCATTTCCCCTCAAACCACACCCACAAAGAGCCACCTGGCTGCCCACATTCGAGCTCACTATGCCGCGGTACCGAGCCTCTCTGGCGGCCAATTCCGGTGAGAACTCCCCACCCCTTGCCTCCTGGTCTTGCTGTCATGTTTTCCGTACCTCCGCGCGTCTAACCCAGCTCACAGTTTCCCTTCTGGTGACCTACAGGTTCGTCATCGTCAACGAAAGCACATGCCCGACGAAGTGCTTTACTCCGACGAGCACGTACGGTAAACCTAGCCTCCCCCTTCCTCTCTAGTTCACACTCGCACACTCGCAGCTTCAGTGCGCCTCTAACGCCGCCCTCTTTTTTTTGTCCCGTGCCTTGTAGCGCCACCAACGTGGACGACAGAGCGCACCCGAAGCCGACCGCAACTCCGACGAGGAATCCACGCCGTGTCTGTGCGCCCCGACCCCGTCCACCTGCACGTTGAGCTTTGCCGTGTCTCCACGACCTCGGTAAGCGCCAGAACCCTCACCTTTTCCCTCTGGTCTCATCGGAACGTCACCGGTAGATGCACAGCCGTCGCGGTTGCCATTTGCGCTACCCGCGAGCGGTCAGAGTGATGTGGTCCGCTGGATCTGGATCCAGCGGATGCGATTAGATCATCCAGCGAAGGGGTACGCGAGGATCTGAGCCGTAGATCTTAGATCTAGCAGTATAGATTAGATTAGTTACGAAAGGGTAAGATGAAATCTGGTGCGTTGGATTTAGTTAGATCTAATGGTGCGAACGCGTGATCTAGAGCGAACTGGTACGCGCCAATCAGATGCTGCCGCGTGTCAGGGTTTTCGTTTAAAATTCAGATTTGATTTAATTAGATGATTAAAATTGTAAATTCAATAACTTTTGTTCTGTTTATCCAAAAAATGCAAATAATATATCAACTAAATCACAATAATAAATCCTACACATCTGTGGGCTTGGTTTTGTGATTTGCTTCTATTAAAATATAATTTTATGCAGAGACATTTGTATGCCTATTTTGTGTATAAAATTATTTGGAAAATGTTTTAAAATCCAAATTAATTTTAATTGGTGTATAAATGTTTATTTTATTGTTCAGTACTGTTTTAATTGTCTTGTTTAGTTTAGAAAAATCATCACATGGCATTTTCTTACATTCATATATTTTTGCTTGAATTTTGTTTGGAATATAAGTTTGGTGCTATCATTTTATGTGTAGATTTTGGTGCTAGTGGTGATTGTGATTGGGAGGATTGTTGCTACTCCTCCAACTACCAAGGCAAGTGGTGCTTCATATTTTTGTCCCAATATTTTGACTATGCATTAGTGATATTTTGTATAGGGCTTGCATGATGTTTTTGCTAAGTATCTATATGCTATGCTTGGGAAATCCTAGTAGTTGTAGACTTGTTAGAATTTCCTCTATGTTATATATACATGCTATGGAAATTATTGCTTAGACTATCTATTAGAAAACAAGGGTGGATTATATACATGCTATGGAAATTTTTGCTTAATAAAAACAACCAAGTGAATGAATCACCTGGGTGGAATGGTTTGTTTGGGTTATATTGAGTGGTTACACAAGGCCCATATCTATGGTCTACCTTGTGTATCACACTTGTGGAAATCCACCTAGGAACAAAGGGATTTGAGATGCCAAATGTTAAGAAGCTTCTAGTGCAGCCACGTGGCAATATGGACTCTGCCTGGATCATATAGGTTGCAATAACTTAGCCAAATGGACAGTTGGTGGCAGGGGTGATAGGTTTGGAGCGCGTCCATTTTGGTCTAAGGGAAGGCTTCTGAAAGGTTTTGTATTGATGCATGTCGAGTCTTGTGGGTAAAGTGCACCACCTCTTGAGAAGGAAGAATCTAAGTACTTAGCCGTGTCCCCGACAATGCACAATTTGAGCATTAAGACATGGAAGCTATCAAGAATCTCTTCATCCCAATTTCTAAGTTAAAACTTGTGGTTGAACAAGGGTAAAGGTTCACCAATGTCTATTGTTGGTTCCTTGGGAGTTTTTTTCAAACAAAAACTTAGTGTTTTCAACTGATAGGTAAAACCTATTTTGAGCAAAGCAAGCCTAAGCTACACTTAGCCAAATTCATGTAGAAGTTAGAAATTATTATTCTACTCAGGTATCACTTGCCAATACTATTCCAATGTATTGACCCACTGTGGCTGTAACTTATGATGTTGCAGGTTACTCTGATGAGGATTAAGGTTATGAGTCTACACTCAACATGCTTGCCTGTGGCACATGAAGATGAAGACTTTTATTTATGTTGTTAAGTTAAACTCTTGTACTAGCCTATGGATATGGAGTTGTAAAAGACTATGTTATCTCTGGAATGACGATGTAATAATGACCTTTGTTTCTGTGTACTTCATCTTAAACTGTGGATGCTAGCATTTGATCCAGTGACTAGCATTGCAATCACAGGGACCTTTACCTTTATAAAGGTGGGGTCTTACAGAAAGCTAGTGTTCATGTGCTTTCTGTTAGAATTGGTGATCATTGCCATTATGGTTTATGTGATATTGGTGCAAGCTCTAGTGCTATTCCTTATGATATTTACAAATAAATTATGCATGAATCTGCTAAGGGCATCTGCTACCACATTGGCGTTACCGGGGTGATAGTGAATGTCTAGATCATAGTCCTTGATTAGCTCTATCCATCTACTTTGCCTCATATTCAGCTCCTTCTGCGTGAAAATATACTTCAGGCTCTTGTGCTCCGAATAAATCTCACAACGGTTTCGCATAAGGTAATGCCGCCATGTATTCATGGATAGAACTACGGAGGCTAGTTCAAGTTCATGGGTAGGGTAATTCTGCTCATGTTGTTTCAGTTGTCGAGATAGATAAGATATTACTTTGCCTTCTTGCATCAACACACATTCGAGAACGATCTTGGATGCGTCACAATATACATCAAAAGGCTTCGTGATATCAGGCATGATCAAGATTGGGGCTGAAATCAATATCTTCTTGAGTTATTGAAAACTTGCTTCACATTTATCAGTCCATTCAAACTTCTTATCCTTCTTCAAAAATTGGGTCATGGGTCTTGCGATGCTCGAGAATCCTTCTACGAACTTGCGGTAATATCCCGCTAATCCGAGAAATGCACGAACTTGGGTTTGAGTGGTTGGGGCTTGCCATTCTTCAACATCCTTCACCTTCGCGGGGACAATGGCAATTCCTCCGGCTGATACAATATGTCCGAGGAATCCTACCTCCTGTAACTAGAATTCACATTTGCTAAACTTGGCATACAACTGATGCTCCCTAAGGGTTCCAAGGATGGTCCTCAGGTGTAGCTCATGTTCTTCTTCTGATTTGGAATAGATCAGAATGTCATCGATGAAAACAACAACAAACTTATCCAGAAAGTCCACAAAAATATTATTCATGAGGTTCATGAAATAAGCGGGGGCATTGGTTAGTCCAAAGGACATGACCGTGTACTCATACAGTCCATATCTAGTAGTAAAGGCAGTCTTTGAAATATCCTCTGCGCGAATCTTGAGTTGATGATAACCAGTTCTAAGATCAATCTTAGAAAACACTTTGGCACCGGTCAACTGGTCAAACAGGTCTTCTATCTTCGGTAGAGGGTACTTGTTCTTGATGGTGACATCATTCAGCTTCCGATAATCCGTACACAAATGGTTACCTCCATCTTTCTTGTCCACAAACAAGACAGGTGATCTCCATGGTGACGCACTTGGTTGGATCAATCCTATCTCTAGCATAGCATCCAGTTGCTTCTTTAGCTCCACTAATTCAGATGGGTTCATACTATAAGGTCTCTGGGCTATGGGTCCGGTTCCAGGGATTAGTTCAATGATAAACTCGATATCCCGATCCGGGGGCATACCGGGCAAAACATCTGGAAATACATCGGGGTATTCACAGACTACTCCGACTTGCTCAATGGTTGGTTGGGCTAGACTCTTGTTGCACTTGAATTGATGGGGCAAGGTTTTAGATACATGCTCTATTGATATTCCGGCTGTACCAGTCATGGTTATGGCTTTCTTGGCACAGTTGATTAATCCTTTATGTTTCGACATCCAATCCATTCCTAGTCCTACTTCCAAACCTTTAGTTCCAATTACTATTAGATTAGCATAAAAATATATGCCATGGATTCAGATAGGTACGGCCTTGCAAATTTGTCTTGCTTTGGTGGTTGAACCACTATCATAACATGCTTCAATTTTGTTGGTTAAATCTTACTAGTTCATGCAAATTCTTCTATAACAAATGAGTGCGATGCTCCAGAATCAAACATCACTCTTGCAAGTACTGAGTTAATAGAAAACATACCCAGCATGACATCTGGCGCTTCTTGGGCTTCTTCAGCATGCATGAGAAACAGACGACCGTTCGGTTAAGCGAGTTCCCTGGGGCAAATCTTCTTCCAGGCTGAACATGATGTTCGTCCTGATCTGGGGCATTCACATTGTGGGCTACGATAATCTTCTTGGGGAACTCATTAGAATAGTGACCATTGGTTCTGCATTCATAACAAGTCACCTGAGACTTTTCCTTGACTGCAACAGGCATAGCATTGCTTCAAGTCCTTGGGGTAGTTTTGGTGTTGGTGGTGACATTGTTGTTGTTGAACTTGGGCGGTGCACGGTTGAAATTGCTGGGGTTACCGGGGTTGTTGTTGTGGTTTCCTCCTCCACGGTTGGGATAGGTTGGATGGTTCATCGGGGGTTTATTGGTTCTTGGGGAAAATCTTGGAGACGGGTTGGGGCGATACTTTGGGGTATGGTGGGTTCCTGGTTGATTCATCATTCTACGCTTGCGGTTCTCATTGGCTTGGTTGATCTTGCCTTCCATCTGAATGGTAGAGTCCACTAAGGCTTCAATGTCAGCGAATGGGATGTTGACTAACACTGTCTGCATCTCATCATGCAGACCATTCAAGAATCTCTCCTTCTTCTTGGCTTCAGTGTCAATCTCATCCGGTGCATACCTAGCCAGTGAAAAAAAATTGTCACAATACTAAACTACTGTCATCCTCCCTTGCTTATGTTCTCTGAATTCATATCTGATCCTCTTGACCAAACCCGGTGGCACATGGGTTCGGCTGAACTTGAGTTTGAATTCATCCCAAGTCATCATTTGTCCTCCATTCATGGTGCGAACGTTGTTCCACCAAGCTCTTGCATCTCCTGCCAGATAGTGGGTGGAAAATAGGACTTTCTCATTGGCTTCCTCTCCGGCAACTTCTAAGTTGTTATCCATGGTTTGCAGCCAATCATTTGCATCTAGGGGCTCTTCAGACTTAGTAAAGATAGGTGGATTGGTGTTCTGAAAGTTCTTGAGCTTTGATCCATGGTTGTCCTGATTTCCATGGCCTTGGTTCTTGTTGGCCATCTGAGATATGTTTTGGAGGGTGCCTAAGTTGGCTTGACGTTCGGCTCTTTTAGCTTCGCGGTCAGAAACCAACATTTGCATGATCTGCAACATTGGGTCCGGGGACGAAGTGCTTCCTCTGCGAGGCATCTTAAGATTGAGATAGATCAGGAGAGAAGAGGGAAATTTCTAAGGTTCAGGATTTTTTTTTTTTGCAAAAAAAATTTAATTTGACTCAGATTTTTCTAGCAACTTTCTTTTCATTCATTCATTCATAGCAGGGAATACAAACACACACCACAACAAGGAAACAGATGGTTTTAAGAACCATTTTGTGAACTACGATACAGTGGGGCCGGATACAACTTTACTAATGCTAGTGCTCAAGTGATACTACTCCTCGGAATCAGTGGCTTCCTCATCCTCATCCTCATCATCATCATCATCAATGAAGGCAAAGTAATCCTCATCGGTGAAGAAGTCCATGGCCTGATCCTCCAGAAACTCATCATCGTCACTGAGGTAAGAGTAGGGGTCTCCACACATATCCTCCCCTGCATTCTCCCTCTCCTCAAGATGCATGTCCCTCTCGTGGATGGTCTCCTCCAAGTCTGTGATCCTGTGACGAAGGTGGTCAATGATGTGCTCCTTCTTGTCAAGATGACAGCAACGATACTTGCAATCCTTTACTAGCATGGCGATGGTCTGATCCTTCTTGACGGCGAGGGCGTAGTTGTGGTTGGCGTAGGAACGGGCATTGTCGAACTCCTACTGCCAGTCATACATCATGAAGCTGAGGTGGTCCACTTGGTGCTTCAGATCTGGGTGACGTGGTACCTCCAGTTGATGTCACATAGCATCACGCCTCGGATAGAACTCAAAGTGGGTGCCCTTGATCTAATTGATACTCTGCCCACAAAGACGGGCAAGAGCTTCCTGCATGGCCATAGCAAGTCCATCGAGCCAGTTGTTCTCCCTTAAGGTGAACTGGACTCCCTCTGAGGTGGGGGCTTGAATTTTACCTCTAATACTTGCAACAATCAGCCATTACAATTCCCCTCCTTCCTGATCGTTGAGCTGGGCTCCGAAGAACTTAGGGTGCGGGCGCTCTAGAAGTTTCGAACGCTGGTCCAAGTCACACTCAAAGATGAGATCTCCTCCATTTCCCAACTAATAGAACTTGCTATACTTCACGACCATCTATAAGAATGTAGGATGAGTAAGTTAGTAGAGTGATCAAGTGTGTCAAATTTTATATAAGTTTGCAAGAATTTTTGAGGAACATGTATTTTTATGAAATAATCTAAGTGATAAGAACGAGAATAAGTTTTCATAAATTAGGGTCTCCTATGGTCAGGATGGCTCTGATAGCAACTTGTCAACGCCCAGATTTTTAATCCCAGATGCCTGTTATGCCATACATCACAATCCCAGGATTACCATTTTTGCGAGACATAACAAATTGGATATCATAGTACATCATCCATTACAAACCATACATAAGGTCTTACAACAAAATAAAGGATCTCATGATCCAGTCTTAGTACAATCAAGCAGCAGAATAATATAATAATAATAGCATGGGCGAAACTCCATCTTCATGTTCACAGGCAATGCTGACGATGGGAGATGATCCTAGTTGTAGTAACCTTCCTATGGTCCATCCTCCTAATAGTCCTCTTCATAGTCTGGCCACGGGAATAGCCAGGGACAAAGCCATGAGTACTCTTCAAGTAGTCATAAACTAATACTAACAAGTGAAGTGGTTTTGAGTAGGAAATACTGGGCTCTAGGTTGTTTTGCAAAAATCTAGATTTACCTTAAATGAGTTCAGAAGAAAAGAAAGCTAGTTGAAAGTTTTATAACACCTAAGTGTGAACTTGAGTTTTCATATCACAACCCTGTTGTGGTCAAGTCAAAGTCATGATTCATTTCACAAGTCATTTTGAAAACATCTGACGACGGAACAGTATGGCCACTCCAACTATCCATAACCGTGGACGTGGCTATTCGATTAGTTTGACACTCTGTAGAGGTGGTAAACTTTCACCACAATATTTGATACACCCATCAGGAACAATCCTGAATTTACCATACTCAGTATGTGGATAATCAATCCTAACCTTTCAATTACACGCCCTAGTATAGGCACCTCTCCTATGAGTTTGGCCTCCCAACCATGACCAACTATCATCTTGGGAACTACACAAGTGGAAAATCTTCACAAGATAGCCTCAGCTCAAACCTTGGCCGCAAGGGAACCCATACTAAGGTATATAAACTTCCACTCAATATCTACCCAAATTTTGGGTATTGTGGTTGTACGGTAAAATTGGAATGGTATCGCATCTAGACAACCATCAGTTTTATAAAGGGCTAAGGCTCATGCCTCAACTTTTTCCTCATCAAAATCATCTGGTGTTCAAGAACACATGTCAAAACATTTCAGTAGAATGACTCATCGTTCTAAGGTTTTCATAACCATTTTCACCAAGTATTCCCATCTAAAGTGGTCAAGTTTTTATGCTTAGCACTAGCATCTATAGGTGGGGGTAAACACTAATGAGGGGTGGTAATCAAGTGTGAATCATCTAGGTTCAATCTCATGCCTTAGAATGACATCAAGATTTAAATAACTTAGGACAAATTTTATGCTCATTATGCTACCTTTAAAAGTCTTTCTAAAATCTACAAATCACTAAGTAAAACACAAGTAAACTCTTTGATAAAGAAATAAAATAACTAAGATTGAAAGTAAAATTAGGATTGGGTATCATCAAATGGTATAATCAAGGAATGCCTAATGCATGGCATAGATTATCTTGTAGGTTAATCTTGCAAGTATAACTTGCATGGTTTAGCTCAGCTTGCTAAGATAGCAGCTTGCCTTGTGCAGTGCAGTGGTTGAAGTTCTCCTCGGCTTCTTCCTCGTAGTATTCTCCTTCCTCCTTGTATCCTTGTTTGGTACAAGTGTCTATAAATTAATACGAAGTACGCAATCACAAAAAAAAATTTACTACTTCTATTTAGCACACAAAGGTTCACACTAAATGATCTAGAATCATCACTATTATCACAAGGATTAAGGCACTAGTTTTATTTATTTTCTTTTAGAAAAGTAATTTATACTCATTGAAAGACTACTTAAGATTTAATATTCTCCAACTAAAACATGGGATTATGTTGACACATGTCATCACCACATATTTTAGTACTTGGGAATTTGATTTAAAGTGGTGTCACAATTTAATAAGGTTTAACCTTTTTCAATTAAATAAAGTGACTAGAAATGCTTACGATGCATTATTTTATTGCTAGTCCACTATTTCTGCAAGTAATACTAGATATTTTTATATATTTAGAAAGGTCTTATCAAATGTGATTTTTGAGAGTTGGAATCAACTCAAAAGCTTTTGTGGTTGAATTTTGAAAAAACTTTGAATGCAGAAAAGCTTCTGCCTTTTTATTTTTACTATAGGTGATCTACAATTACAAATGATTTGAATCCAACGGGCTTGTATTAAGAATTTCAATACCCTTCTATCAAAATTAGTTTCATGCAATTAGGTTTAGTGAATATCTCTGGATTGATTTTTGAATCTAGAGACAAAACTAAGTTTGAAACTAAATTGATAAACCTAAATTTGAATTACTGGGTCGCGCGGAAGCGTTAGCTGGGCTGGCCCACAGTACACAACGCGTGGGCGGGCGGTTTAAGTGATTGTCACCACCAGTCAGCAAGACAGGGGGTGCGAAGGGGTACGGGGTGATTAGGGATGTAGGATTAGAAGCTAGATCTATGGCTGAGGTTCATCGTCCATGTTTGAACAGAATGCGGCGATGTCGAACCCTAGCGTGACCAGTGGGGGCCAGTGGGCGTAACATCCCTAAAATCATGTTTCAAAAACTCATGCATATCATCCATGCATCCATGATCATGTAAGATTTCATTTCAAAATCATTTCAAAACAGGAGCATATGTGCTCATTATTTTATGTATGAATGCTCTAGCCTTTGTGCTACTTGCTATTGAGAAAGGTACTAATATTCACTCAGTATTGTTTAGAATCCTAACTTAAGTGATTCCAAAGGCTTGAGCCAAGTTTCGAAACAAGTATGAAATAAAACCAAAGTTTATGCCTTTTATTATATCTTCCAAAGGCTTGATTTTATTTTATTTTTCAAACGACCCAAGTAGGTTTGAGTGAACAGATGTGTTTGACACATATTTGAGTACAAAGTTCACTGTACAAAAGACCAGAGAAAGTTTGAAATCAAACTGATTTGAAATGATGTTTGAAAATCATTTCAGAAAATCAAAACAGAAATAGAAAATGAATTAAGAAAAGGAAAAAGGCCGGCGCCAGGATTTTGGCCCAACAAGCGATCAAGCCCAACAGCCAGCCCACCCAGAATTTCCCTCTCCTCCTGTTTTTCTCACCGCACCCGCGCTACCTAAGGAGTCACTGACCGGTGGACCCTCGCCAGCTCACCACCGTCTTCCCCAAATCACGCCCACGACCACGTCGCCGGCTGTTTCCTCCACCATTCACTACCGCGTTTTAAAACCGAGTTATTGCCGGTGTTTCCTCGCGTGATCCTCGCCCCCGCTCTGGCTATAAGACCCCCTCCCCTCGCCTCTCATTTCCCCTCACCTAGCACAGACTCCACGCCACCAGGCTGCCAGTAATTGCCATTGCCTTGCCGCAGACAGAACCCACTCCGGTGACCAATCCTGGTGAGCTCTGTGCGCGCCTTCCTCTCTGGTTCACGCGAACTGCTTCGCAACCTCCTTGCGCTCCTTCTGACACCATTAGTTCGTCCTGTACTGCCCCAGGTCGTCGACTCCAACGAGCACCGCAAGTTCCCGACGCCGTCTCCAACTCCGGCAAGCGATTAAGGTAAAAGCCGACCGCCCCGTGCCTTCCCTTTGACACTAACATGTTCGCCTGATTGATGCGCACCTGCTGATGCCCTCCGTTTGTGTTAGGGCGGATCATAACGTCGCCAACGTCGCCGTCCACCCGATCCCGAAGATGTCCTCTACTCCGACGAGCTCCCACGGCCACTGCAGCGCGCCCCTTGTCAAGCCACCACCACATTGAGCTTCAGTACACCGCCGCGAGTCTGGTAAGCACCTCCACTGACCCCAGCCCCCTCTGTAGCCACCGCGATGCCGTAGACCAAGCGCGCCGCCGCTCGCCGTCGCCGCGTGACGCCAGACTCTGGTCGTTTGATCGAGAGTCGTTAGATCTAGATCTAACGCGTGAGACAGAATCACTTAACGAAACGGTATGTTTAGATCTGGACCGTGCGCAGTCACTTTAATCCAACAGCCTGCATCAACCGATCCGTGCGAAGCGGTATCGACCAATTAGAATACGCCGCGTGGCTAGGGTTTAGATTTAAAATCAGAATTTGAATCTATTAGATGTTTAAACTTGTTTTAATCATAACTTTTGATTCCCACTACAAATTTGACAAATTTTATATCAATAGAATCAGGAGAGAAATCCCTTTCCATTAATGCAATGTGTTTAATGTTTTGTTTCTGTTAAAATGGTTATTTTTACAGAAACCTGTGTAGGCCTATTTTGTGTATATTAATTATTTGAGAAATGTTTTAATGTTCAAATAAAGTTTGTTTGGCAAGTTTTGAACTTGTTTATGAACCAGTACTGTGCACTTGTCTTGTTGAGTTTAGAAAATCATCACATATCATATTGCATGCATCATATATTTTTGCTTGTATTTATTTTGTATGTGATTTGGTGCTATGATTTTATGTGTAGATTTTGGTGCAAATAGTGATTGTGATTGTGAGGATTGTAGATACTCTCCAAACTACCAAGGCAAGTGGTGCTTCATGATTCTATTCCAATGTTTTTAAAATATGCATTAGAAATATTTTGCTAGACTTGCATGGATAAATTTTGGTCTTTATATGCTATGCTTGGGAAATCCTAGTAGTTGTAGAATTTCTAGAAATTTCTAAGTTAAGATGCTTATCTATGACATGCTTATCCTAGCTAGTAGCAACCAAGTGTGGCTATATGTTCATGCTATGAATAAATATTTCTAAGTCTTTGGACTATGTTTTTGCTTAATAAAACAACTAAGTGAATGAATCACTTGGGCGGAATAGTTGTGATTGGGTTATGTTGAGTGGTTACACAAGGCCCATTTCTATGGTTTACCTTGTGTATCTCACTTGTGGAAAGCCACCCAGGAACAAAGGGATTTGAGAGGCCAAATGTTAAGAAGCTTCTAGTGCAGCCACTTGGCAATATGGGCTCTGCCTGGATCACATAGGTTGCAATAACTTAGCCATTTGGACAGCTGGTGGTAGTGGGATTGATAGGTTGTAGCGTGTCCATTTGGTCTAAGGGAAGGCTTCTGAAAGGTCCTGTCTTGGTGAAAATCAAGTCTTGTGGGGAAAGTGCACAACCACTGCAGATGGAAAAATCTAAGTACTTAGCCATGTCCCTGGAAAAGGACAACTTGAGCATCAAGACATGGAAGCTATCAAGAATATCCTCATCCCAATTTCTAAGTAAATCTTGTGGTTGAACAAGGGTGAAGGACCCCAATGTCTATTGGTGGTTCCTTGGGAAAAGTTTTGACCAAGAAAAACTTAGTGTTTTCCAACTGATAGGCAAAACCTATTTTGAGCAAAGCAAGCCTAAGCTACACCTAGCCAAAATGCATATAGTACTTAGTCCACCAATATTATACTAAGGTATCACTTGCCAATACTATTCCAATGTATTGACCCACTGTGGCTGTAACTTGTGATGTTTTAGGATATTCTGATGATGATTAGGAGTCATGAGTCTACACTCAACATGCTTGCCTTTGGCACATGAAGATGAAGAATTATCTATCTATTTACTTGTTTAAACTCTTGTACTAGGCCTGTGGCCATGGAGTTGTAAAAGACTATGTTGTCCCTGGAATGACTATAATAATGACCTTTGTTTCTGTGTACTTCATCTTAAACTGTGGATGCTAGCATTGATCTAGGGACTAGCATTGCAATCACAGGGATCCTTTCCTTTACAAAGGAGGGATCTTACAGATGGTATCAGAGCACTGTGTTGCCTGTAGGATTATGACCCTAGGATTGGAAACCACTAAGGAAAAAATTTCAACAAACTTCCACACTTGTGTTTTGTTCTCGTAAAATTTTCTAGTCTTCCTTCTCATCTCTATTTGTAGATGAACTCCATCAATGAAGCCGTGAAGAAGGGACCACTCATGACTATGACTTTGGAATGTGAGACAGTGTTCCCCAAGGCTCTCAAGGACCTCATGGTTGCCATGGGAATACATGGTGCAGCTGTGTACAAAGGCTTTCCTGTGATGGATGAAGGAGTTGAGTACTGGTGGGTGCAACTTAACTTGTATAAAAACAAGGAAGACAACCACAAGGACTCAGGATTCTGCATGGTCACCAACACAATGATGCACACCACATTCTTTGATTCAGCAAGGGATGCAGCTTGGAGGGCCATCAAAGAACTTGGTGATAGAATCAAGTGCAGAATGCTTAACACCCAGAATGACCTTAGGGAAGAAAAGAAACATACCCAAGAGCTAGAGGCTACCAATCAAAGTTTAAGGAAAGACATCATACACTTAGCAATGGAGTCATGTGATCAAGATAAAAAGATTGCCTCTAGGGATGCCTTGTTAGCCAACTTGGCAAGTGAGATGGGATTGTAGCTACTCTCCAAACTACCAAGGCAAGTGGTGCTTCATGATTATATTCCTATGTTTTTCAAATATGCATTAGAAATATTTTGCTAGACTTGCATGGATAAATTTTGGTCTTTATATGCTATGCTTGGGAAATCCTAGTAGTTGTAGAATTGCTAGAAATTTCTAAGTTAAGATGCTTATCTATGCCATGCTTAGCCTAGCTAGTAGCAACCAAGGGTGGCTATATGTTCAAGCTATGAATAAATATTTCTAAGTCTTTGGACTATATTTTTTCTTAATAAAACAACTAAGTGAATGAATCACCTGGGTGGAATGGTTGTGATTGGGTTATGTTGAGTGGTTACACAAGGCCCATTTCTATGGTTTACCTTGTGTATCTCACTTGTGGAAAGCCACCCAGGAACAAAGGGATTTGAGAGGCCAAATGTTAAGAAGCTTATAGTGCAGCCACTTGGCAATATGGGCTCTGCCTAGATCACATAGGTTGCAATAACTTAGCCATTTGGACAGTTGGTGGTAGTGGGATTGATAGGTTGGAGCACGTCCATTTGTTCTAAGGGAAGGCTTCTGAAAGGTCCTGTCTTGGTGAAAATCAAGTCTTGTGGGGAAAGTGCACAACCACTGCAGATGGAAAAATCTAAGTACTTAGCCATGTCCCTGGAAAATGACAACTTGAGCATCAAGACATGGAAGCTATCGAGAATCTCCTCATCCCAATTTCTAAGTAAACTTGTGGTTGAACAAGGGTGAAGGACCCCAATGTCTATTGGTGGTTCCTTGGGAAAAGTTTTGACCAAGAAAAACTTAGTGTTTTCCAACTGATAGGCAAAACCTATTTTGAGCAAAGCAAGCCTAAGCTACAACTAGGCAAAATGCATATAGTATTTAGTCCACCAATATTATACTAAGGTATCACTTGCCAATACTATTCCAATGTATTGACCCACTGTGGCTGTAACTTGTGATGTTGCAGGATATTCTGACGATGATTAGGAGCCATGAGTCTACACTCAACATGCTTGCCTGTGGCACATGAAGATGAAGACTTATCTATCTATTTACTTGTTTAAACTCTTGTACTAGGCCTGTGGCCATGGAGTTGTAAAAGACTATGTTGTCTTTGTAATGACTATAATAATGACCTTTGTTTCTGTGTACTTCATCTTAAACTGTGGATGCTAGCATTGATCCAGGGACTAGCATTGCAATCACAGGGATCCTTTCCTTTACAAAGGAGGGATCTTACAGTGGGGGCTCACCGGGGCTCCGATGATGGTCGGCGATGGGGGCGAACGACGAAGTCGATGACAGCGATCCTCCTGGTACCAGTGGCTCCTCCTGGGGCGGCTCCAATCAATTGCGCCATTCTCCTCCAGCAGCGGCAAGCTCCGGAGAAATTCCGGTTACCTGTTGCTCGCCTTGCTCCGGGGATGAGGTGGGGTGGTTCTTAGAGAGAGAGGGGAGTGAGATGGTATGCTGAAATCGAATGGGGAAGGGCTCTATTTATAGTGCGGCAAGGGGTCCGAAGGGTGCGGGTGGAGCTCGGCGTGGTCATCTACACAACGAGCTAACGGCATGGCTGGGGGTAGGGGACGGTGCGCTGCCTCCTGACGAAACTCAACGGCATGGTGACGAGGCGTGGGGCAGTGCGATGCGGTCGGAACACTTCGATGCTCTAGGCGGCTCAGACGGAAGTTTTAATGGCGTACAACGTCTACGGTCTGTGCGGCGGCGAACGGGCATGTCTAGGCGGTTCCCTGGGCATGGTGATCACGTACGCGAGCGGCGAGGGCGGGGTGCGATCTGTGCGAGCGTGTCGAGCACAGCACTCTGGAGCGCTCTCGGCATGGTCTCAGAGAGACTGGACGTGCTCGTTCCGTGTTGTCTAGTGGCTGGCAGGGCTTGGGCACTGGACAGGGGGTGGCGGTGGACGGTGGAGTGCCTGCTAGACAAGGTTGGTGAGGCTAGTGGGGCTTCTAGCTTGCTGTCGACACTAGGGTGGCATTTGGGGCTCGGTCATGGTCACCGTTGATGGCATTGTCCAGTTTATATTGAGCTAGGGCTGGTTAAACAAGTTAGATGATCTACTGAGAGTGTGTTGTGAGCTAGACAGGGAACAAGTTAGGCACAAACACTACTCACTATAGCGTTTGATGTTTTATTTGATATGTGATCAGAAGGTGTTTGATGAAATGGCCGCAAGAGCTTTGAATTTGAATTTTTGAACTTTGTGGGTGTACTAGTCACATACTAGGTAGTCTATGATTGCTTGGTTTTGTCAAGGTGCACGGGTTTAGTTGGGTTTTGAGAAATGGTGATCTTCACATATGCTATATATTCAATTTTGAATTGTCATTTGAATCAAGTTGCCAAATGTTTCTGTGGGTTTGCAAGGTGGGCTTGGGTTCACTTTTACTTGGTCTAGCAAGGGGTGAAAATAAATGGAATTTTTTCTTTTTGAAATCTTGGACTAGAAACACCCAAAGTGGCCTAGTGAGCAAGATTGGCAAAAATGACCATTTGCTTGTTTTGTTTGTTTTTGAATTCCTTTTGATTTGTTTCTTCTTGGAATTGATTTAGATGATGTTGTTTTCATCTTTAAACCATTCCTTGCCATTCACAACAATCACACAAGTCCATTCATGCATTCATGCAATCATCACATACACACATGCATTCATAATGATTTTAATTAACAAAGTTTTTGTTAACCCTAAATTTTGGTGATTGGAATTGATAACCTTGATCAATATTTTTGGGATGTTACAATTCTTTATCATAATTTACTGTTATTCATTAATATATTTCATATTAAGAGGTGATGCTTATGTTGTTTCATCTATTTTTGCATGTTGGATGAATTTTGGAGGATAAACTGTCGGAGTCAGGATTCTGATGGAAAAAAGCGGTGTCCAGATGCAATATTTCGTGAAGATCAGAAAATTCCAGAAAGTACACGGAAAATACTATTTTTCCAGAAGACGAAGGAAGCCAGAAGGGGAGGCTGAGATGGGCTACAGGGGGCCCACCCCCCTGCGCAGGCAACCCTGGGCCACACCACCAGGGGGTGTGGACACCCTATCCCACCTCCTTCTTCGCCCTTTCTCCTATATCTTATCCTCGAAACCCTAATACCTAGGGAGTGACCATAGAAATATTCCGTCGCATCTACGGGGCAGAAACTACAGAGAGAGGAAGAGCTCTCCGGCAGACAAATTTCTTCCAGGGAAATTCCTTCCTGGAGAGGGGAGATCATCACCATTAACACCGTCATCAAGCTAGATTTCATCGGGATCATCATCATCCTCACCACCATCTACACCAGCACCATCATCACCACTCCATTCCGATGTAACAATTGTGTTGAATCTTGCATAGTTCTTAGGGCAAACTTTCCTGGTGTTGATTACTTTTGTAGTTAATGCTTGTGAGGGGAACCATTGAATTATTGTCTATGTTCAGATTGTTATTCATCATCATATCATCTCTGATATTGATCCATATGATGTCTCGTGAGTAGTTAGTTTAGTTCTTGAGGACATGGTAGAAGTCATCACTACAAGGAATGTGTCAGCTTGTGACCTTTTGATAGTGACTATGGATAAAATCGTCATATATCTATGACAATTCTGCACCAGATGGTCATAAGCCGTTTTACAGTGCCAAATCCTTATTAAAATATGAAGATTTCACTATAGAGCGTCGTAACTTGTATGGACAGAATCGTAATAATTGCTAAGGCTCAGCGGGATATAAGAGAAGGACAATATTAGCCGTTGGATGTGAACATGATGATCGATAGGATGGCGATCTGTGGAGACTTGCTATGGATCGATGACCTGGCGGGTCGCACATCCAACCCTTGGTCCACGTCTACCACATGGAGGCACGTAGACTCCTCATCTCTCCGCTGCCACCTCCACCCTGACCCCCACTCCCACTACTCCCGAATCCTAATCCCATCGCCAACGCCGATCTCAGCTTGCCCCTTCCCTCCACAGCGACCCCCATCGCCGATCTCCTCCTTGGAAGGGCAACGACCAAGATCTCGTGGCTGCCAGGGACCAAGATGCTACCATCCATCTTCAGTCGCAAGGGCTCCTCGGGATTCTCCTGTGCCTCCACCGCCAACTAGGTCACCCAACACCTCACTGCCATCATCACCGATAACGCCCCTCCCATCCCCTCATGCCTCCTTAGTTTCCCATTGCCGCTGTCGCCGCCCACTTGTTGACGGACCCGATTCTGGAACCCAGGGGCGTCCAGCAGGATCGGCGCCGAGACGACGTGAGCCTTGGAAGAGCGCAGGGCCCATGTCATCATGACCTCGAGGAACCTCGCCGCCACTGACTCCATGCGCAAGGCCATCTTTGCCGACACACCCTCTGCCACCCTCGATGTCATGGACCTTGACGTCTCCTCCATGGCCTCCATCCGCAAGTTCACCACTGACTTCAACGCTAAGGTACTCTCGCTCAACATCCTCATGTACCTACTACACCTGCACGCTCCCTTCCCACCTTCACCTTATTCTGATTTCACCACTGCGACTTTCTTCTTCCAATCATACATACGCTATCCTGGTAGTTTGGATGCAATGGTACCATATGGCTGCTTGTATGCAGATAGCTTCTGTACAATTTAATACCTTCACCTTATTCTAATTCCTTTCTTGATGTGCTTGTATGCGCCACCAAGGTAATTTGCAGTCATATTGCTTATCTAGTTATATGCTGTCAGTAATATCCTTTATGTGAAAACTAGGTCATTTTAGTTAATTATGCGTCATACAGGAAGTGCCAACATAACTTTGCCCTGTGTTATTCTATCATTGTTTTTCGACATATCTACATTTGTTATGCTATATGGAACTTTTTCTATAACAACTAGTTGCTACGTAAAGCAAGATCTTAATATATTTATACTTGAAACACTCTCTTCTTCATAAGTCTTTAGCCTGAACCTGAATATGTCCTATGGATCATCTAATCCTTCGGTAGTGGTATTTACTCCAATAAAATGGTCACTTGCTTTATTTCTATTTTAACCTATACTAGACTCTTTTTAGGTTCTACATATGGACCTACTGTTCTTCAACATAACATTTTTTTATAAAGCATGTGTTCTCACATTGGCTTGATGTTTTATTTAGCTAATTATAATCACCACCATCGGAATGAGGGTTCAATATTCTCAGGTGCCCCAAACACTGATGTACGAGGGTTCATTGTTTACCATAAGAATCGTTTAACGATGTGATCTTTCTTCTTTTCCAGCACACTCACAAACCTAGGATATTAATAAAGTTGTCCCTTCAAGGGATGCCTTTATCTTGGTATACACTTGATTGACCTACTTCTTCTGTTTGGCATACACATGTCTAGATAGATATGGAAGAATGAGCCTACTTGTACCAATTAATTTTTGTTTTAGTGTTTTACATAACAAAGTCTAGTTATCTGATTGTAGACTTGTAAATCTTTTTATTACCCGTGAGTGTGATGTGATATGTGGCTGTTAGTTGTCGTGGCACTCATATGTATGTTGTATGTACTTTATAAGCCATCTATAAATGTTCCTTGTGAATGTAACAATTTCATGTTCAGTTTTAGCAATATATTACATGGTTTAAGCTCACTGATCTCTACAATAAAGTTTGGTAATGGAACACTTACTTGATTGGGGAGTAGCATGTCATCACATTGTGATATATTCTGTAGCATGTGTGTAGTGTGTACTCGAACATATGTCGTTCTTCTATAGCAATCCAGTTTCTTGCATCTTGTAGAAATTTAT
Source organism: Avena sativa (assembly GCA_916181665.1). Classification (NCBI taxonomy): domain Eukaryota; kingdom Viridiplantae; phylum Streptophyta; class Magnoliopsida; order Poales; family Poaceae; genus Avena; species Avena sativa. Next base: position 12,200,932 of record OV702282.1, on the reverse strand, counting down.
GAAGGTAGTTAGAAAAGAGTTACCATTAGTCTCATCTGGAACAGTAAATTGATGTTTCTATTTTAGTTATGCTAGAATAATGCAGTGTTGAATCAGCTCACATGTTTTATCTTTAATGTTGGTAGTGTGACAAACACAATAGTAAATATGAATAACTTTGACACAATTAATAAGTTCCCTTGTTCCGGATCGGTACCTATCATTGCCATGTAACAAAAACCAGAAGGGACCTTCTATTTCTAATTTTGTCTGCACTAGCATCTAGTTTATTACAGTCAAGGTATGCTTATGGACAACTGGATGTAACATAACATGGAAACTCGTTATATTTTAGGATGGTATTTATGAGTTAATCCTCTATTTGGGTTGGAATTGAGCAGGAGATCGAGTTGTCTGGTGGAAAGTTCCACAGTTGCCTGAGGGAGATTAGGAAGCGGGCTCGAGGATGAGAAAAAGGGGATCAAGATCAAGAAATAGGACTAGGAGAAGTTGCATGTGCACATAGCATCGTACAATAACTTCCCATCCGCTATTGGTTTGTCCTCTTCAGCTGGTGGATTTGCTTGTCTTGGTAAGTCTCCTAGCTGATATCATGGCTATAATAAGTCAGTGAAACCATATGTATTATTCTACTAGCTCTTATATCATGGTTATAAGTCAATAATAAGAGAGGATGTATAATTAGTGAATATTTTTCATGTTAAACTTGTATTTTATTTTATTTTGTATAAAGCACAGATCCAAATTTACTTACGTTTAGAAAGTAGAGGCGGTGTTTCTCACTTCTAGTAACATTGTTCTATAACCAATACAATATTCAAGCATTCATTCTTGAGGGGATATGTTTTTAGAAGTGGTATTTTATCTTGTAGAAGGTTGTCGAATACACCTTTTATGTGCTATCTATATCTTATTATAAAGTAGAACCCCACTAAGAGTTATTTATGTTTGTCTATCTAAGCATGCATGTCATCCACATTATCGTCTATTCTCGACCAGATAATCTCTCCGTCCATATCTATGGTTACAAAGTCTAAACCATACTGCACCATTACAATGTCTGGCCCATGCATGTCCAGCTTACCGTTTCAAAACAAAACCATATTGCACCGTTACAATGTCATACCCGCTGATGGTGATGTATAGGATTTAGAGTGTGTTGTACTGTGTAGTACCATCAATCTAATTAGAGCACTAGATTAGTGGAACTTGTAAGTTGAGAAAAAACTATTGAGATCAACTTCTTATGTGCTGTGAGAATGTCCTTGTGTTGCATAGTAGGATATGAATTGTACATGTTGTTGCAGATGAGCTATCCATGTTTACTGCAGTCCACTAGGCACCTCTATATTTATGTGGTTGTGTCTGTATCCCACTTTATTTAGTTTTGACATGGTGACCATCACACACTATATATATATATATATCTTGGGTTGTTGAGGAGTTGATCATCTCGTACATGATGAAAAAACAGTAGCAGTAAGCTAGCAAATGACCTCTAGCTTGGTAAAGAGAAACGTAGTTTGTAGTTATCAGTGACCTATAGGTTCCATTGCATAATAGAATTATACAACGTTCAAAAACTAGAAATAACTCTGTTTCTACTCTGTGATTCTGCACATGCGCTCCTCATATTTTATAGAGTTTATTTGTGATGTTGACGCTATGGTCTGAATATATTTGTATTAGGATCTAGTTGTTCCTCTATGATGTTATTTTATGGTCACCATTTCATGTTACTTTATGTTTGGTCTCTATGATGTGCGGCATCGGCGCCTGGGCCTCCCGCTCACCGTCGACTCCCGACGGAGGTGGCGGGGCTGGTGGTACGGCACGACCCGACGGGGCGGGATCTGGACGCGCTCCACATGCTAGTCTAGGCTGTGACAAGCCCATCGCCAAGTTCTTTAGCGCCGCCGTTGACGAGTTCATCGCCTTCGACCCCGCCTACTCCCTAGGTATCTGCCTGTCCTACCCTCTCCGCCTTAGATTCTACTAAATTGTTGTTGCTGCTAGGATTGTGCTGCTGTTGTGTATTAAAACTCCTTAATTACTCTTGATTGTAGTTATGCTCATTTGTAGTGTACCTTTCCAATAATCTCCTTCTATAACCCTTCTATGCATTTTCATAAGGTGTCATCCTATAACATATTTACCTGGAGCTAGAAATTAATTCATGGTTAGAAGTATGATCTTAGTGTTTTGTGGAACACACAAAAAACTCTTGTTATAATCTTCCACTGAACCAAATTCAGAGACTAAATATATTACAGGTTGAAGCTCTTTTATTATTATAAAATTTAATTCTAATGGACATTCAACATATGTTCTAGCTATATTATAAAAAGTGCAGTATCATTTAACATCATATTGGAATGTGAAACCAGTAATAACTGAATAGTAGTTGCGATAGTCCTGTTGCACTGACATCCCTCCCTTTCCTTGAATAGGTAAAGAAAGTTGACATGCTTAACGCTCTGACTTGAAGGATGAAATCTTATCTCTTTCTCTGCTCACGTTATCAACCAGAGGTATATAGTAATGACAATGGGTGTTGATGTCTGTACTGTGAATTCAGGGTTGCTTGAAGTCATGAAACTTTGTGAAATGTAAATTTGATTGCTTGTAAGCTAATTTTTGTTCCTTTTTGGTATTTTTAATGTCAAAGCCATGCATTTCCTTAAATAGGACATCTGTATATTTGAGTGCCAGTTAAAAGTGATGTAGGTTTGTATCACCACTATAATGTTTGCTAATATCCCTAGAATTGATATGCATATCTGTTTATTTTATTTCTACATGATCTATGTTAATTTTAGAAGATATTGCTTTCTTTGACTGACAACCATAACCATCATTTCCACTCTTTTACATGAGTTGCAGGCTATAGATGGAAGAACTGAAGGCTTCATACTTAGCAAAGAGTTGATATTCATATTTTTTTAGTCGTGGGTGATTTGGACTTTGGAATGTTTGTAATATACTGCACAGATACTTTTTTAGTTGTTTTCTATTATTGGGTTAAGTGAATTACGTCTGACTTTAATATATGATATGGTGCTTACCAAAATATTATTTGTGTAATGCCTGTGTGTTTATCCAAATGCTACTTGTTAAAAGTCACGGCCTAAAAAATATTGGACCGGAGCAATTTACAATTCCTGGAAAAAATGGTTAAAAGTAAAAAGAGCTGGACGGTAAAAATTCCACAACCCTAAAAATAAAAAGGCCATGGCCCTATAAACAAAAAGGCCAAAATGTTGGGCTTGGCCCAAGTAGCAACCAGAATTGATAGAAAAATATTAATGGACTGAATTATTGGGCTTGGCACATATAATTTTTGAAATGGACTGGGCTGATTCAATATTGGCCCCGTAGGATTGGCCACATAGGATCGGGCACGTAGGATCTGACCTGGCGACACCAGACTTCTCATGACGATATTCGATCGTCATAAATGGTTATAATGATTTCAGTAAAAATGTCGTTATAGTTCATTTGCGACGGCTAGCTTTCGATGATCTCAAAATCGTCATAAACAGACTATTGTGATAATTCTATAATGAAAATAGAGGGTCATATATATAGCCACATTCCTTGTAGTGCATGTTGTTGGTAGTGGAATTGTGTTGAAGTAATATTCGATAGTTTGATATTTAAGTTGTGGTGTTATTCTTCTAATGGTGTCATGTGAACGTCGACTACATGATACTTCACTATTTATGGGCCTAAGGGAATGCATTGTGTATTTGGCTAATAATTATGGGGTTTCCGGAGTGACAGAAACCTGAATCCCCGTTAGGAAAAATTTGCACAAGGGAGTGTAGGATCTCAGAGTTTAATATTGTGGTTACGTTTTTATATTAATTAATTTCTTGTAGTTGCGTATGCTTGCAAGGGGTTTAATCACAAGTATGTATTAGTCCAAGTAAGGTCGGTACATTAGCACAGATTCACCCACACAACACTTATCCAACCAAAGAAGATTAATCAACTATATGAAGCGAAAGCACTTGACAGTATTACCATGTGTCCTCGAGAACGTTTGGTCCTCATAAGTATTAAAACCGGCTCGTCCTTTGCTAAGAAAGGATTGGGCCACTTGCTGCAATTATTTGTTGTCTTTGTTTACTTGCACTTTATTTCTTTGCTTTATTAAAAACCCCTAGAAATATGTTTCCTAAGTATTTATAGAGAATTCCCTATCCAAACCACTAGTCAACATCTTCTGCTCCTTGTTGGGATCAACACTCCTATTTATCAAAAGTACTACGATAAACCCCCTATACTTGTGGGTCATCACTCCATTGTTTGACGGATGCAACGATGGGAATACCCGTCTAAATGTAATTCTCAAGCTCTAGAGATGGAGTCAAAACACAAAATAACCGACGAATGCTTCAACAACAACATGGAATTATGGCATGATCGTCTTCCCAAGATGGGGAACACATGTTTGAATAGTATCACCGAGGCCAAGAAATTTGTGTGCCCCCTCGATCTACAACACATGAAACACCACGTCTACATAAATGATTGCATCATTTACTGGGGCGAGAACATGGAGAAGACCATGTGTCCGGTGTGCAACTGTTGGAATTATGCCCTAGAGGCAATAATAAAGATGTTATTATTATAATTCTTGTTCATGATAAAGTTTATATTCCATGCTATAATTGTATTAAGCGGAAACTTTGATACTTATGTGGTTTATGAACAACACCGTGTGCCTAGTACGTCTCTATGGACTAGCTCATTGATTAATGATGGTTAAGGTTTCCTAACCATATACATGAGTTGTCGATTAATAATGAGATCATGTCATTAGGAGAATGATATGATGGACAGACCCAAATTAAGCACAGCAATTAGATCGTGTCATCGTGTTCATCTTTGCGAGGCTTTTTCCTATGTTAAGCATTGTATTCCTTAGACCATGAGATAATACAACTCCCTGGTATCGGAAGAAAGCTTTGAGGTCATCAAACGTCATCCTATGTGAGGGTGATCATAAAGGTGTCTCTCAGGTGATCGGAAAGTACTTGTTGGGTTGTATGTATCGAGATGGAATTTGTACCTCCCGATTCGGAGAGATATAATTCGGGCCCACTCGGTAATAGATATCAACACCGCTTGAAAGCACGTGGTTAAGGAGTAAATCACAAAGTGATATCGGATTACGGAACGAGTAAAGTACTTGCTGTGAACGAGATTGAACTAGGTATGCCGATACCAACGATCGAATCTCGGGCAAGTAAAATATCGCGTGACGAAGGGAATACATATATGGGATTAATTGAATCCTGGCATCGTGGTTCATTCGATATGATCATCGATGAATATGTGGGAGTCAATATGGGTTTCCAGATCCCGTTGTTAATTATTGATAGAATATCATGTCTTCATATTCTCGAACCCGTAGGGTCACACACTTAAGGTGCATCGACGCTAGGATAGAATGGATAATTGGGTTATGATTTTTTGTTTGGAGTCTCGGATGAGACCCAGGACATCACGAGAGGTTCCGGAATGGTCCGGAGAATAAGATTCATATAAAGGAAAGAAGTTTTTAGATTTTGGAATCATTTCAGAGTTTATCGGTATTTTACCGGAAGGTTCTAGAAGGTTCCAGAGTGGGACCAACGTGGGCCCACTTGTCGGAGGCCTGCGTGGGCCTAAGGGGAAGTTCCCTGGCCACTTTGGGCCAGGGGCACATGGCCCCTAAGGCCCAGCCGGCCAGCCCTTAGGGGAAACCCTAAGGGAACCTTCCAGAAGGAGGGGGGATGACTTGCCCCCCACTCCACACCTTGGGCCGCCGCCCTAGGGCTTGGAGGAGGGGTCAAGGTGGCCAGACAGTCCCCTATATGAGGAGGGCAGGGGCGCAACCTCCCTCCCACTCCAACCCTAGCCGCCAACCAACTGCTACCTCTCCATCTCTCTCTCTCTCCCGACTGCGCGTAGGCGAAGCCCTGCCGCAAAAACTCTCCGCCATAAGCACCACGCCGTCGTGCTACAGATCCAATGTGTCTCTCCACCGTACTTGCTGGACCAAGGAAAGGAGGAGACGTCGCTGCACCGTACGTGTGCATCTCTTGGAGGCGCCGCCACTTGCGGCGTAGGATCGGATCAGATCGCGAGGAGGAGACGGCGAGTACGACTACGTCAACCACATTCTGTTGAACGTTTCCGCTGTGCGATTTCTTCAAGGGTATGAAGATCTCATCAATCTCTCTCGTTGATTACATCTCCTAGATTAGATCTTGTCTTTCTTGTTTGCATCCGTAGGAAATTTTTTGATTTACTATGCTGCGAAACCCTTCAGTTGTATTAGAGCTAGATCTATGCGTAGATGTGTTTCACGAGTAGAACGCAACATGCTTGTTGCGGGCGTTGATGTTTTCTGTTGCAAACCTCTTGTTGTGTATTTCTTATGGCGCGTCATAGTGAGATCGAAGCGGTCCAGGCCAACTTTACGCGACCTCGTTCGCGAGACCGGCTCCGCACTTGACGTGTGGCTTGTTCCACACATGCGGCTAGTGGATGCAAGTTTCTCTCACTATAGTAGTCACGGGATTTACAACGGATGTTAGCAACCATAATATCACCGTTGTGGATTTCTGTAGGTCAGAATCGTTCTTAGCTTGTTACTCCCATAAGCCACGTAAAACATGCAACAACAAAGTAGAGGCGTCTAACTTGTTTTTGCAGGGAGTGTTTTGTGATATGGTATGGCCCAAGACATGATGTGTATGAATTGAGATGTATGCAATGATCATGTTTTGTAATATTTCACGACTTGCATGTCGATGAGTTCACAACCGGCAGGAGCCGTATGGTTGTCTTTATAATTGTATATGACCTGCGTGTCAACTTCTTATACGCCATGTAATAGCTTTACTTTATCGCTAAGTAGTTAGCAGTAGTTGTAGTTGCTATTCGTGGTGGATGCAATCATGGTGGAGTGATGGAGATCATGCTGGCGCACACAAGATGGAGATCATTGCGCGGAGATTGGCTATGCCATGTCACATAAAATTATATGCATGTGATGTTTATCCTTTTATGTATTTTATTATGCTTAGATCGCGACGGTAGCATTATAAGATGATTCCTCACTTAAAGATCAAGATAAAATTGTGTTCTCCCCATGTATGCACCGTTGCGAAAGTTCGTCGTGTTCAAGCACCTCATGATGATCGGGTGCTATAAACTCTACGTTCACATACAACGGGTGCAAGCCAGTTTTGCACACGCAGAAATACTTGGGTTTGACTTGATGAGCCTAGCATGTACAGATATGGCCTCGGAACACACGAACCGAAAGGTTTAACATGAGTCATATAAATGATATGATCGACACTTTGTTGTCCACCATTGAAACCACATCTCTTCTCGTGAAGATCAGATTAGGTGTGGTTAATTTGGATCGTGTTCACTAAACAACTTGAGGGATGTTGAATTTAGTGGCAGTTCATCTAGTAATTTGATTAAGTTGAACTAGTTATCATGAACATAGTCTAAATTGTATTTGCAATTTTTGTAGATCAAATGGCTAAGTCCAACTTCAACTTCAATGTTTCTGCTGAGAAAGAAAAGCTTAAGAACAATGGGTCTAACTTCACCAACTGGTTCGGCAATCTGATAATCATTCTCGCTGGCGGACAAAAAGCCTATGTACTTGACAAAGCGCTAGGTGACGCCCCTGCTACTGATGCGCCGGCTGATGAAAAAGATGTTTATCAGTCACACAAAGATGATTATGGAGTGATTAAGAGTACCATGTTGTTTGCTATGGAACCGGAACTTCAAAATCATTTTGAGGAGTTCGACGGGCCCTTTGAGATACTTGAGGAACTGAAAACCATGTTTCAGACTCAGGCCCGTTCTGAGAGATATGAGATCTCTGAGAAGTTCTTTAACTACAAGATGGAGGAAGGGAGTTCCGTTAGTGAGGACGCCATTAAGATGTCGGGCTACACTCAACGTCTTGAGAAACTAGAATACAAGATTCCAGAAGAGCTCAAGATTGACAGAGTTCTCCAATCAATCCCTCCTAGATACAAAAGTTTTGTAGTTACTCACAATCAAATTGGTTCCACTGATACGATCACTGAGCTCTTCTCTAAGCTGAAAGCTGCGGAGGTGGTTATCAAGAAAAATTATCATGTGTTGATGGTCAACAAGACCACTAGCTTTAAGAAAGCTAAGGGTGCAAAGAAATCCTTCAAGAAAGGCAGCGGCAAGCGCGTTGCCCCTACTGAGATGAAGCTCAAGTCTAGACCTAAGCCGGACACTGAGTGTTTCTATTGCAAGGACAAGGGTCACTCGAAGTGCAACTGTCCGAAGTACTTAGCGGACAAGAAGGCTGGCACCATTAAAGGTATATTTGATATACATGTTATTGATGTTTACCTTACTAGCGCTCGTTGTAGTGCTTGGGTATATGATACTGGTTCCGTTGCTAATATTTGTAACTCGAAACAGGAGCTACGGAATAGACGGCGGCTAGCAAGGGATGAGGTGACGATGTGCGTTGGCAATGGATCAAAAGTTGATGGCCGTCAGCACGCTCTCCTTAGTTTTACCTTCGGGATTAGTTTTAAACCTTAATAAGTGTTATTATGTGCCTGCGTTGAGCATGAACATTATATATGGATGGTGTTTACTGCAAGACGGTTATTCATTTAAATCGGAGAATAATAGTTGTTCTATTTATATGAGTAACATCTTTTATGGTCATGCACCTGCTGTGAATGGTTTATTTCTTCTGAATCTCGAAAGCAATGAAACAGACATCCATAACATTGAGGCTAAGAGATGCAAAGTAGATAGTGATAATTCGACTTATTTGTGGCACTGCCGTCTAGGTCATATTGGTGTAAAACGCATGAAGAAACTCCATTCTGATGGACTTTTGGAGTCTCTTGATTTTGAATCATTTGACACGTGCGAGCCGTGCCTCATGGGCAAGATGATCAAAACCCCGTTCTCCGGAATAATGGAGCGAGCAACGGACTTGTTGGAAATCATACATACCGATGTATGCGGACCAATGAGTGTTTCGACGCGCGGTGGATATCGCTATTTTCTCACTTTTACTGATGACTTAAGTAGATATGGGTATATCTATTTAATGAAACATAAATCTGAAACGTTTGAAAAGTTCAAAGAATTTCAGAATGAAGTGGAAACCATCGTAACAGGAAAATTAAATTTCTACGATCCGATCGTGGAGGTGAATATTTGAGTTATGATTTTATCACGCATCTTAAAACAAGCGGAATCATTTCGCAACTCACGCCACCCGGAACACCACAGCGCAATGGTGTGTCTGAACGCCGGAATCGAACTCTATTAGATATGGTGCGATCGGTGATGTCTCTTACAGATTGCCGTTATCATTTTGGGGTTATGCATTAGAAACCGTTGCATTCACTTTAAATAGGGCACCATCAAAATCCGTTGAGACGACACCATATGAACTATGGTTTGGTGCTAAACCTAAGTTGTCGTTTCATAAAGTTTGGGGATGCGAAGCTTACGTCAAGAAGTTGATGCCGGACAAGCTCGAACCCAAAGAGGAGAAATGCGTATTCATAGGATACCCTAAGGAAACGATTGGGTATACCTTCTACTACAGATCTGAAGGTAAATTGTTTGTTGCAAAGAACGGATCCTTTCTTGAGAAGGAGTTTCTCTCGAAAGAAGTGAGTGGGAGGAAGGTAGAGCTAGACGAGGTTATTGAACCTTCTCTCGAGTTTGAGAGTAGCGCAGCACCTGAAATTTTTCCAGTGCCGTCTCCACCAACAAGAGAGGAAGCTAATGACGAGGATCATGATACTTCGAACGATGCTACTACTGAAGTTCGCAGGTCGACCAGGTCACGTGCCACTCCCGAAGGGTACGGCAACCCTGTCTTAACCGTCTAGTTGTTAGACAACAGTGAACCTGCAAACTATGAGGAAGCAAGGATGAGCCCAGACTCTGAGAAATGGCTAGAGGCCATGAAATCCGAATTGGGATCCATGAGCGAAAACCAAGTATGGACTTTGGTGGACCCTCCTAGCGACCGTAAGGCCGTTGAGTGCAAATGGATTTTCAAGAAGAGAACGGACGCGGATGGTAATGTTACTGTCTATAAAGCTTGGCTTGTCGCAAAAGGGTTTCGGCAAGTTCAAGGTGTTGACTACGATGAGACTTTCTCTCCCGTAGCGATGTTTAAGTCCATTCGGATTTTATTAGAAATTTCTGCATTTCATGATTATGAAATATGGCAGATGGATGTCAAGACTGCATTCCTCAATGGCAACATTGATGAAGAGTTGTATATGATGCAGCCCGAAGGTTTTGTCGATCCTAAGGATGCTAATAAGGTGTGCAAACTTTAGCGTTACATTTATGGACTGAAGCAAGCATCTCGGAGTTGGAACCTTCGTTTTGGTCAAGTGATCAAGAGTTTTGGATTTGTTCCAAATTGCTACGAAGGTTGTATCTACAAGAAAGTGAGTGGGAGCTCGGTGACATTTTTAGTACTATATGTGGATGACATATTGATTATTGGAAATGACATTGGTATTCTTAACGATGTGAAGAGTTATTTGAATAAATGTTTTTCAATGAAAGACCTAGGAGAAGCTGCTTATATATTAGGCATCAAAATCTATAGAGATAGACAAAGACGCCTAATTGCTTTAAGCCAAAGTACATATCTAGACAAAGTTCTGAAAAGGTTCAGAATGGATAAAGCAAAGAAAGGTTCATTGCCCATGTTGTCAGGTAAGATATTTAGCAAGGCTCAGTGTCCAGCTACGGTAAAATATATAGATACTGTGAGCAAAGTGCCATATGCATCGACCATAGGTTCTATCATGTATGCCATGCTATGTACTAGACCGGATGTGTCCAATGCTCTTAGTTTGATGAGCAGATACCAAAGTGATCCAGGAGTGGAACACTGGACAACCGTAAAGAACATCCTAAAGTATTTAAATAGGACTAAAGAAATGTTCTTGGTCTATGGAGGTGATGAGCAGCTCGTCGTAACAGGTTACGTCGACGCTAGTTTCGACACCGACCCGGATGATTCTAAATCTCAGACATGATACGTTTATATTTTGAATGGTGGAGCTGTGAGCTGGAGAAGCTGCAAGAAAAGCGTGATCGCGGGATCTACTACAGAAGCGGAATACATGGTTGCTTCAGAAGCGTCAAGTGAAGGAGTTTGGATCAGGAACTTCATCACTGACCTTGGTGTGGTTCCAAGTGCCTTGGACCCACTGGATATATTGTGCGACAACACTGGTGCCATAGCACTGGCTAAAGAACCAAGATATCATCCAAAGACCAAACACATCAACCGCCGTTTTCATATAATTCGAGATTATATAGCAGATGGAGATCTGAAGATTAGCAAAGTACATACGGATCTGAATGTCGCAGATCCGTTGACTAAACCTCTTCCACGAACAAAACATGATCAGCACCTTAATTGTAGGGTTCGCAGCATAGAAAACAAAAATTTTCCTACGATGTGAACTATATACCAAGATCTATCTACTAGATACAAACAACGGGCGGATGTATATCCGTAGAGAACATACCCTTGAAGACCGACAAAGCTTAACGAGTTCAACTCGTGGTTGATGTAGACGATCTCTTGCCGATCTCAAGATCGAGAGGAAGTCCTAGCGCCGCAAATCAGCAGCGCATCCGTGCTCACACACACGTTCGAGGCACCGAGCAACCTCCGCCTCCTCGCTCCAGCGATGCAGCGGAAGCACAACTCTTTCTTGCCGAATAGCCACCGGGAACATGTATCTCGCTAGTCCGAGACCATGGGGGATAAATTCTAGAGGAGGAGAGAGATCCTTCACGAGGAGGTGTGAGTGAGAAGTGAGAGGAGGGGCTCCTTATATAGGGGAGGGGGGCAGCCCAAGGGGGCATGGCCGCCGGCCATGGAGGGTGCCCCCACCTCTCCCTCATTCATGTGGGTGGACACTCCACTCACAAAATGGCCCTTCAATTTTCTCCACTCAAAAACCCACTCAAATTCCCATTAAATTTCCACCAAATTTAATGCAAACTCTCATTAAATAAAACTCCTTTTATTTATTCAGAATTTTTTCAATTACTTTAATGACAAACATTCACATATAACCCCTTGCTAGTATTTCATTTCACATGCAGAACCAGTTTTAGCAATTTCAACCGAAACAGTTTCGGTGTCTAGTGAAATAAATTCCTGCGCTTTCCTTTTCTTTTCGGCATGAAACTTTTGCTCCAAATGGATGTCGGTGTCTCTTAAGTGTGTCACCCTACGGTTCGCGAATAATGCGGACATGATCGAGACCCCTCTCGGATCAATAATCAGAAGCGGGATCTGGAGACCCATACTGACTCCCACACATTCAACGATGACTTTCTTGTGATCGTCGGAACCTTTTACGCTCGTATCTTAATCCTTTTGTTTCGCGATATATTACATGTCCGAGATTCGATCATCGGTATCTCCATACCTAGTTTGATCTCGTTACTGACATGCACTCTTTTCTCGTTCCCGTGATATAACATTCTAGTGATCAAATCACTTGCTTGCAAGCTAATCAATGTGATATCACCGAGAGGGCCCAGAGCATATCTATCCGTCATCGGGATGAACAAATTCCACTCTCGATCCATGGGCCTCAACATAACACTTTAGTAGTTTTGAACCCATCTTTATAATCACCCTGTTACGGTGTGACGTTTGATGTTATCAAGAAACTCTTTCGGTGTTAGTGATTGACATGATCTCATGGTCTAAGGATTAGGATCACTTCGTAATTTGTTATAGCAATATAAACTCAATGACTTTGATCGTAATGCTATACTTCGGATGAATGTTCATCACACCATTACACTAATGTTGTGATCCCGTTATTAACAACATCCAATGTCCATGATCAGGAAACCTTGATCATCTTGTTAATCAACGAGCTAGTTTATGAGAGAGGCATAACTAGGAACTTTCTTTTTGTTTATTAAACACACATGTCTTAACGTTTCCGTATTAATACAATTATAGCATGTACAATAAACATTTATCATAAATAAGGAATACGATAATAACCACTTTATTATTGCCTCTCGGGCATATTCCCTTCAGTCTCCCACTTGCACTAGAGACAATAATCTAGTTTGAGAACTTTGCGTATTGAACACCTATGGCTTTCTGGTGTTCCATATACGCAATTGCAAGTGGTTAACATAATCTACGGATCTGACGCTTTCAGGTCCGTGTGTATTTGCATGTCTTTGCGTCTTCACGCATCACTCATTCTCCAATGAGATGGCATTGTATAAATTTGGTCTTTCGGTGAGACCTTTAGTTCCTTGGGGTTAAAACACGTCGATACTATTGTCATACAATATATCTTTAGTGTTAGCCCGTTGCGTACCACACCTTAGTTTGATAACAAACTACTTGACACAAATTCCCTCCTTTGCTGCTACTATAGCAGTCATATACTTAGCCTTTTGTTGTAGTATCCGTCACAATGTCTTAACTTTGGAACTCTTCCAAATCCATCATGGAATCTCCTTTCCATTACATTGTGCCACCCATAGTTTAAATTGAGATAAACTTAATTTGTATCTTGTGACAAAACTAGTATCAATGTAACGCTTTACAATGAAATATTTGTAATTGTTTGTCACCTCTACACAAATATATTCTTAGTTCTTTCAAAAAGATCATAAGAATATCCTCACTATCGTCCAATGATCATTTTATGATTCATTCTGGTATATGCTCATAACACTTAGAGCATAGGACATATCTGGATGTGTACATATCATGGTATGATTGATCAAAACATTCTCGTGATTTCACTCATCAAGTGTCAAAGCACTTGAATCTTGTTTCACTTATCAAGTGTCGATACACTTGAATCTTGATTCAATTCCTTTCCATGCAACAAGAAATGTTTCTTGTCGTTTCTATATTGAAATCCTTCAATATCTCATATATGTACATTTGGCACAACCATATTAGCGTCACAGTCTATCCACTATAGACATTCATGCCAAATATTCGGGTTTTGCCTAAGTATTTCATCGAAATGAAATTCTTAACCTTTGTCAATAAAAGATACATCATTTCTAATCAACAAGATGTCCTCCACATAATGTATTAGAAATATGTCTTAGCGCTCCCACTTAATTTCTTGCAAATGCAAGCATCTTCATCGTCTCCTGATGAAAACTCCTTTTCATCATGGTGAAGATTCCAACTCCGCGATGCTTACTTCAACCATTGAAGTTTGCACGCCCTTTTAGCATCCTTTGAATTTAACAAAACCCTTTGGACCGTGTCATGTACACGTCCTAGGTAACCATTCTATTAGAAGAACTTTGTTTTGTTTATTCATCTACCATATAACAGATTATATGTAGTGGTTGCTACTTTAATCCGTCCAGACTAAATATCGCTATGAAAGATCAAATCTTGTCATAGTCAACTCCTTGAACATTGTCGTAAAATACTTTACGACATGTCGACTATTTCATAGATGTGAAACATCCATGTCTATTTCTTTATAGATCCAAATACGACCGATAGGTTTTTACACCTTTCCGGAGGGTCTTCCAAGTTCAAAACTTGATTTCTCGTGTATGGAACTATCACGGATTTTATGGCTTCAAGCCATTTGACGGAGTCAGGGCCCATCATCGCTTCTTTGCATGTAGTCGGTTCATCATTGTCAAACAATAATGATTTACTCTCAAATCTTAGTATTTGATTGTTTATTCGACCGACTTGGTTCAATAGGAACTTAGATCTCTGTGACCGCAACATTTGAGGCACATAATCCATGAGCATTCTGGCTGCCTCCGGAACATCTTCCGGCGCTGCGCAACTCAGCATATTTAGTTAAGGTTCATTAACCTTATCAAAGTTCTATTGTCCTCCCACTTAACTTTTACGAAAAAATTCCTTTTTCAAGAAACTTCACGTTTCAAGTGACAAACCCTTTTGTCTTTGGTGTTATGGAGGAATAACCAATTGTTATTCGAAATAACCTACAAAGACATGCTCATCCGACTTCGGTTGTAAACATCTTACTTATGTTTAGCATACCAAAATTTAAGAAATGACAACTTGGGTTTTACCCCAAACCATAACTTCCATGGTGTCATTTCAATGGATCAAGATGGAGCTCTTTTCAGTGTAAAAGCGGAAGTCTCTAAAGCTTTAATCTTTTAAAACATAATGGCAGTTTTATAAATAACACCTTTGATCCAACCATGTCAAACAAGGTTTCATTACAAATCTCAAACACTCCATACTCCTATGGTGTTTCGGGAGAGGTAAATCTAGGTGTTTTGCTAAACTTGCAACTCAAATAAATCCCTTTATGATAAAATCATAATTCATTTATTTTCTTGTTACACTTGTAACTCAAACAAATCCCTTATGATAAAATCATAAACCATTTATTTTCTTGTTTAAAATGATTTTGCACTTCATCTTGAAAGTCTTTGAAACATTTTCAAATATTTCATACTTCTCTCGCATTAAGTGAACATTCACTCAAATTTTCGGAGAAAGCATATGAAGTTGAAATCCATCACTTACGACTATACATAATGGACTACATACATCGATATGTATAAATTCCAATAATTTAGTCGTTCGTTCTTCTTTGGCCTTTGAACGAATTTTTAATTATCATGTGAAAAGTCTCACAAGCGTCACTTGATCAAATCAAAGACTCCAAAAATCCATGAATATGGAGATTCTTCATGTTCTCTTTCCAATATAATTTAAACAGCGATGTCACTTCGTAAGTGATCTTTCAATCATTTGTCTTGCGACATTTTAGCATCAGGTTTTATGGATGTGATTTCTCCAACTAGATTTGTAAATCATCCATCTTATATGGAATATGGTAATTATTTGAACAACCTTTGTTCTCATAATACCTGATTTAAATAACAATTATTAAAACAAATCTTGAAGTCAAGCTTTGATGTCAACGAGAAATACAAACAACGGTTTGTTTGTTTTCGATGAACATCATCACATATTCTCTTGCTAGTTACTTAGGCCATTGTGGTTCATGAATTGCGTTGTTCCGTATGACATTTCATGCCAACCAATTCGGTATCCAATACCCAAGAACCACATTGTTTAATAAGCAAAGAATACAACCATAACATGTATATCATATATATACCTAAATTGGATATTTCCAATCTTTTCTTTTCTGCCAAATATATTTTATAGATTCTCTTTCAACATTTCCTTTTCCTTTTAAAAGAATTTATCAACATCAAAAGTGGCGCCATATACATGACACATAGTCCAAAGCGTGTATATTCAAATAATAATACCTTTGGACTTGCACTTTGAAGTAGATCACCATCATCAAATGATCGGTATTCTTTCAAAATCCATTCTTTAGTAATCTTTTAGTGTAGTAAACATTTTACATACATATTCTATTCACCCTTATCATGACGACATTCATGATCAAGCTACTGTAGCTTATAAAGGCGAATCATGAGTATAACATTACTTTCCAAAACCCTTTTGGATGATTAGGATGTCTAGCATCTCCAACCTTCGTAAATTCTCATCCAATATGAGAACATATATTATACTCTATCATATTGCAACCAAAACATTGTTTCAGATATCGTTATATCTACCACACATGATGGTTTCTGAAATAATTCTTTCAGCTCCTAGATAAACTTGATGTTTAAATCAAGAATCATGGAGGCAAACATGATACTTAAGATACTAACACTGGAATTGGTACTCTCGATTTAATACCAATTATTAAATTTCACGGAGTAAATAGAATTTTGCTGAAAGTTTTCAATAGGACTTTAAACTTTAGATTGACACTCAACACAATACGATACCAGTTCGTAAAGTATATATCCAGAATTCTATAGTTCTATTATCTCAGTTACAACTATGCATAAGGTGGTGAACGAATGCCAATGACTACAACAAATTATGCAAATTCACTTTGATTTAATTTATGATAAATTGAGTTCTACTAATCCAAATTAGAAATGAACTCCCACTCAAAAACGACATCCCTCGTGTCTTTTTGGTGATTACATGAACCAAATCCACTACACCAAGTCCGATCATCACGTGAGTCGGTGTAGCTTCAAAGGCGAGCATCCATATGGTCATCATATCAAAACATATGACTCATGCTTAACCTTTCGGTCCGTGTTCCGAGTCCATGTCTGTACATGCTAGGCTCGCCAAGTAAGAACCTTAGTATTTGCGTGTGTAACTGTCTTACACCCGAGATATGCTCGTGGATTCAAGTACACCCGATCATCACGTGATGTCTTGAAGCGACGAAACATTGTCGGTGCATACTTAAGGAAGAACACATTTTTATCTTGATATCTAAATGAGGGATCATCTTATTATGCTAATAAAACGCCAAACAAGCAATATAAGATGCTATCAAACATCACATGTTTATTAGTGGAATGATATGGTTCTCGCATATGATCTCTATCATGTGCACCGTGGTATGATCACTATCATACCTTTATATGTAAATCCAAGGTCTATGGAGTTTACACGTTATGTATGTTGTAAAAGTATCATCTCATACTTCTACTTACAACATCACCATATCATAACACTAGCCCAGCAACAATCTAAACTAGACGCCTCTAATTTATCCATTGCAAATTTTACGTGGCTTAGGGCTTTCGAAGATAGAACCGTTCTTACCTACGAACATGAACCACAACGAGGATAACCAAATTGTTGACAACTCGTTGCAAATTAGATATTGACTATAGTAGGAGAGACAGACACCCGCTAGCCACTTATGCAAAACTAGTTGCATGTCAAACGTGGAACAGGTCTCATGTACGAGGACATGTAAAGTTTGTCCGGGCCGCTTCATCCCACTATGCCACCAATATCCAAAGTACAACTAAGAAGCAATAAAATGATCATCATCGCCCACATACTCATATGTGTACTACTCGTGCAAAGTATCTACGCATAGATCCGGCTCTGATACCACTGTAGGGTTCGCAGCATAGAAAACAAAAATTTTCCTACGATGTGAACTATATACCAAGATCTATCTACTAGATACAAACAACGGGCGGATGTATATCCGTAGAGAACATACCCTTGAAGACCGACAAAGCTTAACGAGTTCAACTCGTGGTTGATGTAGACGATCTCTTGCCGATCTCAAGATCGAGAGGAAGTCCTAGCGCCGCAAATCAGCAGCGCATCCGTGCTCGCACACACGTTCGAGGCACCGAGCAACCTCCGCCTCCTCGCTCCAGCGATGCAGCGGAAGCACAACTCTTTCTTGCCGAATAGCCACCGGGAACATGTATCTCGCTAGTCCGAGACCATGGGGGATAAATTCTAGAGGGGGAGAGAGATCCTTCACGAGGAGGTGTGAGTGAGAAGTGAGAGGAGGGGCTCCTTATATAGGGGAGGGGGGCAGCCCAAGGGGGCATGTCCGCCGGCCATGGAGGGTGCCCCCACCTCTCCCTCATTCATGTGGGTGGACACTCCACTCACAAAATGGCCCTTCAATTTTCTCCACTCAAAAACCCACTCAAATTCCCATTAAATTTCCACCAAATTTAATGCAAACTCTCATTAAATAAAACTCCTTTTATTTATTCAGAATTTTGTCAATTACTTTAATGACAAACATTCACATATAACCCCTTGCTAGTATTTCATTTCACATGCAGAACCAGTTTCAGCAATTTCAACCGAAACAGTTTCGGTGTCTAGTGAAATAAATTCCTGCGCTTTCCTTTTCTTTTCGGCATGAAACTTTTGCTCCAAATGGATGTCGGTGTCTCTTAAGTGTGTCACCCTACGGTTCGCGAATAATGCGGACATGATCGAGACCCCTCTCGGATCAATAATCAGAAGCGGGATCTGGAGACCCATACTGACTCCCACACATTCAACGATGACTTTCTTGTGATCGTCGGAACCTTTTACGCTCGTATCTTAATCCTTTTGTTTCGCGATATATTACATGTCCGAGATTCGATCATCGGTATCTCCATACCTAGTTTGATCTCGTTACTGACATGCACTCTTTTCTCGTTCCCGTGATATAACATTCTAGTGATCAAATCACTTGCTTGCAAGCTAATCAATGTGATATCACCGAGAGGGCCCAGAGCATATCTATCCGTCATCGGGATGAACAAATTCCACTCTCGATCCATGGGCCTCAACATAACACTTTAGTAGTTTTGAACCCATCTTTATAATCACCCTGTTACGGTGTGACGTTTGATGTTATCAAGAAACTCTTTCGGTGTTAGTGATTGACATGATCTCATGGTCTAAGGATTAGGATCACTTCGTAAGTTGTTATAGCAATATAAACTCAATGACTTTGATCGTAATGCTATCCTTCGGATGAATGTTCATCACACCATTACACTAATGTTGTGATCCCGTTATTAACAACATCCAATGTCCATGATCAGGAAACATTGATCATCTTGTTAATCAACGAGCTAGTTTATGAGAGAGGCATAACTAGGAACTTTCTTTTTGTTTATTAAACACACATGTATTAACGTTTCCGTATTAATACAATTATAGCATGTACAATAAACATTTATCATAAATAAGGAATACGATAATAACCACTTTATTATTGCCTCTCGGGCATATTCCCTTCATTAATGCCATGGGTGTTAGATTGTTGCCAGATGTAAACAATATTATTGACTCTAGTGCAAGTGGGAGACTGTTGGAATTATGCCCTAGAGGAAATAATAAATATGTTATTATTATAATTCTTGTTCATGATAATGTTTATATTCCATGCTAGAATTGTATTAAGCGGAAACTTTGATATTTGTGAGGTTTATGAACAACACTGTGTCCCTAGTACGCCTCTATGGACTAGCTCATTGATTAATGAAGGTTAAGGTTTCCTAACCATAGACATGAGTTGTCGATTAATAATGAAATCATGTCATTAGGAAATGATATGATGGACATACCCAAATTAAGCAGAGCAATTAGATCGTGTCATCGTGTTCATCTTTGCGAATCTTTTTCCTATGTAAAGGATTGTATTCCTTAGACCATGAGATAATACAACTCCCTGGTATCAGAAGAAATCTTTGAGGTCATAAAACGTCATCCTATGTGAGGGTGATCATAAAGGTGTCTCTCAGGTGATTGGAAAGTACTTGTTGGGTTGTATGTATCGAGATGGAATTTGTCCCTCCCGAGTCGGAGAGATATACTTCGGGCCCACTCGGTAATCGATATCAACACTGCTTGCAAGAACGTGGTTAAGGAGTTAATCACAAAGTGATATCGGATTACGGAACGAGTAAAGTACTTGCTGTGAACGAGATTGAACTAGGTATGCCGATACCAACGATCGAATCTAGGGCAAGTAAAATATTGTGTGACGAAGGGAATACATATATGGGATTAATTGAATCCTGGCATCGTGGTTCATCCGATATGATCATTGATGAATATGTCGTAGTCAATATGGGTTTGCAGATCCCGATGTTGATTATTGATAGAAGATCATGTCTGCATATTCTCGAACCCGTAGGGTCACACACTTAACGTGCATCGACGCTAGGATAGAATGGATAATTGGTTTATGAGTTTTTGTTCGGAGTCTCGGATGAGACCCAGGATATCACGAGAGGTTCCGGAATGGTCCGGAGAATAAGATTCATATAAAGGAAAGAAGTTTTTGGATTTCAGAATCGTTTCGGAGTTTATTGGTATTGTACCGGAAGGTTCTAGAAGGTTCCGGAGTGGGACCAACGTGGGCCCACTTGTCGGAGGCCTATGTGGGCCTAAGGGGAAGTGCCCTGGCCACTTTGGGCCAGGGGCACAAGGCCCCTAAGGCCCAGCCAGCCCTTAGGGGAAACCCTAAGGGAACCTTCCAGAAGGAGGGGGATGACTTGCCCCCCACTCCACCCCTTGGGCCATCGCCCTAGGGCTTGGAGGAGGGGTCAAGGGGGCCGGCCAGACCCCTATATAAGGAGGTCAGGGGCGTAGCCTCCCCCCCACTCCAACCCTAGCCGCTGACCAACTGTTGCCCCTCCATCTCTCTCTCTCTCTCTCTCCCGACTGCGCGTAGGCGAAGCCCTGCCACAGAAACTCTCCACCATAAGCAGCACGCCGCCGTGCTGTAGATCCATTTTGTCTCTCCACCATACTTGCTGGACCAAGGAAAGGAGGAGACATCGCTGCACCGTACGTGTGCATCTCTCGGAGGCGCCGCCACTTGCGGCGTAGGATCGGATCGGATCTTGAGGAGGAGACGGCGAGTACGACTACGTCAACCACGTTCCGTTGAACGTTTCCGTTGTACGATTTATTCAAGGGTATGAAGATCTCATCAATCTCTCTCGTTGATTACATCTCCTAGATTAGATCTTGGCTTTCTTGTTCGCATCCGTAGGAATTTTTTTGATTTACTATGCTGCGAAACCCTTCAGCAACACCTCTCGGTATAAGAGAGGGACCAAGCAAGCTCCTAGAAAAGTGGTGTGGTACTTTATGTTAACTCCTCGTTTGCAGCGGTATTTTGTGGACCCTAAGGAAGCACAGCTCATGTGCAGGCACGCGGAAAGAAATAGGCCAGAAGATGAAGATCCGGAAAAGGAGGAAATGACGAGGAACCCGTCGGATGCTTGCAAGTGGAAGGCGTTGGACCTCGAATATTACCAACGGTTCTGGAAAGTGTAAAGGAACCTCGGGCTGGCGTGAGCACCGACGGACTCAATCCACTCGGAAGCTAGAGCATCACACATAGCATGAAGAATAAGTACGTAACCATGAGCATGCTAGTTCAAGTGCCAAAACAACCCGGTACAAATATCAATCTGTATCTCACGCTGTTGAAAGAGGTGTTGGCCATGCTTTGGGAAGATGGAGCTCGTACGTGGGACGTCACCCCACAAGAATATTTTGATATGAGAGAAGTGGTGATCACGACTGTTCAAGACTATCCTGGTTATGCATACTTCGCGGGCAGGTGATCCAAGGATTATTTGCGTGTGTTAGGTGCAAGCGTAATACAATGTATCGCCAGCTATAGAAAGATCCCGGGTCCGGGAAAACCGTGTTCCTGGGGTCTCAAAGTTGGATTCGCACGAATCATGCCTGGAGAAAGCTAGGACATCTATTTGATGGTACATTCAAGCTCCGAGGAATCCCAGACCAGAGGAGCGGTTCTAAAATCGATGATCCGTTGAAAAACTAGAAAGAGTGCCCTGCGCCAGGAAAGAACCAAAAGAAGCCAGAGCCGTTGTTGTGTTTTATACAGTGGGATGTCCACTATATAAATATGAGTTCCAAATTTATGGATATTATGACGGATACTACAACAAAAGGCTAAGTATAAAGACTGCTTGGTAGCAGCAAAGGAACTTGGTGTGGTTCGATGGGATAGTACTATGAAGATATATTGTATGACAATTATATCAACATGTTTTAAACCCCAAGAAACCAAGGTCTCACCAAAATTATACAATGCCATCTCATTATAGAATGAGTGATGCGTAGAGATGCAAAGACATGCAAATATAGACGGACCTGAAAGTGTCAGATCCGGGGATTATGTTAACCACTAGAAAACACATATATACAACTATATTCTTGAATGCCATAAGTGTTGAATGTGCAAAGTTTTTCAAACTAGATTATTGACTCTAGTGCAAGTGGGAGAATAAAGGAATATTCCCGACATGAAATAATAAAGTGGTTATTATCTTATTCCATGTTTATGATAAATGTTTATTTATCATGCTATAATTGTGTCAATAGGAAATATTAACACATGTGTGATTTATAAATAGAAAAGGTTCCTAGTAAAGCCTCTCTTTATACTAGCTTGTTCATTAACAGATGATCAAAGGTTTCCTGATCATGAACATTGGAGAATATTGTTAAAAACAGGGTCATATCATTGGAGAATGATAAGATGCATAGTAACCCACAATAGATGTAGCAATACTATCATGTCATCATGTTTGTATTGTTATCACATTCACAGTAACTAAATGTCCTTAGACTAGGAGATCACGTCAATCACTTTCACCAGAAGATTACTAGGATTCCATCATACGTCACACCGTAACAGGGTGATTATAAAGGTGTCATCAGGTATTTGGAAAGTGTTAGTTGAGGCTCGTGGATCAACAGTGGGATTTGTCCATCCAGATGACGGAGAGATATATTCAAGGCCCTCTCGGTGATATCACGTTGATATAGCTTGCAAGAAAGTGATTTGATCACTATAATGTCATATCATGGTAACGAGAAAAATAGTACTTGTCAAGAATGATATTAAACAAGGTATGGATGATACCAAGTGATCGGACCTCAGATAAGTAATATATCGCGAGACAAAAGGAATTTGATTACAGCGAAAGAGGTTCAGATGATTATCTGATCTTCATGGAACTAGTGGGAGTCATTATGGATCTCCAGGTCCAACTAATTATTATTGATTGGAGAGAGTATCCATCATGTATACATAGTTCTCGAACCCGTAGGGATACATGATAGCTGTGAGATTCTACACATTTTTTATGGTTTCTATTGATGGTTTTCGTTTGGATTTGATGGTTTTATAGCTTTACCTAATGCTAATACTTAGGTAGCAAAGAAAACTTGGTTTTTAATGTGTGTTTCAGGTTCTGAACATCAACAAAGGGATTTAACAGCAAAAACACAATTTCAGACAAAAACAAGCAAGTATCTTTTCAGAAGCATTCGAGAGGAGTTTACTGAAGCTTTAACGAGGACTATATGGCAGAAATATGTCTCCGGCCGTATAGTTTCTACCGTATAGCTGCCATCTCCTTCATCTTATTAAAAGGGAAAACTTTTGTGAAGAGGCCGAGGACGAAAACAGAATACACGAGCCGCCATCCCATCCAGAAGGGAGAAAGAAGAGATCTGGAGAAGAAGGATAAGACGTTCTTCATCTCGCTCCACGATCTTCAATCTCGTAGCCACCACACCTCCATAGCCATTACTTGTACTTGAGAGAGAGAGAGAGATCTTGTCACATCCCAAATTTTTCCAAATTTTGTAATGTGAAAAAATAATTAAACAAAATAAAAATTTGTTGAAATTTAGGGTGAGAAGAAATTTTTTGATTCCAAATGGAAACATCAAAACCTATTTTGATCCAATAGAATCCTAAAGGGATTTAAAAAGAAAAACAAATAATAAATAAAGTTATAATAGTTCGAATCACTGTTTTTTGGATCTTTTAATAAAAAGATATGGTTTTCAAAAGCAAAGGTAGAAATGTAAATAAGGACTATTTTAAATAGTCAAATTTAATCTTGGCCAAGCTTTTGAAATAAGATATTTCTATTTGATAAAAGAGTAAAGGATTATTTAAATAAAATAATAAGGATCTATTAATATCCAATTTTATTTAAGTATAGGCTTTTTCCATTTTAAACAAACACTAAAACTTTTTAAAGTATTTTAAATAAGAATTCCAAGTATTTTATATTTTCAAATAAAACCTACTGAAAAGGTTTTGGTATTATTTAGATTTCAAATAGAGTTTAAAAATAAATTAAATCCTATTTGAAATAAAGACTAAGGTCTATTTATTTAATTAATAATAGATCCCAGAAAGAATAAAAGAATTATTTTATTTTGGACTTTAGAATATGTTGATAAACAGAATTAAAATCAACACAAAGTTTGGTGGTGGTTTGAATTGAATTGGAGTTTGAATTGTTTGAAATAAAATCAAAACAGAAAAAGAAAAAGCAATCAGTATAAAAAAAAGAAGAGAAACAAAGCAGCCCATCTGGCCAGCCCAGCAAGCCCACTCGCAGCCCACCAGCTCTCTCCACTCGTGAACCGTTTTTCACTCAGAAAAGAACCCACCCCGTCACTGACGCTGCGACCCCACTCCCCCTCTCTCACTCTCGTTGATTGTTGGACCCCACTGCCCTGTCATCATCATCTCCACCGCGTCGACTGTTCCCCTTGCCATTTACTACCGTGTTTAATCTCCTTGAATTCGAGTTGATGGCCGGATTAAACTCGCCCGTGACCATGCCCGATTAAACGCCACACTCTCCTCTACCTTTCCCCTCACTTGCCTCTCCCTCTCTACCCCCAGGCTAGGCGAATCGTGAGCTCGAACCCCACTGCTCCGGCGAGCTTCTCCAGCAAATTGCGGCGCCGACCAGCCGCCCCTCGCCTCCCATTGCACGCAAGCCTGCTCCCCATTGTCAGGCGCATCTACCAGTACCATTAGCTCGCTCGCGCGTGCTCCTAATCGTCGACGAACCGAAGCATCTGAGCACCATCGCGTCTGCCATTCGCTCCGGCAAGCACCCCGGTGAGTACAGACTGCCCCAGCACCTCCTGTTGATGCTCCCATGATCCCCAGGACAGTACGCATCTAACGTCACCTCCTGTTTGCCTCGGCATGACCTGCAGCCTCGCCCCGATGACAACCAGAGACACCTGGCGCCGCCACCGACTCCGGCGAGAAATCCCCCTGAAACCAGAGCGCCCCTTGACGAGTTGACCACACCTCGAGCACCACCGCGACGTTGCGAATCCGGTGAGCCTCTCCTCCCCTTCTCTCGCTTCCTAGAACGGCCGGACCACCTCAGACAGAGCGCTCCGCCGCTTGCCGTCGCGCCAGCGCCGCCAGTTCCTGGTCTGGCTGCTGTGATCCGTTGGATCTCAATCCGATGGCTAGGATAGATTCATTTAATCGAAAGGGTACGTTGGATCTGAGCCGTGCGATGTGTTTTAAATCCAACAGACCACAGAGCGCGATCCAGCCGAAGCGGTACCGTCCAATAGAATCGAGCCACGTGGACAGGGTTTGGTTTAAAAACAGAAATTAGAATCTATTAGACTTGCAAACTTGTAAAACTCATAACTTTAATTCTACACGTGCAAATTTTGCAAATTTTATATCAATGGAATCAGCAGAAGAAGTACTTTTCAACCATGCACTTTGTTTAAAGTTTTTCTTCTGGAAAATTGGTTTAAATTGCAGAAACTTGTGTAGGCATGTTTGGAATATAAACATTGTTCTAGATATATTTTTAAGAGGAAATCTTTGCTAATTGGTTTGTTTTGAACCTACTGACCATAGGAACCAACTTATGGATTTAAAAATGTATTTTGTGAAGTTAAGGAATAAATATTTGAAGTAACACATTTCTAGTCAAATAAAAATATTATTTGTGGTTTAGAAATTATTTTTGAGTAAATCCTTTGGGAAATGATTTGATTCAAACTTTCTGACCCTAAACACCAAGTTTTGAGATTAAGAACATATTTTATGAACCATATAAAGTTATTACTTTGCTAAAACATATTTTCAACTACATAAAATATCACCTTAGCATAATATTTGGTCTATGAGATAAAACCATTTGCAAATGGTTTTACTAATTTAGTAAATGTTTAGAGCCTAATAGAAACCACTTTTCTAAATAAAACCATCTCTTGCATGCTTGCATGCATTGCCTTGTTTCTATTATTTTATGTGTAGTAAATTGTTTGAATGCTAGTTGAATTTGTGTTTGCTTGATTGAATTGTAGTTAAGTTAGAAGAGTGTGATATTTGCAAGGTCAAGAAGTGAACCAACATTCTCTACTAAAAAGGCAAGTGACACTATCATCCAAGTCCTACTATTTTAATTACACTTAGTGGATTTTTGTAACATGCATGATAAGGACTACTATATTTTATGCTATGTTAAATCCTATTAGGATACCCTTATATCTCCCTTAGTTAAAACATTGTAGTTGTAGTATGCTTAGCCCTGCTATATATTTGGGATGGGATACATGATATGATTATATGAAGTGTTGGAAAGATAGATGTTTTGTATAATAAAACAAGTACTCAATAAACCACCTGGGTGGAAAAGGATACTCAAGGTTGGACAAGGTGGAAACAAAAGGAACCATGTTTATATGGCTATATTTTTGTATGTGCACTAGAAGAAAACCACCCAGGAACTTAGAGATTGAACATGTTTCTCGTACAGTGGCTTCCGTGTACAGCCACATGCTAAATGGGCTCTGGCTTAGTCAACTACATAGTGGAAGACCCATGCATTGGCATCTTCAGGTTAACTAGAATTGTGTAAGGGAAATATATCCCTACATTGGTGCCTGGTTGACAAGCTAGCATTGTGTATTGGGAGGACTCCTATGGAAAGACTTTGTCACATTCTCGATCTGCCAGTACTCCATTCTTGGTGAGTACTTATCCAGCGGCCACTGGTGGCATCAAGACGAGATTGTGTCATGTGGGTAAAGTGTACAACTTCTGCAGAAGATCAAATTCTAAGTACTTAGTCGTGTCCCCGGTTATGGACAATTCTGAGCAACTAAGGCCTGAAGCTATGGAAGATCTCGACATTCCAATTTCTCAAAGTAAAACTTGATGGTGACAACAAGGGATTAGAAGCACTTGGAGTTTTCCAAAGAGTTCAGAAAGATTTGACAAAAGATCAAAACTATTTTGAAAAGATAGGATAAAATTATATTGCTTTCTGCAAAGGAGCCTAAACCCTACTTAGCCAAATATGCATGTAAAGATAGGTTCCACTTACTTCTACATAGTAGTGAAACTTGCCAATACAATTCAAATGTATTGACCCTTGTGGCTGCAACTTATTATGTTGCAGGTTTGTTTGATGTTAGAGAAGTGTGTTGAATAGGATTACAAGTCTACAACCAACATGATTGCCTGTGGCACTTTGAAGATGAAGGACTCCATGCTATATAGATATTCTGCTGCATTGTAATGTGATATCCAAATGAGCTATGTAAGATGTAAGAATTATTTTATTCCTGGTTATAAAGTTGTATTATGACCTTTGTTTCTTGATATTACATCTTAACTGTGGATGCTAGCTATTGATCCAGGGACTAGCATTGTAAACACAGGGATCTCTATCTTATTAAAGGTTGGGAACCTTACAGATCTCCACCTTGCAAGATTAGGGCTTCAGATTGTTCTTACCATCTTGAATTGTGTTGGATTTATTTCTATTTATTATTTTGGATCTCCACGGTAATATCAAGAACAACTCCCTTTATTTAATTATATCGGTGATGCTTTGTTCTCTCATGTGTGAGTAAGTTCCCTTGGGCGTGGGAGATGTAGGGATTGGTGAGATGTGATGTGCCTATATAATTTCCATTAAGTTAATTGTTGATTTTAATTACTATATTATGTGTGCTTGACTATCTATGGTATGCTTAATGCATGTTGTCCAATTAAGGGCCCAAAAACCATGATTCTTTGTTCTACATAGATAGAATCTTGTTTGCTAGCAGATCGGCGATCCCCGAGTGACACGGGAATATCAATGGGAAATTAGTTTGACCCGAGGATAACGAGGAGCCACCAATCCAAGGATATCAATGGGAAAATAGTTCTTACCATTTTGCATTAGTCCGATCCAAGGAGTTTAATTGCTAAGCGACCTGAAGGATCTTAATCATCTAGTGACAGACCATGGTTGTGTTAAACAGGCTTGTAGGATTATTGAAGTTGGGATGAAATCTACTAAGAGGAATTCCGGTTAATTATGGTTTTCTCGCCTGCACACATACTTATACGATTATAATTGTTACGATTATCATTCGTCCACCCAGCACATTCACTATCACCATGAACTGAAACTCCCCGCACCTACTTCGTCATCTGCAGAAAACAACAAACAAAACGTTCTTTACTTTTATTCCTTTTATTTTATGAATTTTACATTTTAATTTATTTAAATACTTTCATTTAATCCAAATTATATTCTCATTTCCAACACTTGCAGTCAATTCACTCGAAGACCTGTGAAAAATTCGGGTGTGACCGATACTTCACCCATAAACACTTATCTTTGGGCTCCCTATGGGATTGATATCTTAACTTCGAAACTAGCTACAAACGATCTATGCACTTGCATCCATCAAGCTATTTTCTGGCGCCATTGCCGGGGAGCTAAGCGCTAAGTGTTTTGTCTCTTGACATTTCAGGTGTTACTATTACAAGATGGTCACCCTAGGAGACAAAGGGTCTACATGCTCTGGTAGGGCTTATCTACCAGATTATCTTGATCGCGTATCTACTCAAAGGCGCGAGGAAATTATTGAAAAACTTTTGAGGTCGAATAAAGTTGAAGTTGAAAACCTAAGTGACTTCATGGAAATCATGTACATTCAGAGGACAACCCCCAAGAAACCTGAGAAGACTCTTAGAGAATATAGTGCTCCAAATTATGCATTTCTTAAACAACAAATATAATTTCCTAATACTGGAGTTAGGGAATATCGATTTGATGGTGAAATTATTAAATTTTGCAGGAAAAAGATTTCAGTGGAAGGGAAGATGAAGACCCAGGAAGGCATCTTAGAGAGTTCGAAGATGTGATAACATCACTTGGACAAAAAGTTTTGCCAAGAGAATTCTCTCGTCTAAAACTGTTTCGTTGGTATCTCAAAGGTAAAGATCTAGACTGGTTTCATTATATTAAATGTTGGGAAAACTGCATTGTTAAATTCATAAACAGGTTTAATCCTTTTAAAAAGGTAATAAAACTTAGAAAGAATATAGGCAACTTTAGTCAGAACGTGGGAGAAAATTACCCACAAGCCTGGGAAAGATTCTTCGGAATGATCAATAGTATTCTTAATCATGGCTATTCTGAGTCAACTATTTGCCACTTATTGTACCACGGTCTTAATACCCAATGAAGAGAGTTGCTAGATTCATCAGCAGGAGGATCGATAAATACTTTAACTATTAAATCATGTTTGGAATTAATGGCTGCTAGGGCTAAGAATGACTCTTTATATAATCCTGATTTTGGCACTAAGCCGGAAAAGGGAATACTTCATATAAATCCTGATATTATGCCTGAAGTACGAAAAACCATGAAAGAAAAAGGTATACCTTCTGAACTTGTCAAGGAAAAAAAGTAGATTTGTTTGATTAAAGAGGATGAAACTAGAAAAGTTTTTCAAGAATTGAAACATCTTCAGGCAAAGTCTTATAACAAACCGCATAAGCAATTTCAAAGACATAAAAAGATTTTGGCTAAACTTATGAGGATATTGGCCAAGAAATAAAATTATTTAACAAGTACCTCAGTATGATTGAAACCCAATGTGAACAAGTAGCATCTAGTTATCAAGTTTTTCTTCATGATGATATAAATATTCATGTTTCTTCTAATGTTGTTACAAGAAGAGGTGCAGTTGTTAAAGTACCATTAGGACCACCAGAATATGAAGCTGAAAAAGATCGAAGGGAAAAATTCTTGCTCAAAGCAAGCCAAGAAGAAGATACATTGGTGGGTCCTCAGGATGAGACTACTCCAGACACACCAGATCAAACCTTGGAGGAGAAGAATTATGCATAGGATGACAGTTATAACTCTGATGCAAAAACTATTGATCCAAGAGAATAATAAGAAACAAGCAAAGAAGATGAAGTTGTTGCAATAGAAAAGACGGAAAAAGATAAGCAACAACAAAAGAAAGCAACTGAAGTGCCTGATCCAACACAAAAGGTAAAATATAAAGGTAAGAAACATCCATATCCAGACCAAAAAAATAAAGCACTAGATGAGGCAATCTATAACTCTATTACAAAGGCATTAAATGATCTTCGTCTACAAATTCCATTTGCGGATACAATAAAAGTGTCTGCCTATTCTAAATTTCTCCATGATATTATTAATAGAAAGAAAGGGATAACTTAAACCTTCGCCATGGTAACTAGTTACCCCGCTTTTTTCTAAGTCGGGAGATCCCGGGATACCAACTATTTCATTTTCAACAGGAAAAACTGATATTCCTAATGTTTTATGTGATTTAGGTGCAGGAGTTAGTGTAATGCCATACTCCCTCTATAAAAGGTTAGGATTAGGGGAATATTCCCCCACTTCTATCACTTTACAAATGGCTGACAAATCCACTAAACAACCTGTTGGTATGATTGAGGATGTTCTACTTAGAATATATGAGCATGTTATTCCCATTAACTTTATTATTCTTGAAATGCTGGAAGATGAAAGATTACCTAGAATACTTGGAAGACCTTTTCTTAGCGCTGCAGGAGTGTCAGTTGACTGTGCTACAGGGAAAATAATCTTCAATGTTTATGATGCTGAAATAATCCGGTACTTTCCAAAGAAACTAGAAGTAGGAGAAAGGTATATTCCACCGACAAAACGAGTTCATGTGGTAAGTTCCTTTGATAAAGGTCAACCAAAGGTAGGAATTTGAGAACAGAGAAGGGGTTGAAATATTCAACCATTCTTGATAAAATTCTTAATGGGAGTTAACCCATCATATCAATAAAATAAATTAAAGTTAGATAATAAGATGTTCATCGCATTCCTACAACTTTTTCGTAGACATTTTTGCGGAAGCGTGCCCGTAAAGATGCAGATCTCAAAAAGTAGTAGAAATACCGACTGAATAAGCATAGATTTAGAGTAGAAAATTAATTTTGAGATTTATAAGTAGAAACTAGATTATTAATATTGTTCAAATAAAAAATGCATCTCTGAATATTTGGGTGAAAAAGCATGTTCCAGGAGTTGTAACGACCAACTATACGGCGGGAATAATTATTCCAGCCGTATAGTTATCGAGAAAATTCTCAAAACTTGGAGTTCGAATACAGAAGGTTTCACAAACAACTTTATAGTGGGACCATTTGGTTCGGCCGTATAGTTGTGATCTGGCATAGGGAAACCCTAACCCTTGTCGCCGCCACAACTATACGGCGGGAGCTACTTAACTCGGTCACTTAACTCCCGCCATATAGTGTGGCCCGACCACTTAAACAGGTCGGGGCAGCCCAAGGTTCTTTCTCCTCTCATTATTTCTCTCAAACCCTCTCTCCAAAACTCTCGAAACCTCTCAAGAACTCTCAATTCTTCGCAGATTTAGTTTTTGAGTGGGGGACTCAATAGATCGGTATGTTTCTCTCCATATACATGCTTTATTTTTAGAATTCCATGGTTGAAATCTTCTCATTGAATTGGTGGATGAACTCAAGCTTGATTGATTTTATCTCTTAATTTCTCACGTTAGGATTGAATTCCTCCACGTAGAATCGTTCATATATCATGTAGAAAGTATATGCCTAAGGTTTTATGTTGAAATTTCTCAATGCATCAAGAAGAACAAGCTCGGTGGCCTTTTTCGCAAGAGCAAGCGCCAACGTGGTGAGGGCTCGGGGCTCCGGGCTGAGCCCGACAACAAGTACGCCATGGTTTTGGCGAGGAAGGTGCTGCCCACACGATGCGCCGATAATGGCTTTCTCAACTCAGCAGAGTTAAAGGACGACTTCGACTACCTGTGTGTAAATGCAGGGCTCACCAACCTCGCCAATGAAAGCCACTATGATACGTCCAAAAGGTATCTACTTTCTCGAACACTTTGCTATTGTTTCTTCCCTAAACTTGTGTAATTTGGATACAACTAACACAGACTGACGCTGTTTTCACCAGAATTACCTCGGTGTCTTGTTTTTGTGCAAAAAATCAACTATGAGGAAAAATCCCGGAAAATATGCCAAAAACTATTTTTCACCAGAGGATCCACGGAGCCAGAAGGGGAGACAGAGAGGAGGCCTGGGGGGCCAGACCCACCCCAGGCGCGGGCCCACCTGACCCCGCTCCT
This sequence comes from Avena sativa, assembly GCA_916181665.1. Classification (NCBI taxonomy): domain Eukaryota; kingdom Viridiplantae; phylum Streptophyta; class Magnoliopsida; order Poales; family Poaceae; genus Avena; species Avena sativa. The sequence continues at coordinate 12,168,204 of OV702282.1, read as the reverse complement.
GGAGGGGGTTTGGCCACCCCAGGCAGCTCCTCGGCCTCCCTCTACGCCTATAAGTTGCCTTCTGACCTAAAAACTTAGGGGGTTCGATAGTTTTCCAGAAAAAGTTCCGCTCCACCGCCGCCACCAGAAACCAAGATTCTGATCCAGAAAATCCGTTCTGGCACCTTGCTGGGACGGGGAATTTGGAGAGGATCATCGCCATCGTCATCACCAACGCATCTCCATCAACCACCGATGTTTCCCTCAGCCATGAGTGAGTAATCCTCCGCTGTAGGCCTGGGGATGGTAGGGATTGGATGAGTTCTATCATGTAATCGAATAAGATCTGTTAGGGCATAGTGCCTAGTATCTCTATTAGTGCTATTTGAGTTTGTTGCAACTTTTTGTGCTTAATGCTTGTCACTAGGGTCTGAGTGCCATGATCTCATATCTGAACTTATTATTGAATCATTATGATAGTATTGTTTGTGATCTTACCTGCAAGTTGTGTACACATATCATTGTCCGGATCCAAAGGCCCCAAAGTGACAATAATTGGGACAACCGGAGGGGATGGATGTGGTGTGACGATCACATGTGTTCATGGAATGTTAATGCTTTGCTCCGGTGTTTTATTAAAAGGAGCACCTTAATTGTCAGTAGTTCCCTAGAGGCCCTGTTGCCACGGGGTGGCTAGACAGAAGATGTTGTGCACCTTCTCATTGCGAGCACATATTACTATATTTGGAGCACATGCCTAGGATTGTTTAGTACTTGGATGCTTGTTATTATTTATCTGCAATTCCCTAGTTCTTGAAGTTACATGTTTAGACTCGTCCATGCAACGCCCGTCCATCCATCCCTATGCCTACCGCACTCGAATCCCATTGTTACCATTACTATTACTATTGCTCCTATTTCACTGTTGTTGTTGCTTTGTTGTTGCTACTACCAAATTGTTGCTACTGATAAACTTCTGTGAGCAAGAACTATTTCCAGGTGCAGCTGAACTGACAACTCAGTTGTTAAGGCTTGCAAGTATTCTTTGGCTCCCCTTGTGTCGAATCTATAAATTGGGTAATACTACCCACGAAGACTGTTGCGATCCCCTATATTTGTGGGTCATCACACTACACCTACGAAGGGATCACCCATGAGTTCCTCGCCTCCTTCTATGATGACTAGGAGAAAGGTATTGCATTCGTGATAAATTTCACTATCAACCAACGGCCATATCAAATTACCTATCAACAATTTTGTGAGGCTTATGGATTACCTAAAGAAGGGGAATCAACTGTTACAGACTTTTATAGCGTCTCGAGTGCAGATACTTGGGAGGTTATTTCTGTTAATGGTGGTAGGAACTTCTATCAGAAGAGATGTCGACCATTCAGAACCCAACCATCCATTACTTTGATATGTTCTTGCTAACACTTTGTTAGGAAGAGGAGATACCGGCTTGATGGCCAATGCAGACATGGCCATGATCACCAAGGCGCTCTTCCCTAATGCGCTACAGAGTCCCACTCCTGCAGATCTATTTCTCCAGTACCTCTGCCACTAGAGCAACAAAAATAAAGGTGATATTCGCATCGGTGGAATGGTAACCCACCTAATCCAAGCCCTTGAAATGGAAATTCCTATTGCGCAACCTATTGATGGCTCCATACTTATGGATGTCAAGTATATAACTGCTTGTGGATTCCTCGGTGTTTACCGAGCTAACATGAGGCTCCGAGCCTATCAATTTGGTTATCTTGATGTTGTGCAGGATGATCAAGTGCCATTGCCTTGCCCGCAAGCCTTCGAGGTTCAGGGAAGGGACCACTAGATCCTCAGCAAGGATCAAGTTACTAAGATCATGGTGGAGGTCTATCCTGACTCCGAGGAAGAGGAAGGAGGGCAGAAGGATGAGCAGGAGTAGCAGCAGGAGCTGGAGTACAACCATGCTTGGGTGGGACAGCAGTAGCAGGAGGAGGAGCAGCCTTGGGACCAATGGCCCAATCAGCCACAACAACAACACGGGTACAACAATGCCCCCTACCAGGATTTTCTAGAGCTCAACCAGCGCGTTGGGGAGATAGACCAGACTCTTCATGGAGTGAGTGAAGATGTGAGTGCCTTAACTCACAACTTTAGTCACTTCATGACCAACTTCCGGGGATACTACCTGCAGCATCCGTACCAGCCACCGAACAACGACAACAACTAAGCATGGCAACAACCTAAGCTTGGGGGAAGTTTGAAAACCTCCAAACCTGCATTCAGAATTATTATTTCTTCTTTTGATTTATTTTATTTTCCAAGAATTGCACGTTTACTTTTACTTTGCATTCTTAAACCAAAAACACCAAAAAATTAGTCGTAACCTTTATTTGCAAATTTGTTTCTTTGTCTTTCTCAGAGATTGCTCAATTTCAGGTGACTTGGCAATATGGAAATATAGAGAGGATTCGACTCAAGTATAAGAACGAAGCAAGCAAGAGGAGGTATCATATAACTTTCATCACCTCTCCTGCAACTTTAAATTGATCCTATAATTATTTACTCGCTTGCACTTGAGTCACTCCCCACCTGCTTGTTATCCTATATACTATATTCCCTTGCAAGTGTCCTCTTTTAGCTTTGAACATTGAGCAATGAACTTGGCTAAAATATTTTCGAAATTTTTACAACAAGAAAAAGAATCTAAGTAATGACTTGAGTCCAAGTTTATCCCAAAGGATTTCATTTTAGAAACTACTGAACCCCATTGAGATTAATGTAAATAGACTCGATATCACCCTTGAATGAAAATGTCTGATAAATTTGATACTTTGAAATAGTAGAGATTATGCCATTGCCTTTTCTAATAATTATAGTAGGATATTTCTTTACGCGTGCCACTACAACATTGTCGTACTCCACAGGTAACTATTAACTCCCCTGGCCAACAAACGATCTAACTGTGGGAAACCACTTTATTTCGGCTACTGAGTTATGTAAACGTCTGTAGCTGCAATGGTATTGCGTGTAAATTTTTTAGTCTCCTTGTGGTTTTACGTTCCAAGTGAAGTTGTATTACTCCTTTGACCCACTATTGCTCAACAACTATCTATTTCATGTTCACGATTGCGCAACACATCCCCAATTAACATATTAAAAATAGTGGCATGATTTCTCTATGAAAAAGTTGAAGTTTTTGAAAAACAAGGAAAGGAAAAAGGTGCTTTGAGAGTCTTGAAATTTTGACGTGGGAGTATATGAGTTTTTCTTAAATTAAATGTTCTTGGTGCAAACTTGAGTACTCTTAATTGATTAAAGGAACAAGAGCAAAAAAGTTTTCATCACTCAATAAGAGAGAAACCAAAAAAGATTTGTTTCACTTTTCGAGCTAAATCTCGACACTCGCTCGGGCATATGATTTATTATCTAGCAAGCTATATGTGGTTAGGAAGTGAACTCAGTGAAATCTTGTGAATATTTGTATGGTCATGTTTAAGATTATAGGAAATGTGAAGAAAACAATTTGACACCAATTCAAGCTTGTAAGTTCTTTTATTTTAGTTTCGAATCTATGCTATCCTTTCTTATTTCCTTGTCACTCGAGGGAGAGCAACATCTAAGCTTGGGGGAGTTGATAGCTGTGAGATTCTACACATTTTTTATGGTTTCTACCAATGGTATTCGTTTGGATTTGATGGTTTTCTAGATTTACCTAAAGCTAATACTTTGGTAGCAAAGAAAACTTGGTTTTTAATGTGTGTTTCAGGTTCTTAACATCAACAGAGGGATTTAACATCAAAACCACAATATTCAGACAAAAAAAGCAAGTATCTTTTTGGAAGCAATCGAGGGGAGTTTATTCAAGCTTTAACGAGCAACTATACGACGGGAATATTTCTCCGGCTCTATAGTTCCCGCTGTATAGCTGCTCTCTCCTTCGTCTTATTAAAAGGGACAACTTTCGTGAAGTGGCCGAGGACGAAAACAGAATACACGAGCCTCCATCCCATCTAGAAGGGAGAAAGAAGAGATCTGGAGAATAAGGAGAAGATGTTCTTCATCTTGGTCCACGATCTTCGATCTTCCAGCCACCACACCTCCATAGCCATTACTTGTACTTGAGAGAGAGAGAGATCTCCACCTTGCAAGACTAGGGTTTGAGATTGTTCTTCCCATCTTGAATTACGTTGGATTTATTTATATTTCTTATTGTGGATCTCCAGGATAATATCAAGAAGAACTCCCTTTATTTAATTATATCGATGATGCTTTCTTCTCTCATGTGTGAGTAACTTCCCATGGGCGTGGAAGATGTAGGGGATTGGTTAGATGTGATGTGTCTATATAATTTCAATTAATTTTGTGGTTGATTTTAATTACTATATTATGTCTTCTTGACTATATGTGGGATGCTTAATGCATGTTTTCCAATTAAGGGCCCAGACAACATGATGCTTTGTTCTACATAGATAGAATCTTGTTTGCTAGCAGACCGGCGACCCCCCGAGTGACACGGGGATATCACTGGAAAACTAGTTTGACTCGAGGATAATGAGGATCCACCGAGCTTATTTGCTATGTAACCTGAAGGATCTTAATCGTCTAGTGACTGACCACTATTGTGGTAAACATGCTAGTAGGATTATTGAAGTTGGGATGGAATCTACCAAGAGGAGTTCTGGATAATTATCTGTTGCTCGCCTACACACATACTTATAAGATTATAATTGTTACACTTATCACTCGTCCACCTGGCACATTCACTATCACCATGAACTGAAACTCCTCGTGCCTACTTCGTCATCTGCAATCAACAACAAACAAAACGTTCTTTACTTTTATGCTTTTTATTTATGAAGTTTACATTTTAGTTTTATTTAAATACTTTTGTTTAATCCAAAAACTATTCTCATTTTCAACACTCATAGTCAATTTACTCGATGACCTATGATAACTTCGGGTGTGACAGAGACTTCACCCATAAATACTTACCCCTGGGCTCCATGTGGGATCGACATCTTAACTTCGAAATTAGCTACAAATGATCTGTGCACTTGCAGTCATCAATACATACTTAAGGTTAGTCGACGCATTTTAGAGGATAGGGAATAAAGTGAAAGTCAATGGATGTCGCAGAAAATTGTTCCATCACAGAATATTTTTCTATGGAATCTGCCAAAATAGTTTCGGCGTATCAAAACAAAGCAAGGGATCAAAATGTTAATGTGTTCATTAAATGAAGTACTCATTAAATAAAGTGTTAATTAAATTGAGTTGCATTAAAATACTACTAGAAAAATGTCCTTTTACAACGGATGATTTTCGTGGTTGAAGGTCCATTTTCGTGGTTGAAAAGTCTTCTATGACGGATGACCATTGTGGTAGAATCCCCGTCACAAATGATACTACCACGTTTTTTTCCACCGTGGCGGATCGCACTTTAGCCACAAAAATTCGTTCCGTCGTTGATCTGTTTGCTAGCCGCATTGACTGCTGATGTCATGTAAAATGCCACGTGGCGAGCGCCGTTAACGGCCAGTTAACACCGTTAACTCTCAATGAAACCATGATAGAAGCCAGGCCCAGCCAAGGCCTGGTAATTATTAAGTGAGCCGTCTCATTAAGAAGGATCAGGCCCGTTACTTGTTCGTCATGCACGTATACGAATGGGCCCACTGGTGCTGCCATAGGTGGCCCATAAAATTTATGGCCCTTTACTGTTTCCACATACACTCTTTGAAATTGGCATGTTTGAACGGCCCATAAATATTCGGGCCCATAGTGTTCCGCTTGCACTGTTTGAAATGGGACTGTTTGGCCAGCTCGATTTGGCATGTAACCTTTATGGCCCATTACTATATACCTATGCACTGTTCAAAGTGGGCACATCTACTTTTGGGACCATTACTATTCAGGCCCGTAAATGTCCGACCCATGTTCTGAACAGTTACTATTCTAACCTGGTAAGTTCCTTGGACTGTTACTATTCTGGACTGGTGCAAATTCGGCCTATCACTGTCCTGGCCTTCTATGGTCCTGGCCTTTTTCTGCCCTGACCTGCTACTATTCTGGCCCGTTACTATTTTGGCCATTTAAGGTTCTGGCCTGTTATGTTTTTGGTCCCTACTGTTTTGAGTGTTACTATTTCGGTCTATTATTGTTTTGTCCTGTTATCGTTCCGGGCTATTACTGGTTAGAGTTGTTACTGTTTTGGGCTGTTCTGTTTTAGGATGTTACTGTTTTGGCATGTTACTATTTCGGCCTGCCACTATTACGTACGTTACTATTACTAATCTCCCCTGTGGTGCGGTCCCGTTACTTTTATGGTCTTTTACAGTTTCTGCATTTAAGGATCCTATTTCGATATCATAAAAGGTGTACAACTTGTGAACATTTTTACTGTTCATCTTGGCCTAATACAAGACGGGCAAATACAGAGCACGATACTGTACAGTAATCAACCTGGCTAGCATAGGTATGGTACCGCCTACCGCTATGTGTGGATGACATCAACTAAATGCCTACTCAACCTATGCAATTAGTCTAGATATTACATCAAATGTAAACTACTTAAAATTATTACATATTATCAACTCAAGGAAAAGAAAAATTGGCATTTCAGTTGACAATCGAGTTGATAGAAGTCCTCAATTTGCTTTCTCCATCACCTGCAGCTTCCTTTTGAGAGTGACATCTACATTGGAAAACAAACTTGAGACATGATATTTCCCCTCTTTGGTGCCGATAGCAATAATTGCAGTCTGAAACTAAGTAATAACAAGTTAATACGTCAAACAAGGCAAACTACTCATTTAACTGATACGACAGGAGCTATGAACTAGAGTTTACTACTGGTCAATGGTTCAAATATATTGACCATCACATTAAACAAATAGGATAAGAAAGCATTAAACAAGTATGCCTACCATGAAAAGAGAAATATAACAATTAGTGTGGCTTAGAATATCATCAAATATAAACTAGCCAGGTCATTTCAACAAATATATATATAAGAATAAACCAGAAGAATAAACTAGACAATCGCATGTAGTTACTGTCATAGCTAAGTATGAACAAGACAGAAATTATAACGGCATCGTGCGAGGACTTGTAGAGCAGGAATGAAAACCACAAATGAACTATACAGAAGAGGATAGTTAGGTCCTTGCTTAGGACGAACTAGAACCAGATACACAATATAATGGCGTCGCTTCTGAACCTATAGAACAGGACAAGCAAGCATTAGGCAAGTGTGCCTATAATGAAATGAGCAGTTAAACAAAGTGTTTCTTAGAATTTCAGCAAATATAAACTATCCAAGTTACTTCAAAAAATATATATATGGAAGCAGTTGTATATCCTGGATAGCAAGAGACGTTGGTTGACTTAGAATTTATGGTCAGCTACACACTAGGCATGTAGTTACTATCGTAGCCAGGAAACAAACAAAAATTATAATGACATCATAAGATAACTTGTAGAGCAAGAATGCAAACCACGAATGAACTATATACAGAGGATAGCTATGTCGCTGCTTAGAACGAACCATTAGATATGAAATATAATGACAAGCACGAATTACACAAGTGTTCCTACAAATCAATTGAGCAATCGAACATAGTGTTTCCTAGAATTTCAGCAAATATAAACTAGCCAGGTCATTTCAACAAATATATATGGAAGCAGTAGTATATCTTGGAATGCAAGAGACATTGAGTGACTTAGAATTCGTAGTGATCTACACAATGGGCATGTAGTTACATTTGTAGATAAGAATGAACGAGACAGAAATTATAATAGCATCATGCGAGAATTTGCAGAGGATAGGAACGCAAACCACGAATGAAATACACAATAGAAGATAGTTATGTCGTTGCTTAGGATGAACCAACACTAGATTAGAAATATAATAGCGTCTTTTGAGAACCTGTAGAAGAGGACAAGCAAGCATTAGAAAAGTGTGCCTATAATGAAATGAGCAATCAATCAAAGTGTTTATTAGAATTTCATCAAATATATACTGGCCAGGTCATTTCAACAAATATATATGGAATTAGTCGTTTATCTTGGAATGCAAGAGACGTAGGGTGACCCAGAATTTGTGCTGAGCTTTACAAAATGGGCATGCAGTTACTGTCGTAGCTAGGAACAGCATAGAGATTATAAAGGCATTGTAAGAAAACTTGTAGAAAAAGAATTCAAACTACGAGTGAACTATATATACAGTATAGGATAGCTATGTCGCTTCTTAGGAGGAACCATTAGATATGAAATATAATGGCATTGCTCGTGAACCTGTAGAACAAGACAATCAAGCATTACACAAGTGTGCCTACAAATGAATTGAGCAATCAAATAGAGTGTTTCCTAGAAGTTCAGTAAATATAAACTATCTAGGTCATTTCAACAAATATGTATGTAAGCAGTAGTATATCCTGGAATGCAAGAGATGCTGGGTGACTCAGAATTTGCGGTGAGCTACACAATGGGCATGCAGTTACTTTAGTAGCTAAGAATGAATGAAACAGAAATTACAATGGCATCATGCGAGAACTTGTAGAGCATGAATGCAAACCACGAATGAGTTACACAGTATAGGATAGTTATGTCGTTGCTTAGGATGAATCAGCACCAGAATAGAAATATAATGGCGTCTCTTGCAAACCTCTAGAAGAGGACAGGCAAGCATTAGACAAGTGTGCATACAATGAAATGAGCAAACAATCAAAGTGTTTCTTAGAATTTAAGCAAATATAAACTGGCCAGTTCATTTCAACAGATATATATGGAAGAAGTCGTTTATCCTGAAATGCAAGAGACGTTGGGTGACCCAGAATTAACTATTGTAGCTAGGAACCAAATAGAAATTACAAAGGCATCATAAGAGAGATTGTAGCTAGGAATCGGCATACAGTTACTATTGTAGCTAGGAACCAAATAGAAATTAGAAAGGCATCATAAGAGAGATTGTAGAGCAAGAATGCAAACTACGAATGAATGATGTATACAGTAGAGGATAGATATGTCTCCTGGTTAGGATGAACCATTAGACATGAAATATAATGGCATTGCTTGTGAACCTATAGAATAGGACAAGCAAGCATTACACAAGTGTACCTACAGATGAATTGAGAAATCAGACAGAGTGTTTCCTAGAATTTCATCAAATATAAACTAGCCTGGTCATTTCAACAAATATATATGGAAGCAGTAGTATATCCTGGAATGCAAGAGACGTTGGGTGACTTAGAATTTTTGGTGATCTACAAAATGGGAATGCAGGTACTTTCTTAGGAGTAGCTAAGAATGAACTAGACAAAAATTATAATTGCATCATGCCAGAACTTGCAGAGAAGAAACGCAAACCACGAATAAACTACACAATAGAGGATAGTTATGTCGTTGCTTAGGATGAACCAACACCATATAAGGAAACAATGACATCGCGCTCGTGAACCGATAGAAGTGGTTGTGCAAACCAACATGTTCAGTGTTCCCTTTTGAGCTCTATGCAAAGAAAAACAAATAGTCAGTGTTGCATCTTTTAAATATCCAGATAGGAACAACAAAATTATTATCCAACTAGTACGATGAGTTTAAATAGGTACTACAAGATAGCAGAACAATGCCAGGGAGGAAATAATAGCAGGAACTTAGCTCGGGATGAACCAGATAGATTCAGTAACTGTGGAGCAGGGAATCCAGACTAATATTTTTTAACTAACTTTACATTTTGAAAAAACTACACAATAGCAAGCAATTACTGTTGTAGGGAGTATCTAAGAACATGTGCATGACAAAATAACAAACATGTGCATTACTTGAAATTTGTAGAGAAGCGAATGCAAACAAACATGTTCTGACCTTGTATGTAGCACAAAGAATAGGCATACCCAATGACTTGTATGTACTAGCACAATTACAAAAATGAAGTTAACCGCGACAGGATTTAACCTACTATATTGCTGAGGAAACAAAAAGGGGTTGGGGATTAGGTTACCTCGGTCAGAGAGGCGTCTAAGCATTGTCGGTACCGTGCGGGCGACGCGCATGTCACCGAGGGTGCTATGGTTGCGGCAAAGTAGATATTGGGCGGTCGGGGAAGTAGATCTTGGGTGGTCGGGGAAGCATATCTTGGGCGGTCGATGTAGCACCCCCGGGGTTAGGGTTAAATCAACCTCAGATCACCATCTAAGATAAGTTCAACTACCAAACACGGAAGATGACAGTATGATTCGATAACATTATAGAACACAGGGATTCAACAGCATAAGTTTAAACTCTTAACAGAGTAAGATATTAGAGTTATTACAAACCATAGGTCATATACCCAACATTACATCACACAGCGAAAGAAAATTATGTTGTTCTACACAACAACTTAGCAAAAGGCCTAAGAGGCCATAAACAAAAGCGACGTCCATCCCATAGTCCTCAGGCTGCTACCTGGGACCCCCAACTACTCGTCGATGTCAACGTATAAGCCACCTTCAGTTGCAACCAGATCCTCTGTAGAAAAACAACAATGGCGCAAGGCTGAGTACGAGAATGTACTCCGCAAGACTTAGATAACCTAGTATCTACATGCTCTGGCTAGAAAAGCTTTCTCTGGATTTTCTTTTGCAGAAAGCAACTTTTATTTGTAAACAAGAGAGAGAAGAGGCTCCTCTACTCAGAATCTTTTAAAGGGGATAAGATAGCGACTTCTTCATCTTGTTCATCACATCTCGATAACCACCAGCTTCATCAGAACCTCCTATCTAGGATCACCCCCTCGACCCAGAGGAAGCATCCTTAAGCACACGTGGATCAACAAGTTTTATAATGGTTAAAGTTATCTATGATCTTAGAATCTGGTCACCAAGCGTTCATAACCGTGAACACGGCTTTTCGAAAAGATTAATACCCTGTAGGGGTGTATCACTTTACCTACATGTACCAACCGACTCTTAATGCCAAATATTATTAGCCCTCTTCCTTGGAGGGCCAGTAGAGAGTAGTTGACTATGACCTTTACCTTGATTTCTTCGAGACCATGAGTCACGCAATAAGTATGATTCCGCCGTAGCGGGTCAAGTCTCGAAGCCGGTACTTAAAGATGTGAAGCGAGGTTGGTTCACCAGGGGCTCCATCGACCCCAAGCAACCACGGCCATGCTTCCCTACCTGTTATGATCCACCTCCATCACCTCCTCTTTCGAAAACATTTTCAATGTGTATGCCAAATGGAAAGCCCGAACTATGTGACTCATGGAATCTACTAGGCAAGTTAGTCAGTCGAGGGGTTCCCAAGCCCCGTGTGGTTGTATGCTCGTCTCGGTTCCAAAAGCAAGAACTTAGTTCCTAGTGGTGGCGAGCATGGGACTACGAAAACCACACCCAACATGGCATCCCATACAAGCCTTAGCATGATTAGTTAACTCCTTCGATGATGTCACCATCTCCTACCTCACTACCTTCCTTGGCACCTCTGATTCATCATTGAATAGATCAGACGTTGTTTCTATGCTTGGCTAAGCTATCGGTAACAAAATCTCTACAACGCTCACATGCCAAACCTAGGTATGCTAGGAGCAGCGGATCAGGAGTATAAGGCTACAAAAGGGAAACAATACAGCATATAGGTTACACTAGCTACTGACAAAAGACCACATTGGAATCGGGTGCATCATAGCGAGAAAGTAATATACTTTATAAAACATAGGTTCAGAATGAGAGGCTACGCTTCCGTCAGTAGACAGGTATGGATCTTTGGTGTTGTTGACTTCAGCTTCGGGTTCGGATCCTATCACGAAGAACCAATACCGGAAACAAAGGCGACAATCAAGACATGGCATCGATGCAATGCTCAAACAAGGATGATGATATGACAAGTTGAATTGCATTAAAATTAAACCCCAAAACATGCTCGGCAATTTAAACGGGGTTCCGAGGGTTGAAAACCCTAGCTCGAAAAACTCCGAAAACAAATGAGAGGGGTTACTATGTTGTTATAATTAAAATTTTCATTAAAGTTGTTGAACAATGCATGATTATAGGTTAGATATAGTTCTCATTTTTCTGAACATTTTGATATATTATTTGTATTTTTCTGACTTATAGATAATTAGTTATTGATTTTACAATATTTAAACCTTTTCTGAAATTAATAAAACAATTTAAATCGAAATATTACATTAGGCTGACACCAGCACAGGAGCGAGATACTTTTAACACTCGGGCTGACTCTAACAAGAGTGACTGACAGAGGGGCCCGAGGCCACCACAACAGCCACGTTGGCCAGACGGGGTCAGGGACGTTTTCCATCAGGCTTGGATATAGCCAGAGAGGCTGACCGGTGGGGCTTGGGCCACGCAGGCAAGCCACGCAGGCGCCACGCGGACCTCGCCATAGAACGGCCAGATGGCAGCGATTGGCGGTGCTAGGATGCGAATGGTGACGCACGGGACAACTCGTTCGAATCAGCACACTGAGACAAACCTAACTACGGCGGCGCCTCCAACTCTTGGTCACCGGAGCTTGGCCAACGACGACAAACGGTGGCGGTGTTCTCTGCTCTACGGCGCAGGCGCGACACAGAGGGCTAGAGGGGAAAAGGAGGGTGCCTTGAGCACCATGAGCTCACCCCAAGGCAATTGGTGATGACGGCGAGGCGAGGCGGTGACCGGAGCGACGACGAGGTGTGTGACTGAGCACGTCGGGGTTGGAGAGGAAGCGGTCGATGGCGACGATTCACGGCGCCGCTCGCTGATTCCTTCTGCAGGGAGATGAAGCGGAGCGAGGAGAATCTCGTGGCGGTGTCGGATGGGCTCGGGGAGGCCGGCAACAACAGCGACAGTGGCGGCTAGGGTTTGGGCTGCGGTGCACAGAGGAGGAGAGAGTGCGAGAGGGAAGAGGATAAGGTGAGAGAGAGACGTGCGCGCGGGTCTTATCCTCCGCCGGGGAGGCGGCACGCATCGCAATGACGAGGTGGCATCGGGCGGCCGCGGCGGCGATAGCGAGCTGCCTGCCGTCAGCGGGGAAGACGACAGGGGAGGCGAAGCGGTACCGGGCTGCTGGCGGGCTGGCATAGGCCGGGTACTGGGCTGGGGGAGAGGTAGAGAGGGGAGAGGGGAGAGGTTTGCTGGGCTGCGGCCTAGTTCTCTCTCCTGACCATTTTTTCTTAGAAACCCTTTTTCTTTTTCTAATTTTGATTTCTGTTTGATGTTTTGAATTCCAAAAACTGTTTTGAATCATTCAAACTTACCCGAGAGGTTTGGTGAAATAGATAAAATACCTTGGAGCCCTTTTAGTCCATTTGGGCTTCACTATTTTGGTATTTTTTCTCAAATTCAAATCCTTTTAAACTGCTTTTCAAAGAGAGGGGGAAAAATAGGGTTTAGGATTTTGCACTTGTACTTTGGTTCACACACTTGATCACATGCAATATTGTATTGATTTAAACAGATGCATGCCATGCTTAAGTATTGAGTACATATATTACAAACTTGGGCTGTTACAGCTCTACCCCCCTTACAAGAATCTCGACCCGAGATTCCTAAGTTTTTGAAAAGAAGGCAGGGTACTCAGATCGGAGATGATCTTCTTGTTCCCAGGTTGCTTCATCCTCAGAGTGATGAGACCACTGAACTTTCAGGAACTTGATGTTTTGACGACGAGTTTTGCGCTCGGTTTCATCAAGGATACGAACAGGATACTCACGATAGGTCAGATCCTTCTAGAGATCAAGAGTTTGGTGATCAACACCACGGATAGGATCTTTGAGGCAACGCTTGAGTTGAGACACATGAAAGACGTCATGCACCTCAGGGAAGTTTGCGGGCAACTCCAATTTGTATGCGAGTTTACCTTGCTTGGAAAGAACACGAAAAGGACCAACATAGCGAGGAGCTAGTTTGCCTTTGATGCCAAAACGATGGACACCCTTCAAAGCATTGACCCAGAGATAAGCTTGATCACCGAATTCATATTCAATATGTTGACGGTGACGATCATGATAGCTTTTCTGGCGAGACTGAGCAGTTTTCAAACGATCTCCAATGATACGAACTTGATCTTCTGCTTCCTGGATCATATCCGGACCAAAGAACTTTCTTTCGCCGGTTTCTGACCAGTTCAAAGGAGTACGACAGGTTCTTCCATATAGGAATTGGAAAGGTGCCATTCCAATACTGGACTGAAAACTGTTGATGTAGGGGAATTCAGCAAAAGGAAGGCATTTCTCCCAGTTCTTGCCAAAAGATATGACACACGCTCTTAGCATGTCTTCAAGGATTTGATTCACTCTTTCGGTTTGACCACCGATGCTAGCATGATAAGCTGTACTGATGGACAGACGAGTCCCCATGGCTTGTTGGAAACTTGCCCAGAACCTTGAGGTGAACAAACTTCCACGGTTAGAGACGATTTTCTTTGGTACCCCATGAAGGACAACTATTCGTGAGATATACAGATCAGCCAATTGATTAGCATTAATGCTCTCGCGAACAGGTAGGAAGTGAGCAACCTTGGACAGATAGTCAAAAATTACCCAGATGACATCATTTCCTTTCTGAGTCTTAGGAAGACCAGTAATGAAATCCATACCAACTTCATCCCATTTCCACTCAGGGATTTTGTGTGGTTGCAGGAGACCAACGGGTCTTTGGTGATCAGCCTTGACGCGACGGCAAACGTCACATTCAGCAACAAAACAAGCGATATCCTTCTTCATACCAGACCACTAGAAACTTTGACGAAGATCCCGATACATATTGGTACCTCCAGGGTGGATAGAAAGAAGTGATTCATGAGCTTCGGTAAGAATTATCTTCTTCAAGTCCTTTCCATTTGGTACTACCAAACGTGTACCGAAATATAGGACACCTTCCTCGCTAATAGAGAAACATTTAGCAGCTCCGCTAGCAATGTTCTCTTTAATTGTATCCATCTCAGGATCTTTCCTTTGAGCAGCTTTGATTTGATCCTCTAGAGAAGACTTCACTTCAAGAGTAGAGAGAAATCCACGAGGAACTACTTCAAGATTCAATCGAGAAAATTCCTCATGAAGAGAAGGTTGTGCTTGTTTGATCATCAGGTTGTTGCAATAGGATTTACGGCTCAGCGCATCAGCAACGACATTGGCTTTGCCAGGTTGATAGTTGAGACCCAAATCATAGTCCTTGATGAGCTCCAACCATCTTCTTTGTCTGAGATTCAGATCAGGTTGTGTGAAAAGATACTTCAGACTCTGATGATCCGAGTATAACTCGCAACGACTACCAAGAAGGTAATGTCGCCATTGCTTAAGAGCATGAACAACAGCTGCAAGATCAATATCATGAGTTGGGTAGTTGTTCTCATGTGGTTTTAGCTGACGGGAGGCATAAGCCACCACATGCCCATCTTGCATTAGCACACATCCGAGACCTTGGTGAGAGGCATCGCAGAAGACAACAAAGTCCTTACTAGTGTCTGGGAGAACCAACACGGGTGCAGTGGTTAACTTGGTTTTCAACAACTGGAAGCTTTACTCAGCCTTATCAGACCATTAAAACTTCTTATCCTTCTTAAGAAGATCAGTCATCGGCTTTGCAATCCTGGAGAAGTTCTCAATGAATCGAAGGTAATAACCAGCCATCCCGAGAAAACTTCGAACATCCTTCACGGATGTAGGAGACTCCCAGTCGAGGATAGTATGGACCTTATCAGGGATAACAGCAACCCCTTGAGGGGAAACAACATGACCAAGGAATACGAGCTCTTGTAACCAGAACTCACATTTGGAAAGCTTGGCATAGAGATGATGTTCTCGGAGTTTTGTTAGCACCAAACAGAGATGTTCGGCGTGATCTTCTTCAATCTTGGCATAGACCAGAATATCATTGATGTAGACCACGACGAACTTTTCAAGATACTCCATGAAGACAGAGTTCATAAGCCGCATAAAAGTGGCTGGAGGATTGGTTTGACCAAAGGACATGACTGTGTACTCGTAAAGACCATAATGAGTGGTGAAAGCAGTCTTTGGAATATCTTCCTTACGGATCTTTATATGGTGATACCCTGACCTTAAATCCATTTTGGAAAAGACAGTGGCACCACTTAACTGATCAAAGAGATCATTGATCCTAGGGAGAGGATACTTGTTCTTGATAGTCCCAGCATTGAGTGGTCGATAATCCACAACCAGACGTGGTATATTGGTATCCCGCTTCTTGACAAAGATGGTAGGACATCCCCAAGAAGATGTGTTGGGCTGAATGTATTCCTTTCCTTCTAACTCCTCTAATTGCTTCTTCAACTCCACAAGCTCATGAGGAGGCATACGATAGGGTCTTTTAGAAATAGGAGCAGTTCCAGGAACTAACTCTATGACAAACTCCACACTTCGATCAGGTGGCATGCCAGGAAACTCCTCAGGAAAGACATCCGGGAATTCATAGAACACGAAAACATCTTGGATCTCCAACGGAGGTAGAACTTCAAGAGCATACAACTCTGCTTCAGGAATAGAAACAACTGAAGGAGATAGTGACCCTACGGTCCAATACTTGACTGTTATGCCAGCAGGACTAGTCAGAGTCACAAACTTAGTTGTACAATCGAGAATGTCTTGATAACGGGTCAACCAGTCCATGCCCAAAACGATGTCAATATCAGTTGACTTGAGGGCGATCAAGGAAGTGGGCAAAAGTTGAAATGCAACTTCAATTAGATTCCCATGACTAACCATGGTGGAACGCCAACTATAACCAGTATATTGAACCCATAGAGGAACAGATAATCCCTCAAAACTTATCCCAGCAAAAGCTTGTGACAGGAATGAATGCGATGCTCTAGAATCAAACAAAACTTTAGCTAGTATTTGATTGATACGAAGCGTACCCATAATGACGCTTGGATCTTCCTGAGCCTCCTCAACAGAGATATGGTTCAGGCGTCCTTTTCCAGCACCTTGGTACTTCTCATTCTTCTTTGGTGGTGGTGCATTCGCAGCAGCACTCTTTTGAGGACACTCCTTTGCATAGTGTCCAGGCTTGCGACAATTAAAGCATATAAAACCTGATGCATTGCCCGCAGAAGGATAGTTTGATCCACCAGCATTGTTTGAGGTAGCATTCGGACGAGGAGCATATCCATAAGACCTTGGAGTATAAGGAGCACGTGGCACAGCACTGTAAGGCACGAAGACACGATGTTTCTTATTACCAGAACCAGCCTTGTTGTACCCCTCCTGAGGATGCTTACGACTTTCTTAATACTCCACCTTTCCACTCTCGGCTTTCATAGCCTTATTAACAAGACCTTGGAAGTTAACAAAGTCCATGAGATGGATGTCACGACGAACCTCAGGATCCAGTCCCTTGCGGAACAGAGCTTGCTTCTTAGCATCAGTGGAGACCTCTTCAGTAGCATAGCAGGCAAGATGATTGAAGTTGCGCTGGTAATCACACATGGAACCAGTGCCCTTCTTAAGCTTGAGGAACTCCTCTCTCTTCTGATCCATCAGACCCTCCGGAATATGATAAGCTCGAAAGGCTTCAGTGAACTCTTGCCATGTAAAAACATGTTGAGCTTCTTGCATAGCCAAGAAATTTTCCCACCAGGAGTTAGCTGCTCCCTCCAGATGATAGGCAGCAAAAGTCACCCAATCAGCTTGAGCAACATGCCAACCTGAAGTTTGGGCTCCATGGTGCGAAGCCAGTAATCCGCATCAAGTGGCTAAGTGGATTAGCTGAAAACTGTTGGAGTGAGACCTGTGAAGTCCTTGATACCAACTTGATTGCTCTGGCGTTGAGCAGTGTTGCGCTCAATCCTTTCAAGGCGCCTCATGTTGTCAGCACGGTTGGTTTCGTACATGTCCATGAGCTGAACCATAGACGGGGGTGGAGGAAGGTTGGAATATTCACCCTCATTTGCAGCACCACGTGCATGAGCACGGGTACGGGCACGGGAGGTGTCACCCATCCTGAAAGAACAAAAAGAAGGTTAGATAGGGGATCCAAAGGAACAAGACGGAAAGATGAACAAAGAGTACTTGATATAAAAGTATGATCTTATCAAGCATGGTAGTATCAAATAATACTAATGTATACACTATCCAGATGACTTACAAACCATGACAATGGAATGCTAAGATGTTACACACCAAGCAAAACTGAGATATCTTGGAACTCTGAGAATAGAAACCAAGTACGGAGTAATTTTAGAGAAACAACCCCAAAACCATGATACTAAAAATTTTAAGATGTGAGGTAAGTAATGAAAACCTTTTCAAACCAAATAAGGTTAGAGAAACTCCAGCAACAGAAACACACCAGAGAAGGAGTAAAAAGTATCCTGGTCAGAGTTTCTGCAAATAGTTTTAACTTTCAAATAATTATGTCAACTTCTAGACTCAACATCGACCAATAAAAGGGTTTCCTATAGGCAGTCCTGCTCTGATACCAAAACCTGTAGCACCCCCGGGGTTAGGGCTAAACCAACCTCAGATCACCATCTAAGATAAGTTCAACTCCCAAACACGGAAGATCACAGTATGATTCGGTAACATTATAGAACACAGGGATTCAACATCATAAGTTTAAACTCTTAACAGAGTAAGATATTAGAGTTATTACAAACCAGAGGTCATAGACCGAACATTACATCACACAGCGAAAGCAAATTATGTTGTTCTACACAACAACTTAGCAAAAGGCCTAAGAGGCCATAAACAAAAGCGACGTCCATCCCATAGTCCTCAGGCTGCTACCTGGGACCCCCAACTACTCGTCGATGTCAACGTAGAAGCCACCTTCAGTTTCAACCAGATCCTCTGTAGAAAAACAACAATGGCGCAAGGCTGAGTACGAGAATGTACTCCGCAAGACTTATATAACCTTGTATCTACATGCTCTGGCTAGAAAAGCTTTCTCTGGATTTTCTTTTGCGGAAAGCAACATTTATTTGTAAACAAGAGAGAGAAGAGGCTCGTCTACTGAGAATCTTTTAAAGGAAACCTTGTTATATCAATATAAATACAATGACTTTAATCGTAATGCTATACTTCGGATGAATGTTCATCACGTCATTCCAACAATATTGTAACCTCGTTATTAACAACATCCAATGTCCATGATCAGGAAACCTTTGATCATTTTGTTAATCAACGAGCTAGTTTATAAGAGAGGCATAACTAGAAACATTATTTTTATTTATTAAACACACATATATTAACGTTTCCGTATTAATACAATTATATCATGCCAAATAAACATTTATCATAAACTTGGAATATACATAATAACAACTTTATTATTGCCTCTCGGGCATATTCCCTTCAGTCTCCCTGTTGGCACTCGTTTTGGGAACGTAGCTAATCAAGGCAAATGGAGAGAGACACACACTCAGAAAGGTCCACTACGAGGAATATTAATCATCATCAAAGAGGCACCATATCAATTCAAGTCATGATCAGGCATAATAGCCGATTATGCTAGTGTTCAGAGAAGATTTGGAGACTAATATATGGAGGCTTCAACTATGACTCCTTCAAGATGATCTCAAATGAAATAGTGTCGAAAATGAAAGTTGTGCGTCTTGTCGAAACAAGAAACTTTGGTTTTTGCATCATCTTGATCCGAGTTAATATGCAAAAGTTAGAGCCAAAATACTGCCAAAAACCGAATTTGCACGGCTGGGTGGCCGGACCCTAGACATTTCTCAGCCTAGGGGTGGACAAAAACTGAAAGTTCGTCTGAAAACCGCTAGACAAATGTATCTTCTTACGACCAAGATTGAGTGGTCACGAACGACTCGGATGAAAAACTGGTAAATATGAAAGTTGTTCAGTTTTTCGAGGCGAACAACTTTGCTTTTGGAACCATATTCAGCCAAGCAAGTATACAACCTCCAGATTCAAAATATGACCGTACAGATTGAAAATCGTTTGGTCAAAATCCGATTTTTATATAAAATAAGAGGAAAAGACCATCAATATCAGGTCGGATGGAAAAGTGCCCAAAATAAAAGTTCTTCGTATTTTCTAGACTAACAACTTTTATTTTTACGAGATTTTGATACAAGATCGTTTGCTATCTCAAAACTGGTTCAAAAGGTACAGACCAGTTTTTGACCGAATAGTTACGCAAATTATGGATTTGCTTGTTCGAGTTGGACCCTAACAAAGGTTTTGGATGTGAATCCAACCCTATTTTTTGCATGGAAAGTCTGTCTGCTCCTTATATACACGAGGGGTGACAACCGATTGGACTAACACCAATCGAACAAACAAATCTACTACTTTTCTGTGTTCATCTATTTTTTTATCCCTCTCCCTTGTATTTTCTTCTCGTTCTTCGTCGTTCTTCAAGATTGGAGGATGCGAATCCACAAGGTCCTAGGGGCAGCAGGCCGACCTAGGGCAGCCCATAGCCGCCGTGACGCCCTGACGAGGTCCCTCCTGGGCGAGCGGGGTTTCGGGTCTCAAAAGCGTCCGTCGGACTGTCTTGCGTACAGCGCTTCCGGCGAGCCTCCCTCGGCGCGTGCTGCCGCGCATCACGCTTGGCGCCGAGGGTTCACGGTGACGTGTTCATGTGCGAAACACACTTTTTGGCGACTCCGCTGGGGACGAAGCTTCGAACGGTGTCTAGCCCGTTCTTGCCATAAGAGAGCGTCATTAAGAGGCTCAATCTATAATGGTATCATGAATCCTAAACCTTTCTAGGTAGATGCAGATTACTCTTATGTTTATGTTGCTAGATCTTTTAATATGTGTACTGTATCGGCTAGCCTTTGTTTTTACTATGTGCAAAAGCCGATGCAAAATAACCTACATTCTTCAACTTATCTTTGTAACTTGCAACATGTAAATTCGAATTCTCATGCATCGACAACCCAGAAATTCATATGCCGATGAACAACATGACGAATTCTGCTAATCCACATGAAACACGTGATTTTAGATATTTCAATGGCATGCAGCCAAGTGTTTCATCTTTATATTCTTGCAATCTCTAGGTTCACCTTCAAATATGCTGATGGATAGAGAAATTGGACATGCTACAATTAGATATTTGCCCAATTACTCGCAATCATCATATGTACACCTTATGTTAGTAATGTTTCAACACCGTATGCAACTAGTGATATTCATAATTCGTCTCCACACCTTTACAATGGTTATAGCCGAATAAGTGGAAAGTCAGTAGGACCTAATGTGCCTTCATATAGTACTGTAGCGTATGGTACGTCCCCCGCACAATTGCAAAGTTCCGGTGATGCCTCATTGCCGAAACATATAAAAAATTTGGGGGCATTCTTATGCAGAAACAAATGACTGGAAGGAAAAACTTGCAGCTGAGTTCAAGAAGCTCAATTATCTTCACCGAGAACTAGAAGAGAGGCCCCATGATCTTGCTAAAATACAAGCTTATGAGGCATACAACAAGAAGCGTGAAGAGGAGCGCAAGGTAAATAATATCATGTTTTCCCCTTCTCAATTGCTCAGTTTCGGCAAACTACATTGCCGAAAGAAACTAAAAGCATTTTTGGGCAATCATGTATTGCTGAGGTTAACGCAGATAATGTCATTACGTTTGATGATTTATCGGAGGAACATCTCCAGTTATTCGAGGCACTCAAGAAGAAGCGTGATGAGGAGTTTAATGCGCATGAAAATAAGATCAAAGAAAATCATGAAGCATATAAGAAAAAACTTGAAGAGGAAGAACTGCAGCAGTTTCTTGCAAGTGTTGAAAAGGTCTATCAAGACAATACAACTCAAGCGGAAGGAATCAATTCATCTCATCCACGCAGCAATCAAGTTGAATCCTCTACTACAATGAGCCAAAAAGAAGCTCTGCAATCTGATGAAACACATGAAGGTACAAATGATTCGTCTAGGATGGTTAATTCGGTTAATGAGAAAGCCGAATCAAAAAATACATGTGACGAATCTACCGAATCAGAAGAGGCATGCATCGTTGATCAAGAGCATGGCAAACTTAGCAAAATTGTTATGCTTTAATTTTCTGGATGTAAGGGAGCTTACGTGTTGCCCTATGAGTTTTGTGCCAAATAAATTTGTAAACATCAACAACAACAAGATATAGTCGAACAATGTTCGGTTAACGAAGAGCACCAAAGTGAAGAGGCACGAAATCTAGAAAAAGAAGAACAAAAGGCGTTGGATAATTATATAGAGTCCGAGCAAGATAATGTTCATTTTATGCAGCCATCATACGCATCCAATGTCTTGAAAGAGGTACATCTAGCAAATAATTTACTGATGTTCCAATTTGTTAAAAACTATATTATCGAAACATTTGTCAACAAAATTCTCATAAGCTATGAAAGACCAATAGAGGTAGGTAGATTATTTGTTAGAAATATAATTGTCACAAAATATATCTATCAACATATTGTGCCATTTAGAGAGACCGATAGTAACAAATTATTACAACCAAAGTTTTCCCCATTGTTTCATTTGCATGTTATATTTACATGGGCGGGTTTGTTTATCTCATACTTGGCTAACATTTGGTCTCAAGTGAGACATATTTGTTTTAATATTTTTGGTTTCAGAAACCTAAATCCAAGGTTATTGTCTCTTGGGAAAGCCGATGATAGTATAACTGTGTATTCAAACACATCGAAAAACAAGTGCAAAAAACAATGCATAGCTGAATTGGATGATGTGAAATCTGAAAATTTTTGTTGCTAAATTCCAAAGACGTTCTCACAACAAGATCGGTTAGAAGATCAAAGGTGTACCTTTAGTTTGAGTATGTGTGATCATATCTTTGATATGCTGCTAAAAATCGATTATGTTAGAATTCTTGATCACCATGCTGAGCCATCATTACAAGGACGAATGTATTGCGTTGCAACATGTTTGATATGCTGCTGAAAATCGATTATGTTATAATTCGTTCGAGTATAGTATAGAGAGTTGCAACATGTTTCATCAAATAGTACAATTGGCTGTTAATAAGGGACGATTGAAATTTGCTAAAACACAAATTGACGACCAATCTATTTTGATTGGTCGTGATGGCCAAAATATATTGCATCGGCTACCATTGGTCAATTCATATAATGATGAGCAGGTACACAAGGAAGATGATGGGATCAATCTTTCAAGCAAAGATATTGTTGAAGAGCATATTGCAAATGTTCTTGAAGGCGAGAGTTCCATTGAAGCTATAATGAATACATCAAGCGTAGGGGGCCACAACACAAATCAAAGATTGATGCATGCAAAACTCAAAAAGACCAAAGCCGCAATAAGAACAAGGGTAGCAAACCAAAAGTCACTTTCGGATAGCTCCTAGAAAAATATAAAAAAGAGAGTGAAGAAAAATGTTCTTATCGTCCAAGTAGTGCAAAAGCATCAAGTTCACCCCCAAGGCAAAGTTCTGAAGACAGTGATTGGCAAAAGGAGAAATTCAATGCAACAAATTCATATCCTCCTTTTGGGCCACCAATGCCAATGTCATGGATAACTTCCTATTCTATTTTTTATGCATATCCATACTGGGAAAGGTATGATTCATGGGCCCATTATCCATCTAATTCTAGATCATCTCACCCAAATTATTCAGTTACAATAAGGTCAATTGATCAACAGTCACATGTCAAAGACTGTTTCAATAGAAAAGAATCAGTCCGGAGTTCATAGGTAAATAAAGAAGTGGTCAAGCAAGTATACCGAATCATAAAGGATGGACGCAAGTGTGCTATTTCAGACTTAACTCCAAATAATAAAAATCCAGCCGAGATAACATTGGCTACTAAGGGAAAGGAAGTGAAGCGATTAACTTTCAAATTCCCAATTGTTGAGTCCAAACCAGCCAAGTCAAAAGTGCCCAAGATTAATAAAGTCATGCCATTGTGTGAAACAAAACCACAGCCGAGATGCCCACTCGGCTTATCACATTGGCAAGAGAGGAAGCTTTTTCTGCTTAGGGTGGAGGAGCTGAAGAAAAGAAACATGGTGTGGGTTCCCAAAGTAAACTCTCAAGGAAAGGAAGATGTGCGAAATCCTGTCATAAGAAGGGCATCAAGAGTGGAGAATAAAAATAATAAATCCAACAAGCAATCATGCCAAATAATTCGGTATCACTATCCAAAACTTCGGCTAGCACATCATCCATATTATTATACTTCACGATTAATGCCTATGCCATGGAATTTATTCCCAGGTATGATTGGTTACCCACCATGGTTTTATTTTGATCCTTGGATGCATCATAATTATATAGATCATGAAAGGGTATTGCCAAATCATTATTCATTTGATTAGTTGCAATTTGTTGCTAATCCAAAAGGCCGAACACTTGAAGTACATAATCAGATTTGTTCTTTTGTTTACTTCGGCTATACATAATTTGGTGGATGGATTATACATGCCCATTGGGGCAAAGATATATGGTTGATATTTATTTTATCGCCCTCAGATCACTATCCAGTTATTGATGATGTGGTGTTCTAACATTGTCCTTAGTGTTACTAAGTCTGAGACAAGGTATGCATTCATTAGCAATTGTTCTTATGCTTATATGTTTATAATTTGGCTTATAAATCTTTAAAATCTATAAAAGGCCAAATTGTCTTTCATTTCATTATTGGCGTAGATGCTGAGCATGATATTGATGTTGATTTTGTCTATCTAGTACCATGGAGATTACATTTTGACTGTTCAGTTTTAAAAGCAATAGCCAATGCATTGGTATTGTTTATTTATCTCCTTATGGTACTGTTTTATGAAGTCTCATGCTGCTTAGAATATCTTGCACAAAGAATCAAGCCAAATTTGCAGCTTTGCTATTCATGCTAAAACTTTTTATTGGTGTAGGTGCTACAAATATTGAGGCTTCTAGTGATTCGTTGTGAGTAGTGCAATAATGTCCATGGTTTGCCAAAGTTTCACTGAATCACTTGTTATTTATCTTGATACATATCTAGATGTGAGTTTCGTTTTGGATTGATTTATCATTGCTCATATATATAGACATGAAAAATAAAGAGAAAATGAGTTGGCTCAATAAACATTCAACTGCCATGTTATTCATGATATATTTCATATTCCACAAGAGCCAATGCTTTGTTTCGCTAACATAGATAAGACCGGATTAAAGACCGCCGCTTCGGCCACTAATGAAAGATCTAGTGCAGGTGACGATGAAGAACAAAATAAATCCATTATTTATTACATGAAAATCTGGACTAAAGGGTGAACATGACAGTTCAGGTGTTCTTCAAATACTCTTTAAGATAATGATCTTTATTGCCCAATGATTGGTGATATCTTCTTGAGCACTTGGATGAAGACCAGGAGAGGATCATTATGGGAGTTGTTCAAATAAATTGTGATACTCATCGGTCTTCAAAATGTAGTGATTGTTCTCAAATTAATTGAAGAAATTATACCCAAGTGGTAACGAGCTTGGACATAAAATGGCCGATATATCTTTATCGTCCGTAGCACATATGGCCGATATAGAGTTATCGCCCTAAGATAACCAATGGCCGATGGACTGTTGACATCGTGCATAGACTAAAACAGGAGCAAGTTATTTTCTGGCACGCAATCTCTAGCAAAAATCAGGGGGCATGTGTTGGCACTTGTTTTGGGATTGTAGCTAATCAAGGCAAATGGTGTCGTGGTACTGCCGACGAGTACGCCATGGAGGGGTCCTCACAGATCGTGTTTAGATATGTAGGGTAAGGCGGAAGGTTGGCAGGTACGAGGTAACACACCTTACCCAGGTTCAGATCCCACGACGGTGGCGGGATCCTACTCCTGCTATAATTCACTATAATGGCAATACGCCGAGTTATAGGGATCTGTTTGCTATGCGTGATATGAGTTGTGTCTTGCCCTAAAGGCTCCCATAGGTCTCGCTTATATAGTCACAAGATCCTACAGTTACAGGAAAAGTCCTAGCCGGACAGGTTACATAGTCCATCACGGTACACTACTAGTCTAACGTGTCTTGCACTCCAAGGATCTGGGTACGTCGGTGACTCCTCCGTAGCCTTCCTTTATCCGGCATGGGCTTCCCTTCTGGATCCATCTAACTAGGCCTCCCAGCAGGCCATGGGCCTTGCTACCAACTATGGGCCACCCGGGTTATCCGGACTAGACATATGCTATGGTGATACCCATTTAGCATATCCCCAACAGTAGCGCCCCAGAGAACTCCGAGATGTTGTGCAGTCTTGCCTCTTCAGGTTGAATGCTCCATCTAGATGAATGTCGCAAAATCGTCAAGCAATATCTTGTAGTCCTCCCAAGAACCCTACAATGCTCTCCATCTTCAACTTGTAAGTAGGAGAACTGCTATATCTTCCATCGTACTCTTCTCGTAGCCGGACTGGATTCGTCCATGCCGGAATCTTCCGATGGGATGGTTCACCTGCCCATGTCAGCTAGAGCAACGTATACCATAGGTCAGCGATGCCTCGTAACTCACACATGCAGAGAACACAATCATGTCTGTTTTCCCGCGCGAAGGATACGAACCGTTTGCGGCGGCGGTGGGAACACGGCAAAATTTCCGCGCACGAGTTGTCCACGCAGCAACCATTCGATCAATCTTGCACGAATCTTGACGCTGAGGGTTATAAATTACAACCGTGGTAGATTTTATCTTTTCACCTCATTCTCCCCCGTGTCATCTTCTTCCTCCTGCGAATTTCTCCTCAAGCTCTCCGCGTTCATGAGAAAAACCCTAGTTCTTCCCCAATCTCCCAGTCACCTCTCGCCCACTCCGATGGCATGCAACAACTCCACCCCATCCAAGCCGGCAGGCTCCGTCCACGTGCCTCTAGAGGGCGTGGTTGTGCCGCCCTTCGCGGCGGTGGAAACCACCGGCGATGACCATATTCCAGTGGGTCAAACAAAGGAGTATGGCGCGGCTCCCATATCGCCAATGGCGATCTCAAGGAGCTGCTCGCTGAAGAATACCACCCCGCGACGAAGGGGCTGGTGGCGGGCGGCGCCGGCCAGCGAGGTTAACCCTTCTCCCCAAGCCGCAGAGAAGGTGTACCTTAAAGCGCAACTGGTACGCGGCGTCTGCCTCCCAATATCCTACTTCTTCCTAGCTATCCTTAGCTATTACCGGTTTCAACCTCAAAACCTATCTCCGAAAAGCATCCTCGCGCTTAGCAACTACGCGGTGCTTTGTGAGGGCTACCTAGGAATTAGGCCTAGGTTAGATCTGTTCATATACTTTTTCACCGTCAAGTGAGAAGCCGGAGCGAGCAAGGAAGAGCTTAGAAACTGCGGAACCATTAGCTTCAAGATCCGGCCTGGCCGGCGGTTCCCCGACATTGTAGGCCATGAGTCCTGCAAAAACTGGCAGCAGACGTACTTCTACGTACCAGATATCCCACTTGCCAGCCGAGAAGCAACGTACCCGGACTTCGTCGACGGGGTCGCCGCTGAAGCCCCGACATGGAGATCCCAGGCCACCCTTCCCTCTGACAACGACGCTTCCCACGCCATAAGGCGGATCGAGTGGTTGGTAGAGACAGGTTGGACCGGATTGGACCTAGCCATGTGCTGGTTCGTCAGGCAGATCCAGCCTCTGCAGCACCACACAAAGCTGATGCACCAGTATACCAAGGATAGGAAGGATAGCCTCCGCATCTTCGAGGACAACTTCTCGAGTGACTCCATCAAGATCCGCCTCAAATGTCTCGTCAAGGTGAAGGATAGGAAGCGTGGCTTCACCATCACCTACGATATGTTCGTACACGGCACGTGCCCAGAGGTATGTGTTTATTTTCCGTGTATGACATATACTCCAATTCTTCCGTCTATCCATTACCATTTCATCTAACACTTCAGGATTTACCTTAACAGCTCAAAAGTCTAGATGAGGATACCATGGCTGTCCAAATCTATGACCCCAAGATGAAGGAAGTCACCGTCGTGTCTGACGACGATGTCCCGTTGGCGCGTAAGCGGAAGAGCTCCACCTTTGATGCCGCCGACGGAGGCAAGAAGAAAAAGACGGAGGGTGGAGCCTCCAAGAAGTCCACTGCCGCCCTGGAGGCGGAGTAAATAAGAATCGCCGGCATCCCATTCACCAAGGCTCCGACTGTTGTGTAAGCTTCTTATCATCCAACATTGTCTATTGCTCGTCTTATTCCTATACTTATACTTTTGCACGTTTCAGGAAGAAGGCTAGTTTGAGTTTTATGAAGACCTTCAAAACATCGGAGGCTTCTAAAAACATTAGAGATATGTTGCATCAAGCGTCTCCCGCCATCGCCCCTACCACTCCCAGCGTCCAGCTTGCTGCCGCACCGACAAGTTCTCCAGCTAAAGGTAGCATCTGGCCCTTCCGCCATGGAAGTGGACCCAGGTGTCACCGCGGATATTGCCATTGTCGGCGAGAAGGCGACACAAAAAAGCACCGCGTCCAAAGTGGCTGAAGCTCCGGCTAATGATGCCACTGGTAACGGTAGGGCGATAGCGGAAGGTGGAACGTCTGCTGAAGGCAGCGCCACTGCGTACAAAAAGCCAGCAGAGCTCCCGAAGATTGTCTACCCGGCGCTTACGCCGAGTAGCTCAGCTCTGGCTCTTGGGGTAGTGCCAACTTCTCCGACATGTGGCCTTGAGGAGCTACTCAGGCAGGCGGATATCCTGCGTGGAAACAGTCTTTCCTTCAGCAAGATATTTGCCCAGAGCGCCACCAACCTCAAGATCATCGCACTTGTAAGTTTTGTTTGCCTTTTATATTTCATATGTAGTATCCCACTGTAGCCCCTGAGGATTTAGACGGAAAACCATAGGTATTTGCATCTGCATGCTCTAAGAGTGACTAAGCTAGAAAACTTCTCACTGTAGCCCCGAAATATTTAGTTTGAATGCATTATTCTGACTAGATACTTTTAGAGTAGCATGCACAGTGTTTGTAAATTTCAATACTGTAGCCCCCAAGCCTCTATTTAAAACAAAATTAGTTCCGACTAGTTGCTTAAATAAAGACTAAGCATATTGCCGAGTTAAAAACTCTCACTGTAGCCCCCAAGCCTTTAGGTGGATATTTATCCGTCTAGATGCTCCAAGTAGACTAAGGAACTTTGAATTTCTTTCCACGGAATGAGAATGCTCGGAGAGGCCTCAACAATGAGAAGTTCCACAAGATGTGCGCTGAACTGGAAGCTGAAAAGGGTAAAACTGCCTTCTTGAAGGAAAAAATAACCAAGAGGAAGAGTCTGTTTTTCCTTTCAATTTTGCACTCAAACTTGGTCTTGTGCCATCACTCTCCGACTAATCATTATGTGTTGTTATTTCTCCGATGTGTAGAAGCTATCGCCAAGGACAAGGATATTATCGAGCAATCCAAGCACATTGAGCTGCTGGATAGTGAGAACAAGATCCTCAAGAAGGAGAGGGCTGACACTTTGAAGATGCACGAGGAATCTATGAAGGCCTTGCTGGAGTCCGCCAACACGGAGGTGAACCGTCTGAAGAAGGAAATTGCAATCCTCAAGGAGCAGAAGAGAGCTGCCGATGAGCAGAATCAGCGCAACCTTGAGGCTTACAAGGTTCTCCGACAAGAACGGGACTCCATGGCGGAGACACTCTAGCAAGAGGCGGCGAGCATCTTTGGTAAGCGATTTCCGTCTTGTGTTATTGAACTCATGTACTCCGTCTTGTACATCTGTAAGCCAGGTACTCTGAACTTTTTTGTGTTATTGAACTCATGTACTCACTTGTCTTGTCGTAAATGCAGCTCCTATTGGTTTAACCAATATGCCTCCTCCACCAAAGGAATGCATGGTTCTCGCTGGCAACTTCTTCAGCACCGCCGTCAAGCAAGCCAAAGAGATTGCCAAGCCCCTAAACATTAACATCAAGGCGGTGGATTACGTCATGAAATACTCGTACATTCTACGCCAAGCCCCTGAGCGTATCTGTAACATCCCAAAAATATTGATCATGATTATCAAATTCCAATCACCAAATTTAGGTTTAACAAAAACTTATGTTAATCAAAATCATAAAAGTGCATGTGTGTATGTGATGATTGTATGAATGCATGAATGGACTTGTGTGATTGTTCTAAATAGCAAGGATTGGTTTAAAGATGAAAACAACATCATCTAAATCAAATCCAAGAAGAAAAAAATCAAGAGAAAAATCAAAAACAAACAAAACAAGCAAATGGTCATTTTGCCAATCTTGCTCACTAGGCCACTTTGAGTGTTTCTAGTCCAAAATTTCAAATAGAAACAATTTCATTTCTTTTCACCCCTTGCTAGACCAAGTAAAAGTGAACCCAAGACCAACTTTCAAACTTACAGAAACATTTGGCAACTTGATTCAAATGATAATTCAAAATTTAATCTTTAACATATGTGAAGATCAACCATTTTCAAAAACCAACCAAACCAATTCACCTTGACGTTTCCAACTAACAGAGAC
Source organism: Avena sativa (assembly GCA_916181665.1). Classification (NCBI taxonomy): domain Eukaryota; kingdom Viridiplantae; phylum Streptophyta; class Magnoliopsida; order Poales; family Poaceae; genus Avena; species Avena sativa. Next base: position 12,137,831 of record OV702282.1, on the reverse strand, counting down.
TCCCTAGTTTGTAACTAATACACCAACCAAGTTTGAACCAACAATTCAAATTTGAATCTCTATCGGCCATTTCATTAAACACCTTGCAAACACAGATAAAAAAAACATCAAACACTATTGTGAGCAGTTATTTTGCCTAACTTGTTCCCTATCTAGCTCACAGCAGACATTTAGTAGATCACCTAGCTTAGTTAGCAAGTCTCTATCACCACCGTGAGCTTGCCATTGCCATCAATGTTGAGCAGGACGAGCCTCACCTTGCCACCCCACTGTCGACATCAATCTAGGAGCAACATCAAGCCTAGCCAGCATGTCTGGGACACTAACCACCATCCACCGCCACCCCTTGTCCAACGCCAACGACCAGCAAGCCACTTTACCACTCTAGAAACGATGCACCCTATGCATCTGCGCCATGCCGAGCGCGCGCCAGAGCGCCACCCTCGACACGCGCCCGCAGAATGCGTGCCGCCCTCGCCACTCGCAAACGTGATCACCACCACCCCAGCAACCCACGGACAGGCTTGTGCGTCGCCGCGTGACCAGGAGAGCTTATGCGCCATAAAACTTCCGATCGGACCCGCCCAGAGCACCGCAGCATTTCGACCGTCTTGCACCGCCCCACGCCTGGAGACCACGCTGTTAAGATTCGCCAGGGAGCACAACACCGCCCCTACCATCGCCCATGCCATTAGCCCAAAATGCCGAAGACCACGACGAGCTCCACCCGCGCCCTTCGGTCCCCTCTTGGCACTATAAATAGAGGCCACCCCTCTCGATTTCATCACACCAACACACTCCCCTCTCTCTCAGAAGCACCCCACCTCACCCACGGAGGAAGGCAAGAAGCAGGTCACCGGAATTTGGCTGGAGTCTGCCACGTAGGAGGAAGAATGGAGCCAGCGATTGAAGCCGCCTTAGGAGAAGCCGCTGGTACCAGGAGGTTCGCCGTTGTCGACTTCGTCGTTCACCCCCATCGCCGACCCTCGCCTGAGCTCCGGTGAGCCCCTGTAGACCCCCACTGGCCACGCTAGGGTTCTGTCTCACCGGGATTGCCTTACGGAGACGATAGGTCACAACCGTTGGATTAGAGTTTGATCGTGCGGTCTAGATCATCCCGTACCTCTTCACACCCCCTGTCTCGCTGAATGGTGGGCTCATCCAATTAAACTCACCCGCGCATGCGCTGTGCACTGTGAGACGGCCTATTTTGATTCCCGCGTGACCCAGTAGTTTGAATTTCGGTTTATTCTTTTAGTTTCAAACTCAGTTATGTACCTAGATTCAAAAATCAACCCAGGTCGATTTACTGAACCAAAATGCATGAAACCAATTTTGTTAGGAAGGTACTGGAGTTCTTAATCCAAGACCGTTTGATTCAATTCATATAGAATTGTGGATCACCTAAAAATAACAAGGTAGAAGCTTTTCTGCATTCAAGCATTTTTCAAAATTCAACCATAAAAGATTTTGAGTTGATTCCAACTCTCGAAAATCACATTTAACTAGACCTTTCTGAATATATAAAAATATCTAGGTTTACCTGCAGAAATATTGGACAAGCAATAAAAGAATGCCCCATAGGTATTTCTAGTCACTTTATTTAATTAAAGTAAAAAAGGTTAAACCTTATTAAATTGTGACACCACATTAAATCACATTCCCAAGTACTGGTGATGACATGTGTCAATATGATCCCATGTTTTAGTTGGAGAATATTAAATCTTAGGTAGTTTTTCAATGAGTAGAAATTAATTTTCTAAAATAAAGGAAATAAAACTATTGCCTTAATTTTTGTGATGTTTGTGATGATCCTAGATCATCTAGTGAAAACCTTGGTGTGATAAATAGAAGTAATTAAGTATTGTTTGGTGATTGTGTACCTCGTATTTATTTATAGACGCTAGTACAGACCAAGGATATGAGGAGGATGGAGAATACTACGAGGAAGAAGCCGAGGAGAACTTCAACCACCACTCTACTCAAGGCAAGCTAACACTTGCAACTTAGCAAGATAATCCTTCAAAGCTTATACTAATACCTTAGCAAGCCTATACTTGCAACCTTGCAAGTCTCACTATACAAGTTAACTTAGCAAGCTAATCCTTGCAAGCTTACACCCTTGATACCCAGTCCTAGTTTTACTTGCAAGATTAGTATTTTAGTGCTTTATCAAAGCTTTCTAGTAAAGTTTACTTGGTAATTTGTAGAGCTTAGAAAGATTATTAAAGGTAGCATAAAGAGCATAAAAACTTGGACTAAGTTAGATAATCTTGATGTCATCCTGAGGCATGAGATTGAACATAGATAAGATACACTTGTGTACCACCAATCATTAGTATTTACCCCCACTTGTAGATGCTATTTCTAAGCATAAAACTTGATCACTTTAAATGGGAATACTTGGTGAAAATGTTTATGAAAACCTTAGAATGATGAGTTATTCTACTGAAATGGTTTGACATGTGTTCTTGAACACCAGATGATTTTGATGATGAAAATGTTAAGGCATGAGCCTTAGCCCTTTCTAAAACTTATGGTTGTCTGGATGCGATACCATTCCAATTTAGTGTACAACCACAATACCCGAAATTTGGGTAGGGCTTGACTGGAAATTTATATACCTTAGTATGGGTTCCCTTGCGGCCAAGGTTTGAGCTGATGCTACCTTGTGAAGATTGTCCACCTGTGAAGTTCCCAAGATGATAGTTGGTCATGGTTGGGAGGCCAATCTCATAGGAGAGGTGCCTATACTAGGGCATGTAATTTAAAGGTTAGGATTGATTATTAGCATACTGAGTATGGTGAATTCAGGATTATTCCTGATGGATGTATCGAATATTGTGGTGAAAGTGTACCACCTCTGTAGAGTGTCAAACTAATCGAATAGACACGTCCGCGGTTATGGACAGTTGGAGTGGACATACTGTTTCATCGTCAGATGTTTTCAAAATCACTTATGAAATGATTTGTGACTTGACTTGACCATAACAGGGTTGTGATATGAAATTCAAGTTCTCACTTAGGTGTTATAAAACTTTCAACTAGCTTTTCTTTGCTTCTGAACTCAGTAGAGATAAATCTGGCTTTTTGCAAAACAACCTAGAGCTTAGTATCTCCTACTCAAAAACCACTTCACTTGTTAGTATTAGTTTGTGAGTACTTGAAGAGTACTCATGGCTTTGTCCTTGGCTATTCCCGTGGCCAGACTATGAAGAGGACTATCAGGAGGACAGACAGCAGGAAGGTTACGACAACTAGGATCATCTCCCATCGTCAGCATTGCCTGTTACTATGAAGATGGAGCTTCACCCATGCTACCGTTATCATTATGTTATTCCGCTTCTTGATTTGTATTAAGACTGGATCATGAGATCCTTTATTTGTGTAAGACCTTATGTATGGTTTGTAATGGATGATGTACTATGATATCCAATCTGTTATGTCTCGCAAAAATGGTAATCCTGGGATTGCGATGTATGGCATAACATGCATCTGGGATTAAAAATCCGGGTGTTGACAAGTTGTTATCAGAGCCATCCTGACCATAGGAGACCCTAATTTAGAATGTACGTTTGAATCAAAAACTTATTTTCGAAACCAAGGAAGTGAGTATTTATGAAAACTTATTCTCATTCTTAACACTTAGACTATTTCATGAAAATACATGTTCCTCAAAAATTCTTGCAAACTTACATAAAATTTGACACACTTGATCACTCTACTAACTTAATCATCCTATATTCTTATAGATGGACGTGAAGTATAAAAAGTTTTATCAGTTGGGGAATGGAGGAGACCTCATCTTTGAGCGTGACTTGGACCAGCTGTCAGAAATGCTGGAGCGTCCACACCCTGAGTTCTTTGGAGCTCAGCTCAGTGATCAGGAAGGAGAGGAGTTGCAATGGCTGGTTGTTGCAAGTCTCCGAGGAAAGATTGAATCCCCCACCTTAGACGGAATTCAGTTCACCTTTAGAGAGAACAAATGGCTCGATGGGCTTACCAGGGCCATGCAGGAAGCTCTTGCCCGTCTATGTGGGAAGAGTATCAATCAGATCAAGGGTACCCGCTTTGAGTTCTATCCACAGCGTGATGTTATGGGAAAGCCACTGGAGGCCCCGCATCACCATTAGCTAAAGACTCAATTGGACCACCTCAGGTTCATGATGTATGACCGGCAGAAGGAGTTGGACAATGCCCGCTCCTACGCCAACCGCAAGTACGCGATCGCCGCCAAGAAGGATCAGACCATTGCCATGCTAGTGAAGGATCGCCAGTCTCGTCACCGTCAACTCGACAAGAAGGAGCGCATCATTGCCCGTCTCCTCCACAGGATCACAGAGTTGGAGGAGACTGTCCACGAGATAGACATGTAGCTGGAGGAGAGGGAGAATGCAGGGGAAGACCTTCGTGGAGACCCCTACTCCTATCTCAGTGACGATGATGACTTTCTGGAGGATCAGGCCATGGACTTCTTCACCGATGAGGATGACTTCGCCTTCATTGATGATGATGATGATGATGAGGATGATGAGGACACCGATTCCAAGGAGTAGTAGCACTTGAGCACTAGTGTTAGTGAGTTGTATTCGGTCCCACTTTATTGTAGTTTCACATAATGGTTCTTAAAACCATTTGTTTTCCCTTTGTTGTGGTGTGTGTTTGTATCGTGTGCTTTGAATGAATTAAAATCAAGTTGCTAGAAAAATACGACTCCAACCTTGAAAACTTTTCAAAACCCCGAACCTTAGAAATTTCCCCCTTTTCTCATGATCTATCTCAATCTTCAGATGCCTCGCGGAGGAAGCAGTTCATCCCCGGACCCGATGTTGCAAATCTTGCAAATGTTGGTTTCAGACAACAAAGCTGAGAGAGCCAAATGTCAAGCCAACTTAGCCACCCTTCATCACATCTCTCAGATGGCCAACAACAACCAAGGCCATGGAAATCAGGACAACCATGGGTCCAAGCTCAAGAATTTCCAGAACACCAATCCACCCATTTTCACTAAGTGTGAAGAGCCCCTCGATGTAGATGATTGGCTGCAAACCATGGAGAAAAACTTAGAAGATCCCCTCGAGGTATGCACCGGATGAGATTGACACTAAAGCCAAGAAGAAGGAGAGGTTCATGAATGGTCTGCATGAAGAGATGAAGATAGTGTTGGTCAATATCCCATTTGTTGATATAGTGGATTCCACCATTCAGATGGAAGGCAAGATCAACCAAGCCAATGAGAACCGTAAGCGTCGCATAATGCATCAACCGGGAACCCATCATACCTGGAAGTATCGCCCCAACCCATCCCCCGGATTCGCCCCAAGAAGCAACAGACCCCCGATGAACCATCCGACCTATCCCAACCGCGGAAACCCAAGGCCTGGAGGAAATCACAACAACAACCCCGGGAACCCCAACAATTTCAACCGTGCACCACCCAAGTTCAACAACAACAATGCCGCCACCAACACAAACACTTCCCCAAGGACTGGAAGTAATGATGTTCCTGTTGCAGCAAAGGACAAGTCTCAGGTGACTTGCTATGAATGTGGAACCAAGGGTCACTATTCCAATGAGTGCCCCAAGAAGACCATCGCAGCCCCCAATGAAAATGCTCCAGCTCAGAAGCAGCGTCGTGTTCAGCCTGGAAGAATGTTTGCCCCAGGGAACTCGCTCAACCGCAACGGCCGTCTCTTTCTCATGCATGCTGAACAAGCCCAAGAAGCGCCAGATGTCGTGCTGGGTATGTTTTATGTTAACTCAGTACTTGCCAGAGTGTTTTTTCATTATGGAGCATCGCACTCGTTTGTTACTAAAGAATTTGCGTGCACTAGTAAGATTCAACCCACCAAATTGAAGCATGTTATGATAGTTCAAATACTTGGTTCAACCACCAAAGCTAGACAAATTTGCAAGGCCATGCCTGTAACAACCCTAGTTTTATTAAATACTAATTAGGTTTGTTTGTGCATTCATGAGCATCATATATTTTGCTAAGACAAATAAACAATGCAAACAACAAGAAACATATACAAAACCCTAAACCCTATTTTCCCCTTCCTAATTGAAACATATTCAAAATGGTTTCGAATTTCAAAAAGAACAAAAAGTTGGAACCCAAATGGTTAAAGGGTCTCTGAAAATATTTTGAATATTTATAAAAGTCCTGGTAATTTGAAATGGCTCAAAACAGATTTGAAACAAAAATACAAAAGAGAAAGTACAAAAACAGAAAAAGAAAAGGTTTTTGAGATAAAAAACAGTCTCTAACCCTAACTGGGCCGAGCCCATATCTCTCTCCCTCACTCTCTGCCGCTCGCGTGTAACCAACCCCGGCCCAGCAGCAGCCTAGCGCAGCCCGCTCCGGCCCATACCCCTTCGGCCTTTACCCCTTCGGCCTAACCCTAAAAATACGCAAGCAGCTCGCTGTCTGAGCGCCGGTCATCGATCCTTGCCGGCGTTGCGATTCCTGTCGCCGCTGTTGGACGCGAGTATAAGGTCGCCCGCGTCCTCCTCTCTCTCCCCATACCAGTTTCATTCCACCTCGCCCTCTCTGTCGTTTTTCCCCAAAACGACCGGAACCCTAGCCACCGCAGAACTGCTTCTCGCCGCCGTTCCGAGCTTCCCGGAGCCACGCCGTGATGCCTAGGAGAACCGTCGTGCTGGACTACGTCTCCTCGTCAAAGGAATCGATCTAGTTCTTCCTCTATCACCACCGACGACCTCACCTTCTCCGACTCTGGCCGCCGTCGATTCGTCGCCGTCAGACCATCCCCAGCCTCTCCGACCCTACTGCCCTGTTCGTGGTGAGCCACTGGTCCTTGCGGCCTTCTCTATTTCCTCCCTCTCGCTCTCTAGCTCCCTCTCCGACAAGCACCTGCCTCTTCCGCCGTTCGCCGCCGTCGTGCTCCCCTCTACGGTGACCTTCCGCCAGCGGCTCCGCCGTCATTGCTTGTGTGAATTGTGATGTGTGTGATTAGAATTATTCCCTTATAAATCTTTTGTCTATTCTAATCCCAATCCAATCCAAACAGATGACTTCTCCAAGAGACTCCAACATCAAGGATGGTGACACCAACAACAACCAAGAGGACAACATGAGAGAACTTATTGCAACCCAAAACCAGTTGAGCCCAATGACAACTCAGCTTTTAGCCAACAACAATGGACTAGACCCAGCCATACAAAGGATTTTGAAAATTCAAACCCAATTGTTGCAAGGATTGGTTACTCAAATGATCAACATGGGAGAAAACTTTTCCCATAGAGCTAATGACAACAAGGATGACAAAGATGCTATTCTAGAAGGAACCCAAGCTTGCAATATTTGTGGAGACAAGGATCATGCATCCAAGGAGCATGAAGATCAATGCCCCAAGAAGAGAGAAAGATTTCCCACCTCTGAGGTGAGGCATGAAGAACATGAACTAGAAGAACTCCTAGCTTTGGAGAGATCCAAAAAGAAGAAGAAGGATATTACTCAAGTGCAATGTTACACTTGCAAAGAGATGGGACACTATGCCAGTGAATGCCCAGAAAAGAAGAAGAGACAAGAAGACAAACAAAAGCTAGTGAAACCCAAGATAAGGAAGGATTTTAGCCAAGTGATGTGCAACCACTGCAAAGAGTTAGGACATTATGCATCATATTGTCCAGAGAAGCCACCTCGAGACCTCAGCCTTATCACATGTTTCAAATGCAAGGAACTAGACCACTATGCAAATTTCTGTCCAGGAAAGTTACACCAAGATCCCAAGAAGGCTAGTATGTAATTTAGTTGGAAATTTTAAGGGTGGTAGTACCCTAGATGCTTTGACCCAATTTGTAACCCCTAGCCTCCCCAAATCTCGGGACGAGATTTATTTTAAGGGTGGTAGCCTGTCACATCCCATGATTTTCCAAATCTTGTACTGTGAAAAATAAATGAATAAAATAAAACTTTGTTGATTTTCAGGGTGAGAAGAAACTTTTTGAATCCATTTGGAAACTTTCAAAACCTATTTGGATCAAATAAAATCCTAAAGGGATTTAAAAATATAAATAAACAATAAACTTAAAAATATTTAAAAATTACTATTTTGGATCTTTTAATAAAAAGATTTTGGTTTTCAAATGAAAGGGTAGAAATATAAATAAGGATTTAATATCCAATTTTATTTAAATAAAAGGTTTTACCATTTTAATTAAAACATCAAAACTTATTAAATTATTTTAAATAAGTTTTCCAAGTGTTTAATTATTTTCAAATAAAACCTACTGAATGGTTTTGGTACTATTTTAGATTTAAAAATAAAGATTTTAGTAAAACAAATCGTATTTGATTTAATAACTAAGGTCCATTTTTATTTAATTATTAATGGACCCTAAAATAAAAATGTTAGTTTATTTTAAACAAGTTTTCCAAGTATTCTTCATTTTCAAATAAAACCTACTGATTGGTTTTGAAAAATATTTAGATTTCAAATGGAGATTTTAAATAAATAAAACTCATTTGATTTATTAACTAAGGTTCATTTTATTTAATTATAAATGGACTCTAAAATAAAAATATTATTTTTGGTCTTTGGACTTTGGTTTATGTTGTTAAACAAAACCAAATTCATTTGCAAAGTGTGGTGGAAGTTGGATTGTTTTGAATGTTTGATTTGTTTGTTTGAAATTCAATCAGGAAATTCAAACAGAAAAAGAGAAAAGAATCAGACAAAAAAAATATGCAAAGGATACAGCCCAGCCGGCCCAGCCCAACTATCCTAGCCCACTAAGCCCAACCAGCCCACTGCCCTCTCCCGCGATTGAACCCACTAAGTCGCAGACAGGTGGACCCCGTTCCCTTTCCTTCTCTCTCGCTGCTAGTTGACCCCACAACCACGTGGTCATCTTCCCCACCCGCGACCTGTTCTTCCCCAGACCTCGCTGCCGTTCTCTGTCAATCAATCCCCGAGTAAATACACTTAATTTAAGCGTTGATTCCGCACGGTAACCTCGCTCACTTAAGCGCCCACTCCCCCTCTCCATTTCCCCTCTCTCGCCCGGCTCTCTCGGCCACCAGGCTGCTCGGAATCCTCCCCGAACCACCACAGTCTCCGGCGAGCTCCCGTTTAAATTCCGGCCACCACCGCCAGCCCCACTACTTCCAGAGCACACTGGCTTGCTCGCCATCATCTCCTGCACCTACCAGTGCCTTCCCCTCGCTCGCGCGTGCTCTGCAGCGTCGACTTCGTCTTCGACTGAACGACGCCGCCGTCCGCTCCAACTCCGACGAGCTCCACAGGTAGTTTCTGACCGTGCCTTTCATTCCTCTTCACACATGCATCTTCGCTAGGACCGTGCGTATCTGACACTGACTTCCATTTGTCCTGGTACGCGCTGTAGCATCACCGTCGACGACGCCCGAGCATACCCGTCGTCAGACTCAACTCCGGCGAGCCATTGTCCACACCTCCGTGCGCCCCTTCACCAGCCAGTACCACGTTGAGCATCAGCAAGCGTCGACGATTCTGGTGAGCCACCCCACTCCTTCTCTAGCTTCCTGTATTGCCGGAAACCTCGCCGCCAGAGCACCGCCGCCGCACAGTCGCCGCCAGCGCCGCCACTAGTTGGCAAGCGTGCTGCGCCGTAGGATCTTGATCCGACGCGTGAGAATAGATTTAACTCGAAGGGGTACGAATAGCTCTGCACCGCACAATCTGTTTAAAATCCAACGCACCGGAGTGCTCGATCCAACCGAAATTGTATGGACGAATCAGAAACAGCCACGTGGCTCAGGCTTCGATTTAAAACAGATTTGAATCTATTAGATTTGTGATTTTGTAAATTGCATAACTTTAGTTCCACACGTCCAAAATTTGCAAACTTTATATCAATGGAATCAGTGGAACAAGCCCTAGCCAACCATGCCATTTGTTTAGTAAAAAGCTTCTGGAAAAATGTTTGTTTTTGCAGAAACATTTGTATGCTTGTTTAGATTATAAAAATTGTTCAAAAATGATTTTGGGGATAAAATCTTTTGCAAATGGTGTATTTTGAACCTACTGACCATAGGAATCACTTTGTGGTTTCAAAAATGTATTTGGTGAAACAAAAGAATGATTCTTTGATTTAAAACCATTTCTAGTCAAATAAAAATATAGTTTATTTATTAAAAATGGTTTTGGAAGAAAACTTTTGGGAAATGTTTTGTTTTAAAATATCTGTCCCTAAACACCAAGTTTTATGGTTTGAAAACATATTTGGTGAACCCTATAGATTAATGCCTTAGTAAAAACATTTCTACACCACATAAAATGATACCTTGTTTTGAAAATGGTTTTTGAAGTGAAATCCTTTGCAAATGACTTTGCCACTTTATAAAATGACCATTAGGTGTTTTCAAAAGTTCATGACCCATTAGAAACCACTTTTTCAAATAAAACAATCCTTGGCATGCTTGCATGCATTATCTTGTTTATATGATTTTATGTGATGTTTTGCTTGAATGGTAGATTGAACTTGTGCCTTGCTTGATTGAATTGTAGTGACTTGAAGAGTGTGATTGTAGCAAGGACAAGAAGTGAACTTATACTCTACCAAAAAGGCAAGTGATGCTTCATACTTTTGTCCTATTACTTTCACTATGCATTAGTGATTTTCTCTAAGTAAAACTTGCATGGAATTTTGCTAAGTATAAACCTTGCTATGGGAAATACTAGTAGATGAAACCTTAGTAAAATTTCCTAAGTTAAGACTCCTACTACTATCATGCTTAGCTTAGCTAATAGAAAATAAGGGTGGAAATATATTCACACTATGGAAAATTTATAAGTCTGAGGACTTGTGTTTTTGTTTAATAAAACAACTAAGTTAATGAATCACCTGGGTGGAATGGTAATTGCTTGGTGGTTTTTGGTTGAGTGGTTACACAAGGCCAGGGACTGGTGAACCTTGTGTATCTCACTTGTGGATGGCCACACAGGAACAAAGAGATTTGAGATGTCAAATGTTGAGAAGCTTCAAGTGCAACCACTTGGCAATATTGGCTCTGCCTGGATCACATAGGTTGCTAGAACTTAGCCATTTGGACAGTTGGTGGTAGGGATGATAGGTTGGAACGCGTCCACTTGGTCTAAGGAAAGGCTTCTGAAAGATCTTGTCTTGGTGAAACCAAGTCTTGTGGGGAAAGTGCACCACCTCTGCAGAGTGTAAAATCTAAGTACTTAGCCATGTCCCTGGTAAAGGACAATTTGAGCATCAAGACATGGAAGCAATCAAGAATCTCATCATTCAAATTTCTAAGTTAAAAACTTGTGGTTTGAACAAGGGTTATTGGATCTTCAATATTTGATTGGGAGATGCCTTGGGAAAGATTATTTTGTCAAGAAAAAACTTAGTGTTTTCAAATGATAAGGAAAATCTATTTTGAGCAATGCAAGCCTAAGCTCCACTTAGCCAAATGCATATAGATGATAGACTCCACTATACTACCATAGTATCACTTGCCAATACAATTCAAATGTATTGACCATTGTGGCTGTAACTTGTATGTTGCAGGTTTGATTGATGTTAGAAAAGTTTGATGATTAGGATTACAAAGTCTACAACCAACATGTTTGCCTGTGGCACTTTGAAGATGAAGGACCCCATGCTTATAGATATTCTGCTGCAATGTAATGTAATAGCCAAATGAGCTATGTAAGATGTAATAAATTATGTTATTCCTGGTTATAAAGTTGTATTATGACCTTTGTTTCTTGATATTACATCTTAACTGTGGATGCTAGCTATTGATCCAGGGACTAGCATTGTAAACACAGGGGACTCTACCTTATTAAAGGTTGGGAACCTTACAGGTGGGTCCACCCTATAAGTGAGATAAATAATATCAGAAATGTTTCTATTTAATAAAAGTGTTAAAGTAATTTCAAAATGCAAATTATTTTATAATATTCTAAAAATGATTTAAAATGAATTAAATTTGAGAAATTCATAACTAATTCATTTTAAATCAGAAAAATACAAATAATATATCAAAATGTTCAAAAAAATGAATTCTACCTAATTAAATTATAATCATGCATTGATAAGCAACTTCAATTGCAAGTTTAACTAGAACAACAAAACAACCCCTCTCATATGCCTCCGGGGTTTCTCCGAATTAGGGTTTGGATCCCTCGGGACACCGATTAAAATGACCAAGCATGTTTAGGGTTCTCATTTCGATACAATTCAACTTGTCATATCATCATTATTGTTTGAGCATTGCATCGATGCCATGTATTGAATGTTTTCCTTTCTTTCCGGTATTTGGTTCTTCTTCGGTAGAATGCGAGAGCAAGATTGAGTTCGAGATCGAAGATCGAGGTCAACACCATCGAGGGTCGAGATCAACACCGTCGAAGCTCGAAGACCAATACTGGGACAGCTATAACCAAGTCAAGTACCAGGTGTCCAGAGCTCTGCTTTCTGGATATCAACTGGCAAAGGCAAGCGAAGCCCCACACATACATATGAATCCTATGCTTTCAAAGTATTCCATTCTTGCCATGTGCAAACGATTCCAATGTCTTTTATCGATATATAGAGTAAACCTATCTGATGCATGTTTCCTTTATATCCTATATTCCCTGATCCACTGCTCCCAGCATAACTAGGGTTTGGCTTGTGAAACGTTGCTAGAGCTATTATATCTATTATGCTTAGCCATGCTTAGCTGTTACTGCTGGTCCATCCGGTTGATGAATCAGAGCTACAAATGAACCTAGTTTGACAGGATGACGTGGTATGATCAGAGATGAAACTTAAACATGCTAAGGCTTGTATGGGAGGCTACGGTGGGTTGTGGTTTTTGCAGTCCCATACTTGCCACTACTAGGACCTGAGTTCTTGCCTATGGTCCAAGACGAGCGTACAACCACACGGGGGCTTCGAAACCCCCTCGACCAACTAACTTGGCGAGTAGATTCCATGAGTCACATAGTTTGGGCTTTCCATTCGACATACGCATCTTGTATGTTCTTGAATGGAGGTGAAGGAGGTGCATTCATAACAGGTAGTTAAGCGTGGCCGGGAACAAGAGATGCCCAACATCCGTAATCTTGAACCCTGCGCACATCATTAGGGACCGGATTCGGGACTCGGCCCGTTACGGCGGCATCTCCCTAGTGCGTGACTCATGGTCTCGGCGAAAGCAAGGTAAAGGTCATGGTCAACCACTCTCTGCCGGCCTTCCAAGGAAGAGGGCTAATGTACTGGCATGAAGAATCGGTTGACGCGTGTGGGTAAAGTTGTACACCCCTGCAGGGTTAAATCTTTTCGAAAAGCCGTGTCCACGGTTATGGACGAACTTGGAGACCAGATTCAAAGATCATAGAGAACTTGAACCTAATCGTAAAACTTGGCAAGTTAAGTAATGTGTGCTTAAGGATGCTTCCTCAGGGATCGAGGGTGTGATCCTAGATAGGTTCAGCTGATGATGATTCTGTGGATATCAAAAGATGGTCAAAGCTAGTGTTACCGCTCTCTTATCCCCTTTTAAAATATTCTGATTAGTCGAGATTCTTCTCCCTCTTGTTTTACAAAACAAAGATGGCTTTATGCAAAACAACTCCACCAGCCATAAGTCTTGCGGAATACACCCTGTACTCACCCTTGCTTCGTTGATACTTTTACAGCAGAGTAAGTGTTACCATTGAAGATGAGTTCCTCACGGCATCAACATCGACGAGTAGTTTGGAGTTCCCAGCCGGCGGTCTGGGATCTATGGATTGGACGTCATCGTTATGATTCAGGTCTCTTAGGCCATTTGTTAAGTTTGTTATACTTAATAGCATAATGTGCCTTCCGTTGTTTGATGTTTGTGGTCACTGACCTCTACTTGTAATATTTTGGTTCTTCGCTCAGTTATGAGCTCGCTGTAATGAATTTTGTGTCGTAGGGTCACTGTTGTGTTATCAATTCTTTCTCTATACGCTTTCGATATTAGGTTAGGCTTATGTTCAGAAGAAGGTCTGGGATTTGTCTAGCCTTAATTCCGGGGGGTGTCACAGTGCCTATCCGAATCCATGGCATAGATTTTTATGCTAATCTAATAGTACTTGGAACAAAAGGTTTGGAAGTAGTACTTGGAATGGATTGGATGTCGAAACATAAAGGATTAATCGACTATGCCAAGAAATCCATAACCATGACCAGTACAGCCGGAGTATCAGTAGAGCATGTATCAGAAACCTTGCCCCTCAATTCAAGTGCAACAAGAGTATAGCCTAGCCAACCATTTACCAAGTACGAATAGTCTGTGAATACCCCGATGTATTTCCAGATATTTTGCCTGGTATGCCCCAGATCGGGATATCGAGTTTATCATTGAACTAATCCCTGGAACTGGACCCATAGCCCAGAGACCGTATAGTATGAACCCATCTGAACTAGTGGAGCTGCAGAAGAAACAAGATGCTATGCTAGAGATAGGACTAATTCAACCAAGTGCTTCGCCCTGGAGATCACTTGTGTTGTTTGTGGACAATAAAGATGGAGGTAACCGTTTGTGTACAGATTATCAGAAGTTGAATGATGTCACCATCAAGAACAAGTACCCACTGCCAAAGAAAGAAGACCTGTTTGACCAGTTGACTGGTGCCAAAGTGTTTTCTAAGATTGATCTTAGAACTGGCTATCATCAACTCAAGATTCGCGCAAAGGATATTCCAAAGACTGCCTTTACCACCCGATATGGATTATACGAGTATACTGTCATGTCTTTTGGATTAAGCAATGCCCCCGCTTATTTCATGAACCTGATGCATAAGATTTTTATGGATTTCCTGGACAAGTTTGTCATTGTTTTCATCGATGACATTCTGATCTATTCCGAATCGGAAGAATAACATGAGCTACACCTAAGGACCATCCTTGGAACCCTTAGGGAGCATCAGTTGTATGCCAAGTTTATCAAATGTGAATTCTGGTTACAGGAGGTAGGATTTCTTGGACATATCATATCAGCCAGAGCAATTTCCGTTAACCGTGCAAAGGTGAAGGATGTTGAAGATTGGCAAGCCCCAACCACTCAAACCCAAGTACGTGCATTTCTCGGATTGGCAGGATACTACCGCAAGTTCGTAGAAGGATTCTCTAGAATCGCAAGACCCATGACCCAATTGTTGAAGAAAGATAAGAAGTTTGAATGGACGGACAAATGTGAAGCAAGCTTTCATGATCTTAAGAAGAGATTGATTTCAGCCCCAATCTTGATCATGCCGGATATCACGAAGCCGTTTGATGTGTATTGTGACGCATCCAAGATCGGTCTCGGATGTGTGTTAATGCAAGAAGGCAAGGTAATATCTTATCTATCCTGACAATTGAAGCAGCATGAATAGAATTATCCTACCCATGATCTTGAACTAGCAGCTGTAGTTTTAGCCCTGAAGACGTGGAGGCATTACCTTATGGGAAGCCGTTGTGAGATTTATTCGGATCACAAGAGCCTGAGGTATATATTCACTCAGAAGGAGCTGAATATGAGGCAGAGGAGATGGATATGGCTAATCAAGTACTATGATCTGGACATTCACTATCACCCCGGTAAAGCCAATGTGGTAGCAGATTCCCTTCGTAGATTGCCGTGCCGCTTGAACTCCATGATTCTGAAGGAGTAACCAAGTTTGCACAAGGAGATGGAGGACTTTTGAATGGAATTAGTAAGTGAAGTATTTTTGGCTAGCATAGAACTTCAACCCACTTTTATCAGTCAGATCAAGGAGGCCCAGAAAAGAAATGCTAGTATCGACGAAATCAAACGTCATATCGATACATGGAAAGTACCTGGATTTACCGAGGACGAAAAAGGAGTTTTGTGGTATAAGGGACGTCTCTGTGTACCATCATATTCAGAGTTGAAGGAAACTATTTTGAAAGAGTCCCATGATACTCTTTATTCTATCCACCCCGGAGGGACAAAGATGTATTAGGATTTGAAGGAACAATTTTGGTGGCATAAGATGAAGAGAGAAATAGGAAGCTATATAGCCAAGTGTGATATATGTCAGAGAGTCAAGGCGGGACATCAGAGACCCGCAGGACTATTGCAACCACTACAGATTCCAGAATGGAAATGGGATTCGGTTGGAATGGACTTTATCACCGGATTACTTACTTCTAGTAGGGGAAATGACTCTATTTGGGTCATAGTTGATAGATTGTCCAAACTAGCCCATTTATTATCAGTCAAGACCACTTACCAGAGATCTAAGCTAGCGGAGCTATACATCGCTAAAATCGTCAGTTTGCACGGAGTCCCCAAGAACATCGTGTCAGACCGAGGAACTTAGTTTACCTCGAGATTTTGGAAGAAAGTCCCAGAAGGATTAGGAACTCGACTGGATTCCAGCACAGCTTATCACCCTTAGAACAATGGACAAACGAAGCGAGTAAATCAAATACTCGAAGATATGTTGAGAGCATGTGTGCTAGAGTATGGATCTAAATGGGAAGGCTGTCTGCCTTTCGCAGAATTTTCTTACAACAACAGTTATCAAGCTAGTTTGCAAATGGCCCCATTTGAATTCATGTATGGAAGGAAGTGTCATACCCCTTTGAATTGGTCGGAAGTAGGAGAGAGTCAGATTTTCGGACCTGACATCCTACGAGAAGCAGAAGAGAAAGTGCACAAGATCCATGAGCACCTCAAGACCGCCCAGTAAAGACAGAAGAGTTATGCCGACAAAAGACGTCGAGACCTCGCTTTAAATATCAGAGGTTTTGTGTATCTCAATGTGTCGCCTTTGAAGGGAATGCAACGTTTCCACCTCAAAGGAAAGTTAGCCCCAGATATATTGGTCCCTTCAAGATTTTGAATTGTCGAGGAGAAGTATCGTATCAACTGGAACTGCCAAAGGAGATGTCAGTAGTGCATAATGTGTTCCATATATCGTTACTTCACAAATGCCTTGAAGTCCCGGAGAAGACTGAAGTTTTTAAGAACATTGATCATCGCACCATAGAGATCAACGATGACCTGACGTATTCCGAAGTACACATCCGTGTTTTGCAGGAAGCTTTCCGAACCACCAGGACCCGAACCATCAAATTTCTCAAATTTAAATGGAGTAACCACACTGAAGAAGAAGCTACCTGGGAACAAGAAGACTACATCAAGACGGAGTTTACCGATCTCTCTAAACCCTATTTTTATTTTTCTTATTTCTCAAATCTCGGGACGATATTTTGTTTAAGGAGGGAAGGTTTGTAACATCCCAAAAATATTGATCATGATTATCAAATTTCAATCACCAAATTTAGGGTTAACAAAAACTTTTGTTAATCAAAATCATATGAATGCATGTGTGTGTGATGATTGTATGAATGCATGAATGGAATTGTGTGATTGTTCTAAATAGAAAGGATTGGTTTAAAGATTAAAACAACATCATCTAAATCAAATCCAAGCAGAAACAAGTCAAGAGAAAAATCAAAAACAAACAAAACAAGCAAATGGTCATTTTTGCCAATCTTGCTCACTAGGCCACATTGAGTGTTTCTAGTCCAAGAATTCAAACAGAAACAATTCCATTTCTTTTCACCCCTTGCTAGACCAAGTAAAAGTGAACCCAAGCCCAACTTTCAAACTTTAAGAAACATTTGGCAACTTGATTCAAATGGCAATTCAAAATTTAATCATTAACATATGTGAAGATCACGCATTTTCAAAAACCAACCAAACGAATTCACCTTGACCTTTCCAACTAACCAAAGACTCCCGAGTATGTAACTAATACACCCACAAAGTTTTAACCAAAAATTCAAATTTGAATCTCTTTCGGCCATTTCATCAAACACCTTGCAAACACAAATCAAAAAAACATCAAACACTATTGTGAGGAGTGATTTGGCCTAACTTGTTCCCTCTCTAGCTCAAAGCAGACATTTAGTAGATCATCTAGCTTAGTTAGCAAGCTCTAGCACCACTGTGAGCTTGCCATTGCCATCAATGGTGAGCAGGCCGAGCCTCACCTTGCCACCCCACTGTCGACAGCAAGCTTGGAGCAACACCAAGCCTAGCCACCATGTCTGGGACACTGACCACTGTCTACCGCCACCCCTAGTCCAACGCCAATGACCAGCAAGCCACTGGACCACACTGGAAAAGCCGCGCCCTATGCCTCTACGCCATGCCGATAGCGCGCCAGAGCACCACCCTCGACACCCACCCGCAGACTGGGCGCCGCCCTCGCCGCTCGCAAGCGTGATCACCACCACCCCAACAACCCCGCAGACATGCCCGTGCATCTCCGCGCGACCAGGAGAGCCCGTGCGCCATAAAACTTCCCGTCAGACCCGCCCACAGAACCGCAGCGTTCCGACAGTCTCGCACCGCCCCACGCCTCGAGACCACGCTGTTGAGCTTCACCAGGGAGCACAACACCGCCCCCTACCGTCTCCCATGCCATTATCCCACTGTGCCGACGACCACGACGAGCTCCACCCGCACCCTTAGGACCCCTTTTGGCACTATAAATAGAGGCCACCCCCTGTCTTGCTGATTGGTGGGGTCATCCACTTAAACTCACCTGCGTGTGCGCTGTGCACCATGGGCCGGCCCATTTTGATTCCCGTGTGACCTAGTAGTTTGAATTTAGGTTTATTCTTTCAGTTTCAAACTCAGTTCTGTACTTAGATTCAAAAATCAACCCAGGTCGATTCACTAAACCAAAATGCATGAAACCAATTTTTTTAGAAAGGTACTAGAATGCTTAATCCAAGCCCGTTTGATTCAATCCATTTAGAATTGTGGATCACCTATAGTAAATATAACAAGCCAGAAGCTTTTCTGCATTGAAACATTTTTCAAAATTCAACCATAAAAGCTTTTGAGTTGATTCCAACTCTCAAAAATCACATTTAACTAGACCTTTCTGAATATATAAAAATATCTAGGTTTACTTGCAGAAATATTGGACACGCAATAAAAGAATGCCCCATAGGTATTTCTAGTCACTTTATTTAATTAAAATAAAAAGGTTAAACCTTATTAAATTGTGACACCATTTTAAATCACATTCCCAAGTACTGAAATATGTGGTGATGACATGTGTCAACATGATCCCATGTTTTAGTTGGAGAATATTATATCTTAAGTAGTTTTTCAATGAGTAGAAATTACTTTTCTGAAATAAAGGAAATAAAACTATTTCCTTAATCTTTGTGATGTTTGTGATGATCCTAGATCATCTAGTGAAAACCTTGGTGTGATAAATAGAAGTAATTAAGTATTGTTTATTGATTGTGTACCTCGTATTTATTTATAGATGCTACTACCGACCAACGATACGAGGAGGAAGAAGAATACTACGAGGAAGAAGCCGAGGAGAACTTCAACCACTGCTCTACTCAAGGCAAGCTAACACTTGCAACTTAGCAAGCTAATCCTTGCAAGCTTATACTAATATCTTAGCAAGCCTATACTTGCAACCTTGCAAGTCTCACTATACAAGTTGACTTAGCAAGCTATTCCTTGCAAGCTTACACCCTTGATACCTAATCCTAGTTTTACTTGCAAGATTAGTATTTTAGTGCTTTATCAAATCTTTCTAGTAAAGTTTACTTGGTAATTTGTAGAGCTTAGAAAGATTATCAAAGATAATCTTGATGTCATCCTGAGGCATGAGATTGAACTTAGATAAGATACACTTGTTTACCACCCCTCATTAGTATTTACCCCCACTTGTAGATGCTAGTGCTAAGCATAAAACTTGATCACTTTAAAGGGGAATACTTGGTGAAAATGCTTATGAAAACCTTAGAATGATGATTTGTGAATATGAAATTCAAGTTCTCACTTAGGTGTTATAAAACTTTCAACTAGCTTTCTTTGCTTGTGAACTCAGTAGAGATAAATTTGGATTTTTGCAAAACAACCTAGAGCTTAGTATCTCCTACTCAAAAACCACTTCACTTGTTAGTATTAGTTTGCGAGTACTTGAAGAGTACTCATGTCTTTGTCCCTGGCTATTTTTGTGGCCAAACTATGAAGAGGACTATCAGGAGGACGGACAGCAGGAAGGTTACAACAACTAGGATCATCTCCCATCGTCAGCATTGCTTGTGACTATCAAGATGGAGCTTCACCCATGCTACCATTATCATTACGTTATTCCGCTGCTTGATTTGTATTAAGACTGGATCATGAGATCCTTTATTTTTGTAAGACCTTATGCATGGTTTGTAATGGATGATGTACTGTGATATCCAATCTGTTATGTCTCGCAAAAATGGTAATCCTAGGATTGCGATGTATGGCATAATAGGCATCTAGGATTAAAAATCCGATTGTTGACAGTATCATAAGCTGGAAAGCTTCATGTACCCAGGCTGGTGCAAGAATGTCGCTGGCAATGTTCAAGGCCCACTACGAGAATGCCGACACCGACACGGTGACCTCAGGCCTAGACGATGAAGGCTAGAAGATTGATCACAAGGCTATATGAGCATCGCTCGCGGGTATTGACACTAGGGTCGCCGAGTTGGTCGATTACAATGTCTTTGTGCCTCTTGAGATCATTGACGGCGACCATCACAGCTCCTCCGAGACCCTCAAGACCATCAAATTTGAAGATGACCAGGATGGCTCTCCTGCTGCCGAACACTACGTAATATTTGTTTTCCTATGGATTTATGTATGCGGAAAAAACTATTGCGTGTAATCTTAAGGCGGAAAAACAATAGCTATATGTTTTGTGCTACTCAAGTACTAATTCCAGCATGCAAATGTTTTTTTAAGAAAGTGCTGGCTTATCAATTACTTTTATTTTTATGCTTCACCTTTCATTAGTCGGAAGACTCGTAGTCGGAACCATGCTCTCAAGTGATGATGCCCAATGGCACCGTCAAAACCTAAGCATAAAACCGCCGACTTCAAGTGCCAAAAGTCACTACTCCAGAATCCACATAAAAACAACAAATAACGTGTAGACCAGAAAACTTAAGCTAACACCCGTAGGTGGAATTTTCACAAGTGCAAATGCAAAGCTTGGGCATAAAAGGTTTTTATACTATCCAAAAATGAACACTAAAGGAGGTAGAAGACTCAAGAATATGAGTGAACCAGAGAGCTTTATTTCATTGATCATATAAGAGGTACACAGTAGATAAAAAATATGCTAAGTGTAAAAAGGACGTAGATGTGCTATGTTCCATGGCTGATCAAGCTCTGGGTAGTCATCATCCGGGTCACGTCGCTTACGCTTATGATCATCGCTGGGTCTATCCTCAAGTTCACAATTGTCAACGAGGTAGTAAGACCCATTGAGTAGCACCTTGCTTATGATGAACGGTCCTTCCCATGGCGGGGATAATTTGTGTGACTTCTTCTGCTTAAGTTGAAGCACCAGATCCCCCTCTTTAAACGAGCGATGCCGAACGCGACGACTATGGTAGCTGTGTAGCTTCTGCTGGTACATGGTGGATCTTTGGAATGCCAATACGCGCTCTTCCCCGAGAAGGTCCACATCTAGTCGCCTAGATTCTTCAGCATCATCTTCATCGTAGGCGGCAACTCTTGGGGAATCGTGAAGGATGTCGGAAGGCAGTATGGCTTCTGATCCATATACCATGAAATAAGGGGTGGAGCCAGGGTGTAGTTCGTAAACTCCACATAACAGATGGTAATTCCTCCGCCCATGCTCCAGCTGCTCTATGTAGCGGTGCCTCTAGACGTGGCTTGATTCCCTGCAGAATTAATCCATTGGCTCGCTCAACCTGACCATTGGACTGTGGATGTTCCACAGATGCTAGGTCAAGTCGGATGCCCTTCTCCCAACAATAACCTTCCACTTCTTCGAGTGGTAAGTTGTTGCCGTTGTCGATGATAATGCTATGTGGGAGACCAAATATCACCACTAGATCCCGGACAAACCTAAGGGAAGTTGCCCCATCAAGCTTTCTAATGGGTTTAGCTTCTATCCATTTGGTGAATTTATCAACTACTACTAGCAGATGTGTAAACCCACATGGTTCCGTCTGTAATGGACCAGCCATGTCTAGCCCAAAACTTCAAATGACCAAGTTATTGGCATTGTTCGCAATTCTTCCGCTAGAACATGTGGTTGTCGGGCATAATACTGGCATCCCATGCACGTCTCAACCAGCTTGTCGGCGTCCGCCTTCGCGGTCAACCAGTAGAATCCTTGCCGGAAGGCTTTGGAGACCAATGATCGAGGAGCGGTGTGATGCCCGCAATCTCCGAGATGGATCTCACGAAGGATTTTAATACCTTCGTGTTGGGAAACACACTTGAGGTATACACCACTGGTGCTTCTTTTATAGAGTTGTCCATTGATTATGGTATTGCCCTTTGCTCGACGTACTATTTTCTGACTTTCGACCTCATCGATGGGAAAAGTTCCGTGTACGAGATATTCCATGAACGGTTTTGTCCAAGCCGAAGGGACATTTGTCACTGCGTGAACGAAAGAGTCAACTCTATCCGGGTTCTCGGGGTCTGCTCCCTTCACGGATGGTGTGCGTAGATGCTCCAGAAAAACGCCAAGAGGGATTTGTTTGCGCCCTGATCCAAGTTTTGATAGTAGATCAGCCGCCTCATTTCCTCCCTTGGGACATACTTGACCTCCTAGCCCAAGATGCTCTTGGCTGTCTCGTCCACTTTGTCTCGATATGCCGCCATCATAGGGTTCCGCGCATTCCAGGTGCCAGCCACCTGCTAGGCAACCAAGTCGGAATCTCCACAGCAAACTGTGTGCTTGATGCCAATATCCTTGGCTACACGAAGTCCATGAATGAGTGCTTCGTACTCTGCCATGTTGTTTGTATCCTCGAAGTGGATCTACAGAACATAGTGTAGCTTTTCCCCTGTTGGTGAATATAATAGTACACCAGCCCCCGAGCCATTGAGTAGCTTTGATCCGTCAAAGTGCATCACCCAGTATTCTGGCTCTGGTATAGGGGTAACTTCTGGCATCTCCGTCCAATCTGTGATGAAATCCGCCAAGGCATGTGTTTTGATAGCGTCGCGTCTCTTGTAGGTAATCTCAAAGGCGGAAAGTTCAATTCCCCTCTTTGCAACCCTTCATGTAGCGTCGTTCTTGTTGATGATGTAGGACAGTGGAGCTTTGCTCATAACTGTGATATGGTGCTCCTGGAAATAGTGCCTTAGCTTCCGATAAGCAAGGAACACTCCATAAGCTAGCTTCTGGTAGTGCGGGTAACGCTGGTTGGACTCCGTCAAGACCTCGCTTACATAGTAAACTGGTCATTGAACTCCGTACTCATGCCCTGGTTCTTTCCGCTCTACCACGACGACGATGCTGATTACCCGGTTGGTGCCCGCCATGTAAATCAACATAGGCTCCATAGGCTCGGGTGCTGCAAGTATATGTGCCTAGGAGAGTATCTCCTTTAGGTGCTTCAGTGCTGCATTTGCTTCGTCCGTCCATGTAAATTTGTCCGCCTTCTTCAGCAACTTGTACAACAGTAGAGCCTTCTCGCTAAGTCAGCTAACGAACCGTCTAACTGCTGCAACGCAACCTATAATCCATTGGATGTCCATTAGGCATGTCAGATGGTTTATGTTTAGGATGGCCTTGATCTTCTCTGGGTTAACCTCGATTGCACGCTGGGAAACGATGAAGCCCAACAATTTGCCAGCTGGAACCCTGAAGACACACTTCTTTGGGTTATGCATCAGGTTGTATTTCTAGAGATTATCAAAGGTTTCTTTTAAGTCAGAGATTAAGTCGTTTGACTTTTTAGACATCACCGCTATATCTTCCACATAGGCGTGAACGTTCCGACCAATTTGATCGTGGAGGCAACGCTGCATAATCTGCTGGTACGTAGCACCTGCGTTTTTCAGCCCAAAGGGCATTGTGACATAGCAAAACATGTCGTGAGGTGTGGTGAATGAAGTGGCCAATTGGTATGACTTCCTCATCTTTATCTGGTGGTATCTTGAGTATGCATCGAGAAAACACAAAAGTTCCAAGACAGCCGTCGAGTCAATGACTTGGTCAATGCGAGGAAAAGCAAACAGATCTTTGGGGCACGCTTTGTTCAAGGCGGTGTTATCAACACATTCTTAATTATTTGGTTCCCTTTTTGGGGACAAGTACAGGATTGGCCACCCATCGGCTGTGAAATAATTCTCGGATAAAACTAGCCTTAAGTAACCTAGCTATCTCTTTGCCTATGGCGCGTCTCTTCTCTTCTCCAAAGCTTCGTACAGGTTGTTTCACCGGGTTGCATTTTGGATCAATATTCAAGATGTGCTCGGCAAGTTCCCTAGGTACACCTTTCATGTCAGCAGGTTGTCAGGCAAATATGTCCCTATTATCACAAAGGAACTCAACAAGCGTGCTTTCTTATTTAGGGTCCAGGTTCGTCCCAATGGCGGTGGTCTTGGAGGCATCGTCTACCACAAGTTCCAACGTTTTGGTTTCGATGGCGGCCTTGAAGGATGGGGCGGAGTCATAAATCTGCTTCTTCAACCCCGGCATCTCCATGGCATTGACCTTACTCTGGATCTCCTTGAATTCTTCGCTGTAGAGGACACCTTCTGCAAAGGTTGCTTCTCCAATCTTGCAGTCCCTTGCCTTGGTAAAGCTTCCGGATTCGGTGATGATGCCGTTTGTTCTGGGTATCTTGAGTTTGTTGTAGATGAAGCATGGCTTGGCCATGAAGGCATGGAAGATGTCGCGTCCGAAGATGACGTGGTACACGCTCTTTAAGGGGACCACCTCGAAGGC
This sequence comes from Avena sativa, assembly GCA_916181665.1. NCBI lineage: Eukaryota > Viridiplantae > Streptophyta > Magnoliopsida > Poales > Poaceae > Avena > Avena sativa. Next base: position 12,113,100 of record OV702282.1, on the reverse strand, counting down.
CATGCGTTCTTGGCGGTAATTGTTAACATCGCCAAAAGCGACATGAAGCGTAATTCACCCAAGGGACCGAGCTTACCAGCTAGGAACTACGTCGTGGAACAAGGTTCTAGTATGACATAGGTTAGCCTCCGTCAAGTTCATATTGTGTAGCGTATCCAGGTACATGATGTTGATGCTGCTTCCACTATCCACCATGCATTTGGTGAACTCGTTGCCGTCAATCAGGGGGTTGATGACCATGGCGTACTGGTTCTCCGTAGGGATGAGGTCTGGGCGATCCTTCCTGTCCCAAGTGATTGGAATCTCCGACTAGGGCAGGTACTGGGGAACTGGGGGTAGAGTAGCCATCAGTATCCTCAGAGGTTTTCTGTTGTCGGACAGTAGGGGTGCCAAGGAAAGTGTGGTAGACGGCAGCCTTCTTCTCAAAGGGGTTCTTGCCCTTGCCATCGCTCTTGTCGGCGTGCTTGGGGTCAACATCCTCGTCCATGTCACTTGAATCCTTGGACTCCTCCTCCTTCTTCTTCCCCATGCCCTTGCCGCATGGTCGATTCTTCCGACTTTGCTTATAGCCAGACTCCGGGTCTTCCTTGAGGTTGTTGATGAACTTGCAATGGCGATTGGTGTGAGTGGCTTTGTTGTTGGCATCGAGGTGTACAAGTCATGGCATATCACGATACTCCTCGTATGTTTGAGGAACGCAGAGCGCTACAGGGGTAGTTTCACTACCTCGCTGCTGCCCACAACTAGCCTCCCGTCCTTGGCCATGTTGTCCGCCATCACCTTGTCCTACAAATGTCATGGCGACCATGTTGGAGGTTTGCTTTTCTTCTGGCGGGTTCTTCCGCTTTGTGTTGTTGTTCCTCTTAGCTTGAGTTTGGACGGCCGTTGCCGGCAGGGAGCCGCGAGCATCGTCACCGGCAGCCGCAAACTCACTAGCCAGCTGGATCATCTGGTTGATATCGGGCCTGTGATTGTCCTGGAGGCGCTTCAACTTATGTCGGAGCAACGTACCCTTCTCCAACCCGTCGATGAAGGCGGCCATGGTGGTCTGAGTGTGCACTCCTGCACAGGAATTATTCATATCCAGCCAGCGAGAGAGGTAGGCGCGAGATGACTCGTCTTTCTCCTGCCCACACCACTGTAGATCGCCAAAAGTGTAGGGACGCTTATACGTACCCCCGATGTTCTTGGTGAATGCTTCTTGCATGTCCAACCAGTTGCAGATGGACTTCTCCAGTAAGTCATCTATCCATTGGCAGACCGTGCCCGCCAGCATAAGTGGGAGGTACTTGACAACGACGTTGGGGTTACCCCCGGCGATCTCCACCACTTTGTCGTAATCCTGCAACCACGTAGCTGGTTTGGTTGTTCCGTCATAGGGCTTGATGGTCTTGTCAATCTGTAAATCTTTGGGGTAAGTTGCGGTCCGCATTACAGGTCGAAAGCAACTTGGTCCCAGGTATTGTCCTTCCCGGGCCTCATGAATCTTGTCCAGACATGAACGTGTGTCATATGGCTCCGGGCTTCTTCTTTTCTTCTTTCCGCCAGGCGATGGGCTGCGTGAACGATGCGGGCCTCCTCCGCCATGCTAGCTGCTAGGGGTGTACGGAGGCGGAGGTGGCGGTGGGTTAGCCTTCTTGCTGTTACTCTCCTGTGACGCCTCACACTTGTCGCGGTTGTTTGTCAGATGAGGAGGGTCATGACGCGACCTGATCTTGTGTCCTTGGTTGCGCTCTCCATCGTGACGTGGCTGCTCCGTGTTGTCGCGGATGACGATGCCACTTTACCTTGGCGGAGGCATGTCCATGCGATGGTGAACCTTGGGGTCTTCGCGATGTCGGGGAGACCGAGGCGGTGGAGATGGGTGATGAGGATGAGCCTTGCCTCCGTGGTCGAAGGATATAGGGATAGCGTCCTTCCTGTTGCGTGCGTCCCTCCAACTTCGTTCTGATGAACCCGTATGAGACCTGACATCATGATGAGATCGGTCCCTTGGCGGCTTAGGATTGCTAGACTAGCAATACGCTGGGTCAGACTCAAGCCGCTGAGAGGAGGCCTTTTCCTGCTATTTCACCGCCTTTGCCACGAGGTCATAGACCTGTTCCACAACTGCGGGTGATCTATCCTGCTCTAGAAGGGTCTTGGCCATGGCTAGGTTGAGAATAGGAGTGGGCATGACCTGCGTGCCCTCGTTGTCAATGTATGGCTTTGCTTGTGGTGGCTTTGAGGGAGCCATGCTAGGTTTTGCCGTACACCAGGATCGTTGATGATGCGAGCTGGAGCTTTCATAGCCTTCTGCTGTGAGCAGAGTATTGTACTCGGCCTCCATGGCTCTAGCTTTCTCTATTTGACTTCTGCGCATTGGCCTGATCACGATCCAGCTTTGCGCCTTGCTCCACGATGGCTTGCTCTTCCTCTAGTAGCTGCTGGCGCTTCTCGTCAAGATGGACTACGTTCCGAATATGAGCCACAGTCATGGGATCGACGAGCAGGTTGTCGTACATCATGCTATCAGCTGGAGTGATTTGGGCAGCTGTAGACGTAGATGTTGGAGGTGGCGGGTTTGCGGTGTTGTTGTTACTCGGACCGACGTTGAGTTCCTGCGGCTGCTGCACTGGGTTAGGCGGAGGGGGAATGACCTTTGCGCGATCATTGTCGGCAGCAAAAGGTGGTCCCTTCCCCTTATCTAGCGCTTTAGGAGGAGCTTGTCCGGGTTGATCTTCCTCCATCACGGTCCCAATGGCGACGAACATGTCTCGGGATGTGATGGCGTTGTCGGCGTGATCGTCGCGTCTGATATCTTCCTCCATCTCCTGCATAGCAGAGTCTAGCTCCTCCGGGTTGAAGTCTATCTCCTCCGAGTCAGCGCTAATGTCGGCGTAGAGCGCGTCGAGGACAGAGTCAAAGGGTGCCGGGGCTTCCTCGATGATGGGTGGTGGTGGTGCAACAACAGCGACGATGACTGGTGGTGGTGGTGCGGCCGCAGCGACGATGACCGGAGGCGGCGGTGGTGGCGGCTGAGGCGGAGGTGTGCCGGGTAAGAGCACGAGCGCTATCTGAGGTGCTTCCTCAGCTGCCACGTAGTTGTTGATGGTGTGAACCATGCCCTCGAAAGTGAGGAGACCCGCGGCTTGCTGTCGTCTTAGCGTATGCTGGAGAAGTGTACCGCGGTCCAGTCCTTCCACAAAGTGATAGACTGCATCATCATTGGGGTAATGATCCAGGTCGGCCCGTATATGGAACCACCTGGCTAGGTAATCGCGGGGGTTTTCACTCTCTCTCTGAACGCAATGTGCCGGATCAAAGATAGTCACCACGCCGACAAACTTGGATCTCTACTGTCCAGACGAACGGGCGAAGCCGGTGGACTTGCAGTGACCTTCCACCATTATATCCTGCACAGGGGAAGTTTTGGTGGGCCTTGAAATTTCCTATCCATGCCAGAAAACTCTGAAGAGAGATCCGACTTCGATCCTTCCACAAACGTATCCTGCCCGTAGGTGGTTCGTGCGGGTCTTGACGCTCCTCCGACTTCGAAGGAACTAGTGCCCGAGTCGGTTTTGCTGATGAAGAGGTGGATGTCCCTGATTGGGACGATCGAGCAGCGGGTGGGGTTCTTATTCGCCGGGATCCAGAACACGTCGGGAGGGACGATAAGAACGTTGCTGGAGAAGAGAACACAGCCGATGGCTACGGTTTTGCCGATTCCCGCAAAGAGCTTGGACCTCGCCTTTGTAGAGCCTGAAGCGCCTCTTGCCCCACGGTGAGCGCCAACTGTCGTGGTACTACCGACGAGTACGCCTTGGAGGGGTCCTCACAGAGCGTGTTTAGAGATGTGGGGAAAGGCGGAATGTTGGCGGGTACGAGGTAACACAGCTTACCCAGGTTCAGATCCCACGATGGTGGCAGGATCCTACTCCTGCTATAAATCACTATAATGGCAATACGCCGAGTTATAGTGATCGGTTCGCTGTGCGTGATATGATTTGTGTCTTGCCCTAAAGGCTCCCATAGGTCCGGCTTATATAGTCACCAGATCCTAGGGTTACAGGAAAAGTCCTAGACGGACAGGTTACAGAGTCCATCACGGTACAATACTAGTCTAACATGTCTTGCACTCCAAGGCTCCGGGTACGTCGGTGACTCCTCCGTAGCCTTCCTTTATCCGGCATGGGCTTCCCTTATGGATCCATCTAATTGGGCCGCCCTGCAGGCCATGGGCCTTGCTACCAACTATGGGCCACTCGGGTTGTCCGGACTAGAGACATGCTATGGTGATACCCATTTAGCATATCCACAACAAATGGATAGAGACACACACTTGGAAAGGTCCACTACAAGGAATATTAATCATCATCAAAGAGGCACCATATCAATTCATGTCATGATCAGGCTTAATAGCCGGTTATGCTATTGTTTAGAGAAGATTTGGAGACTAATACATGGAGGCTTCAACTATGACTCCTTCGAGATGATCTCAAATGAAACAGTGTCTAACATGAACGTTGTGCGTCTTGTTGAAACAAGAAACTTTCGTTTGTTAATCGTCTTGATCCGAGTTAGTATGTAACAGTTAGAGCCAAAATACTGCCAAAAACCGAATTTGCACGGCCGGGTCGGACCCTAGACATTTCTCAGCTTAGGCGTGGGCAAAAAACTGAAAGCTCGTATGAAAACCGCTAGACTAATGTATCTGCTTACGACAAAGATTGATCGATCAAGATCAACTTTAACGAAAAAGTGGTAAACATAAAAGTTGTTCAGTTTTCCGAGACAAACAACTATCCTTTTGGAACCATCTTCAGCCGAGGAAGTACGCGGCCTCCAGATTGAAAATACGACCGAACAGACTTAATATCGTTCGGTCAAAATCCAAGTTTTATACGAAAATAAGAGGAAAAGACCATCAATATCAGGTCGGATGGAAAAGTGTCCAAAATAAAAGTTCTTCGTATTTTGAGATGAACAACTTTGATTTTTACGAGATTTTGATCCGAGATTGTTTTCTATGTTAAAACTGGTTCAGAAGGTACAGACCAGGTTTTGACCGAACAGATAGGCAAATTACGGATTTGCTTGTTTGAGTTGGACCCCAACTAGGGTTTTGGACGTAAATCCAACCCTCTTTCTTGTACGGAAAGTTCAGCCGCTCCATATATATACGAGGGGTGACGGTCGATTGAACTAACACCAATCGAACAAATAAATCTACTACTTTTCTATGTTCATCTCTTTTTATCCCTCTCCCTTGTATCTTTATTCTCGTTCTTCGTCGTTCTTAAAGATTGGAGGCTGCGAATCCACAAGGTCCTAGGGGCGGTTAGACCGAGCTAGGGCACCCCATAGCCGCCGCGACGCCCTGACGGGGTCCCTCCCTGGCGAGCGGGGTTTCGGATCTCAACAGCGTCCGCCGTACTATCTTGCGTACCATGCTTTCGGCGAGCCTTCCTCGGCGCGTGCTGCCGCGCATCGCTCTTGGCGCCGAGGGTACACGGTGACGTGATCATGTGCGAACACTTCCACTTGCACTAGAGTCAATAATATAGTTTGAAAACTTTTGCGTATTGAACACCTATGGCTTTCTGGTGTTCCATATACGCGATTACAAGTGGTTAACATAATCTACGGATCTGACACTTTCATATCCGCATGTATTTGCATGTCTTTACGTCTTCACGCATCACTCATTCTCTAATAAGATGGCATTGTATAAATTTGGTATTTTGGTGAGACCTTTAGATCCTTTGGGTTAAATCATGTCGATACTATTGTCGTACAATATATCTTTACAGTGTTAGCCCATTGTGAACCACACCTTAGTTTGATAACAAACTACTTGACACAAATGCCCTCCTCTGCTGCCACTATAGCAGGCATATACTTAGCCTTTTTGTTGTAGTATCCGTCACAATGTCTTAACTTTGGAATTCATCCAAATCCGTCATGGAATCTCCTTTCCATTACATTGTGCCACCAATAGTTTAAGTTGAGATAAACTTAATTTGTATCTTGTGATAGAACTAGTGTCATTTTACAAGGAACTATCTGTCTCTTATAGAAAATAGAATATATTCTTAATTCTTTCAAAAGATTATAAGAATATCCTTTCTATCGTGCAATGATCATCTTATGATTCATTCTGGTATATGCTCATAACACTTAGAGCATAGGACATATATGGATGTGTACATATCACGGTATGATTAATCAAAATATTCTTGTGATTTCACTCATCAAGTATCAAAGCACTTGAATCTTGTTTCACTTATCAAGTGTTAATACACTTGAGTCTTGATTCAATTCTTTTCCATGCGACAAGAACCTTTTCTCGTCGTTTCCATGTTGAACTCCTTCAATATCTCATATATGTACATTTGGCACAACGATATTAGCGTCACTGTCTATCCATATAGACATTCATACTAAATATTCGGGTTTTGTCTAAGTCTTTCATCGAAATGAAATTCTTAACCTTTGTCAATAAAAGATACATCATTTCCAATCAATAAGATGTCATCCACATAATATATTAGAAATATGTCTTTGCGCTCCCAATTAATTTCTTGCAAATGCAAGCATCTTCATCGTCTCCTGATGAAAACTTCTTTAACAGTTTCATTATGGTGAAGATTCCAACTCCGCGATGCTTACTTCAACCATAGAAGTTTGCATGCCCTTTTAGCATCCTTTGAATTAACAAAACCCTTTGGATCGTGTCATGCACACGTCCTAGGTAACCATTGTATTAGAAGAACTTTGTTTTGTTTGTTCAACTACCATATACCAAATTATATGTAGTGGTTGCTACATTAATCTGTCCAGACTAAATATCGCTACGAAATATCAAATCTTGTCATAGTCAACTCCTTGAACATTGTCGTAAAAACTTTACCGACATGTCGACTATTTCATAGATGTGAAACATCCATGTTTATTTCTTTATAGATCCAAATACGACCAATAGGGTTTTACACTTTTCCGGAGGGTCTTCCAAGTTCAAAAAACTTGATTTCTCGTGTATGGAACTATCACGGATTTTATGGCATCAAGCTATTTGACAGAGTCAGGGCCCATCATAATTTCTTTGCATGTAGTTGGTTCATCACTATCAAACAACAATGATTTACTCTCAAACGTCATCATTTGATTGTTTATCCAACCTACTTGGTTCAATAGGAACTTAGACCTCTGTGACCGCAACCTCTGAGGAACGTGAGCTCTGAGCATTATGGCTGCCTCCGGAAAATTTTCCGGCGCTGCGTAACTCATCACATTTAGCTAAGGTTCATCAACCTTATCAAAGTTCTATTGTCCTCCTGATGCAGCTCTGATCACTGTAGATCTTCATTGGGAAACCCCAAGAGGAAGGTATGATGAGCGCAGCAACAAGTTTTCCGTTAGAAACAAACCAAGGTTATCGAACTAGTAGGAGGAAGGAAACGACCCAACGGCGTTGCTAGCAACTTGGAAACCTGCACAACACAAACTCAAGAACTTTCCCCAATGAAGAGTGAGGTTGTCAATCTCACCGCTGTGCTGAAAACAAAGGATTAACTATATGGTGTGGAAGGTAATGGTGGCTTGCAAAAAGTAAACACTAACAGTGGAAGATGTATCAATGGTAAAGATTGGACCGTGGTCCATAGTTCACTAAAGGTGTTCTCCTTAAGATAAAAAAACAAAACATGTTGGGTAAACAAATTATAGCGGGGCAATTGACAGGACAGAGCAAGGCATAACAATGCAGTAATAGACATTCATGATCCTATGATATTTGATTGGGCAATACAACAATATACATAGACCACCATCCAACTGCATCTATGACTAGTAATCCACCTTCAGGTTATCATCCGAACCCCCTCCAGTATTAAGTTGCAAGCAACGGATAACTGCTTTAAGCAAAGTGTGTAAACTAAACAATCCACTTGTTCCATGAACAAGAGATCTATGTTTTCTCCCAAGTAGCAACATCACATCTACAACCTTAGAGATTTCGATGACTTCCCCAGATTAAATAGAGGCATGAACCCACTATCCAGCATAAATACTCCCTCTTGGAGTCACTAGCATCTACTTGGCCAAGATAGCTACTAGAAACGGAGAGCATGCAAGATCTCAAACAACACACACATGATAGAATCATTAACCAATCTGACATAGTAATCTCAATATCCATCGGATCCCCGCAAACACAACATGCATGATTACAAATATATGATCTTGATCATGAACATAGCTCACAAGATCTAAACGTGGTAGCACAAAGGAGGAGAATCAACCATCTAGCTACTATATGGACTCGTAGTCCAAGGTGTAACTACTCAAGCTTCATACCGGAAGTTGGCATGATGATGAAGAAGGCCTCCGGGATGATCTCTCCCCTCCGGCAGGGTGCCGGGAAGAGCTTCAGAGCCCCCCTGATCTAGGGACTATGGTGGCGGCAGGTACGGACTGTTTCATGGAAGATTGATCGGGTACTTAGGGTTTAGGTATCGGGGGATTCTTATAGGAGAAGAGGGAGGCCGAGGGGGTGCCCGAGGCGGTTGCACCCCCCAGGCGCGGGCCAAGCCAGGACACGCGGCTAGGGGGTGTGGCCCCCTCGAGGCCCTCCTCTGTATTGTCTTCTAGCTCCGTGTTCCCCACGGTAAAATGTTGACTTTGGCTTTTTTTTCGTCCAATTCCGAGAATATTAATTTTTTGACTTTTGTGGAACCAAAAACAACAAAAAACAGGCAATTGGCACTATGGCATCTTGTTAATAGGTTAGTCCCAGAAAACATATAAAAATACCTCAAAGTGTAGAAAAAGCAAAGCAAAGTAGATACTGAACAAGAATGGAACATCAAAAATTATAAATACATTTATGACGTATCACCTCCCACTTAACTTTTATGAAAAATTCTTTCTCAAGAAACTTGACGTTAAAAGTGACAAACTCTTTTGTCCTCGGTGTTATGGAGGAATACCCAACGGTTATTCTAAATAACCTACAAATACATGATCATCCGACTTTGGTTGTAAACATCTTACTTATGCTTAAAATAACAAAATTTAAGAAAGGACAACTTGGGTTTTATCCCAAACCATAACCTTTATGGTGTCATTTCAACGGATCATGATGGTGCTCTTTTCAGTGTAAAAGCGGAAGTCTCTAAATCTTTAATCTTTTAAAACATAATGGAAGTTTTATAAATAACACCTTTGATCTAACCATGTCAAACAAGGTTTCATTACAAATCTCAAACACTACATATTTCAATGGTGTTTCGGAAGATGCAAATCTAGGTGTTTTGCTAAACTTACAATGATTTTCCACTTCATCTTGAAAGTCTTTGAAAGTTTTCAAATATTTCATACTTCTTTCTTATTAAGTGAATATTCACTCAAATTTCCGGAGAAAGCATATGAAGTTGAAATCCATCACTTACGACTACACATAATGGACTAAATACATTAACATGTATAAATTCCAACAATTTAGTCGTTCGTTCTTGTTTGGCCTTTGAACAAAGTTTTAATTATCCCGAGGAAAGTTCACAAGCGTCATTTGATCAAATCAAAGACTCCAAAAATCCATGAATATGGACTTTCTTCATGTTTTCTTTCCAATATAATTTAAACTGCGATGTCACTTCATATGTGATATTTCAATCATTTTTCTCGCGACATTTTAGCATTAGTTTTATGGATGTGATTTCTCCAACAAGATTTGTAAATCATCCATCTTATATGGAATACGGTAATTATTTGAACAATATTTGTTCTCATAATACCTGATTTAAATAACAGTTATTAAAAAAAATCTTGAAGGCAAGATTTGATGTCAACAAGAAATACAAACAACCGTTTGTTTGTTTTCGATGAACATCATCACATATTCTCTTTATAGTTACTTAGGCCATTATAGTTCAGGAATTGTGTTGTTATGTATGAAATTTCATACCAACCAATTCGGTATTCAATACCCAAGAACCACATTTTTAACAAGCAAAGAATACAACCATAACATGTATATCATCTATATACCTAAACTAGATATTTCCAGTCTTTTATTTTCTGCCAAATATATTTTATAGATTTTCTTTCAGCATTTCCTTTTTTCCTTTTAAAAGAATATATCAACATCAACAGTGGCGCTATATACATGAAGTAGATCACCATCATCAAATGTTTGGCGTTCTTTCAAAAAAAACAATATTTAGTAATCTTTTAGTGTAGTAAACACTTTACCTACATCTTCTATTCATCCTTATCATGACAACTTTCATGATCAAGCTAATGTAGCTTATAAATGCGAATCGTGAGTATAATGTTACTTTTCAAAACCTTTTTCGATGATTAGGATGTGTAGCATCTCCAACCTTTGCAAATTCTCATCCAACATGAGAACATATATTATAATCTATCATATTGCAACCAAAGACATTGTTTCAGATATCGTTATATTTGCCACACAAGATGGTTTCTGAAACAATTCTTTCAGCTCCTAGATAATCTTGATATTTAAATCAAGAATCATGGAGGCAAACATGGTACTTTAGATACTAACACTGGAATTGCCACTCTTGATTTAATACTAATTATTAAACTTCATCGAGTAAACAGAGTTTACTGAAAGTTTTTAATAGGACTTTAAACTTTAGATTAACACTCAAAACAATACGATACCAGTTCATAAAGTAAATATCCGGAATTCTATAGTTCTATTATCTCAATTACAACTAAGCATAAATTGGTGAACGAATGCCAATGACTACAAAAAATTATGAAAATTCACTTTGATTCAATTTATGATAAATTCAGTTCTCCTAATCCAAATTAGCAATGAACTCCCACTCAAAAACGACATCCCTCGTGTCTTTTTGGTGATTACATGAACCAAATCCACTACATCAAGTCCGATCATCATATGAGTCAGTGTAGCTTCAAAGGCGAGCATCTATATGCTCATCATATCAAACATATGAATCATGCTTAACCTTTCGGTCCGTGTTCCGAGGCCATGTCTATACATGCTAGGTTCACCAAGTAAGAACCTTAGTATTCGCGTGTGTAAAACTGTCTTACACCCGATGTATGTTCATGGATTCAAGTACACCCGATCATCATGTGATGTCTTGAAGTGGAGAAACATAGTCGATGCATACTTAAGGCAGAACACATTTTTATCTTGATATCTAAATGAGGGATCATCTTATTATGCTAATAAAATGCCAAACAAGCAATATAAGATGCAATAAACATCATATGTGAAAAGTGAAATGATATGGTTCTTGCACTTGATCATTATCATGTGCATCATGGTATGATCTCTATCATTCCTTTGTGTGTAAGGCCAAGGTCTATGGAACTTACACGTTAGGTATGTTTTAAGAGTATCGACTATACTTTTACTTACAATATTACCGTATCATGACACTATCCCAGCAACAATCTAAATTAGACGCTTCTAATTTATCCATTGCAAGTTTTACGTGGCTTTGGGATTTCGAAGGTAGAACCGTTCTTACCTACGAACATGGAACCACAACGAGGATAACCAAATTATTAACAACTCATTGTAAATTAGATATTGACTATAGTAGGAGAGACAGACACCCGCTAGGCACTTATGCAAAACGTGTTGCATATCAAGCGTGGAACAGGTCTCATGTGCGAGGACATGTAAAGTTTGTTCGGGCCTCTTCATCCCACTATGCCACCAATATCCAAAGTACAAACAAGAATAAATAACATGATCATCATCTCCCACATACTCATATGTGTACGACCCGTGCAAATCATCTACGCATAGATCCGGCTATGATACCACTGTCGGGTTCATAGCATAGAAAACAATTTTTTCCTACGATGGAAACAACTAAGTACCAAGATCTATCTACTAGATACAAGCAACGGGTGGATATACATCCATAAAATACATACCCTCGAAGATCTAAAAGCGTAAACGATGTTGTACTCGTGGATGATATAGTCAAACACTTGCCGATCTCAATATCGAGAAGCCATCCGGTCCAGCACCATCAAGTCCAGCACCGTAAAGCAGTGGAGCATTCGTGATTGCACACACATTCGGGTATCCCGACAATCTCCACTCCCACACTCTAGCGAATCAGCGGAAGCAACAAATCCTTCCAGAAAAAGCCACTGGGAACATGTATCTCGCTGATCCGAGACCATGGGGAATTTCTAAAGGAGGGAGAGAGATCCTTCATGAGGAGGTGTGATATGAGAGGAGGAGAGGGAGGCCTTTTATAGGGAGAGGGGGCAACCAAGGGGCATATTGCCCAGCCATGGTGGTTGCCCCCACCTCTTCCACATTCATGTGGGTGGAGCTCCCACTCAAAATGAAAATCCTCCACTCACATAAACATACCTCCACTCAAAAATCCACGCACATCCATTAAATTTCCACCAAATTTAATGCAAGCTCTCATTTAAATAAAAATCTTTTATTTATTTATGCAGAATTTTATTAATTACTTTAATTAACAAACATTCATATAAAACCCCTTACAACATTTGAATTTCACATGCAGAACCAGTTTCAGCAATTTCAACCGAAACAATTCCAATGTCTAGTGAAATGAATTCATGCGCTTTGTAATTCTTTCTCTGACATCTTATTTGCTCCAAATGGTGTCGGTATTCCTTAAGTGTGTCACCCTACGGTTCGTGAATAATGCAGACATGATCGAGACCCCTCTCCGATCAATAAAATCAGCATTGGGACGTGGAGATCTGTACTGACTCCCACACATTCAACGTTGACTTCTGTGATCATGTGAACCTTATAAGCATGTAACTCAATCCCTTTGTCTCGCGATATATTACATGTCCGAGATTTGATCATCGGTATCTCCATACCTAGTTTGATCTCGTTACCCACATGTACTATTTTCTCATTCCCATGATATAACATTCTAGTGATCAAATCACTTGCTTGCAATCTAACTAATGTGATATCAACTAGAGGGCCCAGATTATATCTCTCCATCATCGGGATGGACAAATTCCACTCTTGATGTGTAAAACCCACTCCCGCCAAACCCGCATAGAAACGATTCAAAGGTGCCCACGAGGCACTTGCTTGCGGGTGGAAAACGAAGTAATATCATTACACAATAGTCCACAATGGAACCCACAGAACATATGTATACAACAATGACTCCATGAGTCAAGAATACAAATATACAGTACAAAGATCCATATTACCTTGAAAACGATATAGCGTCCGAGTATGGACAAGATGCAAATTGAGCTCAGAGCCCTGCAGAATAACTAATGGCGTACATAACCCTGCCTAGGCCAAGCCGGAAGGGTAACCCTACTAACAACGTCGATCTCAAAAACCTGCTCAAACAAAAGGAGTGCCGACAAAGGGCAAAAGAAAAAGAGAGAGGTCAGTACTGAGGCCAGTACACGGCAAGACTAGAATTCGGTGGTCCTCACCTACCTAGGTATGGTGGACTAAAGATGCAGCGCAGCATGCACTAAACAACCTATAGAGACTCGATACAACTGTCGGCTATCAGAGAGGGGTAAGAAAGACCTATTCGAAAGCAACCTGATTCTACACCAAACATACTCATCCTGGCATTTTCCCCCTCGAGACTAAACGAGGAAGTCCTACCGAGGAAACTCACACGGTTGGAAGTTTTATTCATTCTTTCCGTGGTGGTTATCCAACTTACTAGTCATATCAGATACAATTCAAATTATAACCAGTAAACTTTAGTTATACAACCTCGATTTCAGGGCTTAAGGCGTCCTCGTTTTGCGTGTTTTTTCTTTGACCAAGAATTACTCTAAATACGTAAAGAGTTTTGGTATAAAACTAGTATCACTGGAAAGTATTTTCCAATACGAATCCAGCGATACTAATTATGTACAATATAATCAAGATTTTGTTGCTCAATTATTTTGGTCAAACTTTGCTTTGGAAAGCATGTGCGCTTAAGCCCTGAAACAGAGGTAGTAGTTGTATATGATCGAGAACTGTGCTCCAAGTCCTCCATAACTGCCAACACGGCTTCTCGAAAAGATTTAACCCTGCAGGGGTGCACCAAAGTTTCCACACGCACCTACACCCTTGTTGTCAGATCAGGTAGGTACAAGAGCACAAAACATACACCCAATGGTATGTCGACGGACACGATGTTTCCCAGACCCAAAGCAAGCACATGGGCCCCCCACTAAGCTACCCACAACAAAGTCGGCCGGTCTCCGAGATGGACCCAGAGGTTTGCGACAATGGCTGTAAACGACTGGGAACCCGAAAGTGTGACTGGGGCTTGTCGATACCGCGAAAACATTCCACATTTGTTCCAAAACAGAACAGGCTCTCCACACGTAGATGTAAATAAAGCAGTAAAGCATGGCATAAGTACAGGATGGTAATAAAGCCCCAAACTACTTTGTGGCCCCCGGTACAGTACTTTGAAATCAGGTACTAATCGATGCGGGTGCCCACACACCCCACCCGTGGTTAGCGCGCTCGATCTCGGAACAGGTGTCAAGAACTCAGGGTCCTACGGGACACAAGTGGGCGGTTAGAAACAAAATATTGTCTATTACCCACCGGTGCCTCTGCATTTACCTACTTTCAATTTTAGTTATTAAATGGTAATTAAATCCATAATCATCTCCACAATTAAGCATGTGGCAACCACCCAACAACTGTGGAACATCGACGACACGAAGCAGCACCTGAGGAAGCAAATACCACTCGCAAGGCCGACTGTCTATCAATCAACAGGCAATAGGAGGTGTACAAGGCAATATAATGGCTGCAAGGGATATCACAGGAACAAAACTAGTGCATTGCAACACACATAGCAATAGATCAATATGAGGAAATAAACACTATAAAAATAAGATAGTAGAAAAGGGGAGAATGCTTGCCTGAAAACATTGCTGAAGATTCATCCGAAGATCGGGTCGACACTCGCATCAGCTCATCGGCCTAGTCCGCGAAGAAGCAAAGCACTAGAAGAAACATCGTATGCACTATTTCATACTACGACAGAAGATCGGGCATGATGCATGACATGACAAAGGTGCGATGCAATTAGGCAATATTAAGCGAAACCGGAGTCCCGACAATTAAGTATATGGTTATAGTTGTTTTAGATACCCCACAATTTAAATGTTGTCTTAATAAGGCAAAATATGTCACCGGTTCGCTACACAAATTTAAATGGAGCCAATATTAGACTAGATTCATCCGCACATGGTCTCCATATTTAATTTAGGTGAATCGTCGAAATAGTCCCAACACCCACAATATGCATGCACACATGTACAATTTATATGCAACAATTATATAGTATTTAATAAAAAGAAGGGCGCGGATATGGGTCACACATGGGGGTTCGAAGATCTTGGGTTCAATGGGGTTCGGGTTTGAACTCGGCTGGATCGGTCTTCGGGTTAGACGGTCTTAGGATTCCGAGATCGAGGGCCTTAGTCCGGGAAGGAGATCTTGGCGTCCTTGTCAAAGTTCTCGGGTGTCGGTGCCGGACTTGGGTTCGGCGCCGATGGTCTTACGTAGTCCATTAGGTCTCGTCTCGTGGGAACCGGAGATCTCGTCTGCGACTCCCTATATCCTCGTCCAACTTCTCGTTATTCCGCTGGGAGGTAGTGTCGTACATCTTCACAACACATCAATACCACAGATAGAGTGTTCTGGGTCCTGGAATTTTATGCCACCGAGAAAAATCAAGGTTCATAGCAACAAAAGCAATGGGAGAGGTCGTTTTGGCAGCACCTGGATGTTGGGAATATGCCCTAGAGGCAATCATGTATGATGAAATTTCTCATTGTATTCATAAAGTTATTAAGTAGTCCTTGTATAAACATCTGATGTGTATCATTGAATATGTGATTCAGTTGTGGAACTATGCATTCATGTTGTTTGTACTAAATATCCTTGGTCATTGAGATTGTGCTGGACACTCAATTTAGACCAATGTGAAAGTTGGCTTGATGACTCGGTTCCACTTGTCATGGGCATGGAGATGCTATTCCAACTTACACAGATTCGGCTAAAGAATTTAGCGAGTCGGATTGACCCATATTGAGGTACAACGAACTAGTTGTCATTTGTATATCTCAATCAATGTAATCCTTAGACCTGAGGTTGTTGCATAGTCCGAGTTGAGGATCACCGACTTAGGTTCTGTCAAACGCTGATCCGTGACTGGGCCGTTATAAAGGCAGGGTTCGGGTCGACTGAGAATCAAGCTGCGTGATGTGGATAACCAAGATGGGATTTTGCCCCTCCACTCGGAGAGATATTCTCTGGGCCCTCTCGTGAGATATGATTCGGAAAGCATGGCCATGCACGACTCGGTTAAGTGTTAACCGAGGCGATCGGCTAAGAGTTAGTCGGGTGAATCACTTATCTCGGATCGAGAAGAGAGTCGGACTATTTAAGGGATGACATATATTCGCCTATAGTCTGACAAGGTATATCGTGAGGCAAAAGGGACTCGGACGTAAGTCGCATTGGAAAGGCAAGTCGTCATGACTCTTTGGTACTTGGGAGTCGGCATGTTTTGCTAGGAGCCGATGCCGATTGATCGATTATGAGTCGGACTCTAATCGTGTCCAAGTAACCATGAGCCTGCGGGGTCACACACTTAAGAGAGGGAGCAAGTTCGGATTGGATCCGAATCTGTAATCTGGTCGGGTTGGACCTAAACCAGATTAGGACTGAGTTAGTGAGTTGGACTCATGGTGACTAGTGTTATATGGGCTTTAGTGAATGGGTCGCGTGAGCAGAGCCCACGTTCACTCCCTATATATAGTGGAGCACCATAACCCAGAAAGGTTAATCGTTGTTCGGTTAGGTCATTCCATGTGTTGGAAACCCTAGCTCCACAGCAGTCCAGCCGCCGTAACGAATCTAGCAGTTCGCCGCCGGTGCTCCTCCTTGTACGTGTGGATACCAGCAGAGGTGATGTGCGATCAGCACCAGGACGATCGGATCGTGAGGACTGCACTGCATCAACTGACGCGCTTCATCAGTAATCCGCAACCGCGCGTCTAGTGGTAAACCTTGTGGCCTTCTACCTCAGCTAGATCTTGGGATCACCACGTTAGAGGAAAAAGTTTTGTTTTATCTCTGCGTGGCCCAACAGTGGTATCAGAGCGATAGCTTCTGGTTTTAGGCTCGAGATCTCGCATATGTGATATGCGGTAGGACGTAGATGAGATCTATGTGCTGTTTGGTGGTCGATCTATGAGATAGATCGGTTTTGTACGAGGTTGATTGGATCAACTGTACTCGGGGAATGGTAGATCTGATTTCCGTGATCATACTGCTGAGGTCGTGGAACGACATACCCCTACCGGTCGGCTTCCGCCATCGGGGTAGACTGTGACACGTAAATCCAGAAGCAGTGATCGAAGATCAAAGAGTTTGATCGAATCGGAACGATGGTCGGAATCCATGTTCGGGACCGCGGCTTCGCCCTGTCGTAGCGCCTTAGATGTCGTTGCGAGTTTCACAACGCCGGTAGATATTGTATCTATGCATAACTTGTTTTTGCAGGAAGTTGTGAATGGTATGGTTCATGTGCATGTGATGTATGTGTGTAATCCATACGTGATCTGCGAATCATGGTTTTTGTCAGCCGGCTGGAGCCTAGGTGCTGTCATTTTATTGTATAACGACCTGCGTGTCGGATTCTCTATGTAATTTACTTTACTAAGATAATGTAGCTATTTGGAGAACCCGGAAGGCATGCAAGGCGTTGTACATGTCGGCGACATGGTGTAAGACGACAAGTGACAAGAGTTGGCATGAGTCGAATTACAGGCTTTGTGGAGATGGAGATCGCCATGAAGAGAGCCATACCATTTCACATTATAATTGCTTTATTTTGTGTTATTGTTATGTCTCTGTTTTACCTCTATTAGATAGTCGGTAAAATTTAATCCCTCAAAGAAGGTCTAGTCGGTTTTCCCGCCAGTGTTTGCACCATCACAAGTTGGACATTTTTGGTAGTGGGCTCATAAAATTGAGGTGCTGCCAATTCTTTCCGACTAGGTGGGTTCGAGTCGGACTCTTACTGCAGAAACACTCGGTAAGCTAGACGGGTCTATCACAACGGTTGTGGGACTCGGGGAAAAGTCGGATGGGAGCCGGGGAATGTGATGCCACCCGTCCAACAGGAGTCGCATGAGATGCGATTGACAAGGAGTTGTCTACCTAGATCACTTGGCGGCTAGCGGTGATGCTAAAGCTCACTAGCCGACTTGCTTATTTAGGATCCTGAATCACTAAGTAACCATCGGAGGGGTGTTGGTTCTAGTGGGAGCATAAAATATTAAAATGTTTAATATGCTTGCTCTTTTATGAATACATGTCTTAAGTGTTTTTGCATATCTTCTGTTGTAGATCATGGCACCAAGTAGCAGTCACTCTCAGATATCCGGTTTTGCGTTGAGAACCATTCTTGAGAAAGATAAACTGAACGACACTAATTTTACCAACTGGTATCGAAATCTGAGAATTGTTCTCAAACAAGAAAAGAAGGACCATGTCCTAGACAACCCACTTCCAGATGAGCCGAATGAGAATGCGACTGTCGCAGCCACCAATGCCTACCGTCGGGCTAAGGATGAGTCCACGGATATTAGCTGTCTTATGCTTGCTCACATGGAACCGGACTTGCAAAAGCAGTTCGAGCATGTTGAGGCCTACGATATGATCGAAAGCCTCAAAAGTATGTTCCAGGCTCAGGCGAAGACTGAGAGGTATCAAGTCTCTCAGGCTTTGCTGAGTTGCAAGCTTAAGGATGGTGATCCACTGAGTCCGCATGTGATCAAAATGGTTGGTTACGTGCAGTCTCTGGAGAGGCTTGGCTACCCCATTAGCGAAGAGTTCGCTACGGATATAATTCTGAACTCTCTTCCTAGTGCATATGGGCAGTTCATTTCGAACTACCACATGCATGGTATGGATAAGAAGCTCACTGAATTGCATGGGATGCTCAAGCAGGCAGAGGCGGATCTCAAGAAGGGCACCAGTCAAGTGTTGATGGTGCAAAATAAGGCTAAGTTCAAGAAGAGTTCTTGGACTGAGAAGAAGGCTAAGTCAGGAGGAAAGCAGGCTCAGGACCCGGTCCCAAGCGCTTCCTCAGGGACTAAGCCATCTCCTTTAGCCGGATCCACTTGCTTCTACTGCAAGGCGGATGGCCACTGGAAGAGGAACTGCAGCAAGTACTTGGCCGACAAAGCCAAGAGTGGAGGTATGACTTGGATCCACTTACTTAGAGGAAAAGGTTTTGTTTTATCTCTGCGTGGCCCAACACCGGACGTGTGGTGTTCATTGGAAACCGAAACAAAGGGGTTGTGGCGCGAGCTTGCCGCAGATCAGGGCGACGCGGGCCTTGGCGCCGGAGACGGGCAAGAGGACGGGGACGGGCGGCCACAGAGTGGACGTCGGCTGCTCGGGGACTAGGCCCGCCGCGGCGAGGAGGAGGAAGGCCGCAGGGTCAGAGGAGGTCGCAGAGGCGGTCGAGCGGGGCCACGTCTGGAGGAGCTTGATGCAGGGCGGCCAGGGGCGGAACCGCGCGACCGGGTCGAGCGCAGGGATATCCGGCGGGCCGGCGGCAGGCGCACTGTGGAGGCTCGGCGGCGGGCGCTCCATAGCCGGGGGAAGAGGGCGTGACTCGCCACGCGAGATAGGGCCTTCGGTGCCTGGCGGCGGGAAGGACGAAGAGGGAGGATGCGGCTAGGAGACGAGTTGGAGAGAGAGACGTGCGGGAGCGGGGTGGGCCAGCTTCGTGCGGGTCGGGGAGGGGGATCCTGAGGAGCGTGTGAGGTGGGACCAAGGGTGGGGTGGTCTCTAACGGGTGAGAGGGCAGGTGGTGCGCGGGTGCAGCGAGACGAAGAGTGTGCGCGTTTGTGTTGTGTTTGTGTGGGTGGCGGCGACGGGGTAGGTCAGGCTAGGTTTAGGGTTTGGTTAGATGTGGGGCTAGGATTAGGTTTAGGGTTTGGACAAACTAGAGGTGTGGTAGGTTCCTGCTAGCTGGGCTGTTGGGCCTGGCCGGCGGAGGCCTCTCCTGGGGATTTATAAAATATGTTTTATTATTTATTATTATTATTTAATGAAACATTTTCTCTATTAGTTTTAGTCAAACAGTATATCCGGTGAGACCGGGGTTTCGTATTTGAATAAAGAGAGGGGTATTTGATATCGTTACCGACATGTACTCTTTTCTTGTTCCCGTGATATAACATTCTAGTGATCAAATCACTTACTTGTAATCTAACTAATGTGATATCACCAAGAGGGCCCAGAGTATTTCTCTCCGTCATCGGGATGGACAAATTCCACTGTTGATCTGTAACACCCTCGGATTGACCCTATGCAAGTTTTAGCGATTCCCGCCAAACCCGCATAGAAACGATACAAAGGTGACCACAAGGCTCTTGCGTGCGGGTGGAAAAGGAAGTAATATCATTACACATTAGTCCACGATGGAACCCACATAACATATATATACAACAACGACTCCATCAGTCAAGAATACAAATATACAGTACAAAGATCCAAATCACCTTGAAAACGATACAACGTCCGAGTATGGAAAAGATGCAAATTGAGATAAGAGCCCTATAGAATAACCAATGGCGTACATAACCCTGCCTAGGCCAAGCCGGAAGGGTAACCATGCTAACGACGTCGGTCTCAAAAAACTTCTCAAACAAAAGCGGTGCCGACAAAGGTCATAAGAAAAAGAGAGCGGTCAGTACTAAGGCCAGTACACGGTGAGACTAGAATTCAGCGGTCCTCTCCTACATAGGTATGGTGGACTAAAGCGGCAGCGGAGCATACACTAAACAACCTATAGAGTCTCGATATAACTGTCGGCTATCAGAGAGGGGTAAGAAATACCTATTTGGAAGCAACCTGATTCTACACCAAACATACCCATCCTAGCATTTCCCCCCTCGAGACCAAACGAGGAAGTCCTGCCGAGGAAACTCACGCGGTTGGCAGTTTTATTCATTCTTTCCATGGTGGTGATCCAAATTATTAGTCATATTAGATACAAGTCAAATTATAATAGTAAACTTTAGTTATAGTTGTCTATGATCGAGAACTATGCTCCAAGTCATCCATAACCGCGGACACGGCTTCTCGAAAAGATTTAACCCTACAGGTGTGCACCAAAGTTTCCACACGCACGTACACCCTTGTTGTCAGATCAGGTAGGTTCAAGATCAAAAAAAATACACCCAATGGTATGTCGACGGGGTTTCGGACACGACGTTTACCAGACCCAAAGCAAGCACATGGGGCACACCCCACTAAGCTACCCACAATGAAGTCGGCCGGTCTCCAAGAAGGACCCAGAGGTTTGCGATAAAGGCTGTAAACCATTGGGAACCCGAAAGTGTGACTGGGATTTTCGATACCGCGAAAACATTCCACATTTGTTCCAAAACAGTACAGGCGCTCCACACGCAATTGTAAAAAAAGTAGTAAAGCATGGCATAAGTACAGGATAGTAATAAAGCCCCAAACTACTTTGTGCCCCCCGGTATAGTACTTTGAAATTAGGTACTAATCGATGGGGGTGCGCACACACCCCACCTATGGTTATCGCGCTCGATATTAGAACAGGTGTCAAGAACTCGGGGTCCTACGGGACACAAGTGGGCGGTTAAAAACCAAATATTGTCTATTACCCACCGGTGCCTCTGTATTTACCTACTTTCAATTTTAGTTATTAAATGGTAATTAAATCCATAATAATCTCCACCATTAAGCATGTGTCAACCGCCCAACAATGATGGAACATCGACAACACGAAGCAGCACCTGAGCAAGCAACTACGACTCGCAAGGCCGACTGTCTATCAATCAATAGGCAATAGGAGGTGTCCAAGGCTATATAATGGATTCAAGGGATATCATGGGTACGAATCTAGTGCATCGCAACACAGATATCAATAGATCAACAGGAGGAAATAAAGACTATAAAAATAAGATAGGTAGAAAAGGGGAGAATGCTCGCCTGGAAACATTGCCGAAGATTCATCCGAAGATCGGGTCGACACTTGCATCAACTCATCAGCCTAGTCCGCAAATAAGCAAAGCACTAGAAGAAACATCAGATGCACTATTTAATACTACAGCAAAAGATTGGGCATTATGCATGACATGGCAAAGGTGCGATGCAATTAGGCAATATTAAGCAAAACCGGAGTGCCGACAATTAAGTATATGGTTATAGTTTTTTTAGATACCCCGCAATTTAAATATTGTCTTAATAAGGCAAAATATGTCACCGGTTCTCTACACAAATTTAAATGGAGCCAATATTAGACTAGATTCGCCAGCACATGGTCTCCATATTTAATTTAGGTGAATCTTCGAAATAGTCCCAACACCCACAATATCCATGCAAACATGTACAATTGATATGCAAAAATTATATATTATTTAATAAAAATAAGTGCTCGGATATGGGTCACACATGGGGGTTCGAAGATCTTTGGTTCGATGGGGTTCGGGTTCGAACTCGGCTGGATCAGTCTTTGGGGTAGACAGTCTTAGGATTCCGAGATCGAGGGCCTTAGTCCAGGAAGGAGATCTTGGCGTCCTTGTCAAAGGTATCGGGTGTCGGTGCCGGACTTGGGTTCGGCGCCGATGGTCTTACGTAGTCCATTAGGTCTCGTCTCGTGGGCACCGGAGATCTCATCTGCGACTCCCTATATCCTCGTCCAACTTCTTGTTATTCCGCCGGGAGGTAGTGCCTTACATCTTCACAACACATCAATACCAAAGGTAGAGTGTTCTGGGTCCTGGAATTTTATGCCACCGAGAAACATCAAGGTTCGTAGCAACAAAAGCAATGGGAGAGGTCGTTTTGGCAGCACCTGGACGTGTGGTGTTCATTGGAAACCGAAACAAAGGGGTTGTGGCGCGAGCTTGCCGCAGATCAGGGCGACGCGGGCCTTGGCGCCAGAGACTGGCAAGAGGACAGGGACGGGCGGCCACGGAGTGGACGTCGACTGCTCGGGGACTAGGCCTACCGTGGCGAGGAGGAGGAAGGCCGCAGGGTCAGAGGAGGTCGCAGAGGCGGTCGGGCGGGGTCGCGGCTGGAGGAGCTTGGTGCAGGGCGGCCAGGGGCGGAGCCACGCGACCGGGTCGAGCACAGGGATATCCGGCGGGCCAGCGACAGGCGCACATGGGAGGCTCGACGGCGGGCGCTCCATAGCCGGGGGAAGAGGGCGTGGCTCGCAACACGAGATGGGGCCGTCGGTGCCTGGCGGCGGGGAGGACGAAGAGGGATGATGCGGGGAGGAGACGAGGTGGAGAGAGAGACATGCGGGAGCGGGGTGGGCCAGCTACGTGCGGGTCGGGGTGGGGGGTCCTGAGGAGCATGCGAGGTGGGACCAAGGGTGGGGTGGTCGCTAACGGGTGAGAGGGAAGGTGGTGCGCGGGTGCAATGAGAGGAAGCGTGTGCGCGTCTGTGTTGTGTTTGTGTGGGTGGCGGCGGCGGGGTAGGTCAGGCTAGGGTTAGGGTTTGGTTAGATGTGGGGCTAGGATTAGGTTTAGGGTTTGGACAAACTAGAGGTGTGGTAGGTTCCTGCTAGCTGGGCTGTTGGGCCTGGCCGGCGGAGGCCTCTCCTGGGGATTTATAAAATATGTTTTATTATTTATTATTATTATTTAATGAAACATTTTCGCTATTAGTTTTAGTCAAACAGTATATCCGGTGAGACCGGGGTTTCGTATTTGAATAAAGAGAGGGGTATTTGATATCGTTACCGACATGTACTCTTTTCTTGTTCCCGTGATATAACATTCTAGTGATCAAATCACTTACTTGTAATCTAACTAATGTGATATCACCAAGAGGGCCCAGAGTATTTCTCTCCGTCATCGGGATGGACAAATTCCACTGTTGATCTGTAACACCCTCGGATTGACCCTATGCAAGTTTTAGCGATTCCCGCCAAACCCGCATAGAAACGATACAAAGGTGACCACAAGGCTCTTGCGTGCGGGTGGAAAACGAAGTAATATCATTACACATTAGTCCACGATGGAACCCACGGAACATATATATATATATATATACAACAACGACTCCATTAGTCAAGAATACAAATATACAATACAAAGATCCAAATCACCTTGAAAACGATACAACGTCCGAGTATGGACAAGATGCAAATTGAGCTAAGAGACCTATAGAATAACCATTGGCGTCCATAACCCTGCCTAGGGCAAGCCGGAAGGGTAACCCTGCTAACGATGCCGGTCTCAAAAACCTTCTCAAACAAAAGGGGTGCCGACAAAGGGGAAAAGAAAAGAGAGCGGTCAGTACTAAGGCCAGTACATGGCAAGACTAGAATTCGGCGGTCCTCTCCTACATAGGTATGGTGGACTAAAGCGGCAGCGCAGCATGCACTAAACAACCTATAGAGTCTCGATACAACTGTCGGCTATCAAAGAGGGGTAAGAAATACCTATTTGGAAGCAACCTGATTCTACACCAAACATACCCATCCTAGCATTTCCCCCCTCGAGACCAAACGAGGAAGTCCTGCCGAGGAAACTCACGCGGTTGGCAGTTTTATTCATTCTTTCCATGGTGGTGATCCAAATTATTAGTCATATTAGATACAAGTCAAATTATAATAGTAAACTTTAGTTATAGTTTTCTATGATCGAGAACTATGCTCCAAGTCATCCATAACCACGGACACGGCTTCTCGAAAAGATTTAACCCTACAGGTACGTACACCCTTGTTGTACACCCTTGTTGTCATATCAGGTAGGTTCAAGATCACAAAAAATACACCCAATGGTATGTCGACGGGGTTTCGGACACGACGTTTCCCAGACCCAAAGCAAGCACATGGGGCACTCCCCACTAAGCTACCCACAATGAAGTCGGCCGGTCTCCAAGAAGGACCCATAGGTTTGCGACAATGGCTGTAAACGATTGGGAACCCGAAAGTGTGACTGGGCTTGTCGATACCGAGAAAACATTCCACATTTGTTCCAACACAGTACAGGCGCTCCACACGCAATTGTAAAAAAAGAAGTAAAGCATGGCATAAGTACAGGATAGTAATAAAGCCCCAAACTACTTTGTGGCCCCCCGTACATTACTTTTCAATTAGGTACTAATCGATGGGGGTGCGCACACACCCCACCTGTGGTTAGCGCGCTCGATCTCGGAACATGTGTCAATAACTCGGGGTCCTACAGGACACAAGTGGCGGTTAAAAACCAAATATTGTCTATTACCCACCGGTGCCTCTGTATTTACCTACTTTCAATTTTAGTTATGAAACGGTAATTAAATCCATAATAATCTCCACCATTAAGCATGTGTCAACCACTCAACAACGATGGAACATTGACGACACGAAGCAGCACCTGAGCAAGCAACTACGACTCGCAAGGCCGATTGTCTATCAATCAATAGGCAATAGGAGGTGTCCAAGGCTATATAATGGCTGCAAGGGATATCACGCGTACGAAATTAGTGCATCATAACACAGATAGCAATAGATCGAAAGGAGGAAATAAAGACTATAAAAATAAGATAGGTAGAAAAGGGGAGAATGCTCGCCTGGAAACATTGCCGAAGATTCATCCGAAGATCGGGTCGACACTTGCATCAACTCATCGGCCTAGTACGCAAAGAAGCAAAGCACTAGAACAAACATCGGATGCACTATTTAATACTACGGCAGAAGATTGGGCATGATGCATGACATGGCAAAGGTGCGATGCAATTACGCAATATTAAGCAATACCGGAGTGCCTACAATTAAGTATATGGTTATAGTTGTTTTAGATACCCCCGCAATTTAAATATTGTCTTAATAAGGCAAAATATGTCACCGGTTCGCTACACAAATTTAAATGGAGCCAATATTAGACTAGACTCGCCCGCACATGGTCTCCATATTTAATTTAGGTGAATCTTCGAAATAGCCCCAACACCCACAATATGCATGCAACATGTACAATTTATATGCAAAAATTATATATTATTTAATAAAAATAAGTGCTCGGATATGGGTCACACATGGGGGTTCAATGATTTTTGGTTCGATGGGGTTCGGGTTCGAACTCGGTTGGATCGGTCTTTGGGGTAGACAGTCTTAGGATTCCAGGAAGGAGATCTTGGCGTCCTTGTCAAAGTTCAGGAAGGAGATCTTGGCGTCCTTGTCAAAGTTCTCGGGTGTCGGTGCCGGACTTGGTTTGGCGCTGATGGTCTTGCATAGTCCATTAGGTCTCGTCTCGTGGGAACCGGAGATCTTGTCTGCGACTCCCTATATCCTGGTCCAACTTCTCGTTATTCCGCCGGGAGTTACTGCCGCACATCTTCACAACACATCAATACCACAGGTAGAGTGTTCTGGGTCCTGGAATTTTATGCCACCGAGAAACATCAAGGTTCGTCGCAACAAAAGCAACGGGAGAGGTCGTTTTGGCAGCACCTGGACGTGTGGTGTTCATTGCTAACCGAAACAAAGGGGTTGTGGCGCGAGCTTGCCACAGATCAGGGCGACGCGGGCCTTGGCACCAGAGACGGGCAAGAGGACGGGGATGGGTGGCCACGGAGGGGACGCCGGCGGCTCGGGGACTAGGCCTGCCGCGGCGAGGAGGAAGGCCGCGCGGTTAGAGGAGGTCGCAGAGGCAGTCGGGCGGGGTCGCGGCCAGAGGAGCTTGATGCTGGGCGGCCAGGGGCGGATCTGCGCGACCGGGTCGAGCGCAGGGATCTCCGGAGGGCCGGCGGCAGGCGCACATGGGAGGCTCAGCGGGGGGGGCGCTCCATAGCCAGGGGAAGAGGGCACGGCTCGCGATGCGAGATGGGGCCGTTGGTGCCTGGCGGCGAGGAGGACGAAGAGGGAGGATGCGGGGAGGAGACGAGGTGGAGAGAGAGACGTGCGAGAGCGGGGTGGGCCAGCTTCGTGCGGGTCGAGGAGGGGATCCCGAGGAGCGTGCGACGTGGGACCAAGGGTAGGGTGGTCGCTAATGCGTGAGAGGGAAGGTGGTGCACGGGTGTAGCGAGAGGAAGCGTGTGCGCGTGTGTGTTGTGTTTGTGTGGGGGGGGGTAGGTCAGGCTAGGGTTAGGGTTTGGTTATATGTGGGGCTAGGATTAGGTTTAGGGTTTGGACAAACTAGAGGGGTGGTAGGTTGCTGCTAGCTGGGCTGTTGGGCCTGGCCGGCGGAGGCCTCCCCCAGGGATTTATAAAATATGTTTTATTATTTATTATTATTATTATTTAATATTATTGATTATTATTGTTTATTATTATTATTTATTATTATTTAATGAAACATTTTCGCTATTAGTTTTAGACAAACAGAATATCCGGTGAGACGGGGGTTTCGTATTTGAATAAAGAGAGGGGTATTTGAGGAAAACAAAATAGGGCTTTTCCGAAATAGTTTTTGGCAAATTGATGCATGATGATGTCATGATGATCCATCTCGATACAAACAGGCGATTTTCTAATGGTTGTTTTATCCGGGTTGCTACAATTCTACACCACTAACAATGGATCTCACCCTCGAGATCCGCCTCAGGGTATTGCAAAGAAGGCTGACGATCGGAAGTGTCTCCCTTCATGTAGATCTTCACGACACCACTAACAAGGATTCTTTCTCCATCTCGAAATCGGCGACACCACCAACAAGAGGTCGTTGATCATGTTCGTCGAGAGAATGCTCCAGATTAACAACAGATGAAGCTAAAGGTAAGGCCACCTCTAACTTCCATGGAAGGAGTAAGAATTGCATCGATACACCATTCAATGTACAAAATAAAATGATAAGAGTAGTGGTCTGGTCGCAACTGATGAGCCAAAGAATACTTGCAAGCCTTAACAATTGAGTTTTCAGTTCAGTTGCACCTAAAAATAGTTCTTGCTCACAGAAGTTTATCCGTAGCAACAGTTTGGTAGTAGCAATAGCAAATCAACAGCAATAGTGACAGTGAAACAGGAGCAATAGTAACGATAACAGTAGGATTCAAGTGTGGTAGGTATACGGATGGATGGACGGGCGTTGCATGGACGAGTCTTAACATGTAACTTCAAGATCTAGGGCATTGCAGATAAATAATAACAAGCATCCAAGTACTAAACAATCCTAGTCATGTGCTCCAAATATAGTCATATGTTCTTGCAATGAGAACTTGCACAACATCTTCTATCCAGCCAGCCCGTGGTAGCGGGGCCTTTAGGGAACTACTGGCAATTAAGGTGCTCCTTTTAATAGAGCACCGAAGAAAAGCATTAACACTCCATGAACACATGTGATCCTCACACCACAACCATCCCCACCGGTTGTCCTAATTATTGTCACTTTGGGGCCTTTGGATCCGGACAATGATATGTGTACACAACTTCCAGATAAGATCAAAAACAATACTATCATAATGATTCAATAATAAGTACAGATCCGAGATCATGGCACTCGGGCCCTAGTGAAAAGCATTAAGCACAAAAAGTTGCAACAAAGTCAAATAGCACTAATAGAGATATTATGCACTATGCCCGAAAAGATCTTATTTGATTACACGATCCAATCCCTACCATACCCAAGACTATAACGGGGGATTACTCACTCATGGATGAGGGAAATATCGGTGGTTGATGGAGATGCGTTGGTGATGAAGATGGCGATGATGCAATCCAAATTCCCCGTCCCGTCAGGGTGCCAGAACGAAGTTTCTGGATCCGAATCTTGGTTTCTGGTGGCGACGGAAGAGCGGAACTCTTTTTTGGAAAACTATCGAACCCCCCTCAGTTATTAGGTCGAAAGGCAACTTATAGGCGTAGAGGGAGGCCGAGGGGGTCCCTGGGGTGGCAGCACCCGCTCCAGGCGCGGCCAGTGGTGGGCCCGCTCCTGGGGTGAGTGTGGGCCCCCAGGCCTCCACTTCGTCCCGTCCTCTGGCTCCGTGGATCTTCTGGTGAAATATAATTTTTGGCATATTTTCCGGGATTTTTCCTGATAGTTCATTTTCTGCACAAAAACAAGACACCAAGGTAATTCTGTTGAAATCAGCGTCAGTCCGTGTTAGTTGTATGCAAATCACACATGTTTAGAGAATAAACAATAGCAAAGTTTTCGAGAAAGTAGATACGTTTTGGACGTATCAACTCCCCCAAGCTTAGCTTATTGATTTTCTTCAAGCAATTCAGTTGAAAACTGAGTGCGATAAAAGAACTTTCACGAACACTTTACTTCATATGATGTAAATATTCTCAACACAAGAGTGGCTACTTAGACAATTCATAATAAGGAGTATCTAACTAAGTCTACTCAATAGTCATTGCAGGCTATGAAGAGAAACCAACTCAATAATAATAAGTAGCATGAAACATAAACATAAGCAACATTGCAATGTTCATAATAAGGTATGATAGAGTGGTATCTTTCTTGCCTTCGTTTGAAGAGAACAATAAATGCCAAGGCACCTCTGATGTTCACATGAAGACTAGAAGTAAAGATATTAGAGATGCAAGCATCAGAGTCATGACATAATTAACCAAGTTTTGGAACAAACACAAGAATGACAACTATGCTCTCAAGAAGGTGCTAATAGAATAAGTGGTGACTCAACAAGGTTGTGAAAAGGTTTTATAAAGTTTGAAAGGCTTCCAAACGCTGAAAGGAAGGTACTCATTAGCTTTGAGCTCTCATTGCCCCTATCATAGGCATGTTCATGTGGTTAATGTGAAAGTGAGGTCCACTCTGAATCATATGCTTGACAGACCATCGACTGGAAATCCCAAGTCCCTTGAGTACGAGGGTCGGTCCGCATGCTACTCAACTTTGGTCACCTGAAAGTTCTTTTCATTGTAAATACATGCATATCATCGAGAACCACCAACGGGGTACCCCTTGCACATGGTACAGGAGCTTTCCCATAACCAAAATGAAAAGGCAAGCAGACAATGAGCATCTCAGCAATCTTTTTATTTACCATATGCATAGCTTTTTATTGAGAATGCTTCATAGATGCTCATTATGGTGATGCTGCAAGTTTCCACCATGATTAGGCATGGCTTAGGCTAGCAGCCTAGGCGTTTCTCTAACACAATGTATAAACTCTATGAACTCATAACCTCCCCTTTTATTTCACATTGTCGACATCCGTAAACAAAAGAGAAAGGTATCAACTAGATAGGATATCCAACAATTGTTGAAAGCATTCCCCGTGACAGCACGGTTATGCTGACTCCCAACATATAATTTGCAAGAATATAACTTTCATGGACATATCACAATGGTTTAGGATTATTAAGCGCAAGGAATAAAGTGTGCCATCAAGTTCGTGAGAGCTTTACTAACTAACTTTCTCAAAACAGACAAACATTTTATTTTGGAAGAAAACACATCATATAGAATATGCACTGAAGTAGCAAATGATGCTAATAGGTAGGTATGGTGGAAACATCTGGCAATATTGGTTTTGGGGAATTGGAACCATAGGTAGAGCACATACTCAGTGCAAGTGAAGGCTAGCAATAGAGAGGGAGCGACAAACGAGAGAGCAATAGCTATCATAATCATGCTTGCAAAAAAACAAGACTAATTATGGCATGAAAGTGATACAAGAGCTCTAAGGCAAAATAAATCATCGAGGATTACTGACTATTGATTAGTCATATGCATGCGTGAGCATGTGCCAAGTCGATTCACATGAACAGTTAGAGGAGGATACCACAATATCATACCAAAGTTTGAATAAAACAATGGAACCAAACATTCATATGACATGCTACAAACTATTAGCAACCTAGAGCTAATCATAGACACGCAAGAACTACTAAGCATCCATAATGACATACACCTTATACAAACAGGCTAAGAATGCTCACAGTGAAGAGTATATGTACAAGAATGAAACAAATAGAGTTCGTTACCAGCCTCTTACCACACCTCGAGTTGTCTTAATCTTCATTGTTGCCCTTCACTTGTGTGACTTGAATAATTACCATTAAACCAAAATCCACTAAGGACAGCTGAACCCTGCAAAGAACTCACAAAACCAAAGAAGAACAACAAATATTTTTGGTTTTTTCGAATTTTTTAGAAACAAGCAAAAAAGAAAACCAAATAAGAACAAAGCAAAGCAAACCAAAAAAAGCAAAATCTTTTTGGATTTTTCTTTTAAGGAAAACCAAAGCAAGAGAAACAACGAAAATATTTTTTGGTATTTTTGGGTTTTTAGAAAGAAGCAACAAAAACCAAAAAGAAAGCGAAAACAATGGATATACAAAGAACCGACCGAACATGATATATAGATGAGTCTGATGTCGGTGTACCTCCCCCCAAGATTAGTCTTTTGGCCTAAGTGGGGCTCAATCCCATGGTTCCCAAGTAGATGCACCTCCGTAGTATGTCGAGGAAGCTCCCTTATCCTGGTACGAGCTCTAGGCCTCCCCTGTGTAATGCGCAGAGGGTAGTATGATGGTGCTTCCTCCTGATAGTTCCCGTGGAAGTTAAGAGAGCACAGCTTGTCATCCATCTCCGCCTTTGAGCGTGACCAAGGTCCCTGAGAAATACTGAACAAATTGGTTTGGGGTAGAGGGATCTCTCTCTCTCTCTCTCTTCCCCATCAGTAAACAACATTCTATAAACCAAGTTCTCAAGACTAGAGCTAGTGGTGACAAAGTAATGCGCCTTCATGGAAGGAAGATCAAGCCTCTAAGGAGCCAAAACTGTATCATGTGGATCAACAGCAATGTTCAAGGCAACAACAACACGATTAGCAATAATTCCCCCATAAATGGGTCCCTTAGCAACTAAACGACGAGCAATGAGAGAACCAAGATTATACTTATCCTCATTGTTGAGCGCAGCAGCTAAGAAGGCCAATTGATAGTTGGAAATATTACTAGTGTTCTCCCTACCAAGAACACCGGAGGCAAGATAGGCAAAGTACCTGATGGATGGAAGTTGAATATTCTTTAACTTTCCTCATTGAGCTCTGTGGTCATCATCATTGGTTATTCCTCGGTAAAGCTCCAACAAATCAGCGGGAAGAGCTGGAATCTTCTTTGATGACCCAGCTGTACCAAGTCCTAGGGCCTTGCAAAATTGCTTCAAAGTCCTAGAATAAGCCCTGCCATAAATTTTGAAAGACACAGCAGGCTTGAACACACTATTAGTAAAGGAGAAACTCTCCACAAATGTTTTAGTAAGCAAAGAATATTGTGCGCTCTCATCCTGCATGAAACTTGTTAGTGCAGCCCTCTGAATCAAAGTCATAAAATCGTTAAGAATCCCAGTAGCTCGCAAGAAAGTTTGGCAAGGAAAGGTGGAGGGGTGCGCATCCCCTTCATCTCCCTCGTCACCAAATCGCGAAGTGATGAGATCCTCATTGTATGAGGGTCTAGTACCGGTAGATGACCTTGGAAGCCTTGCCCTTCTAGGTGCATCACTCTCAAATATATAAC
Source organism: Avena sativa (assembly GCA_916181665.1). Taxonomy (NCBI): domain Eukaryota; kingdom Viridiplantae; phylum Streptophyta; class Magnoliopsida; order Poales; family Poaceae; genus Avena; species Avena sativa. Next base: position 12,080,629 of record OV702282.1, on the reverse strand, counting down.
CAAATGTGTGGTGGTCCATGACTTCACTTTTCTAAAATTTTAAACAACCACCAAACCGAGTGATTTCTAGGTTGATAAATGATGAGCAACAACTATAGGAACTTGCTAGAGGACTACACATGCATCAAAACAAAGTTTCTAAGCATAGAAAAATAATGCAAGCTCAAACAACCTGTCACCTATAGCAGAAAAATACTCAAGATACAATCTACCAATCACAAATCTAATTGGACAAGTGGAGGAGGCACATACCAAGAAACAATCCCTCAAAAAATCAGCACTTGAGATGGGCTGAACAAGGAGATCGAAAATCGCGAGGAAGAACAGAAAGAACTCGAGCTTGAGCAAGTTTTCCGGGAGAGAGAAAGAAGATGGCTTTGAGGAGGCAGCCTGGAGGGGCCCAGGTGGGCTAAACCCCCCAGGCGCCGCCACCTGGTAGGCCACGCCTACCATGGGTGTGGTGGCTTGGGGTGGCCCCTGGGTCACTTCATGTGCCTCTCTGCCCCTTTTTTGAGGAAAAAATTACTTTGAATTTTCTGGGATTTTTCGGGAAACTTTATTTTTGGCCAATTTTCAGGGTATGAAAATTGATTTTCTCGCAGAAATAGTTTTTTCAGAAGAAGCAAAAGAAAACCAAAAGCCAAACTACAGGAGCTCTACGAAACTCAAATAAGCAAACAAATAGCAAAACTAAAGCTAAAGCAAAGACTATGAAGGATAAAAGTAAAAGAAAGCAAGTATAACCATAGTGGAAACATTATTTTGTTCATTAAAATCCTTTTATTAACAAGGTTGATCAAGTCTTGTTACCAAAACAATCTTATATGAAGAAAAACTTTGCATTCCACATGGTGATTATGTTACCTCATACTTGATAGCAATGGTCCCAATCATAATAGTTTCAAAATTTTCTTGTGGAATGGGACAATAAATTTCTCCAACCTTAATGCTCTCAATATTTTCAATGGAATTCAGACAATAGCTCTTAACAACCTTCTAGGGGAATTAGACAGTCTGCTCTTTGTCATTAATATTGAATGTTACTTTTCCTTGATTGCAATTGATGATGGCACCTGCAGTATTAAGAAAAGGTCTCCCAAGAATAAAAGACATAATATCATCTTCAGGCATTTCAAGCACAACAAAATGAGTTAAAACCATGCAATTATGAGCAACTTGAATAGGAACATCCTCACATATACCAACAGGAATAGTACTTGACTTATCAGCCATTTGCAAATTTATATTAGTTGGTATCAACTTTTCTAGATGGAGTCTCTTATAGAGAGAAAAATGCATAACACTAACTCCAGCTCCCAAATCACATAAAGCAGTTCTAACATAATTATTCTTCACGGAGCAAGAAATAGTTGGTATACCTGGATCACCAAGTTTCTTTGGAACCTTACCATTGAAGGAGTAATTAGAAAGCAAAGTAGAAATCTCCTCATTAGGAATCTTCCTTTTGTTAGAGACAATATCCTTCATATACTTTGAATAAGGAGGCAACTTAATAGCATCATTCAAAGGAATTTGCAAGAATAAAGGTTTCATCCACTCACAAAACTTGTTGTAGTGTTCCTCCTCCTTTGACTTGTGTTTCTTACCTGGAAAAGGCATAGGTTTCTGCACCCAACGTTCTCTCTTTACCATGTTTATTAGCAATAAAATCTTCCTTAGTGTACCTAGTGTTCTTAGTGTGCTTCTCAGGTTCTTCCTCACCTTCCTTCTTATCAGGAGACTCATTTTTATCATTACCGCTCTCAGTTTCAGCATCAGACACATATATACTATTAGGATCTACAACAGGTTCAAGTGGTTCCTCAACTATCTTATGTTTCTTTTTCTTCCTCTTATGAGGACTACCACTATCTTCACCTTGTTGGGGATCCTACTCTATTCTTTTAGGGTGTCCTTCAGGATATAAAGGATCTTGAGTAGCTATACCACTCCTAGTTATAATTCCATAAGCATTTTTATCTCCTAAAGCATTAACTATCATATCCTTTTGTACCTTAGAAAGTTGATCAAGTTGGGTTTGAACCATTTGAAAGTGTTTACAAAGCATTTTAATATCATTAGAAGTTCTTTCCACAATATCTTCCAACTCATGGATAGCTCTAGAGTTTTCCAATAAATGATCCTAAACTTGTTTATTAAAATACCCTTACTTAACAATAAATGTGGCAAGTTCCTCTAAACATTGATCAGGAGGCTTACCATAAGGAATATCACCTTCATCAAAGTGTTGGAGAGAGTGTACCACAATAGTAGATGAGTGGGGAATTGGCTTACATAATTCTTCTACAGGAGGTAGATTCTTCACATCTTCATCTCTAATACCTTTCTCCTTTAGAAATTTCTTAGCTTCCTTCATCACTTCATCATTTAATGCAATAACTCCCCTCTTCTTTGTTGTTGGTGCTGGAATTGGTTCAGGCATAACTAGTTCAGGAGAAATAGGCTCAGGTGTATTTAGCTCAGTTGAAGTCCAATCATCATAATTCTTGCTTATTTTAGTCATTAATTCTTCAGCATCTATAGGAGTCCTTTTCCTGAAAACACAATCAGCAAAGCTATCTAGGTAGGCCCTAGAATCATAAGTTAGTCCATTATAATAAATATCAAGAAGCTCATTCTTAGGTAATGGACATCCAGGATGTGCATGAATCAAGGCACAGAACCTTTTCCATTTCTCAGACAATTTCTCTTTTTCTCCCTGTTTAAAATCAAAAAGTCTCTGCAAAGCAACATGTCTAGCACTAGAAGGAATATATTTCTGTAAGAAAGAACCAATCATGGCTATCAATGGAACCAGGAGGTAATCTATTAAACCAAGCCCTATCTTCTCCTTTTAGTGAAAAAGGGAAGATCTTAGTAACAAAGTACTTGTGCATCTTAAAATCATCTGAGAACAAAGCACTCATTCATATGAGCCACAACACTCTCATTTTCAGTCCCATGAAAAGATTCTTTCTCAACAATATCTAAATAATATAAATCAAGAGAGAAATCATAATCTTTATCTTTAATATCTATGGTAGAAGTGGCAAATTTAGGATCAGAGGCCAACTTAGGCATAATAGTACGTCTAGCAAGGAGACTCTTAATAGCACTAGTACCATTTGTGTTTTGGCACTCTTCAACAAAATCATCAGTGAACTCAATGTAACCATCATTAATATCATAACTCTCACTAGACTCGGGTGAGCTAACAGGTGTAACAGTGTCTTCACTAGGAGTTTCGGTATTTCCTAGACTAGCCATAGTATCATCTAGAAAAGGACCTAATGAACCACTCGCATCAAGCACAATAGAAGTAACATCATGAGTATCAAAAGAAGTTTTAGACTCAGCAGTAGTAGCAGTGTGTGTAGCATGTGTATGTGGTGGTGGTGTAACAAGATTACTTATAACAGACGGTGAATCAAGAGCAACAGAGGTGTTTAAGACTGTACCTCTTCTTGTAGTGGATGGTAAAATAGGGAACTTTCCATCACGAGACTTCCCCTTGATGAAAGGAGTAGCAGTGAACAATAATAGATCCAAGTGAACTTACAAATAAAGCTATACTCCCCGGCAACGGCGCCAGAAAATAGTCTTGATGACCCACAAGTATAGAGGATCGCAACAGTCTTCGCGGGTAGTATTACCCAATTTATTGATTCGATACAATGGGAGCCAAAGAATACTTGCAAGCCTTAACAACTAAGTTGTCAGTTCAGATGCACCTAGAAATAATTCTTGCTCATAGAAGTTTATAAGTAGCAACAGTTTGGTAGTAGCAACAGCAAAGCAATAGCAACAACAAAAGTGATAGTGAAACAGGAGCAATAGTAACAGTAATGGTAACAGTAGGATTCGAGTGCGGTAGGCATAGGGATGGATGGACAGGCGTTGCATGGACGAGTCTAAACATGTAACTTCAAGATCTAGGGCATTTCAGATAAATAATAACAAGCATCCTATTACTAAACAATCCTAGTCATGTGCTCCAAATATAGTCATACGTTCTCGCAATGAGAACTTGCACAACATCTTCTGTCCAGCCAACCAGTGGCAGCAGGGCCTCTAGGGAACTATTGGAAATTAAGGTGCTCCTTTTAATAGAGCACTAGAGCAAAGCATTAACACGTTGTGAACACATGTGATCCTCACACCATAGCCATCCCCTCCGGTTGTCCCAATTATTGTCACTTTGGGGCCTTTGGATCCAGACAATGATATGTGTACACAACTTGCAAATAAGATCACAAACAATACTATCATAATCATTCAATAATAAGTTCAGATATGAGATCATGGCACTCGGGCCCTAGTGACAAGCATTAAGCACAACAAGTTGCAACAAAGTCAAATAGCACTAATAGAGATACTAGGAACTATGCCCTAACAGATCTTATTCGATTACATGATAGAACTCATCCAATCCCTACCATACCCAAGCCTACAGCGGGGTATTACTCACTCATGGATGAGGGAAACATCGGGGTTGATGGAGATGCGTTGGTGATGACGATGACGATGATCCTCTCCAAATTCCCCGTCCCAGCAGGGTGCCAAAACGGAGTTTCTGGATCCGAATCTTGGTTTCTGGTGGCGGCAATGGAGCAGAACTCTTTCTGGAAAACTATTAAACCCCCCTCGGTTTTTAGGTCAAAAGGCAACTTATAGGAGCAGAGGAAGGCCGAGGGGGTGGCTGGGGTGGCTGCACCCCTCTAGGTGCATCCTCTGGCTCCATGGATCTTCTGGTGAAATATAATTTTTGGCATATTTTCCAGGATTTTTCCTGATAGTTCATTTTCTGCACAAAAATAAGACACCAAGGTAATTCTGCTGAAAACAGTGCCAGTCCGTGTTAGTTGTATCCAAATCACACAAGTTTAGAGAAGAAACAATAGCAAAGTGTTCGATAAAGTAGATATTTTTTGGACGTATCAGCGACTCCATCCCGCACTCAAAGCATTACTCTGTACACGAATAGACAATTTTGCAACCAATCCTGAGAATTCAGACTGAAGATCTCGAAAAACGAGATTCGGAAGAAAAGAAGTGATGTAGAGTCTTTATCGGATCTGATGGATATGAGATCATCGCGTTGAAAAACACCGGAAGATATAAAGAAAAAAATTGAGTGAAATTTTGCTCCACTGAAAGGTACAATAGAGGAAAATTCCTTAGATAGCATGAAGACCGGACGTCAAAACACCGTTACAAGAGGAAGGAAGCGAAACCCTAAAGGTATGACGGAAACCCAACCACGAGAATTCTTGGACTCGAAGAAAAGATAAGGGGGTATATTCAAACACATTGAGGTAAGAGGAAAATAATAGAGAGGTAAGGAGTAAAAACAGACCTAATAAAATCTATCCAACAGATTTTGCAAAATAGTTTTGACACTCTATAATGACCGGTAGATAGGTTATCCTACAGGCTGGACCAGTGGGGTATCGTAACTGCTGAGCTTTGTTACCACTCTGTAACACCCTCGGATCGACCCAATGCAAGTTTTAGCGATTCTTGCCAAACCCGCATAGAAACGATTCAAAGGTGCCCACCAGGCACTTGCGTGCGGGTGGAAAACAAAGTAATATCATTACACATTAGTACATGATGGAACCCACAGAACATATATATACAACAATGACTCCATGAGTCAAGAATACAAATATACAGTACAAAGATCCAAATCACCTTGAAAACGATACAGCGTCCGAGTACGGACAAGATGCAAATTGAGGTAAGAGCCCTGCAGAATAACTAATGGCATCCAGAACCCTGCCCAGGCCAAGCCGGAAGGGTAACCCTGCTAACGAAGTCGGTCTCAAGAACCTGCTCCAACAAAAGGGGTGCCGACAAAGGGCAAAACAAAAAGAGAGCGGTCAGTACTGAGGCCAGTACACAGAGACTAAAATTCGGTGCTCCTCGCCTACATAGGTATGGTGGACTGAAGAGGCAGCACATCATGTACTAAAAATCCAATAGAGACTCGATACAACCGTCGGCCATCGGAGAGGGGTAAGAAAGACCTATTTGGAACCAACCTGATTCTAAACCGAACATACCCATCCTGGCATCCCCCCCCCCCCCCCCGAGACCAAACGAGCAAGTCCTGCCGAGGAAACTCACAGGGTTGGCAGTTTTATTCATTCTTTCCGTGGTGGTTATCCAACTTACTAGTCATATCAGATACGAGTCAAATTATAACAGTAAACTTTATTTATATTTTTCTATGATCGGGAACTGTGCTCCAAGTTGTCCATAACCGTGGCCACGGCTTATTGAAAATATTTAACCCTGCAGGGGTGCACCAAAGTTTCCACATGCACCTACACCCTTGTTGTCAGATCAGGTAGGTACAAGATCACAAAACATATACCCAACGGTATGTCAACGGGGTTTCGGACACGACGTTTCCTAGACCCAAAGCAAGCACATGGAGACCACCCCACTAAGCTACCCGCAACGAAGTTGGACGGTCTCCGAGACAGACCCAGAGGTTTGTGACAATGGCTGTAAACGACTAGGAACCCGAAAGTATGACTGGGCTTGTTGATACCGCGAAAACATTCCACATTTGGTCCAAAACAGTACAGGTGCTCCACGCGCAATCGTAAATAAAGCAGTAAAGCATGGCATAAGTACAAGATAGTAATAAAGCCCCAAACTACTTTGTGGCCCCCGATAAAGTACTTTGAAATCAGGTACTAATCGATGCGGTGCCCACACACCCCACCGGTGGTTGGCCCGCTCGATCTCGGAACAGGTGTCAAGAACTCGGGGTCCTACGGGACACATGTGGGCGGTTAAAAACCAAATATTGTCTATTACCCACCGGTGCCTCTGCATTTACCTACTTTCAATTTTAATTATTAAACGGTAATTAAATCCATAATCATCTCCACCATTAAGCATCTGCCAACCACCCAACAATTGTGGAACATCGACGACACGAAGCAGCACCTGAGCAAGCAACTACGACTCGCAAGGCTGACTGTCTATCAATCAACAGGAAATATGAGGTGTCCAAGGCAATATAATGGCTGCAAGGGATATCACGGGTATGAAACTAGTCCATCGCAACACAGATAGCAATATCAACAGGAGGAAATAAATACTATAAAAATAAGATAGGTAGAAAAGGGGAGAATGCTCGCCTAAAAACATTGCCAAAGATTCATCCGAAGATCGGGTCGACACTTGCATCAACTCATCGTCCTAGTCCGCGAAGAAGCAAAGCACTAGAAGAAACATCGGATGCACTATTTAATACTATGGCAGAAGATTGGGCATGATGCATGACATGGCAAAGGTGCGATGCAATTAGGAAATATTAAGCGAAACCGGAGTCCCGACAATTAAGTATATGGTTATAGTTGTTTTAGATACCCCGCAATTTAAATGTTGTCTTAATAAGGCAAAACATGTCACCGGTTCGCTACACAAATTTAAATGGAGCCAGTATTAGACTAGATTTGTCCGCAGATGGTCTCCATATTTAATTTAGGTGAATCATCGAAATAGTCCCAACACCCACAATATGCATGCAAACATGTACAATTTATATGCAACAATTATATAGTATTTAATAATAAGGGCTCGGATATGGGTCACAGATGGGGGTTTGAAGATCTTGGGTTCGATGGGGTTCGGGTTTGGACTCGGCTGGATCGGTCTTTGGGGTAGACGGTCTTAGGATTCCGAGATCGAGGGCCTTAGTCTGGGAGTTAGATCTTGGCGTCCTTGTCAAAGTTCTCGGGTGTCGGTGCTGGACTTGGGTTCGGCGCCGATGGTCTTGTGTAGTCCTTCAGGTCTTGTCTCATGGGCATGGGAGATCTTGTCTGCGACTCCCGATATTCTGGTCCAACTTCTCGTTATTCCGCCGAGAGGTAGTGCCACACATCTTCAGAACACATCAGTACCACAGATAGAGTGTTCTGGGTCCTGGAATTTGATGCCACCGACAAACACCAAGGTTCGCAGCAACAAAAGCAACAGGAGAGGTCGTTTTGGAAGCACCTGGAAGTGTGGTGTTAATTGGTGACCTAAAAAAGGGGCTATGGCACGAGCTTGCCGCAGATCAGGGCGACGCGGGCCTTGGCGCCGGAGACTGGCAAGAGGATGGGGACGCCGGCGGCTCGGGGACTAGGCCTGCCGCGGCAAGGTGGAGGAAGACCGCAGGGTCAGAGGAGGTCGCAGAGGCGGTCGGGCGGGGTCGCGGCCGGAGGAGCTTGATGCAGGGCGGCCAGGGGCGGAGCCGCGCGACCGGGTCGAGCGCAGGGATCTCCGGCGGGCCGGATACACGATCACAGGGGAGGCTCGACGGCGGGCGTTCCATATCCGGTGGAAGAGGGCGCGCCTCGCGAGGCGAGATGGGGACGTTGGTGTCTGGCGGCAGGGAGGAGGAAGAGGAAGGATGCGGGAAGGAGAAGAGGTAGAGAGAGAGACGTGTGAGAGCAGGGTGGGCCAGCTACGTGAGGGTCGGGGAGGGGGATCCCAAGGAGTGTGCGAGGTGGGACCAAGGGTGGGGTGGTCACTAACGGGTAAGAGGGCAGGTGGTGCGCGGGTGCAGCGAGAGGAAGCGTGTGCGCGTGTGTGTTGTTTTTGTGTGGGTGGCGGCGACGGGGTAGGTCAGGCTAGGGTTATGGTTTGGTTAGATGTGGGGCTAGGATTAGGTTTAGGGTTTGGACAAACTAGAGGGGTGGTAGGTTGCTGTTAGCTGGGCTGTTGGGCCTGGCCGGCGGCGGCCTCCCTCGAGGATTTCCTAATTATTTCCTCTCGGGCATATTCCCTTAATACAATTATAGCATGCAAAATAAACATTTATCATAAACTTGGAATATAGATAATAACAACTTTATTATTTCCTCTCAGGCATATTCCCTTCAGCAAGAGATATCACAATGAAAAAATAGAGAAAGTACCTTGGGGTGGACAAGCGGGCGGACGATGGGGAGAGGTCCTCAAAGGGTAAAAATTCCCAAGTGATGTCTCCCTCACGGTATTGTTCATAAACAGAAACCAATGCTGAATCAGACACTTGGCGGACATAGTTTTTATCCCTGCTGGTATCTGAAAGGGTCTTAGGTGAAACAGCTGATACCCGACATGCATAAATGATACATTAATTTATGAAAGTCCTATTTATAATGAGACGCGGATAGAACAGAGGAACAGTAAGGCAAGACAAGCTAAACATATATGATGCATTGCACAACATTTGGTGGGTTTGAGGTACAAAACATCGAAGATGCAACAACTATCTCAATGACAAGACAGAGAAATCCCCTTGGGGGGTTTACAAGCGAGCATACTAGGGGGGTGTTCTCGACCAATACATCTTCATGAGTCAGGTCTCCATCAGGGTTTTGTCCATCTCGAGGATCAGATTATGCTTCAGAAACCTGGCCTTCATGTTTAGAAACCTGGCCTTCATGACTGGTGGTGGTAACTACGAAAGATCTAAGTCTCTCCAAGCCGAGCAACCTTGCATGTTTGGAATTCTTTAGTAATCTCTCCCCAAACCTTTTGTTCTCCGTTATTAGTCGTCCCCAAAGAAGATTCCATGCATGACAAAAAAATACCTTTTGATATCTAAGAGCGAAGTGTGTGTAGAGGAGCAAATTAGTACAGTGCTAGCAATTAGTTGAAAGTTCTAAAGGAACAATGACAGACATATGAATGTAAACAATGCCAGATGGCTCTAAGACAAGCGATGAACTATCTTTGTGACCGAGATTACGTGATTTCCTTCCACTGGCCTTGCCTTTAATAGGCTTATGGCGAGCTACGACCTCACCGTTCGCGGGTGAGCGGGTTTTGCTCGCCATCTCTCCGGCGCCGTAGACAAGGTCGGGGAACCAGATACTATGCCGTGGAGTAGGGGGAAGTGGATCGAACGAAGTTGCGTCTGTGTCGCTGGTGATGGTGTTGCTGAGCCGGCTCCGTCGTCGTGGACCTCGGGTACGGAGGAGGTGATCTGGTGTGGGCCGGCATTGCGGCGGGGAAGCAACCTCCAGCTTGCTAGACAAGGGTGCTGGTAACACGTATTCAGTTGCTACATAGTGCCCGTGGAGAGGCTGTGAAGGGGAGATGGGACGGAAGGGGCACAGCCGTGGTGGTCCAAGGTGATCTCCAGGGATTCGGCCCGATGGGCGCGGGTTTGAAATTTTGAATTGTGCAAGACAAATAATTTTGAGGAATGGCCTTTGGCGCCTTGTTTCTGGACCGAAGGGTGAGATGGAAATTTTGTACTACTTTTGAATATTGGATGAGGGAGCCATTTCGGCGGTTGTTTTTGGCCATGAGTTATAATTATTCTTGGTGAAATCGATGGTTTCGGCGTGTGTTCTGCCCCTCAGCTAATTTTTTGTGTACTCTACTAGTATATATAATCTAAAAGTTTGACTTGGGACTACACAAGTAATTACACATATTTATGCACTATAGTGAGAACAAGGACATGGTCACTGAGCTCGGACTACCATTCTTTTCTTTTTTATTTCTTTTTTTAAGATGGACTACCTTTCATGGTAATGTGTTAATTTGCTATAAAACATGGGTCTACAAATCTAAACAAAAGTGCATAATAAGGTTTCATCATTTTGGTGGCAAAATGTTGTTTTTTCCATTTTCCAAATGGCTACCGAGATACAATGTCCAGATGAAGCAAGTACTATACGTTTCATAACAGCGTACGAAATACATAGTTACCGTAAAGTACTGCCAGCACATACGAAACAAAAATATCAGGCTGACAAGACAAGGAAAGTCATCCTCATTATTGAAAATAACAATCTATTCACATGGCCTCTCTTGCATCACCCTTCGAAAATCATCTTCCTGCAAAGATTCTTGGAGAATCTCTGCTCGTTCTTTCACCTATTTCATGACCGTCCAGTTTATCTCTTTGACATGTGCATCAGCCAGATTGGGAACACGATTTTCTGCCACTAACTTTTGAAGATCATCGGCAGCATCAAGGCCATCTTCAATAATCGAAATTTAGGCCTGGTTCAATTCTCTGATCCGCCGAGTGGCCGTGTCCAAATCCTGTTGGAGCAGCCTAATCTTTGTTTCGGCCATGCACCATACTTCTGTTTGGTTGCTAAAAATGGCTGCATCACTTGCGCGCTGTTGAATATATGTGCTGCAAACCTCTTTAGCAGGGACATGATCATGCACTTGCTTCTGCAAATTGTAGTGTAGCAAATCAATCAGCAAATAACACAAGTATGATGCAACAAATAGCCATGTTTCTGTACCAGTTTTGCTGTGCCAAGCGGGGCTACATCTGAATGTCCAAAACTCGATAGGTTTTGTTGGCATCGATTCTCATTAGGCAGTACATCATCTTCCATGCATTGCAAAAATAAAAAATAAAAAATATACTAGTACATAAGAAGGCAGGGCAAGCAAACGATGAACTACTCTCAAAAATATATATATGCAAAGTGGAAGCAAACCTTTGTCTAGGGAGGATTGTTGGGGGTTATTATTGGGTTGGTGAGGTCTTGTACTGCTGCGAGATAACCAATTTGTCTTCAGGGCTAGTAGTTGCCTTATTTTCTCTTGGAACCGATCCCGCAGTACATCAACTAGCATGGATTATTAGAAACATAATAAGGCACTGCAAGGAAGAAAAAATGAAGTACATTCGGAAGTAAAATGCAAGGAAAGTGGACATATGGTGTGCAAAAAACTTCATCTTGGTAGTAGGGAGTTTTAATAGTTTCCCTTGTGAGGGGTTCGAGTGGATTACGCATCTCTTGGGTGCGGCGGTGGGAAAGCAGAAACTCTACTGTGCAGCAGGAGAAGCAGATACGACGAAGCAGACTCCGGTGAGGTGGATGACGGCATCGCTAAGCAGGCTCCAGAGAGGTGGAAGTCGGCTAAGGAGGGACGTGATAGAGGAGGATGAAGGGATATCGGGAGGGATCGGCGATAGAATGAGCCAGAGGCCCCGTCAGTATGTAGTTAGATAGGAGGATGTCGCCAATATTCCACTAAATTTTGAACTAGAAGAAGATCTCACCAATATCACACCAAAATTTAGTGCTGAGTCGCACTTGGCTCACCTCCCGAGTAATATAAATATTAAAAGGAAGGCTCGAAATCCAACATGCATCGAATGCGATTGGACGGTGGCGTGTGCAACTTGTGAAGAAAGGTGGCTAAGTATAGTATGGTTATGAGGGTGGTGCTTTTCTTTTGTTTTGTTTTTCGAATAATAAGGAGACGATAAGTCTCGGTGGCTACCGACATACTGCTAACTGATCCCCGATGGATACCTCCAAAATATTTTTTATAAAACTTTCAAAGAAACCTACGATTTACTTGTAGTTCAAATTTGACATAATTTCGATAAATCAACATAAAGTCATTCAAGTTGGCGGAATTATCTAGGATGTTTGAAAACTCATAAGACATGGGATTCGAAAGTACAACATAGAGGTCCACTATATATGATTGAAAGTTTGGCTTGTGACATTCCGATCCATATTCTTCGGACTTTCTTTACGATAAAGAACAATCTCGTCATCACTTGGAAAATTGATAATGTTCTTTCCTAGTTGGAAACTCACACCGACGACATTGTTTACTAAAATAAGATACACCCATCTACCTATTAAAAGACAAATAATTCAAAAGCAATCTATCACGCTTACTGGTAGCTCAAGTTTGACCTAATTTCATTAAGTTGTCGATATGAATAGTAAAAACTCTAGATGGTGGTTTGTGATATATTAAATGACCGCCCGATGATTACCTCCAAAAAAATAGCAAAACTTTCAAAACAACCTACAATTTACTCGTAGTTCAAATTTGACCTAATTTTGATAAAATGACATAAAGCCATTCAAGTGGGCAGAGTTAGCTAGGTAGAAGTTTGAAAACTCGTGAAACATGGGAATCATATAAGTAGTACACAACATGTCGATCCACTATATATATATATATCTGAAAAGCTCTCTTTGTGGTATTCAGATCCATGTTCTTGAGTCCTTCTTTATGGAAAGGAAGAATCTGATCATGACTCGTAAAATTGAGAATGTTCTTTACTAATAGTTGGAAACTCGTGCCGACATCATTATTTTTTACTAAAACAAGATGCACGCATCTACCTCCGAAAAGACAAATAATTCAAGAGCAATATATAACGCTTACTAGTATCTCAAGTTTAACCTCATTTCGTTAAGTTGTCAAGAATCATAGCAAGAAGTTGAACCCATTGTGAAAATTCTCGATGGTGGTTTGTGATATATTAAATGACCCCTCGATGGTTACCTCCAAAAAAATCGCAAAACTTTCAAAGCAACCTAAAATTTACTTGTAATCAAAATTTGACCTAATTCGATAAATTGACATAAAGACATTGAAGTGGGCAGAGTTAGCTAGGTCGAAGTTTGAAAACTCATGAAACATGGAAATCATATAAGTAGTACACAACATGTCGGTCCACTATATATATATATATTTGAAAAGCTCAGCTTGTGGCATTTAGATCCATATTCTTGAGACCTTCTTTATGGAAACGAACAATATGATCATGACTAGAAAAATTGAGAATGTTCGCTCCTGATAGTTGGAAACTCGCATCGACGACATTATTGTTTACTAAAATAAGATGCACCCATCTACCTCCAATAAGACAAATATTAAAGAGCAATCTATCACGCTTACTAGTAGCTCAAGTTTAACCTAATTTAGTTAAGTTGTCAAGAATCATAGCAAGAAGTTGAACCAGTTGTCAAAATTCTCGATGGTGGTTTGTGTATATTAAATGACCACCCGATGGTTACCTCCAAAAAAATCGCAAAAATTTCAAAGAAACCTACAATTTACTCCAAGAATCATAACAAGAATGTTCTTTCCGGATAGTTGGAAACTCATATTGACGGCAATACTTTTTACTAAAATAAGATGCACCGATCTAACTCCCAAAAGACAATTATTTCAAGAGAAATATATTGCGCTTACTGGTATCTCAAGTTTGACCTAATTTCATTATGTTATCAAGATGCAATATCTTAGCAAGAAGTTGAACCTGTTAACAACATTCTCGGTTATGGTTTGTGATATATTAAATGACTCCCCCTCCCTGATGGTTACCTCCAAAAAAAACCGTAAAGCTTTTAACGCAATGATCTACATTTCACTTGTATTTGAAATTTGACCTAATTTCGATAAATCAACATAAAGCCATTTAAGTGGACAGAGTTAGCTAGGACGAAGTTTGAAAACTCATAAAACATGGGAATCGTAAGTACAACATGTCGGTTCGCTATTTATGTCTAAAATCTTGGGTTGTGGCATTCCGATCCATATATATTCTCTATACTTTCTTTTTCTAAAGGAATAATCTGGTCATTACTCTAAAAATTTAGAATTTAATTTCCTGATAGTTGGAAACTTACAATAATGGAGTTGTTTACTGCGAGAAGATGCACCACTCATGGAATGACATTAAATTCGAGAGCAATCTATCGCGCTTACTTGTAGCTCAAATTTGACCTAATTTCGGAAAATAGATAATGTTCTTTCCTGATAGTTGGAAACTCACACTGACGGAATTGCTTAGTAAAAGAATATGCACCCATCTACCTTCAAACAAGACAATTAATTCAAGAGAAATATATCGCGCTTAGTAGTATCTCAAGTTTGACCTTATTTCGTTAAGTTGTCAAGATGAAAAATATCACCAAGAAGTTGTACCTATTATCAAAATTCTCATTGGTGCTTTGTGATATGTATATTAAATGACTCCCCCATGGTTACCTCCAAAAAATATTTGTAAAACTTTCAACGCAATGTACAATTTACTTACAGTTGATGTTTGACCTAATAATTTTGTTAAATTGGCAAGAGGTTAGTGAAGCGTGCAAAGTTAGCTAGGAAGCTTGAAAAACAGAACAATAAGAAACTGTGGTCCACTTTGTGTGATAGTTGGGGCGGTTGCATTTTCTTCTAACAGTGGTAGGTCCTGTAGGAGCGAGGTGCTTCAGTTAACACGGTCGGTGGAAGTACGAGTTACATCAAGGACCTCATAAAAAATGAAAATTACATCCAAGTCCATGCAGTTAGCACAAGGTCCCTAAAACTATGCAGTGAAATGTGTTTTCAGGTTTGTGCATACTAGCGTTCATTGTGATAAATACTATCAATAGAATATTTTAGATGCTAAGAACAGAAGAGAAGATCGAACGGTTAGCAATGTTTGGATTTACCAGTCTTGATCCAATGGATCATGTTCAATCTTATCAGTACACTATATAATTTTATTTGATGAAAAAGATAAGATAAGAAGTAGTACACATGGCCGGTCTTATTGAATAACCTTTCCATCCCGATGTTTGGGAAGCAAGTGAAAATATCGAAACCTGAAAAGTTTGAATCTTTTTGCCGCCAAGGACCAAAGTGGTTTATTTCCCATGTACTACTCCTAGGGTGTCAAGTGGGATCTCACCAAAATCCCACTTCTAATTCATTTGTCAAAATCTAGTTCAAATTTTGAGCAAAATTTTACACTAGATTTTGGCAAATGAACTAGAAGTGGGATTTTGGTGGGATCCCACTTGACACCCTACCTACTCCACACTAATGCGGCTGCAAAACACACCAGAGAAATAGAGCCGCACCCTCTAAAAAAAGAAACAGAGTCGTCGTACGAAGGCGCATGTGCGCAACGCCATGCTGTGGACGAGGGAGAGATCAGCCGTGCTAGTGCGGGAGGGGAGAGGGGTGGGGAGAGATGAGAGGAAGCAAAGGAGAGTGAAAACAAACTTTTATTTTTTTGTGCATAGGTCAGAAATTTACTACTACTAGTAGAGTGAGTACACTGTAAGGCGGCAACGGTACCTCATGTCAAGAACCCATCATAAAATGCTCTGACCTTGAACCACCTTCAACCCTCTTCTCTCTTCGTTGCTTCCCTCTTCCCCTACCTATGTTTTATTCTCTCTACATGTACATCGCGTGGATAGATGTGAGCATATGTCCAACTACGAGTAAAAATCTCCACCGTTTACACAGTGCCTAAACGAGATGATTTGTGGGACCCACTAAATTGAAGAGGCTAACTTCTGCATAGGATTTTTACACTGCCAAGTGGGCCCATTATTTGATTTTTTCCTTAGGGCATCGGCAATATGTAAAAAAGGTACACATTAAGTCACATAGTAGTACATTGTGGAGAAAATTAAGTTATACCTCAAGCTTGTGGGTTGCCCATAGAGAATAGAAAAATCATTTCCCCTCTCTCCTCTCTATTGCATGTAGAAATATTACCAAGCTACGTGGGTCCTACCTTGTGGCGAATGTTGACCTTATCCGCAATTTGGCAAACATTAATTTGAATCGGAGGGAGTACTGTAATTTAAGTGGGTTAATGTAACTACGAACCTTGAAAACTCATAGAACATAGGAATCGCATATAAAACATGCATGGTCCTCTATGTCCAGAAAATATGCACCCATCTACCTTCGAAAAAGACAATTAATTCAAGAGCAATCCATCGCCCTTACTTGTAGCTCAAGTTTGACCAAATTTCATTAAATTGTCAAGATGCAAAATCTTAGAAAGAAGTTGAACCTATTTTCAAAACTCTTGGTGGTGGTCTGTGATATGTATATTAAATGACTCCCCATGATTACCTCCAAAAAATATTTGTAAAACTTTCAACACAATCTACAATTTACTTGTAGATCAAGTTTGTGTTGGAGATATGCCCTAGAGGCAATAATAAATGTAGTTATTATTATATCTTTGTGTTTATGATAAATGTTTACATTCATGCTATAATAGTATTAACAAGGAAACATTAATACTTGTGTGATTTGTAAACTTAATTTGAAGTCCCTAGTAAAGCCTCTATATAATACTAGCTTGTTGGTTAATAGATGATTGTGGTTTCCCTATCATGAACATTGAGATGTTATTAACAACAAGATCATATCGTTAGGAGAATGATATGGTGGACATACTCCTATAGATAAGCGTAGCATAAAGATCAAGTCATTTTAATAGTTCAATTGCTATATGGTTTGTGATACATAGTAATCTAATTCCTTCAACCATGAGATCATGCATATCACCTTTACCGGATGGATGCTTTGATGACATCAAACACCACACCGTAACTAGGTGGCTATAAAGGTGGCATTGAGTGTTCGGAAAGTATTGGTTGAAACACATGGATCAAGAGTGGGATTTGTCCATCCATATGACGGATATATATACTCTGGGCCTCTCGGTGAAATGTCATCCAATTAGCTTGCAAGCATGTGACTGGCTCACAAGGGATCACATATCACGGGAACGAGAAAAGAGTACTTACCGGTAACGAGGTTGAACTAGGTATGCAGAGATACCGACGATCATAACCTCGGATAAGTAAACTATCGTGAGACAAAGGGAAATTGATATCGTATGTAAGTGGTTCATTCGATCACAAAGTAATCGTAGAAATATGTGGGAGCCATATGAATTTCCAGATTCCTCTATTGGTTATTGTTCGGAGAAGTGTCTCGATCATGTCCGCATAATTCACGAACCGTAGGGAGACACACTTAAGGATTCGACGTTGTTTGAGTAGTTATGGAATAATGAGAAAAAGTCCGAATGTTGTTTGGAGTCTCGAATGGGATTCGGGATATCACGAGGAGATCCGGAATGGTCCAGAGAATAAGATTCATATAAGGAAAGTCCCGTTTCGGAGTTGGAGAATGGTTCCGGTGTTTTCATCGGGAATGTTCTAGAAGGTTCCGGAATGTCCGGCACTCTGGGGGGAAGGGTACATGAATGTGTTATATCAAGTTGGTATGATTGCATCATGTACTCGGTGTCATCTCTGAACAAAAATAAAGGGTTTATTCAAATCCTAGTTTGAAAAGTCAAACGGCAGTTTTTGGAAAGAGGAGGAGGAGTGGGAAACCGAGTTGGGGAGGAGTTCCCTCCTCCAACCTACGGCCCACCTCCAAGCCGAGTTGGGGAGGGACTCCTCTCCCTCCCCTTGGCCGGCCGGCCCCTCCACCTATATAAGGAGGGGCAGGGCTCCCTCCTAGAGACACACAAGATCCTCTCCTCCAAACCCTAGCCGCCGGCGCCGCGACCTCCACTGCCGCCGCCACCGACCTAGGTCAAGCCGCCGCCGCCTAGCAACCCTAGCCGCCAGCCAAGCTTCCTCCTCGGCGTGTCTAAACCCTAGATCGTCGAGGGACTCTCTCATACTCCACCATACTCGCTCCGGCTTAAGGCGAAGCCCTGCGAGATCTCCCCTCTACTTCCGGTACCACGCCGTTGTGCTGCCGGAATCGCGAGGAGAGTGCTACAACCTCCGCTGCCTGCTGGAACAAGGGAGAGGAAGGTCTTCGTCGAGTACCGAACGTGTGACCGACTGCGGGAGCGCTGCCGGAACGTAGCGCCGGAAGGATCGTCTACGCGATCTTGAGATCGGAAAGAGTACGACTACATCACCCACGAGAATCCGCTCTCGTTAAACACTTTGGAATCTTCGAGGGTGAGTTATTCCATCGACTCGTTGCTACAATATAGTAGATAGATCTTGGCTTGTTTGTTTGTATGCGGTAGAAATTTTTTGTTTTCCATGCTACGAAACCCTACAGTTTGACCTAATAATTCTGTTAAATTGGCAAGAGGTCAGTGAAGCGTGCGAAGTTAGCTAGGAAGCTTGAAAAACATAACTATAAGAAATCATGGTCCACTTCGTGTGATAAATGGGGCGTTTGAATTTTCTTCTAACTATGGTAGGTCCCGTAGGAGCGAGGTGCTTCAGTTAACACGGTCTGCGGAAGTACGAGTTACATAAAGGACCTCATAAAAAAATAAAATTACATTCAAGTCCATGTAGTTATCACAAGGTCTGTGAAACTATGTAGTGAAGTGTGTTTTGAGGTTTGTGCATACTAGCGTTCATTGGGATAAAGACTATCAATAGAATCTTCTAGATGCTAAGAATGGAAAAGAAGATCGAACGGTTAACAATGTTTCGATTTTCCAGTCTTGATCCAAAGCATCATGTTCAAAGTTATTAGTACACAATTTTTTTTATGAGAAAGATAAGATAAGAAGTACTACTGCAGATGGCTGGTCTTATTGAATAACCTTTCCCTTCAGATGTTTGGGAAGCAAGTGAAAATTTCAAAACCTGAAAGGTTGCATATTTTTGCCGCCAAGGACCAAAGTGGTTTCCTTCCTATGTACTGCTCCTAGGGTTTCAAGTGGGATCTCACCAAAATCCCACCTCTAATTCATTTGTCAAAATCTAGTTCATATTTTGAGCAAACTTTTACAATAGATTTTGGCAAATGAACTAGAAGTGGGATTTTGTTGGGATCCCACTTGACAACCTACCTACCCCACACCAATGCAGCCGCCAAACACACTAGGGAAACAGAGCCGCGCCCTCTAAAAAATAAAATGAGCCGCCGTACGAAGTCACACATGCGCAACGCCACACTGTGGACAAGGGAGAGATCAGCCGGGCCGGTGCGCGAGGGTAGAGGGGTGGGGACATATGAGAGGTAACGAAGGAAAGAGAAACACACTTTTCTTTTTTGCATGCATAGGTCCTGAAATTTACTACTACTAGTAAAGTGAGTACACTGTAAGGTGGCAGGAGTACCTCATGTCAGGAACCCATCATAAATGCTCTGACCTCGAACCGCCTTCAACTCCTCCTCTCTATTCGCTACTGCCCTCTTTTTTGCATGTACATTGTGTGGACAAAGGTGAGCATATGTCCAACTATGACTAAAAATCTCGACCACTTAGACATTGTCTAAACAAGATGATTCATGGGACCCACTAAACTGAAGAGGGTAACTTCTGCATAGGAGTTTGACATTACCAAGTGGGCACATTATTTTCTTTTTTCTTAGGGAATCGGCAATGTGTAAAAAAGTTGTCAACACCCGGATTTTTAATCCCAGATGCCTGTTATGACATACATAGCAATCCCAGGATTACCATTTTTACGAGACATAACAGATTGGATATCACAGTACATCATCCACAAACCATACATAAGGTCTTACACAAATAAAGGATCTCATGATCCAGTCTTAATACAAATCAAGCGGCGGAATAATGTAATGATAACGGTAGCATGGGCGAAGCTCCATCTTCATAGTCACAGGCAATGCTGACGATGGGAGATGATCCTAGTTGTCATAACCTTCCTGCTGTCCGTCCTCCTGATAGGCCTCTTCATAGTCTGGTCATGGAAATAGCCAGGGACAAAGCCATGAGTACTCTTTAACTACTTGCAAACTAACACTAACAAGTGAAGTGGATTTTTAGTAGGAGATACTAAGCTCTAGGTTGTTTTGCAAAAAGCCAGATTTATCTCTATTGAGTTCAGAAGCAAAGAAAGCTAGTTGAATGTTTTATAACACCTAAGAGGGAACTTAAATTTCATATCACAACCCTATTGTGGCCAAGTCAAGTCACAAATCATTTCATAAGTCATTCTGAAAACATCTGACAACGGAACAGTATGGCCACTCCAACTGTCCATAACCGTGAACGCGGCTATTCGAATAGTTTGACACTCTGTAGAGGTGGTACACTTTCACCACAATATTCGATACATCCGTCAGGAACAATTCTGAATTTACCATAGTCAGTATGCGGATAATCAATCCTAACCTTTCAATTACACACCCTAGTATAGACACCTCTCTAGTGAGTTTGGCCTCCCAACCATGACCAACTGTCATCTTGTGAACTACACAGGTGGACAGTCTTAACAAGGTAGCCTCAGCTAAAACCTTGGCCGCAAGGGAACCCATACTAAGGTATATAAATTTCCAGTCAATCCCTACCCAAATTTTGGGTATTGTGGTTGTACGGTAAAGTTGGAATGGTATCGCATCCAGAAAACCATCAGTTATATAAAGGGCTAAGGCTCATGACTTAACATTTTCATCATAAAAATCATCTGGTGTTCAAGAACACATGTCAAAACATTTAAGTAGAATGACTCATCATTCTAGGGTTTTCACAACCATTTTCACCAAGTATTCCCATCTAAAGTGATCAATTTATATGCTTAGCACTAGCATCTACAATTAGGGGTAAATACTAATGAGGGGTGGTAAACAAGTGTATCTTATCTAAGTTCAATCTCATGCCCCAGGATGACATCAAGATTATCTAACTTAGGCCAAGTTTGATGCTCTTTATGCTACCTTTAATAATCTTTCTAAGATCTACAAATTACCAAGTACTTTACTAGAACGCTTTGATAAAGAAATACACTAATAGGCTTGCAAGTAAAACTAGGATTGGGTATCAAGGGTGTAAGCTTGCAAGGATTAGCTTGCTAAGTCAACTTGTATAGTGAAACTTGCAAGGTTGAAAGTATAGGCTTGCTACGGTATTAGTATAAGCTTGCAAGGATTAGCTTGCTAAGTTGCAAGTGTTCGATTGCCTTGAGTAGAGCAGTGGTTGAAGTTCTCCTCGGCTTGTTCCTCGTAGTATTCTCCTTCCTCCTCGTATCCTTGGTTAGTACTAGCGTCTATAAATAAATACGAGGTACACAATCACCAAACAATACTTAATTACTTCTATTTATCACACCAAGATTTTCACTAGATGATCTAGGATCATCACAACATCACAAGGATTAAGGCAATAGTTTTATTTCCTTTATTTTATAAAAGTAATTTCTACTCATCGAAAAACTACTTAAGATTTAATATTCTCCAACTAAAACATGGGATCATGTTGACACATGTCATCACCACAAATTTCAGTACTTGGGAATGTGATTTAATGTGGTGTCACAATTTAATAAGGTTTAACCTTTTTATTTTAATTAATTAATGCGACTAGAATAGTCTATGGGGCATTCTTTTATTTGCTTGTCCAATATTTCTACAAGTAAACCTATATATTTTTATATATTCTAGTTAAATGTAATTTTTGAGAGTTGGAATCAACTCAAAAGCTTTTATGGTTGAATTTTGAAAAATGTTTGAATGCAAAAAAGCTTCTGCCTTGTTATTTTTACTATAGGTGATCCACAATTCTAAATGAAATGAATCAAACGGGCTTGGATTAAGCATTCCAGTACCTTTCTAACAAAATTGGTTTCATGCATTTTGGTTCAGTGAATCGACCTGGGTTGATTTTTAAATCTAGGTACAAAACTGAGTTTGAAACTAAAATAATAAACCTAAATTCAAACTACTAGGTCACGCGGGAATCAAAATGGGCCGGCCCACGGTGCATAGCGCACGCTTGGGTGAGTTTAAGTGGATGACCCCACCAGTCAGCGAGACAGGGGGTGTGAAGCGGTACGGGGTGATCTAGACCAAACGATCAAACTCTAATCCAATGGATGTGACCTATCGTCTCCGTCGGGCAACACCGGCGAGACAGAACCCGAGCGCGGCTACCGGGGGTCTACAGGGGATTGCCGGGGCTCAGGAAATGGTCAGCGATGGGAGCGAATGACGAAGTCAACAATGGCGAACCTCCTGGTACCGGCGGCTTCTCCTGGGGTGGCTCCAATCGCTGGATCCTTTCTTCCTCCTCCGTGGCAGACTTCGGCCAAATTCCGGTGATCTGCTACTCGCCTTGCTCCGGGGGTGAGGTGGGGTTTTTCTGAGAGAGAGGGGAGGGTCTTGGTGTGAAGAAATCGAGCGGGGGGCGGTGTTGTGCTCCCTCGCGAAGCTCAACGGCATGGTTATGCGGCGTGGGCCGTTGCGAGACGGTCGAAACACTGCGGTGCTTTGGGCGGGTCCGACGGGAAGTTTTATGCACACGGGCTCTCCTGGTCGCGCGGCGACAAACGGGCGTGTCTGTGGGGTTGCTAGGGTGGTGGTGATCACACTTGAGAGCGATGATGGAGGCGCGCGGTCTGCAAGCGTGTGTAAAGGGTGGCACTCTGGCGCGCTCTCGGCATGGCGCAGAGGCATAGGGCGCGGCGATTCTATAGTGGTCCAGTGGCTTGCTGGTCGTTGGAGTTGGACAGGGGGAGGCGGTGGATGGTTGTCAGTGTCCCAGACATGGTGGCTAGGCTTGGTGTTTCTCCTAGCTTGCTGTCGACAGTGGGGTGGCAAGGTGAGGCTCGGCATGCTGACCATTGATGGCAATGGCAAGCTCACAGTGGTGCTAGAGCTTGCTAACTAAGCTAGATGATCTACTAAATGTCTGCTGTGAGCTAGAGAGGGAACAAGTTAGGCCAAATCACTGCTCACAATAGTGTTTGATGTTTGTTTGATTTGTGTTTGCAAGGCGTTTGATGAAATGGCCGAAAGAGATTCAAATTTGAATTTTTGGTTCAAACTTGGTGGGTGTATTAGTTACATACTAGGGAGTCTCTGGTTAGTTGGAAAGGTAAAGGTGAATTGGTTTGGTTGGCTTTTGAAAATGGGTGATTTTCACATATGTTAAAGATTCAATTTTGAATTGTCATTTGACTCAAGTTGCCGAATGTATCTGTAAGTTTCAAAGGTAGGCTTGGGTTCACTTTTACTTGGTCTAGAAAGGGGTGAAAATAATTGGAATTATTTCTGTTTGAAATCTTGGACTAGAAACACTCAAAGTGGCCTAGTGAGCAAGATTGGGAAAAATGACCATTTGCTTGTTTTGTTTGTTTTTGATTTTTCTCTTGATTTGTTTCTTCATGGATTTGATATAGATGATGTTGTTTTCATCTTTAAACCATTCCTTTCTATTTAGAACAATCACACAAGTCCATTCACGCATTCATACAATCATCCCATACACACATGCATTCATATGATTTTGATTAACAAAAGTTTTTGTTAACCCTAAATTTGGTGATTAGAATTTGATAACATTGATCAATATTAGAAATCCTACATCCCGTAACAAGAATTCACATTTGCTAAACTTGGCATACAACGGATGCTCCCTAAGGGTTCCAAGGATGGTCCTTAGGTGTAGCTCATGTTCTTCTTATGATTTGGAATAGATCAGAATGTCATCGATGAAAACAACGGAAAAATTGTCCAGGAAGACAATAAAAATCTTATTCATATGGTTCATGAAATAAGCGGGGGCATTGGTTAATCCAAAAGACATGACACTATACTCGTATAATCCATATCGGGTGGTAAAGGCAGTCTTTGGAATATCCTCTGCGTGAATCTTGAGTTGATGATAGCCAGTTCTAAGATCAATCTTAGGAAACACTTTGGCACCAGTCAATTGGTCAGATAGGTCTTCTATCTTTGGCAGTGGGTACTTGATCTTGATGGTGACATCATTCAACTTCCGATAATCCGTACACAAATGGTTACCTCCATCTTTCTTGTCCACAAACAACACAGATGATCTCCAGGGCCACGCACTTGGTTGGATCAAACCTATCTCTAGCATAGCATCCAGTTACTTCTTCAGCTCCTCTAATGCAGATGGGTTCATATTATATGGTCTCTGGGCCATGGGTCCAGTTCCAGGGATTAGTTCAATGATAAACTCAATATCCTGATCTGGGGGCATACCGGGCAAAACATCTAGAAATACATCAGGGTATTCAGAGGCTATTCGGACTTGGTCAATGGTTGGCTGGGCTATACTCTTGTTGCACTTGAATTGACAGGGCAAGGTTTCTGATACATGCTGTACTGATACTCCGCCTGTACTGGTCATGGTTATGGCTTTTATGGCACAGTCGATTAATACTTTATGTTTTTTTAGGGAAATTAATCCTTTATGTTTCCACATCCAATCCATTCCTAGTACTACTTCCAAACCTTTTGTTCCAAGTACTATTAGATTAGCGTAAAAATCTATGCCATGGATTCGGATAGGCACTGCCTTGCAAATTTGTCTAGCTTTGGTGGTTGAACCAGATATTTGAACTATCATAACATGCTTCAATTTGGTGGGTTGAATCTTACTAGTGCATGCAAATTCTTCAGTAACAAACGAGTGCGATGACCCAGAATCAAACAACACTCTGGCAAGTACAGAGTTAACAGCAAACATACCCAGCACGGCATCTGGCGCTTCTTGGGCTTCTTCAGCATGCATGAGGAAGAGACGGTTGTTGCGGTTGAGCGAGTTCCCTGGGGCAAACCTTCTTCCAGGCTGAATACGATGTTGCTACTGAGCTGGGGTATTTGCATTGGGGGCTGCGGCAATCTTCTTGGGGCACTCATTGGAATAGTGACCCTTGGTCCCACATTCATAACAAGTCACCTAAGACTTGCCCTTTGCTGCAACAGGCACAACATTGCTTCCAGTCCTTGGGGCAGTGTTGGTGTTGGTGTTGGCATTTTTGTTGTTGAACTTGGGTGGTGCACGTTTGAAATTGCTGGGGTTCTAGGGGTTATTGTTGTGATTTCCTCCGGGCCTTGGGTTTCCACGGTTGGGATAGGTCGGACGGTTCATCGGGGGTCTATTGGTTCTTGGGGCGAATCCAGGAGATGGGTTGGGGCGATACTTAGGGGTATGATGGGTTCCTGGTTGATGCATCATGCGATGCTTATGGTTCTCATTGGCTTGGTTGATCTTGCCTTCCATCTAAATGTAGGAATCCACTAAGGCTTCAATATCAACAAATGCGACATTGACAAACACCGTTGCATCTCATCATGCAGACCATTCATGAACCTCTCCTTCTTCTTGGCTTCAGTGTCAATCTCATCCGGTGCATACCTAGCCAATGACAAACATTTGTCACGGTACTCCACTACGGTCATCATTCCTTGCTTTAGTTCCCTGAATTCATCTCTCATCCTCTTGATCAAACCCGGTGGCACATGGGTTCCTCCCAAGTCATCATCTGTCCTCCATTCATGGCGCGAACGTTGTTCCACCATACTCTTGCATCTCCGGCCAGATAGTGGGTGGCGAACAGTACCTTCTCGTTAGCTTCCACTCCTGCAACTGATAAGTTGTTCTCCATGGTTTGCAGCCAATCATCTGCATCGAGGGGCTCTTCATACTTAGTTAAAATGGGTGGATTGGTGTTCTAGAAATTCTTGAGCTTGGACCCATGGTTGTCCTGATTTCCATGGCCTTGGTTGTTGTTGGCCATTTGAGCGATGTGCTGAAGGGTGGCTAAGTTGGCTTAACGTTCCGCTCTCTTAGCTTCACGGTCCAAAACCAACATTTGCAAGATTTGCAATATCGGGTCCGAGGATGAACTGCTTCCTCCGCGAGGCATCTAAAAAGGGGGAAATTTCTAAGGTTCAGGGTTTTGAAAAGTTTTCAAGGTTTGAATAAGATTTTTCTAGCAATTTGCTTTTCATTCATTCATTCATAGAACACGATACAAACACACACCACAACAAAGGGAAAACAGATGGTTTTAAGAACAATTCTGTGAAACTACGATACAGTGGGACCGGATACAACTCACTAACGCTAGTTCTCAAGTGCTACTACTCCTCGGAATCGGTGTCCTCCTCATCTTCATCATCATCATCAATGAAGGCAAAGTCATCCTCATCAGTGAATAATTCCATGATCCTCCAGAAAGTCATCATCGTCACTGAGATAGGAGTAGGGGTCTCCACGAAGGTCTTCCCTTGCATTCTCCCTCTCCTCCAGCTGCATGTATCTCTCGTGGACAGTCTCCTCCAACTCCGTGATCCTGTGGCAGATATGGACAATGATGCGCTCCTTCTTGTCGAGCTGACGGCGACGAGACTGGCGATACTTCACTAGCATGGCAATGGTCTGATCCTTCTTGGTGGCGATGGGGTACTTGTGATTGGCGTAGGAGCGGGCATTGTTCAACTCCCTCTGCTGGTCATACATCATAAAGCTAAGGTGGTCCAATTGGGTCTTCAGCTCATGGTGATACGGGGCGTCTAGTGGCTTTCCCATAACATCATGCCTTGGATAGAACTCAAAGCGGGTACCCTTGATCTGATTGATACTCTGCCCACATAGACGGGCAAGAGCTTCCTACATGGCCCTGACAAGTCCATCGAGCCAGTTGTTCTCTCTCAAGGTGAACTGAATTCCCTCTGAGATGGGGGATTCAATCTTTCCTCGGAGACTTGCAACACCTAGCCAATGCAACTCCTCTCCTTCCTGATCATTGAGCTGAGCTCCGAAGAACTCGGGGCGTGGACGCACCAGGATTTCCGAAAGCTGGTCCAAGTCACACTCAAAGATGAGGTCTCCTCCATTGCCCAACTGATAAAACTTGCTATACTTCACGTCCATCTATAAGAATATAGGATGAGTAAGTTAGTAGAGTGATCAAGTGTGTCAAATTGTATGTAAGTTTGCAAAAATTTTGAGAAACATGATTTTGCATGAAATAATCGAAGTGATAAGAATGAGAATAGTTTTTCATAAATACTCACTTCTTTTGTTTTTGAAACTAAGTTTTTTTATTCAAACTTCCATTCTAAACTAGGGTCTGCTATGGTCAGGATGGCTCTGATACCAACTTGTCAACACCCGGATTTTTAATCCCAGATGCCTGTTATGCCATACATCGCAATCCCAGGATTACCATTTTTGCGAGACATGACAGATTGGATATCAAAGTACATCATCCATTACAAACCATACATAAGGTCTTACACAAATAAAGGATCTCATGATCCAGTCTTAATACAAATCAAGCAGCGGAATAACGTAATGATAACGGTAGCATGGGAGAAGCTCCATCTTCATAGTCACAGGCAATCCTTATGATGGGAGATGATCCTAGTTATCGTAACCTTCCTGCTGTCCGTCCTCCTGATAGTCCTCTTCATAGTCTGGCCATGGGAATAGCCAGGGACAAAGCCATGAGTACTCTTTAAGTACTTGCAAACCAATACTAACAAGTGAAGTGGTTTTCGAGTAGGAGATACTAAGCTCTAGGTTGTTTTGCAAAAAGCCAAATTTATCTCTACTGAGTTCATAAGAAAAGAAAGTAGTTGAAAGTTTTATAACACCTAAGTGGGAACTTGAATTTCATATCACAGCCCTGTTGTGGTCAAGTCAAGTCACAGATCATTTCATAAGTCATTTTGAAAACATCTGACAAAGGAACAATATGGACACTCCAACTGTCCATAATCACGGACGCGGCTATTCGAATAGTTTGACACTCTGCAGAGGTGGTAGACTTTCACCACAATATTCGATACATCCATCAGGAACAATCCTGAATTTTCCATACTCAGTATGCGGATAATCAATCCTAACCTTTCAATTACACGCCCTAGTATAGGCACCTCTCCAGTGAGTTTGGCCTCCACCATGACCAACTGTCATCTTGGAAACTGCACAGGTGGACAATCTTCACAAGGTAGCCTCAGCTCAAACCTTGGCCGCAAGGGAACCCATACTAAGGTATATAAATTTCTAGTCAAGCCCTACCCAAATTTCGGGTATTGTGGTTATATGGTAAAATTAAAATGGTATCACATCCAGACAAATATCAGTTTTATAAAGGGCTAAGGCTCATGCCTTAACATTTTCTTCATCAAAATCAGGTTGTGTTCAAGAACACATATCAAAACATTTCAGTAGAATGACTCATCATTCTAAGGTTTTCATAACCATTTTCACCAAGTATTCCCATCTAAAGTGATCAAGTTTTATGCTTAGCACTAGCATCTACGATTGGGGGTAAATACTAATGAGGGGTGGTAAACAAGTGTATCTTATCTGAGTTTAATCTCATGCCTCAGGATGACATCAAGATTATCTAACTTAGGCCAAGTTTTATGCTCTTTATGCTACCTTTAATAATATTTCTAAGCTCTACAAATTACCAAGTACTTTACTAGAACGCTTTGATACAGAAATAAACTACTAAGCTTGCAAGTAAAACTAGGATTGTGTATCAAGGGTGTAATCTTGCAAGGATTAGCTTGCTAAGTCAACTTGTATAGTGAGACTTGCAAGGTTGAAAGTATAGGCTTGCTAAGGTATTAGTATAAGCTTGCAAGGATTATCTTTCTAAGTTGCAAGTGTTAGCTTGCCTTGAGTAGAGTAGTGTTTGAAGTTCTCCTCGGCTTCTTCCTCGTAGTATTATCCTTCCTCCTCGTATCCTTGGTCAGTACTAGCGTCTATAAATAAATAGAGGCACACAATCACCAAGCTATACTTAATTACTTCTATTTACTATAAAAGGTTTTCACTAGATGATCTAGGATCATCACAACATCACAAGGATTGAGGCAATAGTTTTATTTCCTTTATTTTAGAAAAGTAATTTCTACTCATTGAAAAACTACCTAAGATTTAATATTCTCCAACTAAAACATGGGATCATGTTGACACATGTGATCACCACATATTTCAGTATTTGGGAATGTGATTTAAAGTGGTGTCACAATTTAATAAGGTTTAACCTTTTTATTTTAATTAATTAAAGTGACTAGAATGGCCTATGGGGCATTCTTTTATTTCTTGTGCAATATTTCTGCAAGTAAACCTAGATATTTTTATATATTTAGAAAGGTATAGTTAAATGTGATTTTTTAGAGTTGGAATCAACTTAAAAGCTTTTATGGTTGAATTTTGAAAAATGTTTGAATGTAGAAACACTTCTGCTTTGTTATTTTTACTATAAGTGATCCACAATTTAAATGAATTGAATCAAATGGGCTTGGATTAACCATTTCATTACATTTCTAACAAAATTGGTTTCATGCATTTTGGTTCAGTGAATCGACCTGGGTTGATTTTTGAATCTAGGTACAGAACTGAGTTTGAAACTAAAAGAATAAACCTAAATTCAAACTACTGGGTCACGGGGGAATCAAAATGGGCCAGCCCACGGTGCACAGCGCACGCGCGGGTGACTTTAAGTGGATGACCCCTCCAGTCAGCGAGATAGGGGGTGTGAAGCGATACGGGGTGATGTAGACCGCACGATCAAACTCTAATCCAACGGTTGTGACCTATCGTCTCCATCGGGCAATGCCGGCAAGACCGAACCCTAGCGCGGCCTCTATTTATAGTGCTTCTGAGAGAGAGGGGAGTGTGTTGGTGTGAAGAAATCGACCAGGGGTGGCCTCTATTTATAGTGCCAAGAGGGGACCAAAGGGCGCGGGTGGAGCTTGTCGGTGTCGTCGTCACAGCGAGCAAAAGGCATGGGCGACGATAGTTGGCGGTTATGTGCTCCCTGGTGAAGCTCAATGGCATGGTTACACGGCATGGGGCGGTCCTAGCCGGTCGAAATGCTGCGGTGCTCTAGGCGGGTCCGGCAGGAAGTTTGATGGCACACGGGCTCTCCTGGTCACGCGGTGACAAACTGGCGTGTCTGCGGGGTTGCTAGGGTGGCGGTGATCACGCTTGCGAGTGGCGAGGGCGGCGCGTGGTCTACAGGCGCGTGCGAGGGTGGCGCTCTGGCGCTCTCTCAACATGGCGCAGAGGCATAGGGCGCAGTGTTTCTAGAGTGGTCCAGTGGTTTGATGGTCGTTGGCGTTGGACAGGGGGTGGCGATGGACGGTGGTCAGTGTCCTGGACATGATGGCTAGGCTTGGTGTTGATCCTATCTTGCTATCGACAGTGGGGTCGCAAGGTGAGGCTCGACCTGCTCACCATTGATGGCCATGGCAAGCTCACAGGGGTGCTAGAGCTTGCTAACAAAGCTAGATGATCTACTAAATGTCTGCTGTGAGCTAGAGAGGGAAGAGGTTTGGCCAAATCAGTGCTCATAATAGTGTTTGATGTTTGTTTGATTTGTGTTTGCAAGGTGTTTGATGAAATGGCTGAAAGAGATTCAAATTTGAATTTTTGCTTCAAACTTGGTTGGTGTATTAGTTACATACTAGGGAGTCTCTGGTTAGTTGGAAAGGTCAAGGTGAATTGGTTTGGTTGGTTTTTGAAAATAGGTGATCTTCACATATGTTAAAGATTCAATTTTGAATTGTCATTTGACTCAAGTTGCCAAATGTTTCTGTAAGTTTGAAAGGTGGGCTTGGGTTCACTTTTACTTGGTCTAGCAAGGGGTGAAAAGAACTGGAATTGTTTCTGTTTGGAATCTTGGACTAGAAGCACTCAAAGTGGCCTATTGAGCAAGATTGGCAAAAATGACCATTTGCTTGTTTTGTTTGTTTTTGATTTTTCTCTTGATTTTTTTCTGCTTGGATTTGATTTAGATGATGTTTTTTCATCTTTAAACCATTCCTTGCTATTTAGAACAATCACACAAGTCCATTCATGCATTCATACAATTATCACATACACACATGCATTCATATGATTTTGATTAACAAAGGTTTTTGTTAACCCTAAATTTGGTGATTGGAATTTGATAACTTTGATAAATATTTTTGGGATGTTAAAAAAGGTAAACATTAAGTCACATAGTAGTATATAGTGGATAAAATAAAGTTATACCTCAAGCTTGTGGGTTGCCCATAGAGAATAGAAAAATTATTTCCCCTCGCTCATCTCTATTGCATGTAGAAATATGACTAAGGCATGTGGGTCCTACCTTGTGGCAAATGTTGACCTTATCCACAATTTGGCAAACATTTATTTGTCTTGGAGGGAGTAGTGTAATTTAAGTGGGTTAATGTAACTACGAACCTTGAAAACTCACAGAACATAGGAATCACGTATAAAACATGCATGGTCCACTATGTCTGGAAAATATGCACCCATCTACCTTCGAAAAAGACAATTAATTCAAGACAATCTATCGTGATTAGTTGTCTCTCAAGTTTGACCTAATTTCATTAAGTTGTCAAGATGAATAATCTTAGCAATAAGTCAAAGGTATTGTCAAAACTCTCGATGGTGTGGTTTGTGATATATTAAATGCCCCCCCGATGGTTACCCCCCAAAAAAATTCATAAAACTTTCAATAGAATCTACATTTTACTTGAAGTTGAAATTTGACCTAATTTCGATATATCGACATAAAGTCATTCAAGTGGAAAGAGTTAGCTAGGACAAAGTTTGAAAACTCATAAAACATGGGAATTATAAGTACAACATGCCAGTCCACTATATATGTCTAAAAGATTGGCTTGTTTCATTCAGATCCGTATTCTTCAGACTTTCATTTCAAAAAGGAACAATCTTGTCATCGATGTAGAAATTTAGAATGTTATTTCCTAATAGTTGGAAACTCTATCGACGGTGTTGTTTACTATGAGAATATGCACTCATCTACCCATGAAATGACATTTAATTCGAAATCAATCCATCACGCTTACTTGTAGCTCAAGTTTGACCTAATTTTGTTAAATTATCAAGATGCAAAATCTTAGTAAGAAGTTGAACCTGTTGTCAAAATTATCGATGGTAGTCTATGATATATTAAATGACCTCCCGATGGTTACCTCCAAAAAAATTCACAAATCTTTCAAAGCAACATACAATTTACTTTTAGTTCAAATTTGACCTAATTTCAATAAATCGGCATAAAGACATTCAAGTGGGTAGAGTTTGCTAGGACGAAGTTTGAAAACTCATAGAATTAAACATGGGAATCGTAAGTAAAACATGTTGGTCCACTTAATATTTCAGGAAGCTTGGCTTGTGGCATTCAGATCCAAATTCTTCGGGCTTTCTTTATGTAAAATAACAATCTCGTTATCACTAGAGAAATTGAGAATGTTCTTTTTCAGATCCTTGGAAACTCACACTGATGACATTGTTTTACTACAAGATGATGCATGCATCTACCTCAAAAAAGACATCTAATTCAAGTGCAATGTATTGCGCTTACTTATAGAAAAAGTTTGACCTAATAATTCCGTTAAATCGGCAAGAAGTTAGTGAAGCATGCGAAGTTAGCTAGGAAGCTTGAAAAAATAGAACTATAAGAAACCGTGGTCTACTTTGTGTAATAATTGGGGCATTTGTATTTTCTTGTAACTGTGGTAGGCCCCTGTCACATCCAAATTTTTTTCCAAATTTTGAAATGTGAAAAATAAATAAACAAAATAAATAATTGTTGAAATTTAGGGTGAAAAGAAACTTTTTTCTTTTTAATGGAAACATCAAAACCCATCCTGAATAAAATTTGAATAAAAGGGAAGCCAACAAAATTCAAATTAAGTGAAATGCATTCATCAATAAATGTAATCTTGAAATTTAAACAAAATAAATCAAAACCCTAAAACCCTAATGGAAGAAATCATTCCAAGATTACTCTAAGACTATGGATTTGTTCCATATAAAAATTTAGCAAAAAGCATTTATAAGTGGTCAAAATGACAAATAAAAATATTATACAACCATAGAAATTGGTTTCACTTAATTTGGAACCATAGATAAAAAATTATGAATTTTATAATTTAAAAGGAATTAATTTTCAAAGCTAATAAAGCTCCTATCTAAAATCCATACCAAATGGTGAACAAAGTAATCCTAAAATAATTTAAAAGGATAAACAAATATTAGATAAAATCATACAAATTAGAATCACCAATTTTGGATCTATAAATAAAAAGATATGGATTTTCTAAGATAAAGAAAGAAATAAATAAGGAATATTTAAAAGCCAAATTAAATCTTGGCCAAGTCCATAAACAAAATAAAAAAACTTAATAAAAAGAAATAAAAATATTATTTAAATAAAACTATATGGGCTTTGAACCAATTTCAATTTTATTTAAACAAAGACTATTTGCCTAAATATTAAATCCCAAGTAAATTATTTAGAAGACAATTTAAATATTGAATTAAATCCATAATAAAATGGAGCAAAGATAATTCAAATCCAAATAAAATAAAGAGATAAAGAATATTCAAATCAAATTATATGGCACTAACCAAATTCAATTCCACTTAAATGGAGACAAATCCCTAATGAAAATGATTAATTAAATCATGGGAAATAATAATTGGAATTTGCCCAAGTGGAATAAAAGTTATTTAATTAACTTAAATGGAATCAAAGAATTATTTGAGTAAAATTTAAATGGGATTAAAACTATATTTGATTTAAATAAAGAATGATTAATAAATCATACTAAAATACTTTAAATAATTCAAAGTGAATTATTTGAACTATATAAAACCTACTGAGAAGGGTTTGGTAAAAATTAAGATTCAAATAAGGGTTTGAAGATATAAATAGAATCTTATTTGAATAAAAGACAAGTACCCATTTGGAATAAAATATAAACCATAAAAGAATTATTCTAAAATAGACTTTAAATACCTATTTAAAACAGTACAGAAGAATACTGAACATTTGGAAAGGATTTGAAAAATAAATCTGAATTCAAATGGTAGTTTGAAATTCAAAACAGAAAATCTTAGTAGAAAAAGAAAAGGAAATCGAATAAAAAAAGGAAACAAGCCAGCCCAGCCCAACCTGGCCCAGCAAGCCCACCTCTCTCCTCTTCCCCGAACCGTTTTATCCTACTCACTAACGAAACCGCGCGGTCGATGACGATTAGACCCCACCTGAACCCTCTCTCACTCGCTGTCGCCTAGGCCCTACCTGTCAGTCGTCGTTCTCACCCACGGACCCGTTCTTCCCCACTCACCGCGGTTGTTTCTTCTTTGATTTCACTGATTCAATTCGCCTAAATGCCGTGGCCATTACTCGTTGCAACGATGCACTCTAAATCGCCCGCGTCTCCTCTACATTTCCCCCCAGACACCACGCACTCACTACCCATAGGCTGCTCCGATTTCTTGCGTGAACCCGAGTGACTCTGACGCACTCCGGCGATGATTCCAGCCACCACCGCCAGCCCCACTTCCCCCAAAGCACAGGATCGTGATGCCCATCGTCCCCTGCATCTCCCAGTAACACCATCTCACTTTCACGCGTTCTGAAACCTCAGCAACCTCTTCGATAGAGCACCGCCGCCATCGACAGCAAACTCCGTCGAACTTTTCCGGTATCTTCTGACTTCCCCTCTTCCTCTCGTTGATACATGTGTGATCCCCAACATCGTATGCATCTAAAGCAACCCTATGCCTGTCTTAGCGCGGTCCGTAGCATCGCCCCCGTCTTCAACGGCGAGCGCCCAATGCCCACAACAACTACGGCGAGCAATTGTCGTTAACCCCGTGCGCCCCCTGCCCTTCGACGACCACCTCGAGCATCCCCAGGCCACGATGACCCAGTGAGCCCCTTCCCTCTCTCTCTCGCCTCTTGAATTACCGACAACCTCACCGCCAGAGCGCGCCGCCGCCAGCCACCGTCGCCGTGCCGCCCATCCATGGTCAAGTGGCTAGGAACCGTTAGATAATGATCGCGTGGTTAGGATAGATTAGTTAATCGAAGGGGTAAGATGACATCTGCACCATGCGATTTAAGTTAGATCTGACGGCTGTGGCTGTGCGATCCACATGAATCGGTACCAGCGAATTAGAACAAGAAGCGTGCCACGGTTTTGATTAAATAGACAGAAAATTTTCTATTAGATGGTTAGATTTGAAAAATTCATAACTTTAAATCTACACGTCCAAATTTTGTAAACTTGCCTCTGTAAAATTATATCCAACCATGCCCTTTGTTTAGTAAATTGCCTCTGTAAAATTAGTTGTTTCTGCAGAAACTTGTTTCAGCATATTTTGAACATAAAAATTATTCTAGAAATGTTCTGATTGGTAAAATCTTTTGTAAATGGATTGTTTTGAACCTACTGACCATGGAAACCAAATTTTGGATTTAAAAATATATTTTGTGATGCTAAGTAATAAATCTTTGAATATGTTTTAAAAATTCTTTTTGAGTAAAACCTTTTGAAAATGGTTTGAGTTAAATTCCCTGACCATAAACACCAAGTTTTTGGATTTAAAAATATATTTGGTGAAACCTAGGAAAATTATTACCTTGTTTAAAGGCATTTCCAACAAAATAAAATGTTGCTTTGATTTAAAAATGGATTTTGGATGAAACCCTTTGCAAATATAATTGTTTTAAAACATTATGACCATAAACATTAATATTGGTGTTTAAATTTTTTTTGGCTAACACTAGAAATCATTCTTTGAATAAAATCAATTCTAGCAAAACAAAAGGGATTTAAAGTGGCCATTTTCACTAACTTGTTAGCAAATGTTTTGTCACTTTGACAAATGACCAATAGGTGAGTTAAATGTTTATAACCTATTAGAAACCACTTTTCCAAAATAAAACAATCTTTGGCATGCTTGCATGCATTGCTTTGTTTTTATTATTCTATGTGAAGAATTGCTTGAATGGTAGAATGAATTTGTGCCTTGATTGAATTGTAGTGAAATTTGAAGAGTGTGACTATTGCAAGATCAAGGAGTGAACTTATATTCTCTACCAAAAAGGCAAGTGGTACTTTTGTCCTATTATTTTCACTATGCATTAGTGATGTTTTGAGTAGGGCTTGCATTGAATTTTCTAAGTGTTAACTATGCCATGGGAAATCCTAGTAGATGAAACCTTAGTAGAATTTTCCCTAAGTTAAGATTACTACTACTATCATGCTTAGGCTAGCTAGTAGAAAACAATGGTGGATTTTATTCATGCTATGAAATATTTCTATGTCAAGGACTTGTGTTTTGTTTAATAAAACAACTATGTGAATGAATCGCTTGGGTGGAATGGGACTTGCAAGGATGGATTTTTGTTGAGTGGTTACCAGGGCCCATTTTTCAATGGCCTACCCTGTGTATCTCACTTGTGGAATGCCACCCAGGAACAAAGAGATTTGAGATGTCAAATGTTGAGAAGCTTCAAGTGCAGCCACTTGGCATTATGGGCTCTGCTTGGATTATATAGGTTGCAATAACTTAGCCAGATGGACAGTTGGTGGTAGGGGTGATAGGTTTGGGAACGCGTCCATTTTGGTCTAAGGGAAGGCTTCTGAAAGATCTTATCTCGATGTATGTCGAGTCTTAGCCGTGTCCCCGACAATGGAAAAATTTGAGCATCAAGACATGGAAGCTATCAAGGATCTCCTCATCCCAATTTCCAAGTTAAAAACTTGTGGTTGAACAAGGTTTAAGGGATCACCAATGTCTATTGGTAGATGCCTTGGGTGATTTTGACAAACAAAACTTAGTGTTTTCAAATGATAAGGAAAATATATTTTGAGCAAAGCAAGCCTAAGCTCCACTTAGCCAAATGCATATAGATGATAGTTACCACTATACTACCATAGTATCACTTGCCAATACAATTCAAATGTATTGACCCTTGTTGCTGTAACTTATTATGTTGCAGGTTTGTTTGATGTTAGTGAAGTGTGTTGATTAGGATTACAAGTCTACAACCAACATGATTGACTGTGGCACTTTGAAGATGAAGGACTCCATGCTATAGTTATTTCTGTTGCATTGTAATGAGATAGCCAAATGAGCTATGTAAGATGTAATGAATTATTTTATTCCTGGTTATAATGACCTTTGTTTCTTGATATTAAATCTTAACTATGGATGCTAGCTATTGATCCAGGGACTAGCATTGTAAACACAGGGATCTCTACCTTAGTAAAGGTTGGACCTTTACAGCCCCGTAGGAGCGAGGTGCTTCACTTAACACACGATCGGTGGAAGTAAGAGTTGCATCGAGGACCTCATAAAAAATGAAAATTACATCCAAGTCCATGCAGTTAGCACAAGATCCCTGAAACCATGTACTGAAGTGTGTTTTGAGTTTTGTGCATACTAGCGTTCATTGTGATAAAGACTATCAGTAGAATCTTCTAGATGCTAAGAACGGAAAAGAAGATCCAATGGTTAGCAATGTTTGGATTTTCCAGTCTTGATCCAATGGATCATGTTCAATGTTATCAGTACACTATAATTTTTTGACGAAAAAGATAAGTTAAGAAGTACTACTGTGCATGGCTGGTGTTTTGAATAACCTTTCCCTCCCGATATTTGGGAAGCAAGTGAAAATTTCAAAACCTGAAAAGTTTGAATCTTTTTGCCGCCAAGGGCCAAAGTGGTTTACTTCCTATGTATTACTCCTCCTACTCCACACCAACGCGGCTGCCGAACATGCCAGAGAAATAGAGCCATCCTCTCAAGTAAAAGTTAGCATGGTGAAGAAGTAAATTTTTTTAAGAAGGAAGTATGGTTAATATGGCTAAATTACAGTTCATATGTGCCATTTATTTTATAGTACATAAAGTGGTTGGATAATTTACATGTTATATTTTTCAATCTTAATTTTCTACCTAATTTCACCCACACAGATAACTTTATGTCGATCGAATTAGGTCTAATTTAATAGTGTAGAATTGCGCGAGAGGAAATTCAATAGTATAACCGAGTATTAGGTACAACAAAGTGACACATCATCTACTGCCGGCCTTATACTAGCATATACAATACCTAGAGATTAAACTATACAACAGCTAGCATCATGATACAGCAACCTCGTCAAAAAGTAAGAAGATTAAACATGAATAAAATGAAAAACCTTTCTATGCCCGCTTGAAAAATCCTAAAACTTGGGAATTATAAGAGAGCATGGTACACTTTGTCTGAAAATTGGGGTGGTAGCATTCTTTATTTAATTTTTGGAACCCGGGTACCGTAGGTGTCACATCCCAAAATTCTCCTAATTTTGAAATGTGAAAAAAATAAATAAACAAAATAAATAATTGTTGAAATTTAGGGTGAAAAGAAACTTTTTTCTTCTAAATGGAAACATCAAACCCTACTTGAACAAAATTTGAATAATTAAATAATAAACAAATATTCAAATATCAAATGCATTCTTGCATGGAAAGAATCTT
This sequence comes from Avena sativa, assembly GCA_916181665.1. Lineage (NCBI taxonomy): Eukaryota > Viridiplantae > Streptophyta > Magnoliopsida > Poales > Poaceae > Avena > Avena sativa. Next base: position 12,042,025 of record OV702282.1, on the reverse strand, counting down.
GAATTTAAACACTTGGGAAAAATTAAATCAAAGCCCTAAACCCTAAAGAAAGAAATCATTTCCAAGATCTCTCTAAGACTATGGATGATCCATATGAAAATTCAGCAACAAACATTTATAAATGATCAAAATTGATAATCAAAAATATTATAAAACCATAGAAATTGGTTTCACTCATTTTGGAGCCATGGATAAAAACTTATGAATTTAATAAGATAAAAGGAAATAATTCCCAAAGCTAATAAAGCTCCTAACTAAATTCAATGCCAAAATTGTGAGAAAAGTAATCCTAAAAGGATTTAAAAATATAAATAAATATTAACTAATATTATACAAATTGGAATCACCAATTTTGGAACTATAAATAAAAAGATATGGTTTTTATAAGATGAGAAAGAAATAATTAAATAAGAAGTAATTGCAAAGACAATTTAAATATTGGCCAAATCCATTAGAAAATGGAATAAAGATAATCCAAATAAAAATAAAGGAATAAAGATTATTCAAATAAAATTATATGGGCTTTTAACCATATTCCATTTTATTTGAATAAAGACAAATGCCTAATTTAAATAAATAATAAATCATAAGAAAATATTTTGAATTAATTCAAAGTGGACTATTTAAACACATTAATAAAAAGATAAAACCTACTGAAAAGTTTTGGTTAAAATTTGAATTCAAACTAAAACTTCAATCAAATGGTTTGAATGAAAACAGGAAATAGAAATAGAAAAAGAAATCAGAAGAAAAAATGAAGAAAATGATCCAACGCACTTACCAGCCTAGTAGGCCCAGGAAGCCAACTATCAGCCCACCCGGCACTCCTCTCTCTTCCCTTGGATCTTTCTCACCCGCGAATCAACCCGTACCCCCACTGACCTAGAAACCGGAGCCACCAGGCTGCCTTGATTTCTCGCTCGAACCTCACTTCCTCCGACGAGCTCCAACTCGAATTCCGGCGAGCCCAGACCGCTCCCCTTTCCCTCTCCACACGAGCTTGCTCTCCATCGTCTCGCGCACGTGCCAGTGGTCTCCGTTTTGCCATGCATGCCCCACAGCGTCGGCTCTGTCCACGTCTGATTGCCACCGACGACAAGCTCGACTCCGGAGAGCCATAGCCGACGACCTCGTGTGGCTCTTGCTCTCTGGTGAGTGTCCCGGTGATCCTTGAACCCGTGCGCATCTTCCTGACGCGTTTCTTTGCTCGTTTGCGCTCTAGATACTCGCCTCCGACAAAGCCGTGCGTGACCCGACGATAGTGACATCTCCGGCAAGCAATACACGGCGATTCCGTGCGCCCCTTCGCCATATGCGACCACCTTGAGCACCACAGCGCCTCTGCGATCTCAGTAAGCATCTTCCCCACCCCTTACCCCCTAGAGTCGTTGGAACTTCACAGCCCGAACGCGCCGCCGCCGCTCACCGTCGCTAGTGCCACCCATCCATGGTCAGTTGCTCTGGATCGTAGGATGAAGATCCGTTGGGTAGGATTAGATTTAGACGAAGGGGTATCTATTGATCAGATCCATGCATTTACACTTAAATCTAACGGTCCATGTCGCACGATCCACGTGAAACGGTATTGCCCAATTAGAAACAGAGGTGTGGCCTAATTGTTATTTTAAAAACCAGATTTGATCTATTAGTGGTTTGATTTTGTAAAATCTATAACTTTTGTTATGCTTGGCAAAAAAATTCAAATTTTATATCAATGGATTCAGAAAAATGTAAACTTTGTAACTATGGTCTTAGTTTAGTATTTTTCTTCTGTAAAATTAGGTGTTTTTCAGAAACATTTGTAGGACTATTTCATGTATAAAAATTATTCTAAAAATGGTTTTTGAGTAAAACCTTTTGCAAATGGTTTGATTTGAACTCTATGACCCTAAACACTAATATTAGAATTTAAAAACATATTTTGTGACACTGAGGAATTATTCTTTTGAATAAAATCATTTCTAGTAAAACAAAAATGTTGCTATGATTTAAAAATGAATTTTGAGTGAAACCTTTGGCAAATGGATTTCTTTAAAACACTCTGACCATAAACACTAACATTTGTGTTTCAAAACATACTTGGCTAACACTAGAAATTATTCCTTTGAATAAAATCATTTCTAGCAAAACAAAAATGATTTAAAAAGAGTTATTTTCACTAACTTGTTTTCAAATGATATTCCACCTTTATAAATAACCAGTAGGTGTTTTGAAATGTTTAAAACCTTATTAGAAACCACTTTAAAAAATAAAACAACCTTTTTCATGCTTGCATGCAATTCTTTGTTTTTATTATTTTATGTGGTGAATTGTTTGAATGCTAGTTTTGAATTTGTACCTTGCTTGATTGAATTGTAGTGAACTTTGAAGAGTGTGAAAATTGAAAGATCAAGGAGTGAACTTAGTTTCCCTACTAAAAAGGCAAGTGGTGCTTCATATATTTTTGTCCTATTATTTTGACTATGCATTAGTAATATTTTAAGTAGGACTTGCATGGAAATTTTTCTAAGTATAAGCTATGCCTTGGGAAATCCTAGTAGATGTTGTCTTAGTAGAATTATCCTAAGTTAGGAAACTTGCCATGTTATCATGATTAGCCTAGCTATTAGAAAACAAGGGTGGATTATTCATCCTATGAAACATTCCTAAGTCTATGACTTGTGTTTTTCTTAATAAAACAACTATGTGAATGAATCACCTGGGTGGAATGGTGAGAATGGTTTGTGTTGAGTGTTTACACAAGGCCCATGGTGATGGCTACCTTGTGTATCACACTTGTGGAAATCCACCCAGGAACAAAGAGATTTGATATGTTAAAGTGTTGAGAAGCTTCTAGTGCAGCCACATGGCAATATGGGCTCTGCCTTGATAATATAGGTTGCAATATCTTAGCCAGATGGGCATAAGGTGGTACGGTGATAGGATGGAACACATCCATTTGGTCTTAGGGAAGGCTTATGAAAGATCTTGTCTCGATGCATGTAGAGTCTTGTGGGGAAAGTGCACCACCTCTCGAGAGAGTAAAACCTAAGTACTTAGACGTGTCCCCGACAATGGACAGTTTTAGCATCAAGACATTGAAGCTATCAAGGATCTCCTATTCCCAATTTCTAAGTTAAAAACATGGGGTTGAACAAGGGTAAAGGTTCACCAATTTCTGTTGGTAGTTCCTTGGGTGATTTTGACGAACAAAAACTTAGTGTTTTCAACTAATAAGCAAAAACTTATTTTGAGCAAAGGAAGCCTAAGCTACACTTAGCCAAATGCATATAGATGTTAGATACCACTATTCTACCATAGTATCACTTTCCAATACAATTCAAATGTATTTACCCTTGTGGCTGCAACTTATTATGTTGCAGGTTTGTTTGATGTTAGTGAAGTGTGTTGAGTAGGGATTACAAGTCTACAACCAACATGATTGCCTGTGGCATATGAAGATGAAGGACTCCATGTTATATAGTTATATCTGCTGCATTGTAATAAGATAGCCAAATGAGCTATGTAAGATGTAAGGAATTATTTTATTCCTAGTTATAAGTTGTAATATGACCTTTGTTTCTTGATATTACATCTTAAACTGTGGGTGCTAGATATTGATCCAGGGACTAGCATTGTAAACACAGGGATCTCTACCTTATCAGGTTGGGACCTCTACAGATGGTATCAGATCACTGTGTTGCCTGTAGGATTGTAACCATAGGATTGGACAAAACCCCTTAGAAAAATAAGAGTTGTATTTGTTCAAACTTATTTACAAACAATCTTGTTAACTCTTTCCTCAACATTTTTTTTTGATTCTACATCTCTCCATTTTTCTACTTGATGGACAAAAACATCAACATGAGCAAGGACTTCAACATAACCAATGACTTCAACTTTAGTTTCACCAAGGACTTCAACTTGGACATCACTAAGGACCACAAGTGAGACAAGAAATATTACTCTCAAGACTTGGAGACTAAGTAAACACGACTTAGAAGGAACCATCATCACCTTTGAGCTTGTGACCAAGATGCATTAAAAAAATTTCTTCCAAGGATACCATGATCTTGTTCAAGAAGAAATAACTAAGAAGAATGGGGTTCACATGAGATCATCCTATAGTTGTACCATCATACTATTGTTTAGTTTAAACCAAATTATTGATCACGCCAACTTATGTGGTGTAGAAAAATTATTTTGTTGCCTAAAAATATGCTTGAACCTTGTTGTTTGAGTGGAATGCATGATTGTGATTGCTTGCACCTTGCTTCGTGTGAATTGTTGTGTGTAATTAGGACTTTTCCTCAAGAAATATTTTGCCTAATCTAATCCCCAATCCAACCCAAACAGATGACTTCTCCAAGAGACTCCAACATCAAGGATGGTGACAACAACAACCAAGAGATGCACACGAGAGAACAACTACTAGCAACCCAAGCCCAGTTGAATCAAGTGAAAAAACAGTTTTTAGCCAACAACATTGAGTTAGACACAGCCATGCAAAAATTCTTGGAAACCCAATCCCAATTGTTGCAAAGAATGACCAATCAGATGATCAACATGAGAAGCAACCTTTTACAAGGAGATTGTGACAACAATGATATCAAGGATGATATTATAGAAGGAATTCAAGCCTGGAAAATCTGTGGAGACATAGGACACACTTATAAACAGCATGTGGACCAATGCCCTAATTGTGAAGAGAAACATCCAGTTAGACAATGCCCCACATCTCAAGTTACTTGTTTCTTGTGTGAAGGAAAAGATCATGTCCCTATACAATGCCCTATCTATCCTATAGTTCAACAGATGAAACAAGATGGGATGCATCAAGTGTTTGGAAAACTCCATGAAGGAACAACACCCACCAAGAATGATGGAGACAAAGTCAAACCTCAGTTTGCAACTCCATACATTGTAACTCACCATGGTGGACAAAAGAGGAAACATGGACGTTATCCTAGGAACCATTCTAAGAACCGATGAAGTTTTCCCACATTTGTGGTGAAATATGAAGAGCATGAACTAATAGAACTCCTAGCTTTGGAGAAACCCAAGAGCAAGAAGAAAATCCCCAACCCCACCAAGGAAGACATTAGCCTGGTGCAATGTTACAATTGCAAAGAGATGGGACACTATGTCAATGAATGTCTAGAAAAGAAGAAGAGCCAAGGAAACAAAGAAGAAATAGTGATTCCAAAGATAAAAAGAGATATCAGCCAAGTGATGTGCCACAAATGCAAAGAGCTAGGACATTATGCAAACAACTGTCCAGAGAAGTTACATCAAGATACCAAGTAAGCCAAGATGTAATCTAGTTAAAAATATTTTAAGGGTGGTAGTACCCTAGTTGTCTTGAAGACAACTTGTAACCTCTAGCCAGACTGAATCTCGGGACGAGATTCCTTTTAAGGGTGGTGTTCTGTCACATCCCAAAATTCTCCAAATTTTGAAATGTGAAAAAAATAAACAAAATAAACAATTGTTGAAATTTAGGGTGAAAAGAAACTTATTTGCTTCTAAATGGAAACATCGATCCCTACTTGAAATTTTTTTGAATAAGAAAACAATAAAAATATATTCAAAGATCAAATGCATTCTTGCATGGAAAGAATCTTGAATTTAAACACTTGGGAAAAATTAGACCAAAACCCTAAACCCTAAAGAAAGAAATCATTTCCAAGATCTCTCTAAGACTATGGATCATCCATATAAAAATTCAGAAACAAACATTTATAAATGATCAAAGTTGATAAACAAAAATATTATAAAACCATATAAATTGGTTTCACTCAATTTGGAGCCATGGATAAAAACTTATGAATTTAATAAGATAAAAGGAAATTATTCCCAAAGCTAATAAAGCTCCTAACTAAATTCAATGCCAAAATTGTGAGCAAAGTAATCCTAAAAGGATTTAAAAAAGATAAATAAATATTAAATAATATTATACAAATTGGAATCACCAATTTTGGAACTATAAATAAAAAGATATGGATTTTATAAGATAAGAAAGAAATAGTTAAATAAGAAATAATTGCAAAGAGAATTTAAGTCTTGTCCAAATTCATAAGCAAATGGAATAAAGATAATCAAAATAAAAATAAAGAATAAAGATTATTCAAAGAAAATTAATGGGCTTTTAACCATATTCAATTTTATCTGAATAAAGACAAATGCCTAATTTAAATAAATAATAAATTATAAGAAAATATTTTGAATTAATTCAAAGTGGACTATTTAAACACATTAATAAACAGATAAAACCTAGTGAAAAGGTTTGTTAAAATTTAAATTCAAACTGAAACTTAAATCAAATGGTTTGAATGAAAACAAGAAATAGAAATAGAAAAAGAAATCAGAAGAAAAAAATGAAGAAAACGATCCAACCCACTTACCAGCCCAGCAGGCCCAGCAAGGCAACTACCAGCCCATCCGACACTCCTCTCTCTTCCCCCTGGATCTTTCTCACCCGCGAATCAACCCGTACCCCCACTGACCTAGAGACCCCATCCTACAAACTGGCATCGTCTTGAACCCGCGGAACCCGCCCCCTCATTCCTCCTCGTCGTTTTCTCCCTTGCGTAAATTTGCGTTAACGCCGCAACGAATCCGCCCCGTGACCACTCCCTACTAAGCGCCTCACTCTCCTCTCTCTTTCCCCTCAGTCCCCATGCCACCGGAGCCACCAGGCTGCCTCAATTTCTCGCTCGAACCTCACTGCCTCCGACGAGCTCTAACTCGAATTCCGGCCAGCCCAGACCGCGCCCCTTGCCCTAGCCAGTAGAGCTTGCTCGCCATCGTCTCGCGCACTTGCCAGTGGTCTCCATTTGCCCGTGCATGCCCCACAGCGCCGGCTCTGTCCACATCTCAGCGCCACCGACGACAAGCTCAACTCCGGTGAGCCATAGCCGACGACCTTGTGCGCCCCTTGATCTCTGGTGAGTGTCCCCGCGATTCTTGAACCCGTGCACATCTTCCTGATGCGTTGCTTTGCTCGCTTGCACTCCAGATACTTGCCTCCGACGAAGCCGTGCGTGACCCGATGACACTGACATCTCCGACGAGCAGTAGACGGCGATTCTGTGCGCCCCTTCGCCATCCGCGACCACCTTGAGCACCACAGCGCCTCTGCGATCTCAGTAAGCATATTCCCCACCCCCATACCCCCTAGAGTCGCTGGAACGTCACCGCCCGAACGCGCCGCCTCCACTCACCGTCGCTAGCGCCACCCATCCATGGTCAGCTAATTTGGACCGTAGGATGCAGATCCGTTGGCTAGGATTAGATATAGATGAAGGGGTATCTATTGATCAGATCCGTGCATTGCCACTTAATTCTAACAGTCCACGTCGCATGATCCATGCGAAACGGTATTGCCCAATTAGAACCAGAGGCGTGGCCTAGCTGTTATTTTAAAAACCAGATTTGATCTATTAGTGGTTTGATTTTTTAAAATCTATAACTTTTGTTCTGCTTGGCCAAAATTTGCAAATTTTATATCAATGGATTCAGAAAAATGTAAACTTTGCAACTATGGCCTTAGTATTTTGCTTCTGGAAAATTAGGTGTTTATGCAGAAACATTTGTAGGACTATTTCATGTATAAAAGTTATTCTAAAAATGATTTTTGAGTAAAACCTTTTGCAAATGGTTTGATTTGAACTCTCTGACCCTAAACACTAACATTAGAATTTAAAAACATATTTTGTGACACTAAGGAATTATTATTTTGAATAAAAGCATTTCTAGTAAAACAAAAACGTTGCTATGATTTAAAAATGATTTTTGAGTGAAACCTTTTGCAAATGGATTTGTTTAAAACACTCTGACCATAAACACTAACATTTGTGTTTAAAAACATATTTGTCTAACACTAGAAATTATTCCTTTGAATAAAATCATTTCTAGCAAAACAAAAATGATTTAAAAAGAGTTATTTTCACTAACTTGTTTTCAAATGATATTCCACCTTTATAAATAACCAGTAGGTGTTTTCAAATGTTTAAAACCTTATTAGAAACCACTTTACCAAGTAAAACAACCTTTTTCATGCTTGCATGCAATTCTTTGTTTTTATTATTTTATGTCGTGAATTGTTTGAATGCTAGTTTTGAATTTGTACCTTGCTTGATTGAATTATAGTGAACTTTGAAGAGTGTGACAATTGCAAGATCAAGGAGTGAACTTAGTTTCCCTACTAAAAAGGCAAGTGGTGCTTCATATATTTTTGTCCTATTATTTTGACTATGCATTAGTAATATTTTAAGTAGGACTTGCATGGAAATTTTTCTAAGTATATGCTATGCCTTGGGAAATCCTAGTAGATGTTGTCTCAGTAGAATTATCCTAAGTTAGGAAACTTTCCATGTTATCATGATTAGCCTAGCTATTATAAAACAAGGGTGGATTATTCATGCTATGAAATATTCCTAAGTCTATGACTTGTGTTTTGCTTAATAAAACAACTATGTGAATGAATCACCTGGGTGGAATGGTGAGAATGGTTTGTGTTGAGTGTTTATACAAGGCACATGGTGATGGCTACCTTGTGTATCACACTTGTGGAAAGCCACCCAGGAACAAAGAGATTTGAGATGTTAAAGTGTTGAGAAGCTTCTAGTGCAGCCACATGGCAATATGGGCTCTGCCTTGATCCTATAGGTTGCAATAACTTAGCCAGATGGACATAAGGTGGTAGGGTGATAGGATGGAACACATCCATTTGGTCTAAGGGAAGGCTTATGAAAGATCTTGTCTCGATGCATGTCGAGTCTTGTGGGGAAAGTGCACCACCTCTCTCGAGAGTAAAACCTAAGTACTTAGCCGTGTCCCCGGCAATGGACAATTTGAGCATCAAGACTTTTAAGCTATCAAGGATCTCCTCATCCCAATTTCTAAGTTAAAAACATGCGGTTGAACAAGGGTAAAGGTTCACCAATTTCTATTGGTAGTTCCTTGGGTGATTTTGACGAACAAAAACTTAGTGTTTTCAACTAATAAGGAAAACCTTATTTTGAGCAAAGCAAGCCTAAGCTACACTTAGCCAAATGCATATAGATGTTAGATACCACTATTCTACCATAGTATCACTTGCCAATACAATTCAAATGTATTTACCCTTGTGGCTGTAACTGATTATGTTGCAGGTTTGTTTGATGTTAGTGAAGTGTGTTGAGTAGGGATTACAAGTCTACAACCAACATGATTGCCTGTGGCATATGAAGATGAAGGACTCCATGCTATATAGTTATATCTGCTCCATTGTAATAAGATAGCCAAATGAGCTATGTAAGATGTAAAGAATTATTTTATTCCTGGTTATAAGTTATAATATGACCTTTGTTTCTTGATATTACATCTTAAGCTGTGGATGCGAGCTATTGATCCAGGGACTAGCATTGCAAACACAGGGATCTCTACCTTATCAGGTTGGGACCTCTACAGTAGGTCCTAGAGGAGCGAGACGCTTCAGTTATCGCGCTAGGTCCTATAGTCACCGCAAGGTGGTTTGTGGACCTATTTGTAATTATTGTTACTTTTGAGAATTTTTGAAATTTGTGTTTATGGTTATTAATAGAGGTTGAATTTCGGAAGTATTTTGTAAATTTTCAAGAGTAATAATCTATCATGATCACATGTATTCAAGTTTTGCGTAATATCGTATTATTGACATACAATCATTTGTGTGCAAAGTTTTAATTATAAAGCTTGAGAAATCCTAAAATTTGGCATGGTACACTTTGTATGAAAATTTCGGTGGTGGCATTCTTTTTATTTTTTAACCAGGGTAGGTCTCGAAAGAGCAACATGCTTCAATCAACACGGTCAACCGAATTAAAGGTTACATCAAGGACATAAAAAATAGAAAATTACATCCAAGCCCTACAATTGTCACAAAGGGCCTAAAATTTAGCTTGGAAAGTAGTCCATACTCTTTGTACAACTGCTTGCCACACACAGAAAAAAGCACCCTCGTTACTGTTGATCATGGTAAAAGGGGCAAGAATGCTCGGAACGAGTAGAGTAGCACACAAGGATGTGAAGCAATTCCGACGACTGAAGTCACTATCGTACCTTGTTAACGTCAGGCGAAGGTCCGAAGAGGTACACATGCCCCCTACCGAGTCAATTCCCCTAGCCGCACGTTCACCGACCGCAGGTTCCTTGCGCTCTAGCTCCTCGAGCATGTCCTACTTGTAAGCAAGGGCTAGCATAGGATCAATAGGTTCGTGGGGACCTAGGAGCGGGTCGTCTGCCACGGCCAGGGCGATCTGGCGCCCAACCGAGTTGTCTGCCCTGGTCGCATGCTCGCTGGCCGCAAGTTCCCAGCGGAAGCATTGCCCGCTGTCTCGCACATTCTTAACTTGGCCACGGTTGATGTCCATCCAGAGAGCCCCCCGGACATAGCTCCATCGCAGTGGAAGTGGAAGAACACTGATGCTGTTTTGTAGAGGTCCACTTTTCTTTGGCTGCCATGTTGACGCCTCCGTGAAGCGGCCAGCGCAGGATTGGTACCCTCGAGGGGCCCAAAATCTTGTCGTCGGCCGACACGGCCATTTCACATTTACCACAGGCATCCAGGCGTCCTACAGAGGTGGATCCAATGGCGAAATGTTCCCGATGGATGAACTATTCCCGGGACTGGCCTCGGGCCGAAGTAGACCTACGAGGACGACGCAACCAATCCACCGGGATTCCTTCAAGTATTTGTGAGGGGAACATGACTTTTGAAGGAGAAAAGAAATTTTGCTGGAGAGTAGCACGAAGGAGAAGTACCAAGTACTAATCCAGTACTAGTATCAGTATTCTTACTCCCTCCATTACAATGAATAAATAAGGGGACCTCATTTTCTGTGTTCTTTATTGGACCAAGACACCAAGCTTCCCCTAAAAAATACCTGTGAATGAGTTACAAGCGTGGGAAAAAAGAAACAAAGGGAGAGAATTACGGTGTAGTTAAGAGGCTATCTCAAATATTCCCAAGATTTTCTCACCTATTTTCTAGGCCAGTTCATGGTACCAACAGAATGTCCGCAAACAGACGGAGTAGTAATTAGGAGTACTACTAGTACTATGAACGAGTAGAAGTGTGAATTTGGGTACCCTGTGAGAATAGATAATACAAGAAAAAGATAAGATAATAATTACTACTGTGAATGGCTGATCTTTTGAATAACCTTCCCTCCCTATGTTTGGGAAGCAAGTGAAAAATTTTAAACCGTAAAATTTTGATTTTTTTGCCGCCAAGGACCAAAGTGGTTTCCATACTAATATGTATAAGTACTACTGTGTTAGTCTTGCACATAGCCATAGGTCGTCAAAGCATCGTGTACACTAGGTCAGAGATGAATTAAAAACTAGAGTAACTTTGCACCTACTCCTACTCGAGAAACACGGCGCTTCCCTAGTGTTCTCTGCGCCAGTCTTTTTTCTTTCGCTTCCCTATAGAGAGATGAGGAGTCTACTAGTAGTAGAACTATTTAAATTGCAAGTGTCTCCCGCTCTCTCTCTCATCAACCCTATCTCTATCTGCTCTCACGCTCAGTCTCAAAAATCCCTCTTAGATCCGCAGTTGAAGCTATGATTGACATGAGTGGCGGCTCTATGGCAGTCAAGTGGGTTAAATTACGATTGACTGGAGTCATATGGTTCAGTCTTTAGCTACAGGCTTTGTTCTCAAATTGTTCGCCTTGATGCGTACATGGTTAAGTACTTCTTTCTTAAGGATGTTTTCCTTCGATGTCACACTTGTTCGATATAACTGTTGTTTTTTTTGGCTAAATATATTTTTCTTGCACGAGCAGCGCACTGGCTATGGCAGAAGGCATGCGCAAAATGCGTTGGAAAATTATATGATGGAAAGTGCCCATGATATGACCATGGAGGCGTCTTCGAACCAAACACTTTTGTAGATCGGATGTCCTCGATAGTGAGGCTCACTTGTAGGAACAAAGGGTGTGCCATGAGGGAATGCCCGAGGGGTAGCTTCTTTGAGTACATCGAACACACGAGGGAATGCCCGGACGCGACAGTGGGCACCGTAGGTTCTTGACGGAAAAGAACCGTATGATATGTGGTTGTCCATGTGTGTGTTGATTCCATCTAGAGTATAGTATTTAGTTCCTGCCATGATTTTGGAGTACCTATACTAGTTATGTTATACATAAATTGAATCATCATTGCATCTGCATAGTTTCTCTCTTTTATCGATAATAAGGGGATTTAGTTTTGGGGTTCGAATTGAAGCTACGATTGATATGTTTGAGTGCCAATTTAAAGGATTTCTTTTTGGGGTTCGAATTTAAATTTTCCCCTAGATAATCAATGTTTATTTTGGACTTTCCTCTATAAATAGAACCATTGAGCCCCCACAAAAAAATAATTAAAAAAATAGAATCATGGAGCCCTTGAAAAAAAATTAAAAATAATACAGTAGAACCATGGATAGAGGACGATCCAGGGCTGACGTTGGGGAGTAATGAGCTACCGTGGCCTCGCGTTCGAGCTCTCCGCTCTCACCCATTTCCCCTGTCCTCTTACCCCCTCATCCAGGCCAGCACCAGAGAACCCAAAATTAAAAAACCAACTCGCCGCCGACTAGCCAGCCACCTACCCCACCCCACCCCCACCAAAAAATCCCCAAATTTCGCCTCCGCTGGAACTCAAGTTCTCCTCATAGGAGCACATCATCTAGTCTGGCCCCCATGTCTTTCGTTCCTGTCGCGTCTCCGCAGCCACAATCGACTTCTCCATCATCAAGCAGTAGTTAGTTAATGAGGCGATACCATACACAATGTCACTAAATATCTTCTTCTCGAGGACATATGAGATCAGGAGGATGCCTGGCTCCCTCCCAGCTCCTTTGGAGGATGACGATATCGCGGCCACACCCTGCGAAGAGGAGGTGTTGAATCTCATCCTACCTCCCAACAAGCTGCGAAGAGAGAGAAAGGTCATGGGAACTATGTGGAATGTTCTTGGACGTGTATGGCTGCTGAAGAAGCTGCAACTCACGGCGGATGAGTGGGTCATCATCATTCCTTATGACATTATGCATCGGCTCTGGCTCATCATCAACCTGTCGGGCCTTCAAGCCAGTTGGTAAATAGTTGAGCAGGAGGATGGCCACTGTAGCATATGCATGCAGGCGCCATCGAAGCGCACAATGGTGTGTCTATGGGATTCAACCATCCGTACCACCGCAAGTGCATCTTCACTTGGTTTGAGACCAACGCCAGCTTCCCTATCTTCCAAGACAATGTGCTCGCCTATCTCTACTGACACGAGGTGCATATGCCCCGTCCTATATGAAAACTAGTCATGTGATTGCTAATTAATTAATGTACTGAACCTGTTCTACATATGTTTGCACATGTCGAATTAAGCTTATTCCAATTTAGACAGGGAAAACAATTAGTCTAGGATTACAATCCAACAGGAAAATGTCATCATGTCTCATACACTTTAAAATGAGAAACCAAAATGAATCAATGTTCATCATCTCACTTAATAATTTGGAACAACAGTCTAATCATCGTCACCATCATCGCTTTCAACATCACCGCGTTCTAGATCCACATATTATAAGTGGGTTCGATCTTCTTCCTCTTGCCATTCATTATACATGTCCCAAGTTTAATTAGGTAGAAACGTTTATTCCTGTCTTTGTCCACTAAACTAACCTCGACAGTGAAATCTACTTGTCCATCATGCGTAGAGCCGCCTCTGGCAATCAAATTTTCATCGATTTCAGCCAGTTCAGTTACCATGCAAACACTGGGATCATCTTGGTGGGCAACATCAATGGTGACTGGCTCGTCATACTCATTCACATCATAGGTGCTCCTTTCCTGAAACTTCTGCACATATTGCTAGTCGTTATTATTTCTGTCATATAAGAATATTACCTAGGAACCTTGAGTTGCCAAAATATAAGATTCCTCCTTGTACCACTCAGCAGTAGTACTGATCGATATGAAATTCCCATCATTTCTAGGGCCTCTTTTATTTTTCGGATCTTCGTTACCAATAACACTTAAATAGAACCACAGATCGACCACCAGTCTTGTCATTATAGTTCAACTCAATAACCTCTTTTATGCAACCATAATGATCATAGTCCTCTATCTTCTTCATTTTGCCTATCAAGTGCTCTCCACTAGTCGTGATGCCATGTTTTGTGTCTTCAAATGTTTCTCACGCTCATAAGTGCTATCGTGGATACCATCGTCATTGCAAGCTGAAGCTGTCTGCACCCTCTTTGCAGGACCACGTGATAGGGCATACAGACCATCACTAACATCTCCCGGGTTCTCTTCATGCAGCTTCGTGATCTAAAGTTATACAAAATAATCTAGAGGTCATCTCATGTGCACAATTCATATGAAATTCAAAGTTCAGTTGAATATCTTACATGATTCCTAAACCATTCCTGAAACCCACCCCCACATACTGGTGCAACATAATATTTTCCTTTTGTCTCTTTAAATAACCTACAAAAACGATACTCAAGTCAGACATCTGAACATATATTTCTACAAGTTTCATTTCATATATGTGATGATATGTATGAATAGTACTCACGCAACAAAGTTTTTAGCCTCATCAGCGTTATCCAGCACATACCAAGTGAGTTGGTCATATTCATGCTGCATTAATGTTCTATGTTCCTTCTTTCCTACTAGATGAACACCATGGTTAAAAATGGATTTTTCAACTTCTTCAGTTCTGCCACCCAGATTGGATCTCGTTTTACGATCAGGAATGTATCTTGAGAAAAATGCAAATGCTTCAGCAACAATATATTCCTCTGCAATGCAAGCCACTTCTCTAGCCTTGTTCCTAACAGTACCCTTGAAAGTGCAAATTCGATGTTCTATAGGATACATCCAACCGTACTGTACGGGACCTCTATAAAGTGCATCTTCAGGTAGATGAACAGCCAAATGCACCATGACATCAAAGAAGGATGGTGGATATATCAGCTCAAGCTTACACAGGATTTCTGCTATGTCCATCTGAAGACGCGCTACAACTCTTCTGTCTAGAGTTTTGCTACAAAGTTCCCTAATGAACTTTCCCAATTCAACAAGCACGATGTAGAAATCCTTGTAGTAGGATGTGGCAGTCATGAGTTTTCAACCCTTGGAGCTTGTTTCCCTATGCATTGATACAATTTGCAATGTAGGAAGCAAATCTAGATGGGAACTTCACACCACGTAGGAATTCACAAAATAGCACCCTTTTATTCATTAGCAAAGTTAATTCTGCACCTCGAAATTTGTAATGTTTTGTATGTCTAAAAATTATTTCTTTGGATGGTTAGATAGTGTTTGATGGACTAATTCACTGAGAGATGGAATCAACTTAAAATATTTACCATAATTCCCTCAGGAAAATTCCAAAGTCAGTTCTAGATGATAAATGTATTTTTCACCAGATTTAATCTACATGTATTTTCCAAGTGATTCCAAGGACAAATGTTAGGTAATTATAATACCTTTCTGTAGAAATTCGAATCAACCTTTTTGGGTTTACAGAACTACCATGGTGATTTTATTGGTGAAATAATACTACACATAAGTGTTTAAATCATTATAAAAATCTTAGAGGATCAATAAATTATGATCTCCTGGGGTTTTGTAGATCTTGATGTGTGACAACTATGAGGGTTGGAATTAGGTCAAAACTCAATTTTGTTTGACCCAAAGAATTTCCTAAAGACAAAAATGGGCTATTCTTATTATTTTTAGTAGGGCCAAAATACGAAGCAAACTATGGTGATGTCAAGGTGGAAAGGGATGTATGGTTGATACCTTGCATTTTAAACAACATTCATTCTATTTGGAGTTGTAAAACTCCATGGAGGATTTATCTAGTATAAATAGTACAAGTTGGTAGAGGATTTATTAGAAAATGCTAAAATATTATTTTGGGACAAGGATTGCTTTGCATGTTTTAGAAAACATATAGGTTCATGTGAAAATTTTGTTCTGGCCATTATATGGTATTTTTCATTTTTATATTGATTAAAACTAAACTGAATTTGAACAGATTCTGGTAGAGTTATCATTAAAATAAAAAGTGGGAGAGAAGCGCTGGGCCAGATCTAAAGGGCAATGGGCCGCATCAGGGAAATTCGGCCCACTACTGAACGCGAGATGCATGGGAATGATAGATTAAAGGGCCAGTGCCGAACCCAGTGGTCAGTGGGGGTGAGGCGCTGAAGGGGTATCGCCGTCTCTCGGCCGTCGGATTAGATGGAGATCAACGGTTCCCCATCTTCCTCTTACTCTCAATATGAGGAACAGAGGGAACACCCTAGGGGTGTCATCATCAGAGCGGTGAGCTCACCTACATCCCTGGGAGGCAGCGAGGAGTAGCGGACCGGACGTGGTTCCCGGTGGCGACCATGGGGCTGGGCGGAACGAGGTCGTCCGATGCCAGAATGGGTCTCAAGTATCTGCGTCGGTAGAGGAGTTTGAGAAGCTCACCGGAGCATGTTCAAGGGTGCCTGCATGCTGGAGAAAAGGTTAGTTTAGCTCGTTCTTGAGGAGAGGCTCATGCCAGAGAAAGAATGGGAAGAAAAGGAGTAGTGTAGCCCCGGTACGGCCTTCTACTTCCTCGCAACTCCATGGGAGGAAGCTTCGGTATCCTGGGTAGGGGAAGCCAGGGAAAAGGGGAATGGGGATATGGGGTGTCTCAGAGAAGGTCTGGGGGTGGAATGAGCCAGAGGTGTAGTGCTGGATTGGCAGGGGCATATAAACCTGAGGGAGATGGATTAGCGTGCACTCGGTCCAAGGAGAGTAATGGGGAGGGGATGGAGCTCTGGTTGGTTGATGGGGGAGGTGCTGGGGTCGTGGTAGGGCCATATGGAGATAGGGAGGGGCTAGTAAGCGATGTACTTCATGATATTTCTCTCTTCCTTGATTGTGCATAGAAAGGAGCAAGGGGGAGTGGGGGCTAGGGAAAACCTTTGGGGGAGACGGGAGGTGGAGACATGTGGTGTGGGGTCATCAGCTTGACCAGAGAAAGAGAGGGGGTGCTGTAATAAATGTACAAGATATTTTTACCTGCAAAAATTCGAAAAGAGTAAAAAGTTATGGCCAAGAGATCGTTTTTCCTGCAAAAAAATAAAAAAGGAGGACAAACTTCTGTGGCGCATTTCTTCCATATGCTCCACAGAAGTTTTGGGAGGGATTCGAATTTTGAATCCCTCCCTCCTTCTCCCTCTCTTATACTCTTCCACTCCTCCATCCTTCTTCTTCTCTCATTCTCCTCACCTTCTCCTTCTCCTCCTCCTCCTCCTCCTCCTTCTCCTCCAACCCGGTGATCTTCTCCTCCTCCTCCTCCTCCTCCTCCTCCACCACCCCGGTGAGCTCCTCCCTCCTCCACCCCGGTGAGATCCTCCTCCTCCTCCTCCCACCTCCCTCCTCCTCCACCCCGGCGAGATCCTCCTCCTCCCACCTCCCTCCTCCACCCCGGCAAGCTCCTCCTCCGACAACCTTCTCCTCCTCCGGCGACCTTCTCCTCCTCCTCCTCCTACTCCTCCTCCTCCGGCGGCCTCCTCCTCCTCCGGTGGCCTCCTCCTCTCCTCCACCGGCGACCTCCACCTCATCCACCAGAGACCTCCTTCTCTCCTCCATCGACGACCCCCACCTCCGGCGAGCACCACCTCCAGCCAGATATGGCTAGCGTTTTTTTTTTTGAAATCTGAAAAAAACTTTTGTGGCGCATATTGGCCAAATGCGCCACAGAAGTTTTAGATCTGGTTCAGGACTTCTGTGGCACATTTTGGCCATATGCGCCACAGATGTTTTTTAGACTTCTCTGGCGCATTTCAATATGCGCCACAAAACTGAACTTTAGTGGCGAGATAACAGTGGCATATCCCATATGCGCCACAGAAGTACCAAAATGGTGCTCCACTTATGGGCCTTTTCCTAGTAGTGGTGGATTGATAGACCACGATTAGTGGATCATAATCATGCAAATAGGTTGTCAAGGGGTGGTAGCATATGTATGTGAGCTTCTTTCAAAGTAGGCAAGATGATAAGATTTGTAGAAAAGATTATTATCTTGACTACAAAACCATCATGGATGAGTGGGAATCATACGGGTTTAACCAAAGGCAAGAGTGGTATTTGGTAGTAATAGTTATGTACTACAATATGGTTAAAATACATTCTCAAGAATTCACAAGGGTTAGAATAGGTGGAGTACCAAAGATTGAATCTAGATAAGGATTCTAGACATAGCCAAATTTGGCAGATTTGAGGATTTGGACTCGTATGCAAGAGGGAAACATTTGAAGAGGATGAAAGGGTTTATGCTTATCATAAAGGGTATGATATTGAGGTATAGATTGAATAGAGGGGATCCATTCTTGTATTTGGTCTTTGATGAGTTGGATGCTAATACAAAGGATTAGCTCAAGATTGATCTGGTTAAGTAGATTTGAGATTCACTTGAGTGACTCAAGATAGGTTGAGTTTGCGTTGCTTAATTTGAGATGGATGATCTCAACTATTGGTTTGATCCATAAGGATGAGCTACTAGATTAGCTCACTCTAGTTCCTAAGCAAATAAGGCAATCAACAGATCAAGGCAACTCATCTTATCAAACTTGTCCAACTACTACTAAAGTCACCCTCAAGCCTAGCTTGAGGTAAGCATGGGTTCTTTGAAGAGGTTGTGCTTTGAAGTTGGTTAAGTACCTCTTGGTATTTCTACCAAGGTTGGAGTGAAAAGGGTTTTAGGAAAGGTTTTGGAAAAACCTAGAGGGAAGAGTAGTTGAAGTTCTGTCTTGAAAACATAATGAGATTACATATAGGTATCCATAGTTTTGTTAATAGAACTAGTAATATATATTGTTGTGGAAAAATCATCTTGGCTCAAGTTTGAAATGCCAGGACATTTGAGAATATGAGAGATGATCCAAGACATCTCTTTTTTTAAATAGCTTTTGTCAACTATTGTTGAGATAAGAATTATATCACCTAATACACAATTAGTTCCATGAACACAAGAAAACATTACAACACTTAATAAGAACAAGTTTTTGTTCCCCCTGATTTTTGCCTTTTAACAAAAGATAGGGTTGCTAAAATTGGGATGTTACAGACCCTTCCCCCTTAAAATAATCTTGTCCAGAGATTAGGGAGGAGTAGTGTTGGATGATAACATCCTCTTAACACTTCCAGTGGTGGAATTATTAGATGCTGAAAGGGTTTTTCAACAGACAGGCATGGTCAGCTCCGGGATGGAGCTGAGTGGTTTCGGATTGAGTAGTTTAGATGAAAAATTTTGGAAAAGACGCAATCTTTTCCCCTTAGGAAGATTCTAGGTAGGTTTAGCATTGACATGGTACTTCCTTCTTGAGGCGAGACGAAGAGTTAAGCCTATTTCCATCTTTTCTTGCTGAAATCAGTTTTTTTCCTACCTTCATGGTCTTGATGCGGCGGGAGTGGTGACTGAATGGTCAACCTTGGAGTAGGAGACTTTTCCGGATTATATTAGACAAGTGCTGATGTTGTCCTTCATGCATTGTCTAAGATTCTGATCTAGAGGGTTGTTATCACCTAACAATGACTAGGGTTCTACTCCAGGGTTCTATCTGGTTTTGGGCGGGAAAGACGTAGTATTTCCCCCTTAGAGCAACACTAGGGGTGCTTGATGGAGTTGCAGACCTTCTTTATTGGACTCATATGATGATGCTGGGGAATGACGCTGCACTTTTGATCCGGAGGTGGTTATCTTCTTCCGACCTTATAGGAGCCGCTTCATGAGAGATGCCGATACCACTTCTTGGGGTAGTAGTTGTATCGGGGAGGGCATTTAACTAACTTCCTCGTAGTTAGTTTTGGGAGGTTTTATAGGTTGGAGGATGTCGTTTGCGATTGGAGGACTAGAGAGGCGGTCTTATAAGATGAGGTCATTTCGGGTTGAGTCTGATGCAACATCAAGGTAAAACACGCAAGGAAGGGCATTATACTTGCATATCATCAAACAGGGTTCATCCAGAATATAGCAGGTTTGCGCCGGCCAAAGGCGAGGGTACTTGAAGCCTTACTGAACAAGTTTCGAGATGATACCTTTCTATGCTATAGGTCGGAAGGGTGAGTTGGTAGGGTACTAAAGACTATGTCGAAAATGCTCCTTGAATATTGTAGCCGTACTAGGTTTGGGTACTAACTTTGGTTACTGCAGTTTCTCGGGATATTCAGCTCTTCAGCAGTGAAAGTGAGGGTCGTGCCTTCTCAGATGGCTGCTTCGATGGTAGATCTTTCGGGGTTGGGGACCGAAAGATAGGTTGATACACGTAGAAGGACAACTCTTCATTTTCAATCTCGGGGTTAGCAGAGTCGGAGCTCTTTTTAGGTGGGTCTTAGTAGAGATAGTAGAGAAGGAGTTTCACGACGTCTTCGGAGAATCTCGACTCTTTGGGTTTCTTTCTTTGGAGAATAATATTGGCAGCGTCGAGTAGTCTTGTCGTCTTCGTTCTGAGCTTTGCAGTTACTAGGAGGATCGAGCAGACTTCCAAAGATTGTTGATGAGGTCTGTTTTTCTATTCCTCTGACGACTCTTGAGGTGGTTCTTGGGGTAGGTTCTTGGATTGGAGATCTTCCTGGATTATTTTCTCGTAGGCGGTCTTTTGGATTTGAGTGGAAATAGACAGTCTTTCCACCTTAGATCTTTACTTGAGGTCGGCAAGCCTGGGGTAGATCCTTTGTCTTGGAGCATTGGCGTGACACTTGAATTGGGGTCTTCTGGTGCCGCCTTATTACGACTACCTTGCTATGGTGGTTACCTAGTGATGTCGTAAGGGTTAACTCAGGGTAGTTTCAGTGGTTAGCATGCTTATCCTTAGTCTTCAGTCCGGGTTGAGGATTTTTAGCTTTAGCGAGGATGTCATAACTTGGACTCTTTGTGTTTCTTCGGTTCGTTGATGTAGTAGACTCGTTGTCTTCGGGCATACTTATCTTCAGGATTTTTGGGGCTTTGGTGTTATGGCGAGGACTTCCCATTGATTCGGTAGAGGGTTGAATAGGGCCGTTGCCCTTTGGGGGAGATTAGAACTAAGGCATGAAGAGGGGTTGTCGGGGAGATCTTTATGTGGCCATCCTTTTGAGGAGACGTTTCCAGTTATGTGTTTACGAGGGTTAGTGTCAGGATACACCAACAAGGTGATCGAGTGATCCGAGGCACACAAGCAACACATTTCTAGCATCATATGAGCACATGACAAGCAAACAAGGCGTACCATAGGTACTAAGATGTCACATCCCAATATTTTCCAAATCTTGTAATGTGAAAAATAAATAAACAAAATAAATAATTGTTGAAATTTGGGGTGAAAAGAAACTTTTGTTTCTAAATGAAAACTTAAAATCCCATGTTGAACAAACTTTGGTTAACATTTGAATCCAACTAAATTCAAATCAAGTGGAATGCATTCTTCATAAATGCATCTGGAAATTGAAAAACTTGATAAATAAACCAAAACCCTAAAAACCCTAATGGAAGAAAATCATTTCCAAGTTATCTCCAAGCCTATGGATTTGGTCCATATAAAAATTTGTCAACAAACATTTACAAGTGATCAAGAATGACAAATAGAAATATTATAAAACCATAGAAATTGGTTTCACTTAATTTGGAGCCATGAATAAAATCTTATGAATTTAATAAGGAAAAGTAATTCCCAAAGCTAATAAAGCACTTATCTAAAATCCATACCAAATAGCAAGCAAATAATCCTAAAAGGATTTAAAAAGATAAACAAATAATAAATAAAGTTATAATAGTTGGAATCACTATTTTTGGGTCTTTAAAATAAAAATATATGGTTTTTATAAAGCAAAGGTAGAAATATAAATAAGGATTATTTTATAGAGCCAAATTAAATCTTGGCCAAGCTTTTGAAATAAAATATTTCTATTTGATAAAAAGAGTAAAGGTTTATTTAAATAAAATAATGAGGATTTATTAATATTCATTTTTATTAAAGTAAAGGTTTTTCCATTTTAAATAAACACTAAAACTTGTTAATTTATTTTAAATAATATTTCCAAGTGTTTTAGTTTTCAAATGAAACCTACTGAAAAGATTTTGATATTATTTAGATTTCAAAAAGAGTTTTTAAAATAAATTAAAACCTATTTGAATTAAATACTAAGGATTATTTATTTAATTATTAATAGATCCTAAAAGAATAAAAGCATTATTCTATTTTGAACTTTGAAATATGTGATAAACAGAATTAAATTTCACCCAAAGTTTGGCGGTGATTTGAATTCAAATCGAGATTGAAAAACATTATTAAATCGTATTTAATTAATACTAGGGCCTATTTTAAATAATTAAAATACACTAAAAAGGATAAATAAATTATTCTAAAATTGACTTTGGAATGTGTTATTAATCAGTATATGAATCTACACAAATTTTGGTTGAGGTTTGAATTGATTTGTTGCCTGAATTGTTTGAATAAAAATCAAATCAGAATATTCAAAAACAGAAAATAAAAGGTTTAGTATAAAAAAATGGAAACAAACCCAGCCCAGCCCAGCTAGCCCACTAAGGCCCAGCAGCCCACCTCTCCCACTCTCCCCGAAACGTTTTCCCTCACAGCAGACTGAACCCGCTAAGTTGCTGACCACTGGACCCCATTCCCTCTCTTCCTCTCTCGCTGTCAAACAGACCCCACGACCACGTCAGCGTCTTCCCCGCGCGACCAGTTCTTCCTCTCGTTACTGCCGATTGATTCGCGTGGTAAATTCTCTTCAATGCCGCGTGATCCTCGCCCCCTGACCACACTCACTTAAGCGCCCGTTTCCCCTCTTCCTTTCCCCCCAAACATCACGCCTCGAGAGCCACCAGGCTGCTCGGAATCATCTCCTGACCATCACTGCCTCCGGCGAGCTCCACCTCCAATTCCTGCCAAACCCTGCCGCCCCTCACCTCCTCGACCACGTGAGCCTGCCCTCCTCTTCCATACGCGTCTCCTAGTGGCCTCAGCTCGCTCGCGCATGCCCCCTATCGTCGGCAACCACCTCGTCTGACCGCGCCACCGTCTGCTCCAACTCCGACGAGCTCCACAGGTAGTCTCTGACCGCGCCGCCCTCTCTCTTTGATGCTCCCATACTCCCTACTCTTCCACGCGTTTAATAGCACCATCTGTTCCCTCTCCCGTGCTCTACAGCGACGTCCCCGACAACGACAGTGCGTGCCCGTCGCCAGACATCTCTCCGGCGAGCAATCCACGCAACTCCAGCACGCCCGTCGACAAACAGCAGGCACCTCGAGCACCACCACGAACCCGCGAACTTGGTGAGCTCCTCCCCACCCTCTCTCGCTTCCTGCATCGCCAGCAACGCCACCGTCTGACCGCACGCCGCCAGTCGCCGCTGCCAGCGCCGCCACTCAATGGTTGCTCGAACATCAGCCGTAGGATTAAAATCTAACGCACGCGATAGAACATAAACGAAAGGGTACGCTTGTTTCTGTGCCGCATGATTTTATTAAGATCCAACACTCCACAGAGCTCAATCCACACGAACCGTTTTCGACGAACCAGAACAGCCCATGTGTCCTGTGATTGTTTTAAAAACCAGAAACTTGTTTATTAGATGTTCCAATTTGAAAAATTCATAACTTTCAAACCACATGTCCAAATTTTGCAAATTTTATATCAATGGATTCATCAAAACAAGTACTTTCTGACCATGCAATTTGTTTAGTAAAATGTTTCTGATAAATTAATTGTTTTTGCAGAAACTTGTGTAGGCATATTTAGAATATAAAATTTGTTCTAAAATGATTTTTGAGATGAAACCTTTGGCAAATGGTTTGTTCTTAACCTACTGACCTTAGAAACCAACTCATGGATTTGAAAATATATTTGGTAAAGCTAATGAATAAATCTTTGATTTAAACCATTTCTAGTCAAATAAAAATATTGATTATTTGTTAAAAATGCTTTTTGGAGAAAACCTTTGGGAAATGTTTTGATTTAAACTCTCTGACCCTAAACACAAGGTTTTATGATTTGAAAACATATTTTGTGAACCCTATAGATTGTTGCCTTATTAAAAGCATTTCTCCACCACATAAAATAATGCTTTGGTTTAAAAATGGTTTATAGGTAGAATATTTTGCAAATAGTTTTGCCACTTTATAAAATGACCAATAAAGTGTTTTAGAATGATTATAACCGATTATAAACCACTTTTGTAAATAAAACAAAGTTTGGCATGCTTGCATGCATTGTTTTGTTGTTATTATTTTATGTGTTGTTTGCTTGAATGGTAGCATAAATTCTTTCTTGCTTGATTGAATTGTAGTGAAATTTGAAGAGTGTGAACATTTCATGATCAAGGAGTGAACTTATATTCTCTACCAAAAAGGCAAGTGATGCTTCATACTTTTGTCCCATTATTTTCACTATGCATTAGTGATATTTCTAAGTAGGACTTGCATGGAATTTTGCTAAGTATAAACTATGCCATGGGAAATCCTAGTATATGAAACCTTAGTAGAATTCTCCTAAGTTAAGATTCCTACTACTATCATGCTTAGCTTAGCTAGTAGAAAACAAGGGTAGATTATATTCATACTATGGAATATTTCTAAGTCAAGGACTTGTGTTTTGTTTAATAAAACAACTAAGTGAATGAATCACCTGGGTGGAATGGAAGGAATGGTTTGTGTTGAGTGGTTACACAAGGCCCATTTCTATGGTTTACCTTGTGTATCACACTTGTGGATGGCCACCAAGGAACAAAGAGATTTGAGATGTCAAATGTTGAGAACCTTCAAGTGCAGCCACTTGGCATTATGGGCTCTGCCTGGATCAGATAGGTTGCAATAACTTAGCCAAATGGACAGTTGGTGGTAGGGGATGATAGGTTGGAACGCGTCCATTCTGGTCTAATGGAAGGCTTCTGAAAGGTCCTGTCTTGGTGAAAATCAAGTCTTGTGGGGAAAGTGCACAACCTCTGCAGATGGAAGAATCTAAGTACTTAGCCATGTCCCTGGTAAAGGACAATTTGAGCATCAAGACATGGAAGCTATCAAGAATCTCTTCATCCCAATTTCTAAGTTAAAAACTTGTGGTTGAACAAGGGTTGAAGGATCACCAATTTCTATTGGGAGATGCCTTGGGTGATTTTGTCAAGCAAAAACTTAGTGTTTTTCAAATGATAAGGAAAAACTATTTTGAGAAAAGCAAGCCTAAGCTCCACTTAGCCAAATGCATATAGATGATAGACTCCACTATACTACCATAGTATCACTTGCCAATACAATTCAAATGTATTGACCCTTGTGGCTGTAACTTGTTATGTTGCAGGTTTGTTTGATATTAGTGAAGTTTAATGATTAGGATTACAAGTCTACAACCAACATGTCTGCCTGTGGCACTTTGAAGATGAAGGACCCCATGCTATTGTTATATTCTGCTGCATTGTAATGAAATAGCCAAATGAGCTATGTAAGATGTAATAAATTATTTTATTCCTGGTTATAAAGTTGTATTATGACCTTTGTTTCTTGATATTACATCTTAATTGTGGATGCTAGCTATTGATCCAGGGACTAGCATTTCAAACACAGGGATCTCTACCTTATTAAAGGTTGGGAACCTTACAGATGGTATTAGAGCATTGTGTTGCCTGTAGGATTGTAAGCCTAGGATTGGACAAAACCCCTTAGAAAAATAGGAGTTGTATTTGTTCCAAAACTTATTTACAAACAATCTTGTAAACTCTTTCCTCAACCATTTTGGTTTTGACTCTACATCTCTTCTATTTCAACTTAATGGATAAAGCCTTTCCATGGCCAAAGACTTCACCATGTGCAAAGGACTTCATCAACTCTAATGACTTCAACATCTTCAAGTGATTTCAACCTTATTCTCAACAAGGACTTCAACCTTGGATATCACTAAGGACTACAAGTGAGACAAGAAATGTTTCTCAAGACTTGAAGACTAAGGAAACACAACTTGGGAATCATCATCACCTTTGAAGTTTTTGTGACCAAGAATTTTCCCAAGGAATCCATGATATCATTGAAGAAGAATCCACCAAGAAGGATAGAATGATCTCAAGTGAACCATATAGATGGACCACCATATTAAGTATAGATCAAACACACCAACTTAATGTGGTGTAGCAAAAATATTTTGTTGCCTAAAAATATACTTGAAACTTGTGGTTTGAGTGGAATGTTTGTTTGTGATTGCTTGCACTTTGCTTGTGTGAATTGTGATGTGTGTGATTAGAATTATTCCCTTAGAAATATTTTGCCTATTCTAATCCCAATCCAACCCAAACAGATGACTACTCCAAGAAACTCCAGCATCAAGGATGGCAACAACAACCAAGAGGACAACATGAGAGAACTCATAGTAACCCAAACCCAGTTGAACCAACTGAAAGCTCAATTTTTAGCCAACACCAGTGAGTTAGATCCAACCATGCAAAGGTTTTTGGAAACCCAAACCCAATTGTTGCATAAGGTGACAGATCAAATGATCAACATTGGAGACAACTCTTCCCAAGGAGTTTGTGACAACAAGGATGTCAAGGATTATATTCTAGAAGGAACCCAAGCTTGCAATATTTGTGGAGACAAGGATCACACTTCCAAGGAGCATGAAGATCAATGCCCCAATTGTGAAGAGAAACATCCAATTGACCAATGCCCCACATCTCAAGCTACTTGTTTCTTGTGTGAAGGAAATAATCATCTCCCTATCCAATGCCCCATCTATTCCATAGTTCAACAAAGGAAACAAGGTGGAGTGCAACAACAGTTTGTAAACCCTCATGAAGGAACAACTTCTAACAAGAAGGATGAAGGCAAAGTCAAAACCATGCATCATAAGGCCAAATCCAAAGTGACCACAAAGTGTTGCTACTCTTGTGGAGAAGAAGGTCATATCTCTAGTAAATGCCCCAAGAAGAGAGAA
Source organism: Avena sativa (assembly GCA_916181665.1). Classification (NCBI taxonomy): domain Eukaryota; kingdom Viridiplantae; phylum Streptophyta; class Magnoliopsida; order Poales; family Poaceae; genus Avena; species Avena sativa. The sequence goes on along the minus strand of OV702282.1, from coordinate 12,015,063 downwards.
AGATTTCGCACCTTTGTGGTGAAGTATGAAGAGCATGAACTAGAAGAACTCCTAGCTTTGGAGAGACCCAAAAAGAAGAAGAAGGACATAAGCCAGTTGCAATGTTACAATTGCAAAGAAATGGGACACTATGCCAGTGATTGCCCAGAAAAGAAGAAGAACCAAGGAAATAAACAAGAGGGATTGATACCAAAGAAGAAGAAGGATAATAGCCAAGTGATGTGTTTCAAATGCAAAGAGCTAGGCCATTATGCAGACAAGTGTCCAGAGAAGCTTCATCAAAATCCCAAGCAAGCCAAGATGTAATCTAGTTGGAAAATTTTTAAGGGTGGTAGTACCCTAGTTGTTTTGGAGCCAACTTGTAACTCTTAGCCTTCCCAAATCTCGGGACGAGATTTATTTTAAGGGTGGTAGCCTGTCACATCCCAAGATTTTCCAAATCTTGTAATGTGAAAAATAAATAAACAAAATAAATAATTGTTGAAATTTAGGGTGAAAAGAAACTTTTGTTTCTAAATGAAAACTTAAAATCCCATGTTGAACAAACTTTGGTTAACATTTGAATCCAACTAAATTCAAATCAAGTGGAATGCATTCTTCATAAATGCATATGGAAATTTAAACACTTGAGAAATAAACCAAAACCCTAATGGAAGAAAATCATTTCCAAGTTATCTCCATGCCTATGGATTTGGTCCATATAAAAATTTGTCAACAAACATTTACAAGTGATCAAGAATGACAAATAGAAATATTATAAAACCATAGAAATTGGTTTCACTTAATTTGGAGCCATGAATAAAATCTTATGAATTTAATAAGATAAGGAAAAGTAATTCCCAAAGCAAATAAAGCACTTATCTAAAATCCATACCAAATAGTAAGCAAATAATCCTAAAAGGATTTAAAAAGATAAACAAATAATAAATAAACTTATAATAGTTGGAATCACTATTTTTGGGTCTTTAAAATAAAAAGATATGGTTTTTATAAAGCAAAGGTAGAAATATAAATAAGGATTATTCTATAGAGCCAAATTAAATCTTGGCCAAGCTTTTGAAATAAAATATTTCTATTTGATAAAAAGAGTAAAGGTTTATTTAAATAAAGTAATGAGGATTTATTAATATCCATTTTTATTAAAGTAAAGGTTTTCCATTTTAAATAAACACTAAAACTTGTTAATTTATTTTAACTAAGATTTCCAAGTGTTTTAGTTTTCAAATGAAACCTACTGAAAAGATTTTGATATTATTTGGATTTCAAAAAGAGTTTTCAAAATAAATTAAAACCTATTTGAATTAAAGACTAAGGATTATTTATTTAATTATTAATAGATCCTAAAAGAATAAAAGCATTATTCTATTTTGAACTTTGAAATATGTTGATAAACAAAATTAAATTTCACCCAAAGTTTGGTGGTGATTTGAATTCAAATAGAGATTGAAAAACATTATTAAATCTTATTTAATTAATACTAGCGCCTATTTTAAATAATTAAAAGACACTAAAAATGATAAATAAATTATTCTAAAATTGACTTTGGAATGTGTTATTAATCAGTATATGAATCTACACAAATTTTGGTTGAGGTTTGAATTGATTTGTTGCTTGAATTGTTTGAATGAAAATCAAATCATAATGTTCAAAAACTGAAAAGAAAAAGGTTTAGTATAAAAAAAATGGAAACAAAACCAGCCCAGCCCAGCTAGACCACTAAGGCCCAGCAGCCCACCTCTCCCTCTCTCCCCGAAACGTTTTCCCTCACCGCAGACTAAACCCGCTAAGTCGCTGACCACTGGACCCCATTCCCTCTCTTCCTCTCTCGCTGTCAAACGGACCCCACGACCACGTCAGCGTCTTCCCCGCGCGACCAGTTCTTCCTCTCGTTACTGCCGATTGATTCGCGTGGTAAATTCTCTTCAATGCCGCGTGATCCTCGCCCCCTTACCACACTCACTTAAGTGCCCGTTTCCCCTCTTCCTTTCCCCCCAAACATCACGCCTCGAGAGCCACCAGGCTGCTCGGAATCATCTCCTGACCATCACTGCCTCCGGCGAGCTCCACCTCCAATTCCGTCCAAACCCTGCCGCCCCTCACCTCCTCGACCACGCGAGCCTGCTCTCCTCTTCCATACGCGTCTCCTAGTGGCCTCAGCTCGCTCGCGCATGCCCCTATCGTCGGCAACCACCTCGTCTGACCGCGCCACCGTCTGCTCCAACTCCGACGAGCTCCACAGGTAGTCTCTGACCGCGCCGCCCTCTCTCTTTGATGCTCCCATACTCCCTACTCTTCCACGCGTCTAATAGCACCATTTGTTCCCTCTCCCATGCTCTACAGCGACGTCCCCGACAACGACAGTGCGTGCCCGTCGCCAGAGATCTCTCTGGCGAGCAATCCACGCAACTCCAGCGCGCCCGTCGACAAATAGCAGGCACCTCGAGAACCACCACGAACCCGCGAACTTGGTGAGCTCCTCCCCACCATCTCTCGCTTCCTGCATCACCAGCAACGCCACCGTCTGACCGCACGCTGCCAGTCGCCGCCGCCAGCGCCGCCACTCAATGGTTGCTCGAACGTCAGCCGTAGGATTAAAATCTAACGCACGCGATAGAACATAAACGAAAGGGTACGCTTGTTTCTGTGCCGCACGATTTTATTAAGATCCAACGCTCCACAGAGCTCAATCCACACGAACCGTTTTCGACGAACCAGAACAGCCCATGTGTCCTGTGATTGTTTTAAAAACCAGAAACTTGTATATTAGATGTTCCAATTTGAAAAATTCATAACTTTCAAACCACACGTCCAAATTTTGCAAATTTTATATCAATAGATTCATCAAAACAAGTACTTTCTGACCATGCAATTTGTTTAATAAAATGTTTCTGATAAATTAGTTGCTTTTGCAGAAACTTGTGTAGGCATATTTAGAATATAAAATTTGTTCTAAAATGATTTTTGAGATGAAACCTTTGGCAAATGGTTTGTTTTTAACCTACTGACCTTAGAAACCAACTCATGGATTTGAAAATATATTTGGTAAAGCTAAAGAATAAATCTTTGATTTAAACCATTTCTAGTCAAATAAAAATATTGATTATTTGTTAAAAATGCTTTTTGGAGAAAACCTTTGGGAAATGTTTTGATTTAAACTCTCTGACCCTAAACACAAGGTTTTATGATTTGAAAACATATTTTGTGAACCCTATAGACTGTTGCCTTATTAAAAGCATTTCTCCACCACATAAAATAATGCTTTGGTTTAAAAATGGTTTATAGGTAGAATCTTTTGCAAATAGTTTTGCCCCTTTATAAAATGACCAATAAAGTGTTTTAGAATGATTATAATCTATTATAAACCACTTTTGTAAATAAAACAAAGTTTGGCATGCTTGCATGCATTGTTTTGTTGTTATTATTTTATGTGTTGTTTGCTTGAATGGTAGAATATATTCTTGCTTGCTTGATTGAATTGTAGTGAAATTTGAAGAGTGTGAACATTTCAAGATAAAGGAGTGAACTTATATTCTCTACCAAAAAGGCAAGTGATGCTTCATACTTTTGTCCCATTATTTTCAATATGCATTAGTGATATTTCTAAGTAGGACTTGCATGGAATTTTGCTAAGTATAAACTATGCCATAGGAAATCCTAGTAGATGAAACCTTAGTAGAATTATCCTAAGTTAAGATTCCTACTACTATCATGCTTAGCTTAGCTAGTAGAAAACAAGGGTGGATTATATTCATAGTATGGAATATTTCTAAGTCAAGGACTTGTGTTTTGTTTAATAAAACAACTAAGTGAATGAATCACCTGGGTGGAATGGAAGGAATGGTTTGTGTTGAGTGGTTACACAAGGCCCATTTCTATGGTTTACCTTGTGTATCACACTTGTGGATGGCCACCAAGGAACAAAGAGATTTGAGATGTCAAATGTTGAGAACCTTCAAGTGCAGCCACTTGGCATTATGGGCTCTGCCTGGATCAGATAGGTTGCAATAACTTAGCCAAATGGACAGTTGGTGGTAGGGGATGATAGGTTGGAACACGTCCATTCTGGTCTAAGGGAAGGCTGCTAAAAGGTCCTGTCTTGGTGAAAATCAAGTCTTGTGGGGAAAGTGCACAACCTCTGCAGATGGGAGAATCTAAGTACTTAGCCATGTCCCTGGTAAAGGACAATTTGAGCATCAAGACATGGAAGCTATCAAGAATCTCTTCATCCCAATTTCTAAGTTAAAATCTTGTGGTTGAACAAGGGTTGAAGGATCACCAATTTCTATTGGGAGATGCCTTGGGTGATTTTGTCAAGCAAAAACTTAGTGTTTTTCAAATGATAAGGAAAAACTATTTTGAGCAAAGCAAGCCTAAGCTCCACTTAGGCAAATGCATATAGATGATAGACTCCACTATACTACCATAGTATCACTTGCCAATACAATTCAAATGTATTGACCCTTGTGGCTGTAACTTGTTATGTTGCAGGTTTGTTTGATATTAGTGAAGTTCAATGATTAGGATTACAAGTCTACAACCAACATGTCTGCCTGTGGCACTTTGAAGATGAAGGACCCCATGCTATTGTTATATTCTGCTGCATTGTAATGAAATAGCCAAATGAGCTATGTAATATGTAATAAATTATTTTATTCCTGGTTATAAAGTTGTATTATGACCTTTGTTTCTTGATATTACATCTTAACTGTGGATGCTAGCTATTGATCCAGTGTAACATCCCTAAAATCATGTTTCAAACTTATGCATATCATCCATGCATCCATGATCATATGTTTTTCATTTCAAAACAAAACACTTCAAAAACAGGAGCATATGAGCTCATTATTTTATGTGAAGAGCAATTAGTCTAATGCCACTCTCAATTGAAGAGTTATTTGTCTTAAACCAAGCCTTGCTTGCTCTTTTGTTATTGTGTTTGATTGTTGAAGTTTGGTGAATTTTTACAAAACAAATATGATTCAGAAACTATTTCCAAAACTTATTCAAATTATGTGCTATAGCACTGCTTATTTTGTTTGAACAAAGGGACCAAGCTAATACAAAGTGACCACTTGATTTTATGCCCAGAAGTGTGAATGTTGCACCCTACAAAATCCTAGGAAAAAGTTTGAATTCAAAAGCTTTTGAAACCATTTGAAATTCATTCCAGAAAATCAAAACAGAAATAGAAAAGGAATAAAGAAAAGGAAACGGGCCGGCGCTACTATTCTAGCCCAACAGAGAAACCAGCCCATTTAGCCCACCCGGGTCCTCTCGCTCTCTCTTTCACTCGCAGACGCACCAACAGAGTCGCTGACGCCAGGACCCCACCCCCTCTCTGTTTTATTCGCTGACAAGTGGACCCGTGACCACGTCGTCGTCTACGTCAATCACGCGCGCCTGTGACGCTCACGCCGCCGTTACTCGCCGCAGTCACAACCGCGTTGATTCCCATTGATACCGCGAGTAACTCCACGCCCAGCTCTGGCTACATAAACCTCTTCCCCTCTCGGTCATTTCCCCCCACACTGCACACTCTTGTCGCCACCAGGCTGCCTCTAATTCGCATTGCACCGCCGCAGTCAGAGCCAACTCCGGCGAGGTATTCCGGTAAGACCCCGTCGCCCCTTGCTGTCTAAGTTTGCCTGTACAATCTCCGCAACCATGCCCATCTCCTGACCCCTCTGGTGCATGCTAGGATCATCTAGAGCCTCGGCAACATTGGCGACAGCGCGAGTCAGACGACCCCATCAACTCTGGCAAGCCTCCCTGGTTAGTTCAGACCTCGCCTTTCTCTCTCTTTGACACTCGCATGACCAACATCACTCCGCGCATCTGACGCACTACTTATTTTGCGCTGGCATGATCTACAGCTTCGCCAACGTCGACGAGCAGCCGTACCCGACGCGTTCGCGAACTCCGGCGAGGAATCCCTAACAACTCCGAGCGCCCCTTCGCCAACCAGTGACACGTTGAGCTTCACCTCGTCACCTCGGTTCTGGTGAGCATCCTCTCCCCTCCCCGGGCGACCTAGTTCGCCGGCTCCGCCACTGACAGAGCGCTCCGCCGCTCGCCGCCGCACCAGCGCCGCCTGTCTGTGGTCAACTGGATCGTGGTCATTAGATGTAGATCTTGCGGTTTAGATTAGAACTTAAACGAAGAGGTACGAGCGCATCTGAGCCACTAGATCTAACTTAAATCCTACGGCTCGCAGAGATCGATCCGCCCAAACCGGTACGGGCCAATCAGAAACAGACGCGTGGCTAGGTTTATATTTAAAACTGGATTTTGAATCTGATTGTTATTCAAATTTGATTTGGCTATAACTTTTGATCCCCACGTTAGAATTTGACAAATTTTATACCGTTGGAATCAGGAGAGCAAGCTCTTTCTGATTATGCAATGTGTTTAATGTTTAGCTTCTGTTAAAAAGGTTTTATTTGCAGAAACTTGTGTAGGACTAATTAGAGTTTATGAAATGTTTAGGAAATAATTTATGGTATAAATATTGCTAGTTTGGCAAGTTTTTAACTTGTTAGTGAATCAGTACTGTTTACTTGCTTGGTTGAATTTTAAAAATCATCATTTACCATCTTGCATGCATGCATATATTTTTGATTGTATATGTTCTGTGTGTAATTTGTTGCTACCAAACTTTGTGTAGATTTTGGTGCTAGTGATTGTGATTGTGAGGAGTGCTACTCTCCCAACTACCAAGGCAAGTGGTACTTCATGAATATTAACATTCCTATGTTTTCTACTAAGCATTAGAAATATTTTGTTAGACTTGCATGCTATTTTTTGATTATATGCCATGTTGGGAAATCCTAGTAGTTGTAGAAATGCTAGGGAATTTCTAAGTTAAGTTACTATCTATGCCATGCTTAGCCTAGCTAGTAGCAACCAAGGGTTGGTGAAATATATATACATGCTATGATGAAAATATTCCTAAGTCCTTTGGACTTGTGTTTTACCTAATAAAGAAACTAAGTTAATGAAACACCTGGGTGGAATGGAAGGAAAGGTTTATGTTGAGTGATTACACAAGGCCCATTTCTATGGTTTACCTTGTGTATCTCACTTGTGGTAAGCCACCCAGGAACAAAGAGATTTTAGAGGCCAAGTGTTAAGAAGCTTCTAGTGCAGCCACTTGGCAATATGGGCTCTGCCTGGACCATATAGGTTGCTAGAACTTAGCCATTTGGACAGTTGGTGGTAGTGGGAATGATAGGTTGGAGCGCGTCCATTTGGTCTAAGGGAAGGCTTCTGAAAGGTCCTGTCTTGGTGAAACCAAGTCTGGTGGGGAAAGTGCACAACCTCTGCATATGGAAAAATCTAAGTACTTAGCCAAGTCCATGGCAATGGACAACTTGAGCATCAAGACATGGAAGCTATCAAGAATCTCCTCATCCCAATTTCTAAGTAAAATTTGTGGGTGAACAAGGGTGAAGGACCTCAATGTCTATTGGTGGTTCCTTGGGAAGAGTTTTGACAAAGAAAAACTTAGCGATTTCAACTAATAGGTAAAACCTATTTTGAGCAAAGCAAGCCAAGCTACACTTAGCCAAATTGCATATAGTATCTAGTCCACTTAAAATTTTACTAAGGTATCACTTGACAATACTATTCCAAAGTATTGACCCACTGTGGCTGTAACTTGTGATGTTGCAGGTTACTCTGATGAGGATTAGGTGTCATGAGTCTACACTCAACATGTTTGCCTGTGGCACATGAAGATGAAGACTTTTATTTATTTACCTATTCAAACTCTTGTATTAGGCATGTGGCCTTGGAGTTGTAAAGACTATGTTTATCTATGGAATGGTTGTAATAAATGACCTTTGTATCTGTGTACTTCATCTTAAACTGTGGATGCTAGCAATGATCCAGGGACTAGCATTGCAATCACAGGGATCCTTTTCCTTTATAAAGGAGGGATCTTACATCCAGGGACTAGCATTGCAAACACAGGGATCTCTACCTTATTAAAGGTTGGGAACCTTACATAAGAAATGACTACGCGCCATAAGGGGAATCCTATATTAAGGATGCTAAATCCTAAGTACAAACGTTACGGGGGTCTTTACTTAGGTCTTGCCATCTAGGGTCATTGATGACGTTCTTGATCCTTTGAGGTGATGAAGGACTCAGGTGGTAGGGCGATCTTGTAGTGTCTTTCATTGCTGGTAGCTTATTTGATTTGCTTGTTTCTGAGTCTCATCATCTCGGGATCTTCATCTTCATATTCTCCAAATCGGACTTTGTTTTTGAAAATGGCACATTTGAAAGTAGAAGAGGGATAGAGTTAACCATTTTCAATTAGTTGAAATTAGAGAATGTAAGATAAGAAGTATTTCAAAAAGCTGTTGAGAAAGTAGTTTTCGAAAGTCAGTGATTTTTGTAATTCCGGGTTGTTCTGTCTAACATCCATGTTAACTAAGGTCTCTTACAGTTAGGATGGGTCTGGTACCAAGTCTGTGGGACCCTGGATTTATGGTCTGATAATCCCCATTATGCCTGCAATTCATGTTCCCATGATCAGTGAGACATGAGCATAACCGACAAGTGTTGGGGATATACTTTCCGGGTATACCCACAGGACTCGCTGACCAGGGTGGCCCATCACCAGGTTAGAGTTTTGCTTCACGGGCAGCCCAGTCAGAGAAAGAGGAGGAGACACTTACGGCTACGACAAGGCCTAGAAGAGTTACTGACTTAGGCATGTAGTATTACATGTAGTCCAAGTTGTATCTAGGTACCGACTCTGTAACATAGCTGGATAGGTCTCTCCTGTAACCCTAGGTCCTAGTGACTATATAAACCAGCCCTATGGGAGCCTTTAGGGCATAACCACAATCACAACTCGCATAAGCGAACCTTTCTTGTAATCCGCTGTAACATCCGGCTTTCGCCGATATATTACTGGGTTACTAGAAGGACTAGGATCCGATCACCGCAGTTGGATCTGAACGTGGGTAAACCTGTGCTCACCGTTCCCGAAACATCCGATGTCTCACACCCCATATTCTCAACGCCGTCAGGACCTCCTATGGCGTACATGTCGACAATCCATCGACAATTGGCGCCCATCGTGGGGTGGGTGACTTTTGGAGCTTCGTTCCAGGCGGAATCTACACGTTTAGGAATTGGCGAAACAATTGCTATGGGTTGCATGGTCTACGCCAGTGATGTCCCTCTTGTTCTTCTTGAAGAGACTTGGATTCCGGCTATCAAGCATGTGACAACCTACACAATCATGCCTATCAGCGAGACCGATATCTACCTCGGTTTCGCTAAACACGCCCAACCCACCCTTGAGGTGATAACCATGGTGGAAGAAAATTCTGGATCTACTCTGTCCGCAGAGGCGGAAAAGTTGAAGATCCCGGAAAAAATCGAACCCACCCAGCCCACTCCTGTAGTGGAAGAAGCGGTGGAGGAAAAATCCGGATCTGATCTCCCCATCGAGATCGGATACATGGATTGAGAATATATCCGCTATAGATCTGGCCCTACTGAGGCCGTAGCAGGAAAAGCACTCTTGAGGCAGAGGATAAAGAAGATGACGAAGTGCCCTTACATCGATTACAAGGCAATCACTGACATCAAGGAGAGATTTGAGATGGAGGAGGCGGAAACCCACCTATGCCGTTACCTCAAGAACATGAACAAGAAGAATCAGTGCTTAATATACCACGTGAGCTCTGTATCCGAATCTGTCGATGTTGGATCCAGAAAAGATTCAGTCCTCGACGGAATCAAAAAAAACACCAACTTACCTGGTTCCCCTCAGGATTCATTTACTTCACAGGAACTTCGAGACTTTGATAAGGATATGGAGGAGTACGAAGAAATTATACTTCCAAACCAGCGCACGGTGAGCCGGAGACACCTCCAAGTCCATATGACAGCATGGTCGAAGACTACACCTTGCAAGATGACATGGACACCGGAGATTCATCCGAGGTCTAGAAGCCAACTACTATAGAAAGTACCGACGGAAGTTTATCCCTCGGTACCGGACCAAAGTTGTCTTTGCCACTGGTACGCACATTAAGGCTACTGGGCGGTCAAAGAAGAAGAAGAAGAACACGAATCCGACACCGGAAAATCCGCACGCCGAAGAAACAACGAAGAAAAAGTTGAAGAGATCGAGATGCAGAATCAGGACGAAGGTCCGATTAAACCCACGCCGATCGACCCTCCTGTGGATTGACACGTTCTCACCGTGGATGCTCTGACCATACCAATCCCAACAGCTTCGGATCTTACTTCGGATCTTACTCCGGATGCGCTGGAGAAAAGGGTTGAGGACCTGTAAAATCACCGTTTTTTTACTCGAAGAGGCTGCGTGCATCATCGAGCTGAAACAACAATTAGATAGTGATCCTGCCAAATATCAGTCAGATTTTAAGCGACTACCAAACAAGACAAGAGGAGGTCCGGTTCTTGCTAACAGGAACCCGGATATCCATAGAGATCTATTCAACGGAAAATATGGAGAGAAAATCCGAGTCTACAGCACACCGTTGGAAAACACTGCAGTAGCTCGAGCTATCCTCACCAATAACCTGTCTCCTGAGCAGGTCCGGCAATGCGTTGTGTTGCTGGACAAAGGATTGTAATAGCAGAAAATGGCCGCGTCATTCGGTGGCAAGATGGACTCAAAGTCGGAATTTTGCCACATTGACGTAGACGGCGCTAATGAGAGACCCCGCAAGGATAGGGATCAATGTTATTGTCCCCGGGGAGAAGAATAAAATTCATGGACCGGATCAAACGGTCATCATCGCAGTCCCGCACGTGACTGGACAAGAGTTATTCCGGCTGCGTCCAAAGATGCCATCAGGGCAATGGTACCTCATCAGGGCCATCATCGAAAAAAACCCGCTATAGAGAACACCCAGAAGTGCGCCGCCAGCAAGAACAGGATTGGCTAAGAATGCCACCACCAAGCCGTCTGGCTGGTAATGCTGGACGAAGAGATGATGCGGATCGTCCTGAATCAAGTAGAGACGGAGCCCAAGAAACCAACCTCAGAGTCAGCATAATGAGGCTCCACCACCATCGCGTAACCCAGCCGGAAATAATCCACCAGGGCCACCATCGCCTTCAGGCAGCGACCATGAAGGATCTCATCGCAGCCATGGAAGCCGGAGGGGTGGAGGCGGCAATGGTGAGAGGATAAGCAGAAATCTGACTCCACCGCATCGAAGCCGCGAGCCTCCAAGGCGCAGGTGTCTCTCGCCAAACGACGCTCACCACCGCATCGATTCAAATATAGAAGTGCGGCGGTATGAGGAAGAAGACGTATACATGGGACCCAAGTGCTTTGGCCCATGCATCCGTCAGACAAAATTTCTGGTTGACATTGGTATTTCCAAACACATCCAACCCTACGATGGCACACCTCGACCAGATACTTGGCTCCAAGAATTTTTCCAGGCCTGCTGCATCACCAAAGGAGGTAACAGCCTAGTCGCAGTCTGATATGTCCCTCTTATGCTGAGGAAGACGACTCGATCATGGCTCAATGAACTACCAGAGAATTCAATTCATAAATGGTATGATATGCAAAGTGCATTCTTTTCAAACTTTGAGGGAACATACATGAGGCCCTTCATAGTAGGATACTTGCAGCGTTGCACACAAAGACCCAGAGAAACTTGCCTGGATTACCTTGGACGCTGGATCGACACGAAAAACTCCTATGAAGGAGTAAACGAGCAGACTGCGATCGAGGCTTTCATCACAGGACTCCTAGTCGGACTTTTGCGTCACAGACTGAAGCATGGCCATGTCACAAATTTGGGAGAAATGATAGAGACGGCAAGCAAATACGCTGATGTTGATGATGATTCAAAAGGGCTGCTAAATATTCTGGCCAATACTAACGCGGAAAAACAGCCAAAATAGCAAACTCAGAAGTGCAAAAACACCTTGGAAGATAAACCGGCTTCGGACAACGCAGTTGTTAACGCAACATCTCGATCCGGAGGACGAGGAGGGCGTGGAGGCTACCGGGGTCGAGGCCATGGAACTTCCCGAATCCAGGGAAGAGGAGAGCAGTAACCCGGAAGAACCTATACCTGGGACAACATTGCCAATAATCCCTGTGTCCATCACTTGGATAGTAACGGAGGATCTACCCACACAAATACCGAGTGTCATTTCAATTACGACATCAAAAAGACAAATCCGCTGGCTATAGGGCCAAGCAATAAAAAGGAAAGAAAAATTCCGAGAAAAGCAAGGAGCCCAAGGAAGATTCCGTCATGGAAGAAGCGGACTCCGCACAGCCCAAGTCAGATGGAAAGAAGGATTATCCCAAAAAGAAAGATACATACGTCTGCTTCCTTGGATCTCAACCGTCTAAGGCCAAGAAGGTGGTTCTCCGTGAGCTCAATGCCACGGTTCTGGCTGTTCCCCAATTTCTGGATTGGTCGGATGTAACCATCACCTTTGATCGCTCAAATCACCCGAGGAAAACACATCGTCGGGGAAAATACCCTCTAGTCATCAATCCACTTATTGATGGCTATGAGTTCTCTAAAACTGTCATGGACGGTGGTAGCAGTATTAACATCCTCTACATCAAAAAGCTCCACCACATGAAGATCCACGGGAGCTAGTTGAGTTACAGCATTATAAATTTCCATGGCATTGTACCAGGGAGACAGGTAGATTCTCTGGGTGAGATTACACTAGTCGTGACATTTGTAAACCGAGGTAATTACCGGACCGAGCCACTCTCTTTCGAGGTGGTACCATTCAAAAGTGCTTACCACGCCATCTTCGGGCGTCCGGCCTATTGGGCGTTCATGGCTCGCCCCTGTTACATTTACAACATCATCACCATCTAGGGAAATTCGAGGAAAGCGCGAGAGTGTGACGAAAGATCTGTTGCCTTTGCCGAAGCCTTGCTACACGCCCAGGAGTACCAGGAGATCAAGAAGCGCATCGATCCGTCTGAGATGCCCGCTATGAAAAATGAGGTGCTGAAGCCAAGCATGTAGTTCAAGGCATCGGAAGAGACAAAAAAAACGTCGCTGAAGGAAGATGATCCCTCCAAGATGACAAACATAGGGGTAGGCTTAGACCACGCATAGGAAAGCGCGCTCGTCGAGTTCTTGAAAGCTAATAGTGATATCTTTGCATGGCAGCCTTCTCACATGACCGGATTAACTAGGAAACTTGCCGAGCACTCTCTTAATATGTACCCTGACGCTAAACCCTATCAAACACTCCTTACGACAATTTGGTGATGAAAAGCGCACAACAATAGCCAAGGAATTAGCCCGAGCAGAATTAGCCGGATTTATAACAGAGGTGATCCATACGGATCGGGTGGAAAATCCTATACTTGTCCCTAAAAAGGACACTATTGAATTAAGTATGTGTGTTGATTATACCGCTTTGAACAAAGCTTGTCCAAAAGATCCGTTCCCTTTGCCAAGAATAGATCAAGTATCGACTCAAAGGAAGGGTTGGAATTACTCTATTTTCTCGACACATATTCCGGATATCACCAAATACCGATGAAAGAATCGGATCAAATCAAGACGTCTTTCGTCACTCCTTTCGGAACCTTTTGCTACAAAACTATGCCTTTTGGCTTAAAGAACGCAGGAGCAACATATCAGTGTACTATGCAACGTTGTCTTAACGATCAAATCAGACGCAACGTCCATGTATACGTAGATGACATAACAGTCATGTCCAAAAAGAAGGAAACTTTAATTTCCGACTTAGAGGAAACATTTGCTAGCCTACGAAAATTCAATATGATGCTAAATCCGAAGAGGTGTTTCTTTGGAATACTAGCCGGAAAACTGTTAGGTCTCATCGTGTCTAAAAGAGGCATAGAGGTGAACCGGCAAAAAATTAAGCCTATACTAAACATTAACAGGCCGACTCTACTGAAGGACGTGCAGCGTCTCACTGGTTGCATCGCAGTAGTGAGTTGGTTCGTCGGTCGGCTCGGAGAAAGAGACGCACCTTTATGCAAACTCTTGAAGAAAACCGAGATATTTTTTTGGACCAAGGAAACCGATGCTGCCCCACAAAGTTTGAAAGACCTAATTTCAAACCCACCAGTTCTTGCAGCGCCAGAACCTCAGGAACCTATGTTACTTTACATTGCAGTGAATAACAAAGTCATAAGTGTAGTAACAGTAGTGGAGTGCGAGGAGGAATGCCATGAGCACAAGGTTTAGCGTCCAACTTATTACCCGAGTGAGGTTCTGACAGAGTCGAAACAACCGTATCCACACCATAAAAAGCTAGCCTATGGAGTGTTCTTTGCATCCACAATGCTACGACACTACTTTCAAGAGAACAACATCACAGTGGTGAGTACTGCTCCCCTGCGAGATACAATCAACAACCGCGATGCCACATGACGTGTCGCAAAGTGGGGGATAGAGCTTGCAGCTTTCGACATTGAGTACAAGCCACGTACAACAATCAAGTCCCAGATACTGTCCGATTTTGTTGTTGATTGGACGGAGATGGTAGATAATACAAGTCCTCCAGACTCGGAATTTTGGCCCTTCACTTTGACGGATCAAAAGCTTGAGGAGGCTCGGGGGATGGTGTGGTGCTCAAGTCACCCCAAGGAGACAAGTTGTGTTATGTGTTACAAATAGACTTCACGGCAACAAATTATATTGCCGAGTATGAAGCATTGTTACATGGAATACGCATGGCCAAAAACATTGGCATAACAAGACTCATGTGTTATGGAGACACGGATTTAGTTCCTCAGCAAGTATACGATATATGCAATTCAAACAAGAACATGGCAGCTTTCAAAGCCGTTGTGGATGAATTATCTAAATCGTTCGAGAGTTTTGAAGTACAACACATCCCTCGAGCGGAAAATGAGGAAGCAGATGCTTTATCAAGAATAGGCTCTGATACGTCCAAAACGTATCTACTTTCCCGAACACTGTTGCTATTGTTTCTCCTCTAAACTTGTGTGATTTGGATACAACAAATATGGACTGACGCTGTTTTCAGCAAAATTACTTTGGTGTCTAGTTTTTGTGCAGAAAATCAACTATCAGGAAAAATTCCGGAAAATATGCCAAAAATTATATTTCACCATAAACTCATTGAGCCAGAAGACGAGACGGAATGGGGACCTGGGGGGCCCACACCCCCCAGCCGCGCGGGCCAGGCTTGTCGGCGCCTAGAGGGGTGTGTGGCCACACCAGGCACCCCCTCGGCCTCCCTCTTCCCCTATAAGTTTCCTCTTGACCTAAAAATCGAGGGGGGTTCGATGTTTCTCCAGAAAGAGATCCGCTGTGGCACCACCACCAGAAACCATGATTCGGAACCAGAAACTTCGTTCTGGCACCCTACTGGGACGGGGAATTTAAAGAGGGTCATCGCCATCATCATCAACGTCGCCTCTCCATCAGCCATCCATGTTTCCCTCATCCATGAGTGAGTAATCCCCCGCTGTAGGCTACGGGGATGGTAGGGATTGGATGAGTTCTATCATGTAATCGAATAAGATTGTTCGGGCATGGTGCCTAGTATATCTATTAGTGCTATTTGACTTTGTTGCAACTTGTTGTGCTTAATGCTTGTCACTAGGGCCCGAGTGCCATGATCCAAGATCTAAACTTATTATTGAATCGTTATGATAGTATTGTTTGTGATCTTATCTCCAAGTTGTGTACACATATCATTGTCCGGATCCAAAGGCCCCGAAGTGACAGAAATTGGGATAACCTGAGGGGATGGCTATGATGTGAGGATCACATGTGTTTACGGAGTGTTAATGCTTTGCTCTAGTGCTCTATTAAAAGGAGCACCTTAATTGTCAGTAGTTCCCTTGAGGCCCCGCTGCAACGGGCTGGCAGGACAAAAGATGTTGTGCAAGTTCTCATTACGAGCACGCATGACTATTATATCCTACTGTTTGTGCAAGTTCTCATATATGGAGCACATGCCTATGATTGTTTAGTACTTGGGTTCTCTATCTTATTTATCTGCAATTGCCCTAGATCTTGAAGTTACATGTTTAGACTCATCCATGCAACACTCATCCATCCCTATGCCTACGGTGCTCCTATCCTACTGTTTGCTACTAGTATTACTATTGCTCTTGTTTTGCTGCTGTTGTTACTTTGCTATTGATACTACAAAATTGTTGCTACTGATAAACTTTTGTGAGCAAGAACTATTTCCAGGTGGATCTGAATTGACAACTCAGTTGTTAAGGCTTGCAAGTATTCATTGGCTCCCCTTGTGTCGAATAAATAAATTGGGTAATACTACACTCGAAGACTATTGCGATCCCCTATACTTGTGGGTCGTCAAGATTATTTTCTAGCGCTGTTGCCGGGGAGCATAGCTTTATTTGGAAGTTCACATGGATATATTATTGTTCACTGTTATTCCTTTCATCATGGGGAAGTATCGTGATGGAAATTTTCCTATTTTACCATCCACTACAAGAAGAGGTACAGTCCTAAACACCTCTGTTGGTATTGATTCACCGTCTGTTATAAGTAAGCTTGTTACACCACCACCACATACTCATGCTACACACAATGCTACTACTGCTGAATCTGAAACTGCTTCTGATACTCATGATGTTACTTCTACTGTGCTTGATGTGAGTGGTTCATTAGTTCCTTTCCTAGATGCTACTATGGCTAGTCTAGGAAATACTGAATCTCCTAGTGAAGACACTGTTACACCTGTTAGATCACCTGAGTCTAGAGAGAGATATGATATTAATGATGGTTACATTGAGTTGACGGATGATTTAACTGAAGAGTGCCGAAACACACATGGTGCTAGTGCTATTAAGAGTCTCCTTGAGAGACGTACCATTATTCCAAAACTTTCCTCTGATACTAAGTTTGTCACTTCTCCCATAGATATTAAAGATAAAGATGATGATTTTTATCTTGATTTATCCTATTTAGATATTGTTGAGAAAGAACCTTTTTGTGGGACTGAGAGTGAGAGTTTTGTGGCACATATGAATGAGATTTCCACTATGAGTACCTTGTTTTTTGACAATTTTAAGATACGCAAGTACTTTGTTACTAAGATCTTCCCTTTTTCACTAAAAGGAGATGACAAAGGTTGGTTTAATAGATTACATCCTAGATCCATTGATAGCCCTGATTGTTTGATTGCTTCTTTCTTCGAGAAATATTTTCCTCCTAGTGCTAGACATGCTGCTTTGTAGAGATTTTTTGATTTTAAACATGGAGAAGAAGATAAATTGCCTGAGTCATGGACAAGGTTCTGTGCCTTGATTCATGCACATCCTGGATGTCCATTACCAAAAATGAGCTTCTTGATATTTATTATAATGGACTAACTGATGATTCTAGGACATACCTAGATAGTTTTGTTGATTGTGTTTTTAGGAAAAAAACTCCTACAGATGCTGAAGAATTAACGGCTAAAATAAGCAAGAATTATGATGATTGGACTTCAACTGAGCTAAATACACCTGAGCCTATTACTCCTGAACCAGTTGTGTCTGAACCAGTTCCAACACCAACACCAAAGAATAGGGGAGTAATTGCATTAAATGATGAAGTGATGAAGGAAGGTAAGAAATGTCTAAAGGAGAAAGGTATTAGAGATGAAAATATGAAGAATCTACCTCCTATAGAAGAATTATGCAAGCCAATTACCAACTCATCTACTATTGGGATACACTCTCTCCACTTTGATGAAGGTGATATTCCCTATGGTAAGCCTCCTGATCAATGCTTAGAGGAACTTGACACATTTATTGTTAAACAAGGTAATTTCAATTAACAAGTTCATAATCATTTATTGGAAAACTCTAGAGCTATTAAGGAGTTGAAAGATGTTGTGGAAAGAACTGCTAATGATATTAAAATGCTTTGTAAGCACTTTCAAATGGTTCAAACCCAAATTGATCAACTTGCTAAGGTACAAAAAGATATGCTAGTTAATGCCTCAGGAGATAAACATGCTTATGGAATTAGTACTAGGAGTGGTATAGCTACTCAAGATCCTTTTTATCCTGAAGGACACCCCAAAAGAATTGAGCAGGACTCTCAGCAAGGTGAAAGTAGTAATAGTCCTGATAAGAGAAAGAAAAAGAAACATAAAATAGTTGAGGAACCACTTGAACCTTCTGTAGATCCTAATAGTATATCCGTCTCTGATGCTGAAACTGAGAGTGGTAATGATAGAAATGATGCTCCTGATAAGGAGGAAGTTGAGGAAGAACCTGATAAGCACACTAAGAACACTAGTTACACTAAGGAAGATTTTGTTGCTAAAAAATATGGTAGTGAGAGAGAACCTTGGGTGTAGAACCTATGCCTTTTCCCAATAAGAAACACAAGTAAAAGGAGCAAGAACACTACAACAAGTTTTGTGAGTGGATGAAACCTCTATTTTTGCAAATTCCTTTGACTGATGCTATTAAGTTGCCTCCTAATTCAAAGTATATGAAGGATATTGTCTCTAATAAAAGGAAGATTCCTAATGAGGAAATTTCTATTTTTCTTGCTAATTATTCCTTCAATGGTAAGGTTCCAAAGAAACTTGGTGATCAAGGTATATCAACTATTCCTTGCTCTATTAAGAATAATTATGTTAGAACTTCTTTATGTGATTTGGGAGCTGGAGTTAGTGTTATGCCTTTTTCTCTCTACAAGAGACTCCAGCTAGAAAAGTTGATACCAACTGATATATCTTTGCAAATGGTTGATAAGTCAACTACTATGCCTCTTGGTATATGTGAGGATGTTCCTGTTCAAGTGGCTCATAATTTCTTGGTTTTAACTGATTTTGTTGTGCTTGAAATGCCTGAAGATGATAATATGTCTATTATTCTTGGGAGACCTTTTCTTAATACTGCAGGTGTTGTCATCAATTGTAATCAAGGAAAAGTAACTTTTAATATTAATGACAAATAGCATACTATCTATTTCCCCAAGAATATTGATAATAGCTATTGCCTGAATTCCATTGAAAATATTGAGAGCATCAAAGTTGGAGAAATATATTGTCCCATTCCACAAGAAAGATTTGAAACTATTATGATTGGGACCATTGCTATCAAAGTTTGGAATGCAAAGTTTTGTTTCATATAAGATTGTTTTGGTAACAAGACTTGATCAACCTTGTTAGCAAAGGGATTTTAATGAACAAAACAATTTTGTCACAGTGGTTATACTTGCTCACTTTTATGTTTCTGCTTCCTAGTTTTTGCTCTTTCTCTTGTTAGCTTTAGTTTTGCTAGTTGTTTGCTTGTTAGAGTGTCTTAGAACTTCTGTAGTTTTCGTTTTTGTTTGCTTTTTCTTCTTCTAAAAAAATCTTTTCTGCGAGAAAATCAATTTTCATACCCTAAAAATTGGCCAAAAATAAAGTTTCCCGAAAAATCCCAGAAAATTCATATTAAAATTTTCCTCGAAAAAAGGGGTAGAGGGACACCTGGAGTGGCCTAGGGGGACTCACCAGGACAGCACACCCCCTGGTGGCACGGCCAGCCCCTAGGGCGCGCCTGGCCTGGGTGGGGCCCACCCGTGGCCCTCCAAGTTGCCTCCTTTCAGCCACTTCTTTCTCTCTTCGAAAAACACCGGAAATTTGTTTCAAGCTCGAGTTCCTGCTTTTATTGCTCCCGATTTTCGATCTCCTTGCTCAGCCCATCTTTGCTGCTAATTTTTGGAGGGAATGCTCCTTGATATGTGCCTCCTCCGCTTGTCCAATTAAATTTGTGATTTGTAGATTGTATCTTGATTATTTTGCTGCTATAGGTGTCAGTTTGTGTGAGCTTGCATGCCTGTTCTATGCTTAGAGTTTTCATTTGATGCATGTTTAGTCCTCTAGCAAGTTCCTATAGTAGTTCCACATCATTTATCAACTTGGAAATCACTTGGTTTGATGTTTGTCTAAAAATTTCAGAAAAAAGGGTAATGGACAACCACACCTTTGGTGAAGTATTTGAGGTTGATGCACCTAGGAGGACATGGCCTTCAAGATCATCCTCCCGAGCTAGGCCCACATACAATGAGGATCTCATTACACCACGATTTGGTGACGAGGGAGATGATGGGGATGCGCACCCTTGTACCTTCCCTTGTCCAACCTTCTTGCGGGTTGCACGGATTCTCAATGATTTCCTAACTTTGGTTCAAAGAGTTGTACTAATCAGTTATATGCAGAATGAGAGTGTGCAATATGATACGCTCACTAAAACCTTTGTGGAGAGTTTCTGTTTTTCTAACAGCCCTTTCAAGCCAGATGTGTCTTTCAAAATCTATAATAGGCCTTGCTCCATGACACTGAAGAAATTTTGTGAAATCTTGCCTATTGGCACGGCTGGGATGGTGAAGAAGATTCCATCTCAACCCGCTGATTTGTTGGAGCTCGACCACGGGATAACTAATGATGATGACCGCAGAGCCCAGCGTGGAAAGATAAGAAATATTCAACTCCCAGCTATCAGGTATTTTGCTTATTATCTTGCCACCAGTGTTCTTGGTAGGGAGGACACCAGCAATATTTCCAACTATCATTTGGCCTTCCTAGCTGATGCACTCAACAATGAAACCAGGTAAAATATTGGTTCTCTCATTGCTCGTCGCTTAGCTGCTAAGGGACCCATTTATGGGGGAATTATTGTTGCACGTGTTGTTGGTGCTTTAGACCTTTTTGTTGATCCAAATGATACAGTTTTGGCTCCTCAGAGGCTTGATTTAGCTGCCATGAAAGCGCATCTCTTTGTCACGGCTATCTCTACCCTTGAGAGTCTGGTTTATAAAATGTTTTTAATTTACGGTGAAGAGAGAGATTCCTCTGCCCCCAAACCACTTTGTTCTATATTTCCCAGGGACCTTGGTCACACTCCAATGCTGAGATGGACGAGTAGCTACGCATTCGTGGTTTCCACGGACATTATCAGGGGAAAGCACCCTCATACGACCCCTCTGTGCACTACACAGAGGAGTCCTCGAGCTCGTACCAGGACGAAGGAGCCTCTTCGTAGTATTATGGAGGTGCACCTTCTTGGTCACCATGGAGTTGAGCCCCACTTAGGCCAAAATCCTAAGCTTGGGGGGAGGTATACTGACATCACACTCATCTATATATCATGTTTCGTTGGTTCTTTGTATATCTATTGTTTCGCTTTCTTTTTGGTTTTTTGTTCCTACTTTCTCAAAACACAAAAATACCAATAATATTTTCATTGCTTCTCTTGGTTTGTTTGTTTGCTTGTTATCTTTGGTTTGCCTTAAAAGAAAAATCCAAAAAGATTTTTCTTTGTTTGGTTTTGCTTTGTGTGCTTGCTTTAAAAAATCGAAAACACCAAAAATATTTGTTGTTCTTCTATGGTTTTGTGAAGTTTTTTGTAGGGTTCAGCAGTCCTCAGTGGAGTTTGGTTTCATGTTATTATTCAAGTCACACAAGTGAAGGGCAATAATGAAGATCAAGACAACTTGAGGTGTGGTAAGAGGCTGGTAATGAACTCTATTTGTTTTCATTTTTGTACATATACTCATCATCGTGAGCATGCTTAGTCTCTTCATGGAAGGAGTATGTTATTTATGGATGCTTAGTAGTTCTTGCTCTCTTATTATTAGCTCCATCTTGCTAATAGTTTGTAGCATGTCATATGAATGTTTGTTTGCATTGTTTTATTCATAACTTTGTATGATACTGTGGTATCCTCCTCTGAATTTTTCATGTGAATCGACTTGGCACATGCTCACGGATGCATAGACTGAACAATAGTCAGTAAGCCTCGATGATTTATTTTGCCTCAGAGTTCTTGTATCACTTCCATGCCATAATTAGTCCTGTTGTGTTGCAAGCAGGATTATGACATATATTTCTCTCTCGTTTGTCGCTCCCTCTCTATTGCTAGCCTTCACTTGCACTGAGTATGAGCTCTAATTGTGCATCCAACTCCCAAAAACCAAAATTGCCAACAGTGTCCACCATACCTACCTATTAGCATCATTTTTCTAATTCCATGCATATTTATTATGCCCTGTTTTCTTCCAAATAAAATGTTTGACTGTTTTGAAAAAGTTAGTTAGTAAAGCTCTCACAAACTTGATGGCACACTTTATTTCTTGCACTTAATAAACCTAAACCATTGTGACCTGTCCATGAAAGTTATATGCATGCAAATTATAGGATGGGAGTTACAGAACCGTGTTGTCACGGTGAACACTTTCAACACCTGTAAATATATACCCAGTTGATATCATGCTCTTTTGTTTGCGGATGTCGTCGGTGTGAAATAAAAGGGGAGCTTGTAAGTCCATGGGTTATGTATATGTTTTAGAGAAACACCTAGGCCGCTAGCCTAAGCCATGCCTAATCATGGTGGAAACTTGCAACATAACCATAATGAGCAATCTATGAAGCTTCCTTCTTATAAAAAAAGAGAGACACATTTTGAAAAGAGGAAAGAGAAAAAAAAGCGCCATTTTCCCATGGAAAAAAAAGACTTCTAAGATGCTCATTGTCTGCTTGCCTTGTCATTTTGGTTATGGGATAGCTCCTATACCATGTGCAAGGGGTAACCCGTTTGTGGTTCTCTATGATATGCATGTATTTACGATGACAAGAACTTACCGGTAACTAAAGTTGAGTAGCATGAGGAGCGACCCTCGTACTCAAGGGACATGAGATTTCCAGTTTATGGTCTGTCAAGCATATAACTCATATTGGACCTCACTTTCACCTTAACCATTTAAAGATTCCTATGATAGGGGCAATCAGAGCTCAAAGCTAATGAGTACCTTACTTTTAGCATTTGGAAGCCTTTCAAACTTTTCAAAACCTTTTCACTTCCTTGTTGAGTCATCACTTATTCTATGAGCACCTTCTTGAGAGCATAGTTGTCATTCTTAGTGTAATCTGCTTGTCTCAAAACTTGGTTAATTATGTCATGACTTTGATGCTTGTATCTTTGACATATTTACTTCTAGTCTTCACTTGAACTTCAGAGGTTCCTTGGCATTTATATTGTGCTCTACAAATAAAGGCAAGCGAGATACCACTCTATCATACCTTATTATGAGCATTGCAATGTTGCTTATGTTTATGTTTCATGCTACCTATTACTATTGAGTTGGAATCTCTTCATAGCTTGCAATGACTATTGAGTAGACTTAGTTGCATACTTCTTATTATGAATGGTCTAAGTATCTACTCCTGTGCTGAGAATATATACATCATATGAAGCAAATGTGTTTGTGAAAGTTCTTTTATCGCACTCAGTTTTCAACTAAATTGCTTGAGGACAAGCAATAAGCTAAGCTTGGGGGAGTTTATACGTCCAAAACATATCTACTTCCCCGAACTCTTTTGCTATTGTTTCTCCTCTAAACTTGTGTGATTTGGATACAACTAACATGGACTGACGCTGTTTTCAGCAGAATTACCTTGGTGTCTAGTTTTTGTGCAGAAAATCAACTATCAGGAAAAATCCCGGAATATATGCCAAAAATTCTATTTCACCAGAAGCCTCAGGGAGCCAAAAGACGAGATGGAGTGGGTCCCTGGGGGCCCCCAGCCGCGCGGGCCAGGCTTGGCCGCGCCTGGAGGGGCTGTGGCCACCCTAGCCACCCCCTCGGCCTTCCTCTTTGCCTAAAAGTTGCCTCTTGACCTAAAAACCGAGGGGGGTTCGACGTTTTTCCAGAAAGAGTTCCGCTGCGCCGCCACCACCAAAAACCCGGATTCAGAACTAGAAACTCCGTTCTAGCAGCCTGTCGGGACGGGGAATTTGGAGAGGATCATCACCATCATCAACAACGCCTCTCCATCAACCATCCATTTTTCCCTCATCCATGAGTGAGTAATCCCTGCTGTAGGCTATGGGGATGTTAGGGATTGGATGAGTTCTATCATGTAATCGAGTAAGATTGTTAGGGCATGGTGCCTAGTATCTCTATTAGTGCTATTTCACTTTGTTGCAACTTGTTGTGCTTAATGCTTGTCACTAGGGCCATGATATCAGATCTGAACTTACTATTGAATCATTGTGATAGTATTGTTTGTGATCTTATCTGCAAGTTGTGTACACATATCATTGTCCGGATCCAAAGGCCCTGAAGTGACATAAATTGGTATAACCTGAGGGGATGGCTGTGATGTGAGGATCACATGTGTTCATGGAGTGTTAATGCTTTGCTCCGGTGCTCTATTAAAAGGAGCACCTTAATTGCCAGTATTTACCTTGAGGCCCCGCTGCAACGGGCTGGCAGGACAAAAGATGTTGTGCAAGTTCTCATTGTGAGCACACATGACTGGAGTTGATGAGGGTCCCCTCCATCACTGGAGTTGATGTGGACTATTTGACGAAATCTGGCTCACCTTTAAAAGCAGTTATGGCTGTAATTCCTAGCTGGACACCACCCTATCTGGATTTCCTGATAGACGGAAAATTACCCGAAGACACAGTCCTGAGCCATCATATTGTCTGATGAGAAAAAGCATACACAATAATAAATGGTGAGCTCTACAAGCGGATTGTTTCTGGGGTTTTTCAGCGATGTATTTCTCCGTAAGAAGGAGTGGAAATCTTGTGAGAAATCCATGAAGGCGAGTGTGGTCACCACGCTGTAGCCAAATCTTTAGTGGAAAAATATTTTAGACACGGATTCTTTTGGCTTACAGCTAAGCCATATGCCGACAAACTGGTAAAATTTTGCAAAGGCTGCCAAAAGTACGCCCGTTAGGCACATCTTCCGGCTGATCAGCTGCGAACGATCCCTATTACATGGCCATTAGCAGTCTGGGGGCTTGATATGGTAGGTCCGTTTCACACGGCAAAATGTGGATTTACTCACCTACTAGTGATGGTGGATAAATTTACTAAATGGATTGAGGCTAAACCCGTAACAAGTTGCGATGGAGCCACAACCAGAAAGTTCGTCGAGGACGTAATCATCTGATTTAGATATCCGCATTGTATAATCACTAAGAACGGGAGCAACTTTTCCATGGGGGAATTTGGCGAATTCTACGAGGAACAAGGGATCCGACTGGATATTGCATCAGTCACGCATCCATAGGCTAATGGACAAGTCGAAACAACTAACAGTCTTATTTTACAAGGACTCCGACGTCGTATTGAGGCACCACTTCGTCGTGCCGCAGAGGCTTGGGAGGAAGAATTACCGTCTGTGATATGGACCTTACGTACAACTCCTAACAGATCAACCGGATATACTGCTTTCTTCTTGGTCTATGTTGTAGAAGCAGTTCTTCCAAGCGATCTAATTCATCAGTCTCCTCGAGTCAAAGCATATATCAAAGAAGATGCAGAAGTTTATTGACAAGATGATCTCGATATAATCGAAGAAGTCCGTGTCATTGTTAAGCAGAGATCTACAGCCTATCAGCAGAAGTTGCGCAAGTATCATAGTCAGAGAGTACAGAACCATTCTTTTAGGAAGGGCGATTTTGTTCTCCGACTTTTGCAAAAAGAAAGCACGAACTTTCCCCGATCTGGGAAGGAACTTTTATGATGAGCAGAGTTCTGCGTAATGGGTCGTATTATTTAACCGATATGAGACCAGTCAAGAAAAGACTAGATACTTGGAAGAGAAAGAGAGCCGGCGGTAGTACAGACCCGGATGAGATAAACCGACCATGGAATATTGCACAGCTACGTCCCTTCTATTCTTATTTATATTTCCTTTAATCATATATGTACATGTTCAAAGTAAAATAAAGCATTGGTTTCCTCATATATTATCTTTGAGAAGTTTTTTACCATCTTATTTCCAAATGAGCATGTCATTTTGAAAAATCCTATAATGCTTGAAAATACTTTATGCTCATGTCCATTCTGGTTATGATTTTTGAATATCTAAAAAATGTTACCTTAGGGTAAAAATTCAATTTATTGTCTATACTTTGGTTTTTTATCTGATTGATCAGACGCAGGTATCTTCCGAGTAATGAATTGATAGTACTGGAAGCCGGCTTTGTTTCCGAATTTAAACTGGTTTAGCAAGTTTGTAACAACCCTAGTTTTATTAAATAGTAATTAGGATTTATTTGTGCATTCACGAGCATCATCATCATTTAACATGTGTGCCGCAAATAGATCAAACTCTAAACCTTAATCTTTCCCTCTCTCCCTAAATATATTCAAATGGTTTTGATAATTTGAAAACTACAAAAATTTATGGAGCCCAAATGGACTAAAAGGGCCCCACATTATTTCAGGTATTTTATAAAGTCTAGTATTTTTGAAATACTCAAACCAAATTTGATTTTTAAAATACAAACAGAAAAGGAAAAGTTTTTGGAAATAAAAATAGAGCCAGAATAGCTAATCAGGCCGTAGCCCAGGCCGGCCCATATCCTCTTCCCTTCTCCCTACGGCTCGCGCGCAGCAGCTCGCGGCCCACCTGCATCCCAGCAGCGGCCCAAACCTCATACCGGTTCGCCCCTGTCGCCCTCCTCACACAGCGAAGTAGCTCGCTGGTGTAGCCTCCGCCGCTCGCTGTCGCCATGATGCGTGCTATGCGCTGAGATGCTCGCACTCTTTCGACTCGTTCGACTCGTTCAATTGCCCCCTCAGCCATTTGAGACCACCACCACGACCGCCTTGCTCGACTCGTTCGATTGCCCCCACTCGCGTGAGACGGCCTGCTCCCAGGCGTTCCAATCGAACCGTCATTCTTGACTTCGGCCACCACGTCCCTCGACGATTTCGACCACCTCCGCTCTCAAGTTTCCTCCCCGACCTTCCCCATGCAACCAAGGTGAGCTTGCGGTCCTTCTAGACCACCTCGACGTCTCCCTCTCGCCCTGGTTCATCCTCGTGTAGTAGTTCGCCGTGCACCACCATCAGACCTCATCGCCGTTGTTCCTCCGGCTACCAATTAGGAGTGGCGCCGTCATTTTGTTGCTCCTCGCGACCATGCAGTTCTAACCATATGCCCAGATCATGCGCGCACAGCCGCAAACAATGGCACCGGTGACCCTCTATAGGTGGTCGGCGTCATGATGGTACGCCTGCGTCAATAGGATGTCAGCACGCGGGTCTGACCCAGTCAAACCCAGCTGGGGTCCCACATTGCATGCGTGGCTTGCCGATGTGGCCTCGGCCCCATTGATCAGTCACTGTAGGTAGCCCCAGACCCAGTGAGAAATGTTCCCTAGCTTTGGATGACGTCATATAGATGTAACAAATCCTTTAATATTTTTTAGAAATTTCAAATATTTATTTAAATCTTGTATTCAATAACTAATTATTTACAATTCAGAAAAATACAAATAATGTGTCAAAATGTTCAGAAAAATGAGAACTACCTATCTAAGCTATAATCATGTATTGATAGTCAACTTTCATAACAAGTTTAATTAGAAGAACATAGTAACCCCTCACAGATGCATTCCAGAGTTTCCCTGAGTTAGGCTTGCACCACTCGGAACCCCAACTAAACTTTCGAGCATGTCTTAGGGCTACATTTCAGTACAATTCAACTTGTCATATCATCATCCTTGTTTCAGCATTGCATCGATGCCATTTGTTGATTGTTTCCTTTCTTTCTGGTATTTGTTTCTTCTTTGGTAGAATATGATATCGAGATTGAAGACTGAGATCAACACCATCGAAGATTGAAGATCGACGAACAATATTTTACCAACTATAATCAAGTCAAGTACAAGGATTCTGAAGATCTAATTATTTATTATCAACTGGCAAAGGCAAGCGAAGCCCCACACATACATATGAATCCTATGCTTTCAAAGTATTTACATTCTTGCCATTGGCATGCGATTCTAAAGTCTTTTATCGATAGAAACAGTAATCCTATCTGATGCATGTTCCCTTCGTAGCCTATATTCCCTGATCCACTGCTCCTAGCATAACTAGGTTTTGGCTTGTGAAGCGTTGCTAGAGCTGTTACATCTGTCGTGCTTAGCCATGCTTAGCTATTTTGCTGGTCCATCTGGTTGTTGAATCATAGCTGCGAATGAACCTAGTTTGATAGGATGACATGGTATGATAAGAGATGAAAGTTAAACATGCTAAGTCTTGTGTGGGAGGCTACAGTGGGTTGTGGTTTTTGTAGTCCCATACTTGCCACTACTAGGACCTGAGTTCGTGCCTATGGACCAAGACAAGCATACAGCCACACGGGGTCCTGGAAACCCCCTCGACCAGCTAAATTGCCTAGTAGATTCCATGACTCACATAGTTCGGGCGTTCCATTCGACATACGCATCATGGTTGTTCTTAAATGGAGGTGAAGAAGGTGCATTCATACATGTAGGTAAGCGTGGCAGGGATCAAGAGATTCCCGGCATCCATAATATTGTACCTTGTTCACATCATTAGGGACTGACTTCGGAAAGCGATCGATTACGGCGGCATCTCCCTAGTGAGTGACTCATTGTCTCGGCGAAAGCAAGGTAAAGGTCCTGGTCAACCACTCTCTGTCGGCCTTCCAAGGAAGAGGGCTTATAGCTTGGCATTAAGAATCGGCAGGATTGAATCTTTTCGAAACGTCATGTCCACGGTTATGGACGACTTGGTGACCAGATTCTAAGATCACAGAGAACTTGAACCTTATCGTAAAACATGGTAAGTTGAGTAACGTGTGCTTAAGGATGCTTCCTCATGGGTATGATGGGTGATCCTAGTTGGTAGGTTCAGCTGATGATGATTCGGTGGATATCAAAATATGATCAAAGCTAGAGATATGGCCCTCTTATCCCCTTTTAAAATATTCTAATTAGTCGAGATTCTTCTCCCTCTTGTTTCACAAAACAAGATCGCTTTATGCAAAATATCTCCACCAGCCATAAGTCTTGTGGAGTACACCCTGTACTCACCCTTGCTTCGTTGATAGTTTTGCAGCAGAGTAAGTGTTACCATAGAAGATGAGTTCTTCACGGCGTCGACATTGACGAGTAGTTTGGAGTTCCCAGCTGGTAGTCTGGGCCTTATGGATTGGACGTCATCATTATGCTTCAGGGAGAGACAAAATGTTAAGTTTGCTATACTTAATAGAATAATTTGCCTTCCGCTGTTTGATGATTGTGGTTAGTGACCTCTGCTTTAATATTTTGGTTCTTTGCTTAGTTATGAGCTTGCTGTAATAAATTTTGTGTCGTAGGGTCACTGTTGTGTTACCGATTCTCTCTCTATACACTTTCGAGATTAGGTTAGGCTTATGTTCAGACGGAGGTCTGGGATTTGTCTAACCTTAATCCAGGGGGTGTCACAGGTTTTGGTATCACAGAAGTACCGATTGTAGGAAACCCTTTCTATTGGTCGATGTTGAGTCTAGTATTTGTGAAAACTATTTTCAAAAATGAAAATTATCTGCGAAAACTCTAGTATGCTTCTTTTCTCCTTATCTAGTTTCGCTCTAACTCTGGGTTAACTTACCTTGTGTTGATTTGGAAAAGTTTTGCTATCTCGTCCAGTCTTTCAAAACTTAGGTTCCTCTTCAGGCATGCCGGTTTTAAACCAGTTGACCTAGTGTTAAGTTCTCTAGAGTCGGGTGTGTGTGTTTCTTGATCCCCTTGTTCCGTTTCTTCTGAGAGATTTCTTTCTATCATAATCTCTATATTTTATGGGTCCATAACATCATGTTGATGGCTCCACAATGTTTTGTTCTAGGCTTCGACGTCTCCTTTTGCCTTGTGTGCCTCATTTTTATTTGTTCGGGTACTTCATAAGTATTTTCTTCTCTTGGAAGATACCTTGTGATTGCTACCTTGCAGTGTACCCTATGTCACTCAAGTAGTAGTTACTCCTTTCTTTGGGTTTTAACCATTGGACTTGAACCTAAGATCCTCGATTGTGCTAGATTCTGGTGATGTGAATCTTGTACATGAAGCTGACCTTTAACCCAATATCTATTTTATTGACCCTTGAGGTTAATGTTCACACATTACCCCAGAATGGATAGTACCTCCTAGTATAGCCTTCAAGCTTGTGGATATTGTCATTATTGAACAATGACGATAAAGGACTTCCCCTACCACATGTTATGGCAGATGTTCTTTAATGTAAACAAATAGATCACGACAAGAGTTCTCTTAGTGATTCTCGCATCTATAATCGTGACTCTGCCACACCTCTCTTTTCGACATCGGTCTTCGGAAGATTTTTGACTTATGCATCCACATCTTTGGATTTATCCTGATAATATTACTTTCCCTTATTGTTTTACAACACTTGTCTAACAGTTGATAGCCAAGTAGTACACATGCATCGGTGTCTTCCGATGCAAGATACTCTTGTGATCCGTCATGACAAATCATTTCGGGATGTTAGGAAAAACAAACTCCAGTACCTCGTCATTTCTAAGACCAGGTCAAAGTGTTGTAATCCGCGGATCAATAAGCGTTGATTAGCTTATGTTCTTTTCTACCTTAAATTATCACACCTTTTCTATACTAAGAGGTTGATACATCGGAAACGTATCTATAATTTTTGATGTTCCATGCTTGTTTAGTATATACTTTGCATTTCTTTGTCTACACTTTGAGGTGTTTTTATATGTTTTCTGGTACTACCCTATTAACAAGATGCCATAGTTCCAGTTGCGTGTTTTCTTCTGTTTTTGGTTCTAGAAAGGCAGAAAATCAATATTATCGGAATTGGACGGGACAAAAGCTAAAGTCAATATTTTACCGTGGGGGACACGGAGCCAGAGTACAAGACGGAGGGTAGGCACCAAGGGGCCACACCTCCTGGCGGCGCGGGCTAGCCCTAGCCATGCCTGGGGGGTGTGACCACCCTGGCCGCCCCGTACCTCGCCTCTTCGCCTATAACCACCCCCCGATCAATATTCCACGAAACCGTCCATAGCCGCCGCCAACATCGCCCCTAGATCGGGGGGATCTGAAGCCCTTCCCGGCACCCTGCCGCAGGAGAGATCATCTCGGAGGCCTTCTTCTTCACCATGTCAGCCTTCGGTATGAAGCGTGAGTAGTTCCACCTTGGACTACGGGTCCATGTAGTAGATAGATGGTTGTGTCTCCTCCTTTGTGCTACCGTGTTTAGATCTTGTGAGCTCCGTTCATGATCAAGATCATCTATTTGTAATCATGCATGTTGTGTTTGCGGGGATCCGATGGATATTGAGATTACTATGTCAGATTGATTAATGGTTTTGTCTTATTGATTCTATCATGTCTATGTTGTTTATGATCTTGCATGCTCTCCGTTTCTAGTAGCTATCTTGGCCAAGTAGATGCTAGTGACTCCAAGAGGGGGTATTTATGCTAGATAGTGGGTTCATGCCTCTATTTAATATAAGGGAAGTGACAGAAATCTCTAAGGTTGTAGATGTGTTGTTGCCACTAGGGAGAAAACAACGGTCTCTTATTCATGGATCAAGTGGATTGTTTACCTTACACACTTTGCTTAAAGCAGATATTTGTTGCTTGCAACTTAATACTGGAGGGGGTTTGGATGATAACCTGAAGGTGGATTTCTATTCATAGATGCAGTTGGATGGCGGTCTATGTATCTTGTTGTATTGCCCAATCGAATCTCATAGGATCATGAATGTCTAGTATTGCATTGTTATGCCTTTGCTCAGTCCTGTCAATTGCCCTGCTATAATTTGTTTACCTAGCATGCCATGTTTGTTTATCTTAAAGAGAACACCTCTTGTTTTGTGCAGGTCTCCAAGTTACTAGCAACACCTTTGAGACGTTTCCTTCCTCCTACTGGTTTGATAACCTCGGTTTCTACTGAGGGAAAAATTGTTTTTGTGCTCATCACACCTTGCTCTTGGGGTCACCCAACGAAGTGCTACCACACGCCATCAACAAGTTTTTTGGCGCTGTTGCCGGGGAGGATAAGGAAGTATTCACAAGGGGAGTCCTTCACAATCTTTCTCTTTACTTTGTTTTTTTTTTCTTAGTTTCTTTTGCTTGGTTTTGTTTTCCTCTTTTTATCAAAAACTCCAAAATAATTATTTTAGTTTGGTTTGCTTTCTCTTATTAAAACATAAAAAAATAGTTCCTCCTCTAGTTCTGCTGTTGTTGGCTTGCTCCACTTTTGCCAAAATGAACTCTGCTGAGAACACCAAGTTGTGTGACTTCACTAGCACAAACAACAATGATTTCCTAAGTACTCATATTGCTCCACCTGCTCCTGATTCTACCTTTTATGAAATTAAGCCTGCTTTGTTGAATCTTGTGATGAGAGATCAAGTTTCTAGTGCTAGTTCTAATGATGTTGCTGCCCACCTCAATAACTTTTTTGAACTTTGTGAGATGCAAATATATAAGGATGTAAATGGAGATATTGCTCAAGTTGTTCCCTTCTCCTTGAGAAGAAAAGCTAAAGAATGGCTGCTATCCTTGCCTACAAATAGTATTGATTCTTGGATTAAGTGCAAAGTTGATTTTATTGGAAAATACTATCCTCCTGCTAAGATTATATCTATGAGAAATGATATTATGAAATTTAAACAACTTGATAATGAACATGTTGCTCAAGCTTGGGAAAGAATGAAATATTTGGTTAAGAATTGTCCCACTCATGGACTGACTGCTTGGATGATTATCCAGACTTTTTATGCAGGTTTGAACTTCTCTTCAAGAAACCTGTTGGATTCAGCTGCTGGAGGTACCTTTATGACCATCACCTTGGGTGTTGTAACAAAACTCCTTCACAATATGATGGTTAATTATTCTGAATGGCACACTAAGAGAGCTTCACATGGTAAGAAGGTAAATTCTGTTGAAGAAACCTCCTCTTTGAGTGATAAGATTGATGTTATCATGGCTTTGCTTGTTAATGGGAAAGCTCCTTTAGATCCTAATAATGTTACCTTAGCCTCTCTAGTAGCTCAAGAAGAGCAAGTTGATGTGAACTTCATTGAAAACAAAAATTTCAACAACAATGCCTATAGGAATAATTTTGGTAGTAAGAACAATTATAGACCTTATCCTCCTAATAATGGCAATACCTATGGAAACTCCTACAACAATACTAGAAGTGCCCCCTCTGAACTTGAAGTCATGCTTAAAGACTTTATTAGTAAACAACCCACTTTCAACAAGACTGTGGAGGAAAAGCTTTTGAATGTTGAGAAAAATATTTCCTCTTTGTCTGAAGCATAGTCCTCTTTGATTAATAAAATGGCTGCTAAACCTGAAACTTTGGAAAGTACCTTTGCTGCTACTCATGCCATACAAGTTACTATTTATGAAAATGTTAGACTGTTATCCCAACTACATGCTAAGTGGGAAAGAGAAGCTGAAATTGCTAGAAACAATAGTGTGTCCACTATCACCACCACCAATATGAATGAAACTAAACCACAAGAAGTCCCTATTCCTCCTACTAGTGATGCTAAACCCAATGAGCCTACTACTAGTGATGCTAAGATTGATTTTTATCTTGATGGTTACAATATTTCTCAAGTGATTATGTTCCTACAAACGCTTGCTAGAAGTCCTGATGCTAGTGATATGAATGTGGCTTGCATCAAACACATTACAGATGCTCTTATTAAAATTAAGGAAGAAAAGTTGAAACACAAAGCCTCTATTCCTAGGAAAGTAGAAGATAGTTGGGAACCCATTATTAATATGCAAGTGAATGACTTTGATCTCAAATCTTCATGTGACCTTGGTTCTAGTGTCTTTATTATTCCTAGAAAGATTTATGAAATGCTTGATTTGCCTCCTTTGGAAGATTGTTATTTGGATGTCCCACTTAATAATAATGCTAAAAATAAACTCATGGGGAGTGTTAATGATGTTCTTATTATGGTTAACAATGCTTATGTCCCTGTTGATTTCTATGTTTTGGATGTTGAATACAATGCTTCTTGTCCTATTACATTGGGAAGACCTTTTCTCATAATTGTTGGTGCCATCATTGATATGAAAGAAGGCACCATTAAATATCAAATTCCTGATTAATAAAATGGCTGCTAAACCTAAAACTTTGGAAAGTACCTTTGCTGCTACTCATGCCATACAAGTTACTATTGATGAAAATGTAAGACTGTTATCCCAACTACATGCTAAGTGGGAAAGAGAAGCTGAAATTGATAGAAACAATAGTGTTTCCACTATCACCACCACCAATATGAATGAAACTAAACCACAAGAAGTCCCTATTCCTCCCACTAGTGATGCTAAACCCAATGAGCCTACTACTAGTGATGCTAAGATTGATTTTTATCTTGATGGTTACAATATTTCTGAAGTGATTATGTTCCTACAAACGCTTGCTAGAAGTCCTGATGCTAGTGATATGAATGTGGCTTGCACCAAACACATTACAGATGCTCTTATTAAAATTAAGGAAGAAAAGTTGAAACACAAAGCCTCTATTCCTAGGAAAGTAGAAGATAGTTGGGAACCCATTATTAATATGCAAGTGAATGACTTTGAGCTCAAAGCTTCATGTGACCTTAGTTCTAATGTCTTTATTATTCCTAGAAAGATTTATGAAATGCTTGATTTGCCTCCTTTGGAAGATTGTTATTTGGATGTCCCAATTAATAATAATGCTAAAAATAAACTCATGGGGAGTGTTAATGATGTTCTTATTATGGTTAACAATGCTTATGTCCCTGTTGATTTCTATGTTTTGGATGTTGAATACAATGCTTCTTGTCCTATTACTTTGGGAAGACCTTTTCTCATAACTGTTGGTGCCATCATTGATATGAAAGAAGGCACCATTAAATATCAATTTTCATTCAAGGGTATTGAACACTTCCCTATGAGGAGAGAGAAGTTTCTTTTTGCTCCTCCATTGAAAGAAAGCTTTGATTTTAATGCTTCTTCATTTGAAAATACTCAATTCTTGTTTCTTGTGCCTAACTTAAAGGCGTTAAAGAAAAGTACTTATTGGGAGATAACCCAAAAGTTTTCTTGACTCTTGGATGTTATTACTTCATTAATGACCTCTCCTTATCCTTTTTTGCCTTTTTGTGCCACGAATAACCTCTAATGAGAGGCAAGTAAGATTTGGGGAGTTGTTGTCCCAAAACGGACTTTTTTGCTCTACCGTATAAATTCTTGAGGAATATCTGTAAGTCAGATTGAGCTGATTATTTGTGAATAAATCCCCCAATATGATAGATAACTTTCGTTAGTTCAACACTTTTTTATTTGAGCAACATAAGGTCTTCGCAAAAATCGGTTTCTACCTACTGGTCTGTTTTGACAGATTTCTGCCATTATTTGCATTTTCTTCTTATTGATTCCTTTTTGGGTTCTTTTTGGGAGATTAAGCTTTTTGAGGGAATTGATATAGTATCTTGTGTTTTTAGTGAAAGTTTTTCTGTTCTAAAGCTAAACCCAAAGGTCTGTTATATTTTGAATACACTAATGTTGCTAATGAAGATTGTGTGAAGTTTTGTATGAAGGAAAATTTTCAGGTGTCAACAAAAGCTCAAGCTTGGGGATGCCACCCCAAGAAATATTCAAGAGGTACAATCATCAAAGCTTGGGGATGCCCAAGCCATCCCCTTCATCATCAATCAAAAGCTCAGGTCTTTCTAGACACTTTGTTTTTATTGTTTCATGCATTGTTGTGTTGTTCTTGGAGCGTCTTCGTTTTTGTTTAGTTTTCTTACTTTGATTGAATAAATTAGTTTGGACCCCCATTCTCGCTGTGTTGTTTCTAATAAGTTGATTGGTGTTGGAGAGGAATAGAAAGTTCTTGCTTGAGTAGTACAAGGGGAGCTTGCTTTGACTGTGACTTAGACTTTATCATGTCATGCTAGGTGTTGTTTTGACATTATGCTTAGTGATTATTGTTGACTTGTTCAAAACAATTGGGATTCCTTAGAGTGCCTTGAAGGAATCATGCATTATTTTAGCATACAAAAGCATAGTATTCTGGTATTCTCCTTTGATGCTTTGTTTGGGTTGACCTGGCACATGCTCGCACCATGTTATGACTATGAACAAGTCACCATATCCTCTATGATAATTTATTCCTTGACTTGTAGTACCACTTTATGCTTTGATTAGTGATGTTTTATTGATCTGCATGATTATGGCCATTATTGCTCTCTTAGTTGGTCGCTCCCCATCTTTCGTTAGCCTCCACTTGTATGAGTAAGCTCTACTCATGCATCCAACTCCCATGAAACCAAGTTATTCCAAAGTGTCCACTATAAATTCCTATGCATGGTGTGTTACACCATTCCAAGTATATTCTTGTTTTCATTTATCTTCCAATTAAAAAGTATATTGTTATGTGAAAACTTAGTGATTAAAGCTCTCACGAACTAGACGGCACACATTATTTTTCTTTCCCCTAATAAACTTGAACCATTGTGGCATCTATGTTGTATATGCTTGCACTTATACGTTGTAGCAGAACCGTTCTGTTACGGGGAACACTTTCAACATTTCACTTGTTCTTTGTACACAGTTGATATCATGCTCATTTTTCTATGGATGTCGTCGGTGTGAAATGAAAGGGGAGCTTGTAAGTCCATGGAGTTATGTATGTGTGTTAGAGAAACGCCTGGGCCGCTCGCCTAAGCCATAGCTAATCATGGTGGAAACTTGTATCATCACCATAGTGACATCTATGAAGCATTCTTCTTATGAAAAAAGATATAGATAAAAAGAGATTGAGAAAAAGAAAAAAATATGAGAAAAGAGGAAAGAGAGAAAAAGCAGCATATTCCCATGGTAAATAAGAAGAATGTTGTGATGCTTATTGTCTGCTTGCCTTGTCATTTTGATTATGGGATAGCTCCTGTATCATGTGCAAGGGGTACCCCGTTGGCGGTTCTCTATGATACACATGTACTTACTATGAAAAGAACTTGCAAGTAACTAAACTTGAGTAGCATGAGTAGCGGCCCTAGTATTCAAGGGACATGAGATTCCCAACTTATACTTTGTCAAGCATATACTCCATAGTTTGTTCACTTTAACCTTAATCACATCAATATGCTTATGATAGGGGCAATGAGAGATGAAAGCTAACAAGTACCATAATTTTTGGAAGCTCTTATCGAGACTTGAAATCCCTGCTTCCCTTTATGAAGGGTATTTCTTCCACCATTATATTGAGTCTCCACCTTCTACCTTTAGGCACTGGTTAAGAGAGCATAGTTGCCATTCTTAGTTCTATGTGCATTGTCCCAAA
Source organism: Avena sativa (assembly GCA_916181665.1). NCBI lineage: Eukaryota > Viridiplantae > Streptophyta > Magnoliopsida > Poales > Poaceae > Avena > Avena sativa. The sequence continues at coordinate 11,977,958 of OV702282.1, read as the reverse complement.
ACTTATTGATTGATGCATATTGTTGATATTACTTGTTCTTGTGCTATTTGTATATAGTCACTCTTATGAACTTTGAAGGTGTCCTATGCATATATTTGATACTCCATGAGGGACAAGCCGAATGCCACTATGCCATGTTTTCTGTATGTGAAACAAACAAATGTTTTTCAATGCATGTTATTCATGATCTTTGTTTGTATCCTTTCATGTTGCATGCATAGTTACTTTGTCTTATTGTTAGAACTCCATCTTTCGTGCTCATGTTTAGAGTTTTTTTATCCCAGCTTTCAATGCTTGCAAATGGTTTGATCTTGATTTTGATGGTGCATGTCACCTCAAAAATTATTCTTTTTATCACTTACCTACTCGAGGACGAGAAGGAGTTAAGCTTTGGGATGCTTGATACGTCGGAAACGTATCTATAATTTTTGATGTTCCATGCTTGTTTAGTATCTAGTTTTCCTTGCTTTGTCTACACTTTGAGGTGTTTTTATATGTTTTCTGGTACTAATCTATTAACAAGATGCCACTGTGCCATTTGCCTGTTTTCTTCTATTCTTTGTTCTAGGAAGGCAGAAAATCAATATTCTCGGAATTAGATAGGACAAAAGCAAAAGTCAATATTTTACCGTGGGGAACACGGAGCCAGAGTACGAGATGGAGGGGAGGCACCAAGGGCCACACCCCCTGGCGGCACGGGCTAGCCCTAGCCGCGCCACGGGGGGTGTGACCACCCTGGCCGCCCCCTGCCTCGCCTCTTCGCCTATAAAGATCCCCGATGCCAAAACCCTAAGTACCCGAACAATATTCCATGAAACCGTCTGTAGCCGCCGCCACCATCGTTCCTAGATCGGGGGGATCTAAAGAAATTCCCGGCACCCTGCCGGAGGGGAGATCATCCTAGAGGCCTTATTCTTCATCATGCCAGCCTCAGGTATGAAGCGTGAGTAGTTCCACCTTGGACTACGGGTCCATATAGTGGATAGATGGTTGTATCTTCTCCTTTGTGCTACCATGTTTAGATCTTGTGAGCTCCGTTCTTGATCAAGATCATCTATTTGTAATCATGCATGTTGTGTTTGCGGGGATCCGATGGATATTGAGATTACTATGTTAGATTGATTAATGATTTTGTCTTATTGATTCTATCATGTCTGTGTTGTTTGTGATCTTGCATGCTCTCCGTTTCTAGTAGCTATCTTGGCCAAGTAGATGCCAGTGACTCTAAGAGGCGGTATTTATTCTAGATAGTGGGTTCATGCCTCTATTTAATCTAATGGAAGTGACAAAAATCTCTAAGGTTGTAGATGTGTTGTTGCCACTAAGGAGAAAACAACGGTCTCTTGTTCATGGAACAAGTGGATTGTTTACCTTACACACTTTTCTTAAAGCAGATATATGTTGCTTGCAAATTAATTCTGGAGGGGTTTCGGATGATAACCTTAAGGTGGATTTCTAGTCATAGATGTAGTTGGATGGAAGTTTATGTATCTTGTTGTATTACCCAATGGAATCTCATAGGATCATGAATGTCTAGTATTGCATTGTTATGCCTTGCTCAGTCCTGTCAATTGCCCTTCTGCAATTTGTTTACCGAGCATGCCATGTTTGTTTATCTTAAGAAGAACACATCTAGTGAACAATGGACCCCGGTCCAATATTTACCATTGATACATCTTCCACTATTACTGTTACTTTCTGCAAACCACTATTACCTTCCACACCATACAGTTAATCCTTTGTTACAACAACCGGTGAGATTGACAACCTCACTGTTCATTGGGGAAAAGTCTTGAGTTTGTGTTGTGGAGGTCTCCAAGTTGCTAGAAATACCTTTGAGACGTTTCCTTCCTCCTAATGTTTCGATAACCTTGGTTTCTTACTGAGGGAAGACTTGCTGTTGTGCTCATCACACCTTGCTCTTGGGGTCTCCCAACAAAGCGCTACCACGCGCCATCAGAGGTCATGCTGAGATTGATGACCCTCTAAATGAAGTGATGCTTTTACACATATTTACCCACCTTTCCTCTGAGTTGTTCGCACTCATGAGTGTTGTGCGTGCTTAATGATGTGGCCATCTAAGATTCTTAGCAATTCTTATTGCTTTGAACTTCAAGGACATTTTTATCATTCTTAGATTCCTAGCAATTCTTGTGCGTGATTGGTAACCCTATCACTAAGCGAAGTTTGACTGTGCTACCAAGTCCGCTATCCTAGTGCATCCTCTTCGACCAAAGAGTTAGGCTTGTGCCGAAACTCTGCGACTATGTGTTCTTTCTTCGTAAAGCAAGTTTCCCTCTTGAGCTCTATGACATACCGGTGGTCCTTGATATTCTAGATGTCTAGTAGAAGTATCGCCATGTTGCCACATGACCGTGTTGTTAGGTTCTTGAGTAAGCTATTTATTTGAACCACTTCTTTCTCCAAGGATCTATTCTAGCTACCCCTGAAATAGTTGGTTGAGCCTAAACAACAACTTCGAGAGTTGAAGACAAAAGTTCCATCCAACTCAGTTCCTTCTTAAAGAGATGTCTAGTTGTGTACGTATCAAAGCAAGATAGTATCTCCTTTGTGGATGATATGTTTCCTGCCTTTGATTTGATTTGGGCAATCATCAAATCAAACTCAGTTCCAAGGACTATCATGTCGGTGTGTCTACTTGTGGTGTTTCACCTAAGTACATATTTATATCCTCTGATCTGACCAATGTCTATGCCTTGTTCATACAACATGTGAGTCTGTTTTCTTGGAATGTATAGATAAGCTTGTTATCGAGCCCATTGATGACATTCTTATCTTCTCCATTCTAGAAAAGATTCATGTGGAACATTTGGCATTAATTTTGGAAACTTTTGAGAACCATCTTCGTGTTATCTCAAAGTATGTGTTCTGGATGTTAGAAGCAACCTACTCTGGTTCACGTGCAATCGTTGAAAGATGTCGTCATGGATTTGAGTAGAGTTATCTTTTTTTCCTCGAGAATCATTCCAAGTTAGTCAAGCACATGCGAGGTATTCTTGATATGGTAGGTTGATACCTTCACATGTCAAGAAGATCCTCCAAGAACACCAAGCCACTGATTAATTTGTTCACGGAAGATAAGAAGTTCAACAGAACTTTGATATCCTCCTAAATTTTTCCTAAACGGGATTCAGTTGTGTTTGTTGCAAACAATTCATGTATATGCAATTATCTATTGATAACTTTCTATCACATATGTTCCGCAATCTAGCTCATCTTTTGGAGCTTGACATTGAAGTCCATCTCTTGAGATTCCAGTAACTTTACCTTTGTGGTAAATGTTGCACCCTTCCTATTCGGACATGCTGAGTCTGAAGTATCTCTCCACTTAATAAAAGCTGAATCTCAAGTAGAAATAATGATTGGTGTTCCTTAAGGTTATGACGTAGGTCTATTGTAACTCTGGCAAGATTGATGTAATGGTTGGCACAATCAGTCGGATGATATATTGCCATATTCCTTGAATCAGCAATAACAATCACTTCTCATGTGGCTTCTTCTATGAATCATTATAGGAGTTATGCTTATGGTTTCCTTTGTAAACAAAGTCTGTCCTTCACTTGATGACTGATTGAAGGCTTGTTAAAAGTTTGATATTGGTGTTTCAAACATCAATGAGAACACTTAAAGTATAGTAGCTAAAATGTGTCTCGGTCGATCCTCCAGACCCTTTTATGATGGCAAACGTCTTGTTATACAAAGTACTTGCAGTCTGAGAATGAAGTTTCTTTCTTCTTGTGTCATCAGGAATCTTCTTAACTATTCATCTTGGTGGTGTAAAGTGATACATGATCTTTGGAAGGATTTTGATAAAACCAGATGAATAAAGAGTTTCCTTCGCGCTTTCTTAAACATGTTCGAAGAGCGACTATGATTTTGGTAATCAATAGTTTCTGTTGTTACATGTTCCTTTTGACTCTTATGAGTCCTCTACACCAAAACACCTTTCTTTCTTATCCTTCTGTTGAATGAAAGTGTGACCCTTCTGTGTCAAAAGTAGTTCAACAGCTTGGTTTTGTTGGTATCTACCTCTCTCACCTGCAAAGCTCTACTTAAGTTGTTTAGTAGAGGTTTAACTCTCAATGTTTGTAGTCTTGTTCTTTATGATAGAAGCTTCCTTCCCTCAGGAGTCAAAACTCTTCTGCAAGATCCATGGCCTCAATCCTTATGAAGACCAGCTATATTTCACCTTGAAACCTTCTCCTGTTGTTTCCTCCTTTAACTTGGCGTGTTTCATGTTTGTTAGATCGAGAGATGTTATGAAACATATATCCATGAGTTGACCATGATATACTCAGTTTGTGGTTCCGTGTCATTCCATCTCATCGTTAGTGTGAGCAGCCACCTCAAAGATTACGAAGCGCTTCGTCCACTCGTCATGGTGGCAAGGATCAACCTCTTCAAAAAGATTGTCGAAGTTTAGTGTGACCATGTTCCTTCTGTCTTCCTACCTAGGAATCTCGGGACGAGATTCTCTTAATGGGGATAGAATTGTAACAACCCTAGTTTTATTAAATAGTAGTTAGGATTTGTTTGTACATTCATGAGAATCATCATCATTTAAAATGTGTGCCACAAATAGATCAAACTCTAAACCCTAATCTTTCTGTCTCTCCTTAAAAGCATTCAAATGGTTTTGATAACTTGAAAACTACCAAAATTTATGGAGCACAAATGGACTAAAAGGGCCCCACATTATTTTAGGTATTTTAAAAAGTCTCTGGTATTTTTGAAATACTCAAACCAGATTTGATTTTTAAAATACAAACAGAAAAGGAAAAGTTTCTGGAAATAAAAACAGAGCCAGACTAGCTAATCTGGTCGTCGCCCAGGCCGGCCCATATCCTCTTCCCTTCTCCCTGCCGCTCGCGCGTAGCAGCTCGCGGCCCACCTGCAGCCCAGCAGCGGCCCCAACCGCATACCGGTTTGCCCCTATTGTCTTCCTCACCACGCGAAGTAGCTTGCTGGCACAGCCTCCGCCGCTTGCCGTTGCCATGACGTGCGTCGTGCACTGGGATGCTCACCACCGCTTGGCGGGCCTTCAAGTACCTGTGCTGCCGCCACGAAGAGCCCCTCCGTGCTCATCTTCCCCTCTCCCTCCTTATCCACTCCCTGTGCGCGAGAGCCCGAAACATTAGCCCGCCGTTTCCCGTCGTCCCCGTCGACTCCGGCCTTCCCTCAGCCATCTGAGACCACCACCACGATCTCCTCGCTCGACTCGTTCGATTTCCCCCACTCGCGTTTGCAGGCATGCTCCCAGGCGTTCCAATCGAACCCTCGTTCCCGACTCCGGCCACCGCGTCCATCAACGATTCCAGCCACCTCCGCTCTCAAGTCTCCTCCCTGACCTTCCCCCTGCAACCAAGGTGAGCTTGCGGGGCTTTTGGACCAACCCGACGTCTCCCTCTCGCCCTGGTTCTTCCTCGTGTAGTAGTTCATCATGCACCACCATCAGACCTCATCGCCGATGTTCCTCTCGCAACCAATTAGGAGCGGCGCCGCCATTTTGTTGCTCCTCGCGACAGTGCGGTTCTAACCATATGCCCAAATCGTGCGCGCGCAGCTGCAAACGCCAGTGCCGGTGACCCTCTGTAGGTGGTCGCCATCATGACGTCACGCCTGCGTCAATAGGACGTCAACGCGTGGGGTCTGACCCAGTCAAACCCAGTTGGGGTCCCACTTTGCCTGCGTGGCTTGCCGATGAGGCCTCGGCCCCACTGATCAGTCACTATGGGTAGCCCCAGACCCGGTGAGAAATGTTCCCCGGCCCAGGATGACGTCATAAATATGTAATAAATCCTTTAATCCTTTTTAGAAATTTTCAGAAATTGATTTAAATCTTGTAAATTAAATAACTAATTATTTACAATTCAGAAAAATACAAATAATATACCAAAATGTTCAGAAAAACGAGAACTACCTATCTAAGCTATAATCATGCATTGATAATAAACTTTCATCACAAGTTTAATTACAAGAACATAGTAACCCCTCGTAGATGCATTCCGGAGTTTCCCCGAGTTAGGGTTTGCACCACTCGGAACCCCGATTAAACTGACGAGCATGTCTTAGGGTTACATTTTAGTACAATTCAACTTGTCATATCATCATCCTTGTTTGAGAATTGCATCGATGCCATGTGTTGATTGATTCCTTTCTTTCCAGTATTTGGTTCTTCTTTGGTAGAATACAATATCAAGATCGAGATCGAGATTGAAGACCGAGATCAACACCATCGAAGATCAACGAACAATATTTGACCAACTATAATCAAGTCAAGTACAAGGCTTCTGAAGATCTGATTATTGATTATCAACTGGCAAAGGCAAGTGAAGCCCCACACATACATATGAATCCTATGCTTTCAAAGTATTTACATTCTTGCCATGTGCATGCGATTCTAAAGTCTTTTATCGATAGATTGAGTAATCCTATCTGATGCATGTTCCCTTTTTAGCCTATATTCCCTGATCCACTGCTCCTAGCATAACTAGGGTTTGGCTTGTGAAGCATTGCTATAGTTGTTACATCTGTCGTGCTTAGTCATGCTTAGCTATTTTGCTGGTCCATTCGGTTGATGAATCAGAGCTACGAATGAACCTAGTTTGACAGGATGACATGGTATGATAAGATATGAAAGTTAAACATGCTAAGGCTTGTGTGGGAGACAATGGTGGGTTGTGGTTTTTGTAGTCCCATACTTGCTACTACTAGGACCTGAGTTCTTGCTTATGGACCAAGACGAGCATACAGCCACATGGGGTCCTCGAAACCCCCTCGACCAACTAACTTGCCTAGTAGATTCCATGACTCACATAGTTCGGGCGTTCCATTCGACATACGCAGCTTGGTTATTCTTAAATGGAGGTGAAGCAGGTGCATTCATACAGGTAAGTAAGCTGGGCAGGGAACAAGATATGCCCAAGATCTGTAATATTGTACCTTGTTCACATCATTAGGGATTGACTTCAGGACTCGATCCATTACGGCGGCATCTCCCTAGTGTGTGACTCATTGTCTCGGCGAAAGCAAGGTAAAGGTCGTGGTCAACCACTCTCTGCCGGCCTTCCAAGGAAGAGGGCTTATAGCTTGGCATTAAGAATCGGTTGGTACGTGTGGGTAAAGTTGTACACCCCTGCAGGGTTAAATATTTTCGAAAAGCCGTGTCCACGGTTATAGATGACTTGGTGACCAAATTCTAAGATCATAGATTACTTGAACCTAATCGTAAAAGTTGGTAAGTTGAGTAACGTGTGCTTAAGGATGCCTCCTCATGGGTACGAGGGGGTATTCCTAGTTGGTAGGTTCAGCTGATGATGATTCGGTGGATATCAAAAGATGATCAAAGCTATAGATACCGCTCTCGTATCCCCTTTTAAATTATTCTGATTAGTCGAGATTCTTCTCCCTCTTGTTTCACAAAACAAAGATGGCTTTATGAAAAATAACTCCACCAGCCATAAGTCTTGCGGAGTACATCCTGTACTCACCCTTGCTTTGTTGATACTTTTGCAGTAGAGTAAGTGTTATCATAGAAGTTGAGTTCTTCATGGCATCGACATCGACGAGTAGTTTGGAGTTCCCAGCCGGCAGTCTGGAACTTATGGATTGGACGTAATCGTTATTCTTTAGGCCTCTTAGGCCATTTGTTTAGTTTGCTATAATTAATAGCATGATTTTCCTTCCGTAGTTTGATGATTTTGGTCAGTGACCTCTTCTTGTAATATTTTGGTTATTTGCTCAGTTATGAGCTTGCTATAATAAATTTTGTGTCGTAGGGTCACTGTTGTGTTACCGATTCTCTCTCTGTATGCTTTCGAGATTAGGTTAGGCTTATGTTCAGGCGGAGGTCTGGGATTTGTCTAGCCTTAATCCTAGGGGTGTCACAAAGTTCTACAATAGTAAAGCATTCTGTTTTTACAGACCGACACATACTCAAAACCAAAGATATTGTTTCCATCATTACATGCCAAAGTTCAGAATAATACATTATAAATGTTTACGATACATACTACGGTGGTGGTGATGAAGAACGTGGAGCGCTGGAGTTGACGTCGTCATCGCCCTGGACCTGGGACTCAGAAGCTCCTTCAGCAAGGCTATCTTCCGGCTCTTGAGGAAAGGGAGGCACGACGAAGGATTCAAATAATGTCGTCATGTAATTGGTCATCTTCGCCACATGGCAAGCATAACCTGCACAAGACTCTGGGTTAGCCTTGATTTTCTGTGTGTTACCCTCAATGTCCTCATCGGCGATACCCTTGGTGACGTGCCAGATCTCCATATCGCTATGGCGGCTCATCACTGTGGTAAGGCCGGTCTGGGCAGCGGTATGAGCATAGGAGATATTCCAGTCTTCGATAAGCTTCGTAATCTCCTTGGCTCTGTCCCTCACCTCGTGCACTAGCCTTTTGTGCAAGTCGGAAAGTCTGACCGACTCGCCAGCCTCTTCAAGAGTATGGCAGAAGTCAAATAGAACATCTCTGACGAGATTTATGTGCTCGAGGCGGGGTTCAGAGGTAGGAGAGTCAGAAAGGTTCATAGGATATGGGAAAGAACCAAAAAATCAAACTGACTAAAAGGAAGTCGAAAAATCAATGGAATAAAGAAAGTCGGAAACCTTACCTAGCACAGAGTGGTACCACTGAGTACGCTCCTCTCGAAGGCTATTCAGTTCCTTCTATGTGGCCTGGGCTAGATCACTTTGTCTATCGAAGTCCTTCTTGAGATCATCAATCTTTTTTATCTCGGAGGGCTAGCAGCTTCCCGAGCCTCTCGGTCTCCATGTTGCTTGACTCCAGGACAGCAAAGGGAAAAATATCAGTCGGACAGAACAAGTTTGATTATGGCAATAACTAAATGATAAAGAGGGAGTCAGAAAGTTTACCTTCTTCTTCATATTTGAATCCTCAAGGCGCAGGGACTTAATCTCTTTGCGCTTATTGCATATATTCTTGAGAAATTCCTGGTTGGAAGTTGCAATTTTCTGTAAGTTCAGAGACGGAATACCGTCAGATGGCTACTAAGACTTCGGCTGCAAATTTAACTAAGTAAAAATACAGCACGAGCCTTGGGGGCTACACTACATCATTCTTTTGCATCCTATAAGCATGAAATCGGATTCAATGATGTTTATCTGACTTTATGCTTGGGGAATAGAGGATATGAGAATAAGCACTGCAAATAAGAACCGAAAAACTTACAATATGCTCTAGATCTAGCTTCTCAAATCCGAGTTTAGTGTTGTGAAACACTTTCTCAGCAAGGGAGAGGGAGGGAACGTCCGTAGCTGGGAGTTTGCCGGACTCAATGTTCACATCTCGGACCAAAATTTTGTCTAGGAGGCTGACCAGCTTCACGTCCTCCATTTCCTGGCTCGCTTCCTCCAGAGTGAGGACCTTCTTCTCGAGACTGGTGATGACCCACAATTCTAGGGGATAGCAACACTCTTCAAGGGTAGTATTACCCAATTTATTGTTTCGACACAAGGGGAGCCAAAGAATACTTGCAAGCCTTAAAAACTGAGTTGTCAATTCAGCTGCACTTAGAAATAGTTCTTGCTCACATAAGTTTATCAGTAGCAACAGCAAAGTAACAGCAGCAGTAAAACAAGAGCAATAGTAAAAGTGGTAGCAAATAGTAGGATATGAGTGCGGTAGGCATAGGGATGGATGGACGAGCGTTGCATAGACCAGTCTAAACATGTAACTTCAAGATCTAGGGCAATTGCAGATAAATAAGAATAAGCATCCAAGTACTAAACAATCATAGGCATGTACTCCATATATAGTCATGCGTGCTCGCAATGAGAACTTGCACAACATCTTTTGTCCTGCCAGCCTGTTGCAGCGGGGCCTCAAGGGATCTACTGACAATTAAGGTGCTCCTTTTACTAGAGCACCGGAGCAAAGCATTAACACTGATCCTCACATCACAGCCATCCCCTCAGGTTGTCCCAGTTTCTGTCACTTCGGGGCCTTTGGATCCGGACAATGATATATGTACATAACTTGTAGATAAGATCACAAACAATAATATCATATTAAATCAATAATAAGTTCATATCTGAGATCATGGCACTCGGTCCCTAGTGACAAGCATTAAGCACAACGAGTTTCAACAAAGTCAAATATCACTAATAGAGATGCTAGGCACCATGCCCTAACAATCTTATTCGATTACATGATAGAACTCATCCAATCCCTACCATCCCCATAGCCTACAACGGGGGATTACTCACTCATGGATGAGGGAAACATGGAGGGTTGATGGAGAGGCATTTGGTGATGACAATGACGATGATCCTCTCCAAATTCCCTGTCCTGGCAGGGTGCCAGAATGGAGTTTCTGGTTCTGAATCGCGGTTTCTGGTGGTGGAGGCGCAATGGAACTCTTTCTGGAAAAATGACGAACCCCCTCGGTTTTTAGGTCAATAGGCATCTTATAGGCGAAGAGGGAGGCCGAGGGGGTGCCTGGGGCAGCCACACCCTCTCCAGGCATGGCATGGGCCCACCCGCGTGGCAGGGGGTTGTGGGCCCCTCAGTCCTCCCCTCCGTCTCATACTTTGGCTCCGTGAGTGTAACATCCCAAAATTCATGAATTACAAAAGCATGTATTGCATTCTTATTGTCATAGCATTTAGGGTTGGCACAAAAAATTTCAAAGTTTGAAATCAAACAAAACCATTTATATGCCCACTTTAATATTCATATGAGACATGGTTTTTGCTTTTATTTTCAAAGAACCTAGGTTTGTTTGTGTCAACAGTAGTATTTGACACACATTTGAGTGCATGGATCACACTACAAAAATCTAGAATTTTTTTTAATTCAAACAAGTTTGAAAAGGGTTTGAAAATCATTCCTGAAAAATCAAACAGAAAAAGAAAAAGCTAAAAGAAAAAAATAAAACAGGGGATGCACTTTGAGCCTAGCACCAGAACAGGCCCAATAGCCCACCCGGGCCATTCCCCCTCCCCCTCTCTCTCACCCCGCGCTCAACCTATCCGCTGACACTGCCACTGGGCCCAAGCCAGATACTCATCGGCTCCCCAAACCCCGCGCAAAACCGTCGCCGCCTGTTTCCTCTCCCATGAACGTCGTAGTTGATTCGGGCTTAATTACCATTGATTCTCTGTGTAATTCCCTCACCGCTGTCGGCTACTTAATACCCACACCGCTGCGGTGATTTCCCCCCAACCACCATCACCAGAGCGCCCCTAGGCTGATCGTATTTGCATTTGCGTCGCCGCTTCCCGAGCGTCTCCGACGAGCTATTCCGGTGAGTGTCGTGCTCGCGCCTGTCCCTCGTTCATACGGTGATGATCCCCTGTTGCTTGCGCTTATTCTGATACCCTTTTTTCATCTGCTCGTGTCCCAAGATGTCGGCTTCGTCAAGCACCGTGAGCACCGGACGCCGTCCTCATCTCCAGCGAGCAATCCCGGTAAGATACGACCTCCCCTTGGCCCCTGGTTCAACCTCACTTGTTCGCATGGTCCTTGTGAACACGCTGATGCCTTTGGCTTGCGCTGGGGTGAAATAGAATGTCACCTCCGTCGCCGTCTACATGATCCCGACGCTGCCCTCAACTCCGACGAGCTCCAGCCACCGCAGCAGCTCGCCCCCGTCTGAACCAAGGCCACATTGCGCTTCCTAGCAACCTTGCAACGCTGGTAAGCATCACGACCACCCCTAGCCCCCTCTGGAATTGCCGGAACACGGTCGCCAGTAGCGCCACCGCTGCTAGTACCCATTCGCGCCGCCCATTTGTGGTCGCATGCATTGGCACCGTTAGATCTAGATCCTAGGGTTTACATTAGATCATAGGCTGAAGCGGTATCACCAGATATAAGCCACGTGATCTGACTTAAATCCAACGGCCCACACACGTGATCCGCGGGAAGCGGTATGGGCCAATCAGACACAGCCACGTGTCAATGTCTGTTTAAATAACCTCTAGAAAAGGCTTTTGAATGTTTAAACTTCTAAAATTTATATTTTTTGTTCTGTTTATCCAAAAAATGCAAATAATATATCATTGGATTCAAAAATGAGCCCAACATTAATGTGGGCTTAAATTTGTATTTTGATTCTGGTAAATTAGGATTATTTGCAGAATACTTTTTAGACTTATTATGACTATATAAAATGATTATTAAAATTTTTGAGGAAAATTTAAGTTTGTTTAGACTTTTAACAGATGGCTTTGTGTTCAGTACTGTTTGATTAGACTTGTTATCATAGAAAAAAATCATTTCATTGCATTTGCATGCATTCAAATATATTTTTGATTAAATATTTGAATGTGAATTTGGTGCTATCATTTTATGTGTATATTTTGGTGCTAGTGGTGATTGTGAGTGTGAGGATTGTTGCTACTCCCCCAACTACTACCAAGGAAAGTGGTGCTTCATGTATTTGTCCTATTATTTTGACTATGCACTAGTGATATTTCGAATAGGGCTTGCATGGAATTTTGGCTAAGTATATATACGTTATGACTTCGGAAATCCTAGTAGTTGTAGTCTTGGTAGAATTTTCTCGAAGATATGATACTTGTTATGTTATCATGCTTAGCCTAGCTAGTAGAAAACAAGGGTGGAATATATTCATGCTATGAAAATTTTGCTAAGTATTTGACTTGTGTTTTGTTTAATAAAACAACTAAGTGAATGAATCACCTGGGTGGAATGGTATGATGGTTTATGTTGAGTGGTTACACAAGGCCCATGTCTATGATTTACCTTGTGTATCTCACTTGTGGAAAGCCACCCAGGAACAAAGGGATTTGAGATATTTAGTGTTGAGAAGCTTATAGTGCAGCGACATGGCATATGGGCTCTGCCTCGATCATATAGGTTGCAACAACTTAGCCAGATGGACAGTTGGCGGTAGGGTGATAGGATGGAACGCGTCCATGGTGGTCTAAGGGAAGGCTTCTGAAAGGTCTCGTCTCGATGCATGTCAAGTATTGTGGGGAAAGTGCACCACCTCTCGAGAGGGTAAAACCTGAGTACTTAGCCGTGTCCCCGACAATGGACAATTTGAGCATCAAGACATTGAAATTATCAAGGATCTCCTCATCCCAATTTCTAAGTTAAAAACTTGTGGTTGAACAAGGGTAAAGGTTCACCAATGTCTATTGGTGGTTCCTTGGGAGTTTTTGAGAAAACAAAAATTAGTGTTTTTCAACTAATAAGAAAAACCTATTTTGAGCAAAGCAAGCCTAAGCTACACTTAGCCAAATTCATATAGATGTTAGTTACTACTATTCTACTAAGGTATCACTTGCCAATACAATTCCAAATGTATTGACCCACTGTGGCTGTAACTTATGATGTTGCAGTTTAATCTGATGAAGATTAGGGTTGTGAGTCTACACTCAACATGCTTACATGTGGCACATGAAGATGAAGACTTATATTTATTTACTTTATGCTATGAACTCTTGTACTAGCCTTTAGATATTGAGTTGTAAAAGATTTTGTTTATCTCTGGAATGACGATGTGATAAAGACCTTTGTATCTGTGTACTTCATCTAAAACTATGGATGCTAGCATTTGATCCAGGGATTAGCATTGCAATCATAGGGAACTTTACCTTATAAAGGTGGGGTCTTATATATGGTATCAGAGTACTGTGTTGCCTGTAGGGTTATGACCCTAAGTTGGATTAGACTAAGAAAACCACTAAGGAAAAAAAGCAACTCTTTGTAAATTCCACCCTTGTCTTTTTCTTCTCGTAAACCTCTTATAATCTTCATTCTCATCTCAATTTGTAGATGGACACCATCAACGAAGGAGTCAAGAAGTGGACCACTCATGACCATGACTTTAGAATGTGAGACGGATTTTCCCAAAGAACTCAAAACCCTTATGGTTAGCTTGGGGATACATGGTGAGGCCATGTACAAGGGATTTCCAGTTATGGATGAAGGAGAAGAATATTGGTAGGTACAACTCCACTTGTACAAAAACAAGGGAGAAAACCACAAAGAGTCGGGATTGTACATGGGAACCAACTCAGAAATGTATACGACATTCTTTGACTCTACAAGAAATGCATCTTGGAATGCTATCAAGGAGCTTGGTGAAAGACTCAATTGTAGAATGCTCAATACCCGAAAGGACCTTAAGGAGGAGAAGAAGTATACCCAAGACTTAGAGACCTCCATAAAACGTATAAGGGAAGATATCATAGACTTAGCGTATGAGTGAGAATTGTAACGTACTCTGCTAGTTGGACCACCACACTTGTCTAAGAAATGTTTGAACCTTAGTGCTTGTGGTAGACTTTTTATGCCATGACTTGTATGTTTTATGGATGATTGTATGCTTTTTACTATCTTGTTACTGTCTTGTTTTTCTCTTACTTGTGTTGTTCTAATATTTTTCTATCTTATACATTAGATGCCTAGCTTTGTGATCATCACTACCGAGGAGTTCAATGGAACTCGTTTTGGTTCGTGTATCGTGCAGTTCACTAGTGTGCTCAACCTCCCACTTCCTAGCATTAAGACACTCCAGCTTACCAAGTTCGAGAGGAGGGATCTTTGGGGTTTTAGAGTCACATAGCCAGGACGCCAGATGGAGCCACTCACGGAAGATATTTCCTTCAAGCTGATGCATGATGACAAAGAGAAGGGTCTAGATGTAGTCATGCAGGAGTTACTCAGACGCCTCTGCGGACGCCAAGCCACCGAGCTCAGGAGCCTCTACTTCCACCCGTTCGGGAGACGTGAAGAGGAGGGAGAGGGATTAGTGTATGAGGGCGCTGCTAGAGAGACGATAGAGCCAGTTTGTTTGTACCTCCAGGACCTAGAGGGTATTATTAGACACCTCAACACGGATAGGACCAACGTCATACTTAGCAATGATGAGCTCCAGGTTTAGATGAGGGAGAAGGACAAGATATTCGCGGAGCAAGACGAGATCGTCAAGGAGATGGAGGCCAGATTCGAGAGCTAGGAGAAGAAGTTCAAGAATCAGGAGAAGAGGGTTCAGGACAGAAACACTAAGATGAAGGACATGAGGGCCGAGATAGAGGCCAAGGACTTTGAGTTAAAGACTCAGCAGGGAGTGATAGAGAGGCTGTGCTCGCAGAAGGGAGCCTTTCGCGTGAAGATTGAGGCTTTGACCACCAGCGTCGAGGAGTACAAGTCATCCATGGAGACATCCGGACTTACTCTTGTGGACGTGGAGGTCGACATGGAGGTGTAGTTTGATTATTCGGCTTTCTGCTTATCTATCATCCTTTGATTTATTTAGTCAGAGTGATCATCCAACATGTGGATGGCTTGCTATTATGTTTACTTTTCCAAAACTTGTTGTTTATGTTGTTTAAACTCTATGTTTATCTTGTGATTGTTTATTGTGTTTGTTGCTATGTGATGTATTGTTCAGGGCATCTATGGGTTATATCTCATTACTTATCCTTATTGAAACCACAGATGCCTCCCCGTCGTGCCAATCCCAACCCAAACAACAACAACAATAACGTCAATCCCGAGATGTAGTAGTTGATGACAGCTCAAACTAAACTGATGTAGATGTTGACCCAATTCATGGCCAATCAAAACCATAATCAGAACAATAACAACAACAACAACAACAACAATCCCAACAACCCACCAGCCTTTGACATGCTTACAATGTTTTTGAGGTTGAGGCCAGCCAAGTTCTCAGGAACCACTGATCCCATGGTAGCCAATGACTGGCTACGCTCTGTGAATAAATACTTGGTCACTATTGGCTGCACCGATGAAGAAAAAGTCACGTTCGCAGCACATCTTCTTGAAGGATCGGCAGCAACATGGTGGGATAACTTCCAGATCACCACTCCCCTTGAAGATGTGACTTGGGCCATATTTGAGGTTGGTTTCCGCACTGCCCACATCTCATTAGGGGTGATGAACTTGAAGAAGAAGGAGTTCAAAAATCTGAAACAACGTCACCGCAGTGTGGCTGAATACATTGAGGATTTCAACAATCTGGCACTCTATGCGCCGGATGAGGTTGATACAGATGCCAAAAGGAAGGAGAAGTTCCTTGAGGGATTGAATGATGAAATAAACTTACATCTATCTGTTGCCTATGTCCCAACATATCAATCACTATGTGACAAGGCCACCATCTTGGAAAGCAAGATGAAGCAGGTTGAGAACAGGAAGAGGAAGCAGCACTTTGACAAGCACAGCTCGGGATCGTCTCATAAACGTTCCCGTGGTGATGATAGTGGAGGGTCTGGATCCCACAAGCATGGGAAGTACAATAGCCACCACAACAGTAACCATCACCATGACAACAAGAACCACCGCATCCATGACAATGATAAGTATAAGAACCACAAGAGTAGACACAAGAGCCACCACAGTGGGAATGCTAATGGAAGTCAGCCTGCTAAAAGAGATATCAATCAGGTTGAGTGCTTCAAATGCAAGAAAACTGGGCACTATGCAAATGAATGCCCAGAAAATAAAGTTGAAGGAGCCAACAAGCCCAACCCTTTCCAGAAGGGACAAGTGAACCACATCAATGTGGAAGAAATATATGAAGAGTCTGATGCTGTGGCTGGTAAGTTCAAGCTTTATTATTTTCCAACACTTGTTCTTTTTGATACCGGAGCATCGCATTCATTCATATCAAGAGAATTTGTTGATAAAAATGGACTTCCAACTGAAACTATTGGGTGTCCTATTAAAGTAAGCTCTCTCGGTGGAGAGATGATAGTGAATTTTGGATGTCATGATCTAGTGATAGAATTTGGAAAGTATAAGTTTCCAGTTAGTCTGATAATCCTAGATTCCCCAGGATTGGATGTAATTTTGGGTATGGATTCGATGACTAAGTATGAAGGAGTACTAGATTGTGCCAATCGTACTGTTCACTCAAAACCCCAGATAAGAAAAGGATTAGATTCAAGTCTAACTTTTAATCTAAAGGAAGTAAGCTAAATTCTCTTAACGGAGTTAGCATAGATGGTGTACCAGTTGTGAAGGAATATCCGGATGTGTTTCCGGAGGAATTACCAGGAATGCCACCATATAGAGATGTGGAGTTTCTGATTAACTTGCTACCAGGATCAGGACCACTAGCAAAGAGACCCTACAAGATGTCAGTTGATGAGTTGAAAGAACTCAAGAAACAACTTGGAGAACATTTGCAGAAAGGATTTATTCAACCAAGTTCTTCGTCTTGGGGTGCGCCAGTTCTGTTTGTTGAGATGAAGGATAGAAGTCAAAGGTTAAGCATAGATTACCATTCACTCAATGAGGTGACTATAAAGAACAAGTACCCTTTGCCTAGAATCAATGGTTTATTTGATCAGCTAGAAGGAGCCCGTGTGTTCTCAAAGATTGATCTCCGATCAGGCTACTTTCAGCTAAAGATTAGAGAGCAATACATACCTAAGACTGCTTTCACCACTAGGTATGGATTGTATGAGTATATCGTCATGCCATTTGGATTGAAAAATGCACCAGCCTATTTCATGAACATGAGGAACAAGGTGTTCATGGAGTTTCTTGACAAGTTTGTTTTCATATTCATCGACGACATTTTGATCTATTCCAAGAGCAAAGAAGAGCATGAAGAACATTTGCGTTTGATACTTGAGAAGCTCAGGCAGCACAAGCTGTATGTCAAGTTCAGCAAGTGTGAATTCTGGTTGAATGAAGTTGGATTTCTCGGACATATTGTGTTGGGAGATGGTATAGCTGTCGATCCCGCAAAGGTGTCAGCTGTAACTGAATGGGAATCTCCCAAGTCAGTTAAAGAAGTTCGTAGTTTCCTTGGCTTGGCAGGATACTATAGAAGGTTCATTGAGAATTTCTCAAAGGTAGCCAATACAATGATGGAATTACATAAGAAAGATAATAAGTTTGACTAGACTGAAGGTTGTGAAGTCAGTTTTCAAGAATTGAAGAAGAGACTAGTGTCAGCACCAGTCTTATGTCTACTAGATTTGGAGAAGGATTTTCAAGTCTATTGTGATGCATCTCACCAAGGATTAGGTGGAGTTTTGATGCAAGAAGGGAAAGTTGTGTCTTATGCATCGAGACAACTCAAAACTCATGAAGTGAATTATCCTACTCATGATTTAGAGTTAGCCTCTATTGTCCATGCACTCAAAACATGGAGACATTATCTTTTGGTAAAACGTTGTGAAGTGTTCACGGATCACAAAAGTTTGAAATATATCTTCACTCAGAAGGAAATCAATATGAGACAAAGAAGATGGCTTGAGCTCATCAAGGACTATGACTTGTGTTTGCAATACCACCCCGGTAAAGCAAATGTTGTAGCAGATGCTTTAAGCTGTAAGGTTTATGTGAATGGCCTTACCAAGGGAGAATGGCCAAATGATCTGTGTGCCCAATTCAAAGATCTCAAATTAGAGATAAAACATGAAGTACATCTCATGACATTGGATGTTCAACCCATATTGTTAGACAAGATCAAAGGAGCCCAAAAGATGGACAAGGAAATTGAAGAGATTAAAGGAAAAATTAGCAAAGGGAAGGCTAAAGGATTCCATGAAGACGAACATGGTACTTTATGGTATGGAAAACATATCTGCATTCCGCAAGATCCGGAGCTTCGGAAACTGATTCTGCAAGAAGCACACAACTCACCATATTTTATTCATCCAGGTAACACCAAAATGTACATGGATGTGAAGGAAAGATTTTGGTGGAATAATCTCAAGAAGGACATCGCAGAACATATTGCTTTGTGTGATGTGTGTAGTCGAGTGAAAGTAGAACATCAGAAACCGGAAGGGTTATTACTACTACTACCTATTCCTGATTGGAAGTGGGATAAGATTGGTATGGATTTTATCACCGGACCGCCAAGGACTAAATCCGGATATGATTCTATTTGGGTTGTTGTAGATCGCCTCACTAAGGTGGCTCATTTCATACCCGTGAAGACAACCTATACAATTGCTAAGGTAGCCAATATCTATATGAACAGGATTGTATGTCAGCATGGAGTACCCAAGAGTATTGTGTCTGATAGAGGAACTCAGTTCACTTTGCATTTTTGGCGACAATTTCATGAATCATTGGGAACAAGATTGGTGTCTGAAAGGACCAATCAGATTTTGGAGGATATGTCGAGGGCATGTGCCCTAGACTATGGTGCTAGTTGGGATGAAAGTCTGCCTTACGCAGAATTCTCTTACAATAACAGCTATCAACCCAGAATTGAGATGGTACCGTTTGAATTTCTCTATTGAAGGAAGTGTACTACGCCATTTCTATGGTGTGGTGTTGGAGAAAGGAATTTGTTTGGACCAGAACTGATTATGGAAGCTAAAGAGAAAGTTAAATGGGTAAAGGACAGATTGAAGATAGCACAGTACCGACAAAAGAGCTATGTAGATCCAAATCATAGAGAATTCACCTATGAGGCAGGTGATAGAGCTTATCTTAGAGTCTCACCACTTCGTGGTGTGAAGATATTTGGAGTCAAACGAAAATTGGCACCAAGATATATTGGACCATTCAAGATTTTGAGTCGCAAAGGATAAGTGGCTTATGCGATTGAATTATCTGAATCACTTTTTATGGTTCACATTGTGTTTCATGTGAGTCAGTTGAAGAAATGCAATCCGGAGATGGAAGAAACTTCTTTGAATGATACTATACCTTTGGAAGAGGTTCGGTTGGAGAGTGATCTCACATATGAGGAGAAACCTATCAAAATCCTGAAGACTGCAGAAAGAGTTACTCGTACCAAGACTATCAAATTCTACAAAGTTCGGTTGAACCACCATTCCGAAGAAGAAGCAACTTGGTAAAGAGAAGATGATCTTAGGAAAGACCACCCACACCTATTTGCTAGCCAATCCGAATCTCGAGGGCGAGATTCATCTTAAGGGGGTTAGATTTGTAACATCCCAAAATTCATGAATTACAAAAGCATGCATTGCATTCTTATTGTCATAGCATTTAGGGTTGGCACAAAAAATTTGAAAGTTTGAAATCAAACAAAACCTTTTATATGCCCACTTTAATATTCATATGAGGCATGGTTTTGCTCTTATTTTCAAAGGACCAAGGCTTATTGTGTAAACAGTAGTGTTTGACACACATTTGAGTGCATGGATCACACTACAAAAATCTAGAAAAGATTTGAATTCAAACAAGTTTGAAAAGGGTTTGAAAACCATTCCTAAAAAATCAAATAGAAAAAGAAAAAGCTAATAGAAAAAATAAAACAGGCGCTGCACTTTGAGCCCAGCACCACAACAGGCCCAACAGCCCACCCGGGCCATTCCCCCTCCCCCTCTCTCTCTCACCCGCGCTCAACCTACCCTGCTGACACTGCGACTGGGACCAAGCCAGCTCAGCATCGTCTCCCCCAAACCCCGCGCGCAAACGCCGTCCCCGCCCGTTTCCTCCCCCATCAACATCGCGGTTGATTCGGGCTTAATTACCATTGATTCTTTGCGTAATTCCCCCGCCGCCACCGGCTACTTAATACCCACACCGCCGCAGCCATTTCCCCCCAACCGCCATCACTAGACCGCCCGAGGCTGACCGTATTTGTGTTTGTGTCAACGCTGCTCGAGCGTCTCCGACGAGCTATTCCGGTGAGTGTCATGCTCGCGCATGTCCCTTGTTCATACGGTGATGATCCCCTGTTCCTTGCGCTTCTTCTCATACCCTTTGTGCATCTGCTCGTGACCCAGGACGTCGGCTTCGCCAAGAACCATGAGCACCCGATGTCTTCCTCGTCTCCAGTGAGCAATCCTGGTAAGATACGACCGCCCCTTGGCCCTGGTTCAACCTCACTTGTTCGCCTGGTCCTTGTGCACACGCTGATGCCTTTGGATTGCGCTAGGGTGAACCAGAATGTCGCCTCCGTCGCCGTATGCACGAACCCAATGCTGCCCGCACCTCCGACGAGCTCCAGCCACCACAACAGCTCGCCTCCGTCCGAACCATGGCCACGTTGAGCTTCCTCATGACCTTGCGACACTGGTAAGTATCATGACAGCCCCTAGCCCCCTTTGGAATCACCGTAACACCGTCGCCAGTAGCGCCGCTGCCGCCAGCACCCATTCGTGTCGTCCATCTGTGGTCGCATGCGTTGGCACCGTTAGATCTAGATCCTAGGGTTTTAGATTAGATCATAAGTCAAAGCGGTATCACCAGATCTGAGCCACATGATCTGACTTAAATCCAATGGCCCACGAATGTGATCCGCACGAAGCGGTACGGCCAATCAGACACAATCACGTGTTTGTGTTCTATTTAAATAAAATCCAGAAAAGGCTTTTGAATGTGATGATTGCTTGAATGGTAGATTCAAATTGTGCCTTGCTTGATTGAATTGTAGTGATTTGAAGAGTGTGAATATTGCAAGATCAAGGAGTGAACTTATATTCTCTACCAAAAAGGCAAGTGATGCTCCATACTTTTGTCCCATTATTTTCACTATGCATTGGTAATATTTCTAAGTAGGACTTGCATGGAATTTTGCTAAGTATAAACCATGCCATGGGAAATCCTAGTAGATGAAACCTTAGTAGAAATTCCTACGTTAAGATTCCTACTACTATCATGCTTAGCTTAGCTAGTAGAAAACAAGGGTGGATAATATTCATGCTATGGATTATTTCTAAGTCAAGGACTTGTGTTTTGTTTAATGAAACAACTAAGTGAATGAAACACCTGGGTGGAATTTAAAGAATGGTTTGTGTTGAGTGGTTACACAAGGCCCATTTCTATGGTTTACCTTGTGTATCTCACTTGTGGAATGCCACCCAGGAACAAAGAGATTTGAGATGCCAAATGTTGAGAAGCTTCAATTGCAGCCACTTGGCATTATGGGCTCTGCCTGGATCATATAGGTTGAAATAATTAGCCAAATGGACAGTTGGTGGTAGGGGATGGTAGGTTGGAACGCGTCCATTCTGGTCTAAGGGAAGGCTTCTGAAAGATCTTGTCTTGGTGAAACCAAGTCTTGTGGGGAAAGTGCACCACCTCTGCAGAGTGTAAAATCTAAGTACTTAGCCATGTCCCTGGTAAACGACAATTTGAGCATCAAGACATGGAAGCTATCAAGAATCTCCTCATCCCAATTTCTAAGTTAAAAACTTGTGGTTGAACAAGGGTTGAAGGATCACCAATTTCTTTTGGGAGATGCCTTGGGTGATTTTGTTAAGGAAAAACTTATTGTTTTCAAATGATAAGGAAAATCTATTTTGAGCAAACCAAGCCTAAGCTCCACTTAGCCAAATGCATATAGATGATAGACTCCACTATACTACCATAGTATCACTTGCCAATACAATTCAAATGTATTGGCCCTTGTGGCTATAACTTATTATGTTGTAGGTTTGTTTGATGTTAGTGAAGTTCATTGATTAGGATTACAAGTCTACAACCAACATGACTGCCTGTGGCACTTTTGAGATGAAGGACCCCATGCTATAGTTATATTCTGCTGCATTGTAATGAGATAGCCAAATGAGCTATGTAAGATGTAATAAATTATTTTATTCCTGGTATAAAGTTGTATTATGACCTTTGTTTCTTGATATGACATCTTAACTGTGGATGCTAGCTATTAATCCAGGGACTAGCATTGTAAACACAGGGATCTCTACCTTATTAAAGGTTGGGACCTCTACAACAAAGAACCGACGAAACATGATATATAGATGAGTGTGATGTCGGTATACCTCCCCCTAAGCTTAGGCTTTTGGCCTAAGTGGGGCTCAATAGCGCGGGTAGTAACCCCAAGCTGGTGGGTCATCATAGGAATGATCATAGTCAGGTGCTTGCGATGAAGAAGAAGACGCACCCCAATCATAGGAGGTCTACTAGTATGAAGACTCCCCCATGTTAGAGGGCTGAACTGAATCATCTTTGGCATCCTCTCCAACATTCTCCTCTTGCTGGGAGAGCTCCACCAAGTAAGTGTCAAACTCCTCCGTGAGCGACCATCCTTGCCTGCTATCAAAATTGAACAAAGAAGGTGCAGACAAACATACTACTTTCTCAGTCCTACCCCCTCTCCAACCACGCTTGACAAAGATGATTCATACGGTAAACTTCTCACAGTAGCCCACGAAGAAACAAAATTATGATGAACCATGGAATTGAGATCAAGTCTCTCTATGGGGAACAGATAGTCTGAATGGTGAGGCTCTAAACCATGGAAAACTAGCAACCTAGAGGATATGAGACCTCCACAAATTCCACCCTTCTAGCGGTTAGTGGTAAGACGGTAAGCTATCAAAGCACCCAGGTTGTAAGTTCTATCCCTATTCAAAGCAGCTGCGATAAAAGCTAGATCAAAAGAAGATAACTTTCTAGCAAGAACGCACCTGGTAATGAAATAGGAAAAATATCTAATTGATGGGAAATGAATGTTCAGAATTTTACCACTTTCCTTCGAGAATTCGAACCCTTGTAAAATTTCAGCATATAAATCCATAAGTGACTTAGGCCTCTCCTTGATCTTCTCACAAGATCCCCAATGAGGTACTCTAATTGCTGCAAAGAAATCAGCAAAAGGCAGGTCGATAGCTATATTGTATATTTTATAATGGACCATGGGATTAGAAGAAGACTAGGTAAACCGGAAGTCCTGCACCATAGCCATGGTTAGCCTAACTTACTGAGATGGTTCTTCTTCAACAAAGTGTTCCAACCCTGCATTAGTAATCATAGTATAGAAATCCTGGAAGATTCCCGTGGCTCTCATAAATTCAGGGCATGGATATATGGAAGGGAAGACTCCTTCCTCACGATGAACTTTCATTGGCTCAGGTACCATCAAATCATATTGATTCAGTGGGTATGCACCCATCGTCATTTATGAAAATTTTAGGCAAAAATCAAACCAAGTGATTTTGAGTTGATAAATGATGAGAAACTACTATAGGAACTTGCTATAGGGATACACATGTATCAAAATGAAATCTCTAAGCATAGAACAGGCATGCAAGCTCACACAACCTGACACCTATAGCAGCAAAATACTCAAGATTCAATCTACCAATCACAAATCTAATTGGACAAGCGGAGGAGGCACATACCAAAGAGCAATCACTCCAAAAATCAGCAACAAAGATGGGTCGAGCAAGGAGATCAAAAATCGGGAGCAAGAACAACAAGAACTCGAGCTTGAGAAAGTTTTCTAGTCTTTTTTGGGAGAGAGAAAGAAGATGGCTGGGAGGAGGCAACTTGGAGAACCACAGGTGGGCCCCACCTAGGCCAGGCATGCCCCTAGGGCTGGCCGCGCACCAGGGGTGTGCCGACCTGGGAGTCCCCCCTGGGGCACTCCAGGTATCCCTCTGCCCCTTTTTTCGAGGAAAAAATTATTATGAATTTTTTGGGAAACTTTATATTTGGCCAATTTTTGGGGTATGAAAATTGATTTTCTCGCAGAAAAGATTTTTTTAGAAGAAGCAAAAGCAAACAAAAACCAAAACTACAGAAGTTCTAAGACATTCTAACAAGCAAACAACTAGCAAAACTAAAGCTAATAAGAGAAATAGCAAAGACTAGGAAGGGGAAAAAATATAAGTGAGAAAGCATAACCATAGTGAAAGCATTGTTTTGTTCATTAAAATCCCTTTGTTAACAAGGTTGATCAAGTCTTGTTACCAAAACAATCTTATATGAAACAAAACTTTGCATTCCACAAGGTGATTATGTTACCTCAAACTTGATAGCAATGGTCGCAATCATAATAGTTTCAAAACTTTCTTATGGAATGGGACAATATATTTCTCCAACCTTGATGCTCTCAATATTTTCAACGGAATTCAGGAAGTATCTCTTAGCAACCTTCTTGGGAAAATAGACAGTATGATCTTTGTCATTAATATTCAAAGTTCCTTTTCCTTGATTACAATTGATGACAGCACCTACATTATTCAGAAAAGCTCTCCCAAGAATAATAGACATATTATCATCTTCAGGCATTTCAAGCACAACAAAATCAGTTAAAACCAAGCAATTATGAGCTACTTGAACAGGAACATCCTCGCATATACCAACAGGAATAGTAGTTGACTTATCATCCATTTGCAAAGATATATCAGTTGGTATCAACTTTTCTAGCTGGAGTCTCTTGTAGATTGAAAAAGGCATAACACTAACTCCAGCTCCCAAATCACATAAAGCAGTTCTAACATAATTATTCTTAATAGAGCAAGGAATAGTTGGTATACCTAGATCACCAAGTTTCTTTGGAACCTTACCATTGAAGGAATAATTAGCAAGCAAAGTAGAAATCTCCTTGTTAGGAATCTTCCTTTTATTAGAGACAATATCCTTCATATACTTTGAATAAGGAGGCAACTTAATAGCATCAGTCAAAGGAATTTGCAAAAATAAAGGTTTCATCCACTCACATAATTTGTTGTAGTGTTGTTCCTCCTTTGACTTGTGTTTCTTATTTGGAAAAGGCATAGGTTTCTGCACCCAAGGTTCTCTCTCACTACCATGTTTTTTAGCAATAAAATCTTCCTTAGTGTACCTAGTATTCTTAGTGTGCTTTTCAGGTTCTTCCTCAACTTCCTCCTTATCAGGAGCATCATTTTTATCATTACCACTCCCAGATTCAACATCAGAAACAGATATACTATTAGGATCTATAGCAGGTTCAAGTGGTTTCTCAACTATTTTATGTTTCTTTTTTTTCTCTTATGTGACACCCCCGGGATCAGGGCTAAACAAATCCTAGACCTCCGTCTGACATAAGCTTAACCTTGATCTCAAGGATATCAAGTGAAGAATCGATAACACAACAGTGACCCTACGACACAAAATTATTACAGCGAGCTCATATCTGAGTAGAGAACCAAATTATTAGAAGGAGAGGTCACTGACCACAATCATCAAACAACGAAAGGAAAATTATGCTATTAAGTATAGGAAACTTAACAAATGGCCTAAGAGGCCTAAAGCATAACGATGACGTCCCAGCCCATAGATTTCAGGCTGCCGCCTGGGAACCCAAAGCTACTTGTCGGTGTCGATGTAGTACCAAACTGACCATTAGGGAACACTTACTCTGCCAAAAGTATCAACAAAGCAAAGGTGAGTACAGGGTTTACTCCGCAAGACTTATGGCTGGTGGAGTTATTTTTCCTAAAGCCACTTTTGTTTATAAAACAAGAGAGAGAAGAAGCTCGTCTATTCAGAGTATTTTAAAAGGGGTAAGAGAGCGATATCTTCGAAATATTGATCATCATATTTTGATATCCACCGAATCATCATCATCTACCAACTAGGATCCCCCTCGTACCCATGAGGAAGCATCCTTAAGCATGCGTTGATCTGCCAAGTTTTACGATTAGGTTAAAGTTCTCTATGATCTTAGAATCTGGTCACCAAGCATTCATAACCGTGAACATGGATTTTCGAAAAGATTTAACCCTGCATCATGGGTTAAATCTCATCACGTCTGATATCATCTCATCAAGTTCTCCTGTCATACTAGATTCTCTGTATTTGATACATCATCTAGATGAACCAACACTGACAGCTACGCATGGCTAAGCAAGACACAAAGATAAGCTCTAGCAGTGTACACAAGCCAAACCTAGTTATGCTAGGAGCAGTAGATCAGGTAATATAAGCTCAAAGGAAGTAATGCAATAGATAGGATACTCTATCTACCGATAAAAGACCATAGTAGAATCGTATGAATCATGGCAGGAATTGAAATGCTTTCGAAATCATAGGATTATATCATGGTGGGGTTATGCTTGCCTTTGCCTCTTGATAGCAGATAAATAGATCTTCAGAAACCTTGTAATTGACTTGGTTATAGTTGGTCAAGTATTGTTCGTCGATCTTCGATAGTGTTGATCTTTGGCTTTGATCTCGATCTCGTATTCTACCGAGATGAACCAAACACCAGAAAGAGAGGGGAAAAATCAATACATGGCATCAATGCAATGCTCAAGCAATGATGATGATATGACAAGTTAAATTGTATTGGAAAGTAACCCTAAAACATGCTCGACAACTTAATTGGGGTTCCGAGGGGTGCGAACCCTAACTCGGAGAAACTCCGGAATCATATGAGAGGGGTTACAAGGTTATTCTAATTAAACTTGTCATTTAAGTTGTTGAAAAATGCATGATTATAGCTTAAAGAGTTAGCTCTCATTTTTTGAATAATTTGATATATTATACACATTTTTCTGACTTATAAATAATTAGATATTGATTTTACAAGATTAAAATCATTTTCTAGAATTATTAAACCATATTAAATAATTTATTGCGCAAGGCTGACATTAGCACATGCCCTAATCCTTTTTACACATAGGGCTAGGCTAGCCCCAGACACAGACAGGTGGGGCCCGAGGTGGTTTGACCAGGAGCTGACCCGCGGCTGGCGTCACGGTGACGTCCACACGACGTCACGCCGACGGTTACCTGCAGAACGACAACGGGGAAGGCTCAGGAGGCGATGCGGGGCAGTGCGGTGGTTACGGCTCGAAGCAGAGCGTCGCAAGGAGCCTAGCTACGGTGGCGCCGCCCAGAATTGGTTGTCGGAGCAACCTTCACGACGGGGAAGTACGGCGGCCGACGGTGGCTCTCGGCGGGAGGGCGCTACAAAGAGAGAGGGGCAGGGAAAAAGGGTCTGGGAGAACCACATGCTCATCGTGAACCTGAAATACTCGAGGGAGAGGGCGTAGGGGGCTTGAAGCGATAGCGATGGCGACGGTGGTGGCCGTCAGGCTCAGAGAAGACGACCTCGATTCCGGCGTTGCAGATCCTCCCAGCTCGCGTGGGTTCACAAAAGGTCTAGAAGGATGAGGAGAACATGATAGCAAGCAACGCGTGGCTCGGGGAGGCGCAACACGGCGGTGGTCGTCGACTAGGGTTTCGGCCTTGTGCAGTGCAGAGAGGGAGAGAGAGCAAGCGAGGAGGGGATAAGGCCAGGGGAGGAGAGAGGGGCGAGCACGACGACCTTCTTATCCTCGTGGGAACCTCAGCGGTGCACGGATCAAGGCACGTCGATGGCGGACGGCGGAAGAGCAGCCACCGAGCTGCTTCTCTGCTTCGCTCGCAAGGAAGAAGAAAAGAGGAGCAGGGCGAAACGGTATGGGATGGATGGGCTGCAGTTGGGCCACGGGTGGGCTGCGGAGAAGGATGAGACGAGAGGGAATAAGCTGGACTACGGCCTGAATATTATCTCTCCTTATTGGGTTTTTACAGAAAACCTTTTCCATTTATGTTTTTATTTTTCTCTTTGTATTTCAATTTCAAACTGTTTTGATCCATTTCAAAAATTACGAGAGGTTTTATAAAACTATATAAAATAGTGTGGGGCCCTTTTAGTCCACTTGGGCTCAGATATTTTGATAGTTTTCAAAATATTCAAACCATTTGAATAAGTTTCAAAGAGGAAGGGAAAATAGGGTTTTAGGGTTTTGTTTATTCTTTCTTGCATGCATTAATAGAGACGATGCTTATGATGCACAATCAAACCCTAAATATGGATTTACTAAAACTGGGGTGGTACAGCTCTATCCCCCTTACGAGAATCTCGACCCGAGATTCCAAAGGTATGAAAAGAGCCAGAGAGAAAGAAAGAAACAGGTCCACTCTAAAGATAAGAGGGAAACACACTAAACAACACACAGAGTATCTCATGGTCAACTCATGGATGGAGTGTTCAAAAATAACTCTGAGAGGACAAACATGAAACACACCAAGGTAACATAGGAAACAAGAGAAGGGGAAAAAATAAAAGTGAGAAAGTATAACCACCATGAAAGCATTGTTTTGTTCATTAAAATCCCTTTGTTAACAAGGTTGATCATGTCTTGTTACCAAAACAATCTGATATGAAACAAAACTTTGCATTCCACAAGGTGATTATGTTACCTCAAACTTGATAGCAATGGTCCCAATCATAATAGTTTCAAAACTTTCTTATGGAATGGGACAATATATTTCTCCAACCTTGATGCTCTCAATATTTTCAATGGAATTCAGGAAATAGCTATTAGCAACCTTCTTGGGAAAATATATAGTATGCTCTTTGTCATTAATATTAAAAGTTCCTTTCCTTGATTACAATTGATGACAGCACCTGCAGTATTCACAAAAGGTCTCCCAAGAATAATAGACATATTATCATCTTCTGGCATTTCAAGCACAACAAAATCAGTTAAAACCAAGCAATTATGAGCTACTTGAACAGGAACATCCTCGCATATACCAACATGAATAGTAGTTGACTTATCAGCCATTTGCAAAGATATATCAGTTGGTATCAACTTTTCTAGCTGGAGTCTCTTGTAGATTCAAAAAGGCATAACACTAACTCCAGCCCCCAAATCACATAAAGGAGTTCTAACATAATTATTCTTAATAGATCAAGGAATTGTTGGTCCACGTAGAGATAAAACAAAAATTTCCCCTCTAACGTGTTGATCCCAAGATCTAGCCGAGGTACAAGGCCACGAGGTTTACCACTAGACGCGCAGTTGCGAATTACTGATGAAGCGCGTCCGTTGATGCAGTGCAGTCCTTTGCGATCCGATCGTCCTGGTCCTGATCGTACAACACCTCTGCTGGTATCCACACGTGCAAGGAGGAGTACCGGCGGCGAACTGCTAGGTTCGGTACGACGGCAGGACTGTTGTGGAGCTAGGGTTTCCAACACATGGAATGACCTAACCGATCAATGATTAACCTTTCTGGGTTACGGTGCTCCACTATATATAGGGAGTGAACGTGGGCTCTGCTCACGCGGCCCATTCACTAAAGCCCATATAATATTAGTCCATGTGAGTCTGACTCACTGACTCAGCCCAAATCAGGCTCGGATCCAACCCAACCAGATTTCCGGTTCAAATCCAATCCGAACTTGCTCCCGCTCTTAAGTGTGTGACCCAGCAGGCTCATGGCTACTTGGACACGATTGGAGTACGACTCACAATGGATCAGTCAGCAGCGGCTCCTAGCAGAATGTGCCGAATCCCAAGTACCAAATAGTCACGATGATTTACCTTTCCAATGCGACTTGCGTCCGAGTCCCTTTTGCCTCACGATATGCCTTGTCAGACTATAGGCAAATAATTTCATCCCTTAAATAGTCCGACTCTCTTCTCAATCCGAGATAAGTGATTCACCTGACTAACTCTTAGTCGATCGCCTCGGTTAACACTTAACCGAGTCGTGCATGGCCATGCTTTCCAAATCATATCTCACGAGAGGGCCCAGAGAATATCTCTCCAAGTGGAGGGGCAAAATCCCATCTTGGTTATTCACATCACGCAGCTTGATTCTCAGTCGACCCGAACTCTGCCTATATAACTACCCAGTTACGGATCAGCGTTTGACAGAACCTAAGTCGGTGATCCTCAACTCGGATTATGCAATAACCTCAGGTCTAAGGATTACATTGATTGAGATATACAAATGACAACTTGTTCGCTGTACCTCAATATGGGTCAATCCGAATAGCTAAACTCTTTAGACGAATCTGTGTAAGTTGGAATAGCATCTCCATGCCCATGACAAGTGGAACCGAGTCATCAAGCCAACTTTCACATTGGTCTAAGTTGTGTGTCCAGCACAACCTCAATGACCAAGGATATTTAGTACAAACAACATGAATGTATAGTTCCATAACCGAATCACATATTCAATGATACACATCAGATGTTTATACAAGGACTACTTAATATCTTTATGAATACAATGGGAAATATCATCCTACATGATTGCCTCTAGGGCATATTCCCAACAGTCTCCCACTTGCACTAGAGTCAATCTTCCGACATCACATGTCTAAGCATCTAATGCCCATGGCTCTCAGATGTGCCTCATGCTTCGGCTGTGGTAACGGCTTTGTTAATGGATCCGCAATATTTGCATCCGTGTGTACCTTGCATAACTTGACATCACCCTGATCCACGAACTAGCGAATCAGGTGGTACCGCATGAGTATGTGCTTGTTCTTCTGCAGTTGTCTAGGTTCCTTGGCTTGAGCAATAGCACCATTGTTGTCACAATACACGTCTAACGGATTGGACAAGCCCTGAACCACACCAATATTCATGAGGAAATTCCTCATCCAAACAGCTTCCTTTGCTGCCTTTTAGGCGGCAATATACTCAGCCTCTATTGTAGATGCAGACACAGTCTCTTGCTTGAAACTCTTCCAGCTCACAACACCTCCGTTTATAATAAACACGTATCCGGATTGCGAACGAGAATCATCAGAGTCGGTAAGATAACTCGCATCCGTGTAACCCTTTACACTAAGTTCATCTTCATCACCATAAACCAAAAACATATCCTTAGTCCTTCTCATGTACTTTAGGATATTTTTAGCCGCTGTCCAGTGGATTTCTCCAGTATCAGCCCGGTATCTGCTCACAACACTTAGAGCATATGAAACATCCGACCTAGTACAAATCATGGCATACATGATGGATCCGACTGCAGAAGCATACGGAATCGCACTCATCCGACTTCGCTCATTAGTTGTCGAAGGACACTGAGTCTTTCTAAGTTTTACACCATGGGACATTGGTAAGAACCCCTTCTTAGACGGTTCCATGTTGAACTTCTTCAACACTTTGTCCAAATAATTACTCTGACTCTATCCAATGAGCCTCCTTGATCTATCTCTATAGATCCGGATTTGAGGATGTATGTTTCCTCACCCAAGTCTTTCATTGAGAAACTCCTTTCCAATGATTCCTTGGTTTCTTGAAACATCTGGACATCATTTCCAATCAATAATATGTCATCCACATATAAGATTAGAAAGTTTACTTTGTTCCCACTAAACTTCTTGTACAAACAAGAATCATGATCACTCTTGATGAAGCCAAACGATTTGACTACCTCATCAAAGCGAATATTCCAACTCCGAGATGCTTGCTTCAACCCATAAATGGATTTCTGTAGTTTACATACCTTGTCAGCATTAACCGGATCGACAAAACCCACGGGTTGTATCATATACACGTCCTCGGTTAAATTTCCGTTAAGGAAAGACGTTTTGACATCCATCTGCCATATCTCATAGTCGAAATAGGATGCTATAGCTAACATGATCCGAACTGATTTAAGCATCGCTACGGGCGAGAAAGTCTCGTCGTAATCAATTCCTTGAACTTGTTGGAACCCCTTCGTGACAAGGCGTTCTTTATAGACGGAAACATTTCCATCCATATCAGTTTTCTTCTTAAAGACCCATTGGCACTCGACGGGTCTTGCACCGTCTGGTAGATCAACCAAGTTCCAAACTTGATTTTCATCCATGGACTTTAACTTGGGTCTCATGGCTCCAAGCCATGACTCGGAATCAGATCCCACCATCGCTTCCGAATAATTTGCCGGCTCATCACTGTCTAACAGTAATACATCACGAACACTTCGTAATCTCGCCGATCTTCGTAGTACAGGTGCTTCTGCTGGCTCAGCTACCACGACCGGCTCAACCTCCAAGGTTTTGCCTACTCGCTACTAGCCGGTTCCTCTCGAATTTCTTCGAGCTGCACCATGCTCCCACTTACTCCCCGACTGAGAAACTCTTTCTCAAGGAAGACTCTGTTCCGAGCGACAAACACTTTGCCCTCTTCTCGGTTGTAGAAGTAGTAACCCAAGGTTTCCCTTGGATACCCCACGAAAATACACTTATCCGACTTGGCTGTAAGCTTGTCCGACTGAAGTCGCTTGACAAATGCTTCACAACCCCAAATCTTAAGAAAAGAAAAACTCGGCCTTTTGCCTGTCCACATATCATGCGGTGTCTTCTCTACCGATTTTGATGGTACTCTGTTTAGTGTGAACGCCGCTGTTTCTAGACAATAACCCCAAAATGATAAAGGCAGATCTGTCCGACTCATCATTGACCGTACCATGTCCAACAAGGTCCGATTCCTCCTTTCGGAAACACCATTCCTTTGTGGTGTTCCTGGTGGATTAAGTTGATGAACTATTACACAACTTTTTAGATGGTCATCAAACTCATGGCTCATGTACTCTCCTCCTCGGTCCGACCGAAGAAACTTTATTTCTGTGCTTCATTCTGGAATTCTTTGAAACTTTTCAAAGGCTTCCGACTTATGTTTCATCAAATAGATATATACATACCTACTCAAATCATTAGTAAAGGTAATGAAGTACTCATAACCACCTCTGGCTGTTGTGCTCATTGGTCCACATACATCACTATGTACTAGTCCCAACAAGTAGGACGCCCTTTCGCAACTCTTTGCAAAAGGTGTCTCGGTCATTTAGCCGAGTAGGCAAGATTCGCATGTCTCGAACGACTCCAAGTCGAATGAAGTTAGGATTCCATCATCATGGAGCTTCTTCATGCATTTCCAACTTATATGACCAAGCCGACAGTGCCAAAAGTAAGTCATATTCAGATCATTTGGTTTCAACCTTTTAACATTTATGTTATAAACCAACTCAGCATCAAGATTCAAAATAAATAACCCGTCCTAAACGGGTGCAAAGCCGTGAAACATATCATTCAAATACAAAGAACAACCATTATTCTTGATATTCGACTCATAGCCTTGCCTCATCAAACATGAAGTAGAAATAATGTTTCGACTGAGCACTGGAACATAATAACAATTATTCAGTTCCATAATGAATCCGGAAGGTAAATGAAGTTGCATCGTGCCGATTTCCAACGCAACAACTCTTGCTTTGTTCCCGACTCGAATATCAACCTCGCCTCTTGCTACGCTCCTAGTTCTTACCATTCCCTGCAACGAGTTTCATATATGAATAAATGATCCGGTATCATATACCCAAGAACTATTAGATGCATCAGCAAGATATATATCTATAACATTGCAAACAAGTGTACCTGAGTCGGAAGTCATACCTCCACTATTGGCTTTGTCGGCCAAGTACTTGCTGCAGTTCCTCTTCCAGTGGCCATCCGCCTTGAAGTAGAAGCAAGTGGATCCGGCTAAAGGAGATGGCTTAGTCCCTGAGGAAGCGCTTGGGACCGGGTCCTAAGCCTGCTTTCGTCCTGACTTAGCCTTCTTCTTAGTCCAATAACTCTTCTTGAACTTAGCCTTATTCTGCACCATCAACACTTGACTGGTGCCCTTCTTGAGATCCGCCTCTGCCTGCTTGAGCATCCCATGCAATTCAGTGAGCTTCTTATCCATACCATGCATGTGGTAGTTCGAAATGAACTGCCCATATGCACTAGGAAGAGAGTTCAGGATTATATCCGTAGTGAACTCTTCGCTAATGGGGTAGCCAAGTCTCTCCAGAGACTGCACATAACCAACCATTTTGATCACATGCGGAATCAGTGGATCACCATCCTTAAGGTTGTAACTCAGCAAAGCCTGAGAGACTTGATACCTCTTAGTCTTCACCTGATCCTAGAACATACTTTTGAGGCTTTCGATCATATCGTAGGCCTCAACATGCTCGAACTGCTTTTGCAAGTCCGGTTCCATGTGAGCAAGCATAAGACAGCTAATATCCGTGGACTCATCCTTAGCCCGACGGTAGGCATTGGTGGCAGTGATAGTCGCATTCTCATTCGGCTCATCTGGAAGTGGGTTGTCTAGGACATGGTCCTTCTTTTCTTGTTTGAGAACAATTCTCAGATTTCGATACCAGGTGGTAAAATTAGTGTCGTTCAGCTTATATTTCTCAAGAATGGTTCTCAAAGCAAAACCGGATATCAGAGAGTGACTGCTACTTGGTGCCATGATCTACAACAGAAAATATGCAAAACACTTAAGACATGTATTCATAAAAAGCAAGCATATTAAACACTTTAATATTTTATGCTCCTACTAGAACCAACACCCCTCTGATGGTTACTTAGTGATTCAGGATCCTAAATAAGCAAGTCGACTAGTGAGCTTTAGCATCACCGCTAGCCGCCAAGTGATCCTGTTGGACGGGTGACATCACATGCCCCGGCTCCTATCCGACCTTTCCCCAAGCCCCACAACCGTTGTGATAGACTCGTCTAGCTTACCGAGTGTTTCCGCTATAAGAGTCCGACTCGAACCCACCTAGTCGGAAAGAATTGGCAGTACGTCAATTTTATGAGCCCACTACCAAAAATGTCCGACTTGTGATGGTGCAAACACTAGAGGGAAAACTGATTAGACCTTCTTTTGAGGGATTAAATTTTACCGACTATCTAATAGAGATAAAACAGAGACATATCAATAACACAAAATAAAGCAGTTATAATGTGAAATGGTATGGCTCCCTTCATGGCGATCTCCATCTCCACAAAGCCTGTAATCCGACTCGTGCCAACTCTTGTCACTTGCTGTCTTACTCCATGTCAACGACATGTACAACGCCTTGCATGCCATTCGGGTTCTCCAGACAACTACACTAGCTTAGTAAAGTAAATTACAAGGAGAATCCGACACGCAGGTCGTTATACAACAAAATGATAGCACCTAGGCTCCAGCCGGCTGACAAAACTGTGATTCGCAGATCACGTATGGATTACACACATACATCACATGCACATGAACCATACCATTCACAACTTCCTGCCAAAACAAGTTATGCATAGATACAATATCTACCTATGCTTTGAAACTCGCAACGACATCTAAGGCGCTACGACAGGGCGAAGCCGACGTTCCCATCTAAAACGTAGATCGCATCTACGATCCGAACATGGATTCCGACCATCGTTCTGACTCGATCAAACTCTTTGATCTTCGATCACCGTATCTGGATTTACGTGTCATAGTCTACCCCGATGGCGGAAGCCGACCGGTAGGGGTATGTCGTTCCATGACCTCAGCAGTATGATCATGGAAATCAGATCTACCATTGTGGGGTTCGCAGCATAGAAAACAAAAAATTTCCTAAGATGGGAACTATGTACCAAGATCTATCTACTAGATACAAACAACGGGCAGATGTATATCCGTTGAGAACAAACCCTTGAAGACCGACAAAGCTTAACGAGTTCGACTCGTGGTTGATGTAGACGATCTCTTGCCGACCTCAAGATTGAGAGGAAGTCCTAGCGCCGCAAATCAGCAGCGCATCCGTGCTCGCACACATGTTTGAGGCACCGAGCAACCTCCGCCTCCTCGCTCCAGCGATGCATCGGAAGCACAACTCTTTCTTGCCAAATATCCACCGGGAACATGTATCTCGCTAGTCCGAGACCATGGGGGATAAATTCTAGAGGGAGAGAGAGATCCTTCACGAGGAGGTGTGAGTGAGAAGTGAGAGGAGGGGATCCTTATATAGGGGCGGGGGCAGCCCAAGGGGGCATGGCCGCCGGCCATGGAGGGTGCCCCCACCTCTCCCTCATTCATGTGGGTGGACACTCCACTCACAAAATGGCCCTTCATTTTTCTCCACTCAAAAATCCACTCAAATTCCCATTAAATTCCCACCAAATTTAATGCAAAATCTCATTAAATAAAACTCTTTTATTTTATTCAGAATTTTGTCAATTACTTTAATGACAAACATTCACAAATAACCCCTTGCTAGAATTCTATTTCACATGCATAACCTCTTTATGCAATTTCACCCGAAAACCTGTTTTGGTATCTAGTGAAATAAATTCCTGTGCTTGTTATTCTTTCCGGCATGAAACTTTTGCTCCAATTGGATGTCGGTGTCTCTTAAGTGTGTCACCCTATATTTCGTGAATAATGCGGACATGATCGAGACCCCTCTTAGATCAATAATCAGAAGCGGGATCTAGAGACCCATACTGACTCCCACACATTCAACGATGACTTTCTTGTGATCGTCGGAACCTTTTATGCTAGTATCTTAATCCCTTTGTTTCATGATATATTACATGTCCGAGATTCGATCATTGGTATCTCCATACCTAGTTTGATCTCGTTACTGACATGCACTCTTTTCTCGTTCCCGTGATATAACATTCTAGTGATCAAATCACTTTCTTGCAAGATAACTAATGTGATATCACCGAGAGGGCCCAGAGTATATCTATCCGTCATCAGGATGAACAAATTCCACTCTCGATCCATGGGCCTCAACATAACACTTTATTAGTTCTGAATCCATCTTTATAATCACCCTGTTACGGTCTGACGTTTGATGTTATCAAGAAACTCTTCCGGTGTTAGTGATTGACATGATCTCATGGTCTAAGAATTAGTATCACTTCGTAAGTTGTTATAGCAATATAAAATCAATGACTTTGATCGTAATGCTATACTTCGGATGAATGTTCATCACACCATTACACTAATGTTGTGATCCTGTTATTAACAACATACAATGTCCATGATCAGGAAACCTTGATCATCTTTTTAATCAATGTCGTGGGAATGGTCACGGCAGATGCTACAACCGGTAGCGAGTAGTAGAACGAGGGGCAAGGGCGGCCAGCCATCTGCGGTGCGAGATGAGGGCGGAGACACAGGATTTACCCAGGTTCGGCCCCCCGGAGGGTAAAGACCTACTCCTGCTAGATTGTATTATGGAGGTGGTACAATGGGCGAGCTCGGCGGCTAGGCGGCGAGTCGCTTGGGTGTATGATGGAACGTATCTCTACACGCCCTGCAGGAAGGTTTATATAGACTCACCTCCCCTAGGGTTTACATATCTCAACCGAATCAGATAAAGCTTTGGTACTCGTTTAACCTAATCCGACTGGGCCTATCTACTCGCCTGGGCCTTCAGCTTCCAGTCGCTTGGATCCACGCCGGGCCTTGATCCAGTCGCCGTCCTGCAGGCCCACTCGCCAGGTCTTGGGCCAGTCGGAAACGTCCTGCTGGGTATACCCCGGTAGGCGCATCCCCATCAGTAGTCCCCGAGGCCGTCGTCGATTAGGCGTAGGTGGCTGCTGGCAGTTGGAGTATACGGCTTCAGAGTAGACATCCAGTCGAATCGTTGGCGGGCTCCTGTATAAATGAGAAAACTAATCATCCAGATTGCAGCTTTGGCGAGTCGAGTCGGCGCAACATTGTCGGGTCGACGAGCCGAATGGCTGAAGTTGGACCGTTAAACGTGGTCAAACTAGCCGTTGGGGTAATCCAACGGTAACTTTTGGCGTAATCACCGCGTAGTAACGGCTCCCTGATTTGGCGGGTAACAACCGCTATATAAGGGGAATGGCAGGCGATCAGAGGACCACCTTCTCGCCATTTCCTCCGACTGCGCGCACTTTCTCCTCCCTTCGCATCGCGATCCAGCCGACCAGAAATCCTCCGATCCCCCACAAATCTTTCCGCCATGGCCCTCTCCACCGAACCTTGGGTTAGATCTAAGTGCACGAGGGCGCAACTGGCTTCCTTTGAGGAGGCCGGGATCCTGCGAGCCGGCTGCTGGCGCATCCCCACGGCCGGAGAGGTGACCCCGAGCCCGCGAGAGAGGGAATTCATCTGCTTCACCAGTCATCTAGAACGGGGGCTAGGGTTCCCCACGTCCCTGTTCTTCCGGCGCTTCTGCGCCTACTGCGAGATCCAGCCA
This sequence comes from Avena sativa, assembly GCA_916181665.1. NCBI lineage: Eukaryota > Viridiplantae > Streptophyta > Magnoliopsida > Poales > Poaceae > Avena > Avena sativa. The sequence goes on along the minus strand of OV702282.1, from coordinate 11,939,490 downwards.
TCAGGCAGCTCGCCATCTTCGTGGCGTTCTGCGAATGCTACTTGGGCTGCCGGCCCTACTTCCCTCTATGGAAAGATCTGTTCCACGGACGGATCAGACGCGAGGAGGCGGGCGGCCCAATGCTCGCCGCGGGCGGCCTAACCTTCCAGCTGAAGTCGAAGGCTTCATTTTTCGACTTGACGATGCCCGCCAAGGCAGCGAGCGACTGGAAGAAGTCGTGGTTCTATGTTGCCGAGGCGACCCCGGAGGGTGAGACGGCGATCCCGCGGTACTCCGCCAACCGGTCCGAACCGCGCCGTCTTCAAGTCGGCAAGCTCCCCAGCGACCAGCGGATGGTCGTTGACGAAATGCTCCAAACTATCCGCGGTTTGAAGAAGAAGGGCCTCCAAACGATCAACCTATACAACTGCTGGCTCGGGCGGCGGCTCGTCCCTCTGGCTCAACGCGACCACTATATGTACCAGTACACGGGCCGGGAGGACTCGACGAAGGCCTGCCTCGCCGAGTGGAAGCTCGAGGACTACATCCCAGCACTGAAGAAGATCACCCAGGCAGTGTACCTGGACGCACAAGCTGGGGTCGCCCCCTACACCGCAAAGCGTCTAGCCCCAACGGTAATCACCTCGCTTCATTCGCAGTCGCAGTTTTTGCAGTCGCGGTAATTCTAATTTCATCTTGCGTTCATTGCAGCTTTTCCAAGTGGTGGAAGGATGGCTCCCGCCTTTGGACGACGAGAATTCGAGCTCGTCCGTCCAGGACATGGGCGAGTCGCCTCCCGCCAAAGGCGATTCCGGGAGCGACGAGAACAATGACGACGACGAGTCCGAGGAGGAGGTCGCCCCGCTAGTTCGCAAGACCCGCGGGCAGCGGCAGCGCGAGCTCGAGGCGAGTAAAAGTCTCGAGCGTCACGATGACGACGACGAACTTCCGGAGACCACCTCGCGCCGCCAGGCTACTCCATCGAAGAAGAAGAATAAAGAGAAGGAGGCAAAGGCCCCTCCGAAGAAGAAGAAGAAGCCGACAAGGCCGGCCTCGCCACCGCACTCGGCGAGCAGCTCTAACGCCCCCAGCCCGGCCAAGGATGAGGCGCCGCCGACGAAAACCGTGCTGGACACGGCCGCCGTCGAGGTGCCACTGGCTTTGATGCCTCCGCCATTCGCCCCAGTCTCTGGGCTGGGGGATGCTCCAGCTGCAGCGACTTCGCCTCGCAGGGAGGCTCCTGCCGAAGATGTCCCAGAGGCTCCGGTTGCGGCCTCGACGACGAAGAAGCCGTCCATGTCTTGGGCACGCAACTTCCTGGAAATGGGGCTTAGCCGCTGACTGGGCCCTGAACTGGAGAAGCCGGCCGGCCTCCGCACGGGGCTACGCTTCATTCCCGTCGCCAAGTGAGTACACTCACCTTCCTTTGTCTTCCATAGAATCTTGGATTATCTTGCTTACATGATTGATGTACAGGACCGGAGTGAAGAGGATGGGCCACCCGACCGTGGCTAAGGTGCCATCCGTCGTCAGCGAGGAGGATCCTTCCCGTAAGAGGAAGGCGGACGAGGTCGTCGTCCTTACGGATGGTGGCAAAAAGGCCAAGGGCGATGACGTCGTCACGATTTCTGACGACAGGGCGGTCGCGCCGACTGAGCCCGTAACCGAGGCGGTCGCGTCCACAAAGGAGGGCGCTCCCTTGCCTGGAGCGGCCGAGCCGACCTCCTTTGGGGCGGGTGCCTCCATCGCGACATTCCCGCGCTTCATGGCCAAAGCGGCCGCGGCGAGTGGAACTTCGCCCTCGAGCCGTGCACCTGGAGTCGCCGATGCGGAAGTCGAGCAGCGTCGTGGTCACACGCCAGCTCTCCTTGCGTCCGTGGACGCAATACAGCTCCATGGCATGCTTGGCGCAGCCATCCAGGTATGTCCAGTCCCCGAGGATCAGGTCGGTGTTTTGCAGCGGTCTGATCCTTTTGGTGTATAATTGTTATTTTGCGCGTCCAGTCCCCGAGTGCGCACTCGCTGAATTTCAGCGGGTGGGCACTTAGGAATTTTTTTTGATTGCCAGTCCCCGAGTGCGCACTCGCTGAATTTCAGCGGGTGGGCACTCAGGAAGTTTTTGATTTCCAGTCCCCGAGTGCGCACTCGCTGAATTTCAGCGGGTGGGCACTTAGGAAGTTTTTGATTGCCAGTCCCCGAGTGCGCACTCGCTGAATTTCAGCGGGTGGGCACTTAGGAAGTTTTTGATTGCCAGTCCCCGAGTGCGCACTCGCTGAATTTCAGCGGGTGGGCACTTAGGATTTCGCTTTGGCTAACTGTTTAAACGATGTGCAGGGTCTGCAACGTGAATCAGCTGACCGATTGGCAGCGAAGCACCGCGCGGAGAAGGAACTGGCCACCGTCCAATAAGCGAATAAGGGGCTTCAGGCGGTTACCGTGAAGGCGGAGGAAGCTCGCCAGGGACTTGTCCCCGCGGGTGAATTGGCGGCGGCGCAATCGGCTTTGAGCTTGGCTGAAAAGCGGATCGCCGATCTCGAGCACGAGCTGCAGGAGGCGAAGGAGGAAGCGAGCTCGGCTGATGGGCGAGCCAAGGCCGCCATTACGGCCGCCGAAGAAGATCATAAAGTGTCGGACGCCCTTGTTGCTGGGCTTCAGGACGACCATACTTCACTTCAACGCTTCATCACGGACCTCTCCCGCCCGCTGATTGGTAAGTGCATCTGCCGCTGCCAATAGCGTGTGCTTTTTTTTGTCCGACGTACTCACTGTTGTCTTCTACTCGCAGGTCGCATCATTGATAGTGCGGAAGAGGCGAGCTCGTTCGACGCGCGGCAGTGCGTGGCCACGCTCGTCGACTCGGCGATGTTATCGGCAACGTGCATCCGAGCCTACCTCCAGGAAATATCACCCACGGAGGTAATTCCTAGTGACCTCGTTGAGGTGTGGAAGTACTTGGAGAAGGCGCCCTCGGTCGTTGAATTCATGACACGATCGGCATTTCGGCGCGGAGCAGCGACGGCGCTTAGCCTTGGACTTGCTCACTTCCCGGAGGACTTCGACCTCGATGATGTGACGAGTGGCTACCCTTCGTCGACTGGCGCAGTGGAGCTTTTCGAGGTGCTCAAGTTGACGGACCGCGCTACGATGTACTCCGAGCGTGTCTGGGCAATGGGCGACCTCCTTTTGTACCAGGAGACGGTCGTCGCGCCCAACGACCCCGAGCCACCGCACCGGGATTTCAAGGTCGAGCAGCCCTTCCGCGCAGCGATGGCGGGTGAGCTGACGACGTACCCGTCAAACCCGTACACGCCGTTCATCCGCAATCGCCGGGGTGTTGGCGAGTCGTCGTCGAAGCCTGCAGAATAGGGTAGTTTGCCCTGTGGCGTTAGTAGCAAGTCTGCCGTACGGGCATATTTTGTAATTTGAGATAATGCGACATGCTATTGAATGAGACATCGTGTCTATTTTGGGATTTATCATGTGTTTTTTTATTGAGGTTTGAACGAGTCCCCAAGCTCGTCCGCCCTTTTGTGGGGTTTACCTCGTGTGTGATATGTTTGTTGTTTTTGAATGTTTTGTTATTGTGGTCTACTTGCCCGGACTCGATGAGCCAGTCGCAGGGCGACTCCCTTGAACGCTCTGTACTTCACCGTTTTCCCGTGCGCGAACGGGGTCGGGTGGCCGAGTCCCCGAGCGTGGTACTTGGTTGTTCTAGGCGCAAATCGAGGGTGGGTGAGGACTTGGCGCGTTAGTTTGGGCGCATCACTCCTGCCTGGCCCGTTGGGTCAGTCGCGTGGCGAGTCCTGGACATGCTCTCCTACTTGGCGTTTTCCCGAGCCGTTCGTGATGAACTGGTCGTTAGTCTCCGAGCGTGGTACTTGGCCATTCGATTCTCTATGTCGAGGATGCGGAGGACCATGGTCGCTGTAAGAAGCGAAAGAAGTTGTCTTGGCTCGTAGAGCCAGTCGGACTGGGCGACTCCAATGGGGCTCCGGGTAGGCGTTTTTCATGGACGATGCAGGACCTGAGGTGACTGAGTGCTCTCGCACCGCACTACTTAGCCGTGCCGATCGCTGTACCAAAGGTTGACTTCTGCGGTTAGCTTGACGCTGTTATTACGAGTGCGAGTGGCACAAGACACGGAGAGTAGGCGCAATTTACGGTAACCGATTCTTTTTATTTCATAGCGACTGGGGAGTACATATGTGGAGTTCTAGGAGTAGAACTTCCGTAGGAGGTTTACATTCCATGGACGCTTGACGTCGAGTTCGCCGTCCCCGCGGACGTCGATGAGGTAGTAGGCGTCGTTGCCGAGTACTCGCCTGATGGCGAATGGCCCTTCCCACGGAGGAGAGGGCTTGTGCATGCCCTTCTTGTCCTGGATGAGGCGCAACACCAGGTCGCCTTCTTGGAAGGTGCGAGTTTTCACCCGCCGGCTGTGGTAGCGGCGGAGTCCCTGCTGGTAGATGGCGGTGCGTGACCGAGCGAGGTCACGTGCCTCGTCGAGCTGATCGACTCCGTCTTGGCGGGCGAGTTCGTTTGCATCCTCCGTGTAGTGGACGACCCGTGGCGAGTCGTGCTCGAGGTCGGTGGGCATGACTGCCTCGGCGCCATATACCATGAAGAAGGGGGTGAATCCTGTCGACCTGTTGACCGAGGTGCGAATCCCCTAGATGACGGAGGGCAGTTCCTCGACCCAGCACCCGGCGGTGCTCGAGTGGTACTTGGAGTCGCGGCTTCAGGCCGTGGAGGATTCTTTGGTTGGCCTGTTCCGCCGGGCCGTTGGATTCCGGGTGGGCGACCGACGCGAGGTCGAGCCGGATGTGGTGCTCTTCGCAGAATTTGGCCATGGCTCCTTTGGCGAAGTTGGTGCCGTTGTCCGTGATGATGCTGTTTGGGAACCCGTAGCGATATATGAGCTCGCGTAGGAATTTAGTGGCGGTCTTCCCGTCGCATTTCCGAACTGACTTGGCCTCCACCCACTTTGTGAATTTGTCGACCGCGACCAGCAGGTGGGTGTAGACGGAGGGAGCCTTCTTGAAGGGGCCTACCATGTCCATTCCCCACACAGCGAATGGCCAGGTGATGGGGATTGTTTTGAGCGCTGAGCTCGGCACGTGCGTCTGGTTGGCGTACTTCTGGCACCCGGCGCACCGCTGGACAATGTCGACAGCGTCGGCGTGTGCGGTGGGCTAGTAAAAGCCATGCCGCATAGCCTTGGCGACCAGAGAGCGGGCGCCGGCGTGGTGGCCGCAGTCACCGGAGTGGATGTCGTGGAGGATCTTGCGTCCTTCGGCGGGTTGGACGCAGTGTTGGAACACGCCGGTGACACTGCGCTTGTGGAGCTCGCCGTCGATGATGGTGTAGGACTTGCATCGGCGGGCGATCATCCGAGCGTCCGTCTCGTCTGCCGGCAAGGTGCCGGCCTCCAGGTAGGCGATGTAGGGCTTGGACCAGGGCTACCTCCGGCTGTAATGGGACTCCGATGTCGATCTACCTCGAGGGAGAGACTGATGGTTTGGTTATTGTGTCGAGGAAGACGCCGGCGGGTGGTGCGAGTCGAGCCAACCCAATGCGAGAGAGGGCGTCGGCCTCCTCGTTCTTCCGCCTATCGATCCACTCGACGGAGTAGCCTATGAAGTGTCCGCCCAGCTTGTCCACTGCTTGGCGGTACACCACCATGGTGGGGGAGACGGCGTCGCAGGTGCCAGCGACTTGCCCCGCGACGAGGTCGGAGTCTCCGTAGCAGCGTAGGCGGTTGACATTCATCTCCTTGGCAGCTCGCATGCCGTGGAGCAAGGCCTCGTACTCGGCCATGTTGTTGGTGCAGGGTGTGAAGTCGAGGCAGAGGATGTAGCGGAGCTTGTCGCCCTTCGGTGAAGTTAGCACGATCCCTGCGCCTGTGCCGTCCGCGTTCTTGGAGCCATCGAAGTGCAGGCTCCAGTAATGGAGGTATGGTAGCTTCTCTGGCTGCTGGGCCTCTTCCCAGTCGGCGATGAAGTCCGCTAGGGCCTGCGACTTGATCGCTTTTCGTGGCTCGTATTTGATGCTGTGGACGCCGATCTCGACGGCCCACTTGGCGACCCGCCCGGTGGCCTCGCGGTTGCGGATGATGTCTTGCAGTGGTGCTGAGGAAACGACAGTGATCGGGTGCTCCTGGAAGTAGTGCGGCAGGAGCCGCTGAGCTCTGAAGACTGCGTATACCAGCTTTTGGTACTGCGGGTACCGCTGGCGCGACTCGGAAAGGACCTCGCTGATGTAGTACACCGGTCGCTGTACTGGGCGCTCCTTTCCTTCCTCCGGTCGCTCGACGACCATCACGGCGCTGACGACGCGCTCGGAAGCCGCGACGTAAACCAGCATGGGTTCTTTGTCGGCGGGGGCGGCGAGTAGCGGTGCGGCGAGTAGCACCTTCTTGAGGTCGCGGAGCGCGTCATCCGCCTCCTTGTCCCACTGGAAGGTGGGGTTCTTGCGCATCAGGCGGTATAGGGGCATCGCCTTTTCGCCCAGGCGGGGGATGAAGCGACTGAGAGCCACTACTCGCCCGGCCAGTGTCTGGACGTCGCGCAGGCACTCAGGTTTGCCGAGCCAGGCGATCGTGTTGATTTTCGTGGGGTTCACCTCGATCCCTCGCTTGGAGACGACGTACCCCAGTAGTTGTCATGCTGGTACACCGAAGGTGCATTTGCCTGGGTTAAGCTTTATCTTGTATTTTCGCAAGTTGGCGAATGTTTCCGCCAGGTCGGCGAGTAGGTCACCCTGGCGAGCAGACTTTACGACCATGTCGTCGATGTAGACGTGGATGTTGCGGCCAATTTGGCTCGCGAGGCACTCTTGCATGCACCGCTGGTAGGTCGACCCGGCGTTCTTGAGGCCGAAGGTCATGGCGGTGTAGCAGAAGGCTCTGAATGGCGTGATGAACGCCGTCTTCTCCTCGTCTTCGTCGGCCATTTTGATCTGGTTGTACCCAGAGTAGGCGTCGAGGAAACATAGCGACTCCGAACCCGTGGTGGAATCGATTATTTGATCGATCCGCGGGAGGACGAACTGCTCCTTTGGGCAGGCGCTGTTTAAGTTTGTGTAGTCGATACACATCCTCCAGGTCCCGTTCTTCTTCTCGACCAGGACTGGGTTTGCCAGCCACTTGGAGTATTTAATTGGCCGGATGAAGCCTGCAGCGAGTAGACGCTGCACCTCCTCGGCAATTGCTCGGCGACGCTCTTCATTGAAGGGCCGAAGCGACTGTTTGACGGGTCGCACTTTGGGGTCGGCGTTTAGCTTGTGCTCAACAAGCTCCCTAGGGACACCAGGCATGTTAGAGGGCTTCCATGCGAAGATGTCCCTGTTCTCACGGAGGAACTCGATGAGCGCGCCTTCCTATGCTGGGCTCATGCCCGTCCCGATCATCACCGTCTGGCTGGAGTCGCCTGGGACCAGCTCGACGGTGCGGGTGTGCGTCGTCGCCTCGAAGGTTGAGGTGTTTGCGCCCTCCGAGTTGGGCTTCTTGAGTATGGTGGGGTCGTCGTTGTTGACCCCGCTCGCGTACTTGGCGAGCTCATCGGCGTGGTTGGTCTCCGCCGCGATGATGGCGTCAGCGAGTTCGTCTCCTTTGGCCTCACACTTGGCGGCCATGTCGGGGTCGTCGTTGATGGTGATGACGCCGCACGGCCCGGGGAGCTTCATCGCGTTGTACGCATAGTGGGGCACTGCCATGAACTTGGCGAACGCCTGGCGCCCCAGGACGCAGTGGTAGGGGCTGTCGAAGGGCACCAGCTCGAAGACAATCCGCTCAGTGCGGAAGTTTGCTGGTGTGCCGAAGGTGACTGGCAGCGTGACCTTGCCCATCGGGTATGCCTTTCGACCGGGGACGATGCCATGGAACGTGGTGTGGGTCGTCTCGATCATCGACCGCGGGAGCCGCAGCCGCCTGAAGGTGTCTAGGTACATGATGTTGATGGAGCTGCCGCCGTCCATCAATGTCTTGGGGAGCCAGTAGTCGCCGACCTTAGGCTTGACCACCAGGGCGACTCGACCTGGGTACTCGATACTTGGCCAGTGGTCTTGGCGGCTCCAGGTGATGGGCTGCTCCGACCAGTTGAGGAACTGGGGAACGTCCGCTTGGGCCACCGCGTTGACGGCGACGGCGCGGGCGATGACCTTCTTCTCGCGCTTCGTGTTGAAGCCTGTGAAGGTGTGGAGCGAGCCGGCCACTTTGCTGAATTTTCCGCCGTTTGGCGGGTCGTTGTCGGGGTCCTCCCGTGCTCGCTGTGCCTTCTCGATCTCCCTGAGGGTGTGGCAGTCGGCGGTTGTGTGCGTTGCGGGCTTCCCTTCCCTGCTATGAAACGCACACGGTTGGTTAAGGAGGGCCGCGGGGTCGAACCTTGGCTTGGCCTTGTAGTTGGCACAGTCGCGGCGTTCTCGTCGCGGCGGAAGCTCTTGGGCTCGCGTTGTGCGTGCCCGGTGTTGGCGACGAAGTCGACTCGCCCGTCACTACGGCGCTTGCCGGTGAGACGAGTGTTGCTGTAGCGCAGGTCGGACCGTCGTCCGCTATCGTTGCCGCTCGTGTGGTGTTGACCTCCTAACTCGTCGTCAGTTTCCTGGTTTGGATCTTCCTCCGCGTACCGTTTGGCGATCTCGAGGAGGTCCGGGATGTTGTCGAGTGTGCGAGAGTGTCGCTTGTGCTTGGCGACCAAGGGTTTATAGCGACATGAGGTCTTGAAGCAGTGTATCGCGGTGTCCGGGTGGATGCCGACCGCGTTGTACCAGAGTTCTTGCCATCATTGGACCCAGTTGCGGGTCGACTCGCGGGGTCCCTGGACGCATCGCTCCAGGTCCTCGATGGTGGTGGCGCGGGTGTAGGAGCACTCGAAGTGCCTGACGAAGGCGTCGCGCATCTCCTCCCAGGAGTCGATACTGTCCAGGGGGAGGGTGTTGATCCACTGCCTGCACGTCCCCTCCATCATCAGGGGGAGGTAACAGGCGGCTAGCAGGTCGTTGTGGCCTGCGATCCCCATCGCCATGAGGTATGTATCGAGCCAAACGGCGGGGTCGTACGAGGGGTCGTACTTTTCTATCTCCTTCGGCGCCTTGAAGTTTGGCCGGTACTTCTCGCCTCGGATCATTGGTCCGAAGCACTTCGGGCCGAGTCGACTGAGTGACCCCATTGGATCGCCGTCCCGGCGATTGGTCAGGGTGTGTCGCAGGTCATCGGGCTGGCGTGCGCGCCAGCTTTGGTTGTTGATGATGTGAGTGCGGGTGTTGATGGGTTGACCGTTGGCGGCGACGAAGTTGGTCGCTGGCCTGGGGTCATTGGTGGAGAGTGTCGTGTTCGCGGGTCGGTATTGGAGCTGCAGTGGCTCCGATGGCGGGCAGTTGAGGGTGTTTGCCGCCATTGGGCGGCCGCTTGAGGCCGCTCTGCTTCCCGAAGAACGCGAGTATACTCGACCCTGCGAGTCGGCGCCCGCGTTTTGCTGCTCGACGGCCTTTGCGAGCAGGGCCCTGACGTACTGGATCTGTAGGGCGCCGTCGCCCATGGCCGTGATGTTGTCGGCTGCTACTCGGCCTGTCACGAGGTTGTCCATCGGGGTGGAGAATAGCGGGAGGCCGTTTGCGTCTCGCTCCGTGAGGAGACTACTATCCGCGGCTGGTCCCTGGGAGGTGTGCGGTCGGGTGGAGGTGGGGCGCCCATCGCCGTCGACCCTGGCGGGGGTCGGGCGCTTCCTCCTGGTGGCGCGTTCTCGCAGATCACGCGCTCGGCCACGCGGGCCGGGTCGTTTTCGTCGTCGAAGTTCAGGGTGCGCCCCTGAACGGTGGGGTTCAGGCGCGACCTGATCCGCTGCTGATGGTAGCGCGATAGTTCCTGCGCCGTCACCTGCTCGAGGCGAAATTTTTCGCGCTCGGCTTGTTCCTTGCGTACCGCCTCCGCCAGTTTCAGGAGCAGTTCCTCGAGCTCCGTCGCCGTGGCGTTAGGAGGAATTGGGGTGGAGAAGGGGTCCTCCGGCGGCTCGGTGCCGGTCGCCATGTAGGTCGCGGCGTGGCGACCGGTTCCGTCACGGAGGTCGGCGGAGTTTTCCGATCCGGAATCGAATTCGAAGATCCCGAGGATGGAGGGGTCTTGGAAGTCTCCCACGTTGGAGACCTGGGTGATGGAGCCCGCGGGTGAAGCCACGGTGATGGACCCGACGAGTGACGCCGGGGTCGCCGAGTCGGCGTCGTTGTTGAGGGCCGCGTCTTCTGCGGCCGCTGAGTTTTCGGCCACGTCGCGGTGGGCCGAGTTGTACTCGGAGGCGAGGCGATGGATCGTGCGGATCTGGCTCTCAGAGAGCCGATCGCGTGGCGGCAACTCGCGGATGCGAGCCTAGTCCTCCGAGACGATGACGTCGGTCAGGCCGACGAAGAGGCTGATCGTGCCGACCGGCAGGATCACGCTGTGCGTGACGGGTCGCGCCGCCGGGACGTAGCTGCTCGGCAAGATTTGGAGCATCTCGCCGATCGCTATCATGCGGCCGGTGGCGACCGTCTCGTTGATGGGCAGATTGGATCTCGCCGCAGAACACCGGCCAGACCGGCCAGGCCCCACGGTGGGCGCCACTGTCGTGGGAATGGTCACGGCAGATGCTGCAATCGGCAGCGAGTAGTAGAACGAGGGGCAAGGGCGGCCAGCCATCTGCGGTGCGAGATGAGGGCGGAGACACAGGGTTTACCCAGGTTCGCCCCCCCGGAGGGTAAAGACCTACTCCTGCTAGATTGTATTATGGAGGTGGTACAATGGGCGAGCTCGGCGGTTAGGCGGCGAGTCGCTTGGGTGTATGATGGAACGTATCTCTACACGCCCTGCAGGGAGGTTCATATAGACTCACCTCCCCTAGGGTTTACATATCTCAACCGAATCAGGTAAAGCTTCGGTACTCGTTTAACCTAATCCGACTAGGCCTATCTACTCGCCTGGGCCTTCAGCTTCCAGTCGCTTGGATACACGCCGGGCCTTGATCCAGTCGCCGTTGTGCAGGCCCACTCGCCAGGTCTTGGGCCAGTCGGAAACGTCCTGCTGGGTATACCCCGGTAGGCGCATCCCCATCAATCAACAAGCTAGTTTATGAGAGATGCATAACTAGGAACTTTCTGTTTGTTTATTAAACACACATGTATTAACGTTTCCGTATTAATACAATTATAGCATGCAAAATAAACATCTATCATATACTTGGAATACACATAATAAACACTTTATTATTGCCTCTCAGGGCATATTCCCTTCAGTCTCCCACTTGCACTAGAGACAATAATCTAGTTACATAGTGATAAATATAACACCCATTGAGTTCTGGTGTTGATCATGTTTTGCTCTAGGAAGAGTTTTAGTCAGCGGATCTGCTACTTTGAGATCCATGTGTAATTTACAAATCTTTATATCTCCATCCTTGACATGATCGCGGATGAAGTGAAACCGGCGCTTAATATGCTTGGAATGCTTGTGAGACCTTGGCTCTTTGGCATTGGCAATGGCACCATTGTTGTCACAATAGATCACCATTGGGTCACGTTTGCAACCACTCCTAGTTCGGATATGAACTCCTTCATCCAAACGGCTTCCTGAGACGCTTCCGAAGCAGCAATATATTCGGCCTCCGTTGTTGATCCCGCCACCACAGGTTGTTTGGAGCTCCTCCACCTAACCGCTCCGCCATTCATGAGAAATACGTATCCGGATTGAGACTTAGAGTCATCCGGATCGGTGTCAAAGCTAGCGTCAACATAACACTTAGCGACGAGCTCTTCTTCACCTCCGTATACAAGAAACATATCCTTAGTTCTTCGTAAGTACTTAAGGATATTATTGACCTCTATCCAGTGTTCCGAACCTGGATCCGATTGGTACCTACTAGTCAAACTAATTGTCGTGGGAATGGTCACGACAGATGCTGCAATCGGCAACGAGTAGTAGAACGAGGGGCAAGGGCGGCCAGCCATCTGCGGTGCGAGATGTGGGCGGAGACACAAGGTTTTACCTAGGTTCGGCCCCCCGGAGGGTAAAGACCTACTCCTGCTAGATTGTATTATGATGGTGGTACAATGGTACGAACTCGGCGGCTAGGCGGCGAGTCGCTTGGGTGTATGATGGAACGTATCTCTACACGCCCTGTAGGGAGGTTTATATAGACTTACCTCCCCTAGGGTTTACATATCTCAACCGAATCAGTTAAGGCTTCGGTACTCGTTTAACCTAATCTGACTGGGCCTATCTACTCGCCTGGGCCTTCAGCTTCCAGTCGCTTGGATCCACACCGAGCCTTGATCCAGTCGCCGTCTTGCAGGCCCACTCGCCAGTTCCTGGGCCAATCGGAAACGTCCTGCTGGGTATACCCCGATAGGCATATCCCCATCAGTAGTCCCCGAGGCCGTCGTCGATTGGGCGCAGGTGGTTGCTGGCAGTCGGAGTATACGGCTTTCAACGCGCACATCCTGTCGAATCGGTGGCGGGCTCCTGAATAAAGGAGGAAACTAATCATTCTGGTCGTAGCTTTGGTGATTGGATTGGCGAAATATTTAGTCACTATTTGTAGTGATCCGGTCGGCGAGCCGAGTGGCTGAAGTTGGACCATCAAACGCAGTCAAACTAGCCGTTGGGGTAATCCAACGGTAACTTTTGGCGTAATCACCGCGTAGTAACGGCTCCCTGATTTGGCGGGTAACAACCGCTATATAAAGGGAATGGTAGGCGATCGGAGAACCACCTCCTTGTCATTTCCTCCGATTGTGCGCACCTTCGTTTTCCCCCGCATCGCGATCCAGCCGAACAGAAATCTTCCGACCCCCACGAACCCTTTCGCCAATGGCTCCCTCCACCGAACCATGGGGCAGGTCCAAGTGCGTGAGGGCGCAACTGGCGTCCTTCGAGGAGGCCGGGATCCTGCGCGCCGGTAGGTGGCGCATCCTGCGGCCGGAGAGGTGACCCCGCACCCGTGCGAGGGAGAGTTCGTCTGCTTCACCAGCCACCTAGAGCGGAGGCTGGGATTCCCAACATCTCTTTTCTTCCGGCGCTTCTGCGCCTTCTATGGAATCCAACTGTCGGACCTGGGCCCGCACAGCATCGAGCAGCTCGCCATTTTTGTGGCGTTCTGGGAGTGCTACCTGGGCTGCAGGCCCTACTTCCCCCTATGCCAAGATCTATTCCACGGGCGGATCAGTCGCGAGGAAGCATGCGGCCCAATGCTCGCTGCGGGCGGCCTGACGTTTCAGCTGAAATCAAAGGCTTCCTTCTTTGATCTGATGCTACCCGCCAAGGCGGCAAGTGAATGGAAGAAGTCTTGGTTCGATGTCACCGAGGCGACTCCGGACGGCGAGGTGGCGATCCCAAGATACTCCGTCGACCGGCCTGAACCACGCCGACTCCAAGTAGGAAAGCTCCCAACAGACCAGCGGATGGTTGTGGATGAAATGCTTCAGACCATCCGCGGCCTGAAGAAGAGGTGTCTCCAGCCCATCAATTTGTACAACTGCTGGCTCAGGCGGAGACTCGTCCCCCTGGCCCGCCGTGACCACTACATGTACGAGTACGTGGCCCGGGAGGACTTGACGAAGTCCTGCCTCGTCGAGTGGCAACTCGAGCATTACCTCCTAGCGCTGAAGAAGATCACCCAGGCGGCGTACCTCGACGCGAAGGCTGGGGTCGCCCCCTACACCACGAAGCATCCAGCCCCAACGGTAAGTCATCTTTCTGTCATTCGCAGTCGTAGTTAAATGCAGTCGCGGTCATACTGATGTTGTTTATGCTTATTGCAGCTATTTCAAGTGGTGGAAGGGTGGCTTCTGCCTGCGGACGACGAGAATTCGAGCTCGTCCGTCCAGGAGGTGGGTGAATCGCCTCCAGCAAGGGGATACGTCGAGGGTGACGGGAGCAGCGACGACGACGAATCCGAGGAAGAGGTCGCCCCGCTGGTCCGGAAAACACGCGGACAGCGGCAGCGTGAGCTCGAAGCGAGCAAAAGCCTCGAGCGTCATGACGATGACGACGACGAAATCCCCGAGCACACCTCGCGTCGCGAGGCCACTCCATCGAAGAAGAAGAAGAAGAAGAAGAAGGAGGTGAAGGCCCCTCCAAAGAAGAAGGCGAAGCCAGCAAAACAGGCGTCTCCGCTTCATTCGCCAAACAGCTCCGACGCCACCAGCCTAGCTAGGGGTGAAGCTCCACAGACGACGACGGTGCCGGATATCACCGCCGTCCTGAATGAGGTGCCTCTGGCCTTGATGCCTCCGCCGTTCGCCCCAGTCTCTGGGTCGGGGGCCGCTCCGGTCGCGGTAGCTTCGCCGCCCAAGGATGCTCCTGCCGAAAATGTTTCGGAGGCTCCAGTCGCGGCCTCGACAACGAAGAAACCGTCCGTGTCTTGGGCACGCGATGTCCTGGAGATGGGCCTCAGTCAGCGACTGGGCCCCGAATTGGAGAAGCCGGCCAGCATCCGCACGGGGCTGCGGTTCCTACCGGTCGCCAAGTGAGCTTTATTCACCTGTGTTTTGTTTTCATTGTACTCGGACCACTTGCTCATGTGATTAATTTGTAGGACTGGAGCCAAGAAGATAGGTCACCCGACCGTGGCCAAGGTGCCACCAGTCGTCAGCAAGGAGGATCCCTCCCGGAAGAGGAAAGCGGACGAGGTCGTCGCCCCCGCGGATAGCGCCATGAAGTCCAAGGGCGACGAAGTCGTCACGGTATCTGACGACACGGCGATCGCGCCGAGTGAACCCGTGGTGGAGGCAGCCTTGCCAACCAAGGAGGGTGCTCCCTCATCTGGGGCAGCCGAGCCAGCCTCCTTTGGTGCCGGCGCATCCATCGCAACCTTCCCGCGCTTTATAACCAGAGCGGCTACGGCGAGTGGTACCTCGCCCTCGAGCCGCGCACCTGCTGACACGGAGGTCGAGCAACATCGCGGGCACACGCCAGCTCTCCTCGCATCCGTGGACGCGATACAGCTTCATGGTATGCTTGGCGCAGCCATCCAGGTATGTCCAGTCCCCGAGGATCAGGACGCTATGTTGCAGTGGTCTGATTCTTTTAATGTCTTGTTTTTAATTCTCGCGTCCAGTCCCCGAGTGCGCACTCGCTGAATTTCAGCGGGTGGGCAGTTAGGATTTTTGTTTGCCAGTCCCCGAGTGCACACTCGCTGAATTTCAGTGGGTGGGCACTTAGGATTTTTTATTTCCAGTCCCCGAGTGCGCACTCACTGAATTTCAGCGGGTGGGCACTTAGGATTTTTGATTGCCAGTCCCCGAGTGCGCACTCGCTGAATTTCAGCGGGTGGGCACTTAGGATTTTTGTTTGCCAGTCCCCGAGTATGCACTCGCTGAATTTCGGCGGGTGGGCACTTAGGATTCCGCTGTTGCTAACTGTTTGACTTGTGTTCAGGGTTTGCAACGCGAGTCAGCCGACCGTCTCGTTGTAAAAAGTCATGTGGAGAGGCAACTGGCCGCCGTCCAAGAGGCGAACAAGGGGCTACAGGCGAATGCTGCGAAGGCAGAGGAGGTCCGCCAGGGCCTCGTCCCAGCGACTGAGTTGGAGGCAGCTCAGACTGTTTTAAGCTCAGCTGAGGAGCGGATCGCCCACCTTGAGCGCGAGCTGAAGGAGGCGAGGGAGGAGGCAACTTCGGCGGATGGGCGAGCCAAGGCTGCCGTTACGACCGCCGCTGAGGAGCGTAAGGTCTCCGACGCCCTTGTTGCTGGGCTTCAAGATTTCTACACCTCTCTTCAGAGCTTTATCACGGATCTCTCCCGTCCCTTGATTGGTGAGTGTGCCTTCCTGTGCCTGTATCGTTGCATTGTGTGATCTTTGATGTACTCACTGTCGCTTTCTGTCCGCAGGTCGAATCATTGACAGCGCGGAAGAGGCGAGTTCGTTCGACGCACGGCAATGTGTGGCCACGCTGGTCGACTCGGCCACGTTATCGGTGACGTGCATACGGGCGTATCTCCAGGAAATGTCACCCACGGAGGTGATTCCCAGCGACCTCGTCGAGGTGTGGCGATATTTGGAGAAGGCGTCATCGGTCGTCGAATTCATGACGCGATCGGCGTTCCGACGCGGAGCGGCGACGGCACTTAGCCTTGGGCTCACTCACTTCCTGGAGGAATTCGATCTGGACGATGTGACGAGTGGCTACCCGTCGTCGACCGGCTTGGTGGAGATCTCCGAGGTGCTGAAGCTGACGGACCGTGCCGCGGTATACTCCGAGCGCGTCTGGGCGATGGGCGACCTCCTTCCTTATCAGGAGACGGTCGTCGCGCCCAACGACCCCGAGCCGCAGCACCGGGACTTCAAGATCGAGCAACCCTTCCGTGCAGCAATGGCGGTTGAGCTGACGACGTACCAGTCAAACCCATACACTCCCTTCATTCGCAATCGCAAGGGTGGTGGCGAGTCGTCGTCGAAGACTGCAGAGTAGAATATTGTGCCCTGGGGCGTTAGTAACAGTGTTGCCATTGGGCATACTTTGTATTTTGTGACATTTGCGACACGCTATAATGAAATATCGTGATATCTTGTGAATTGTTGTGTGTTTCTGATTGAGGGTTGAACGAGTCCCCGAGCGCGTCCGCCCTTTTTATGGGGTTTACCTCATCTGTTATGTGTTTGCGGTTTTGAATGTTTTGTTATTGAGGTCGACTTGCCCGAACTTGGAAAGCCAGTCGCAAGACGACTCCCATGAGTGCTCTATACTTCACCGTTTTCCCTTGCGCGAACAAGGTCGGGTGGCCGAGTCCCCGAGCGTGGTACTTGGCTGTTCTAGGCGTGACTCTAGGGTGGGTGAGGACTTGGCGCGTTAGGGTGAGCGCATCACTCCTGCCTGACCCGTCGGATCAGTCGCATGGCGAGTCCTTGGCATGCTCTCATACTTGGCGTTTTCCCTAGCCGCTCGTGCTGAACTGGTCGTCAGTCCCCGCACGTGGTACTTGGTTGTTCGAGTCGCTATGTCGAGGATGCGGAGGATCATGGTCGGTGTGAGAAGCGAAGGCAGTTGTCTTGGCTCGTAGAGCCAGTCGAGCTAGGCGACTCCAATGGGGCTCCGGGTTGGCGTTTTTCGTGGACGTTGCAAGACCTGAGGTGACCCAATGCCCTTGTAACGCACTACTTGGCCGTGCCGATCGCTGTACCAAAGGTTGACTTCTGAAGTTAGCTTGACGCTGTTATTACGAGTGCGAGTGGCACAAGACACGGAGAGTAGGCGCAATTTGCGGTAACCAATTCTTTTTATTTCATCTCGACTGGAGGGTACATATGTGGGGTTCTAGGAGTAGAACTTCCGTAGGAGGTTTACATTCCACGGTCGCTTGACGTCGAGTTTGCCGTCCCTGCAGACATCGATGAGGTAGTAGGCGTCGTTGCCGAGTACTCGCCCGATGGCGAATGGTCCCTCCCACGGAGGGGAAAGCTTGTGCATGCCCTTCTTGTCCTGGATGAGGCGCAGCACCAGGTCGCCTTCTTGGAAGGTGCGAGTTTTCACCCGCCGGCTGTGGTAGCGGCGGAGTCCTTGCTGGTAGATGGCGGTGCGTGAGCGAGCTTGGTCGCGTGCCTCGTCGAGTTGATCGACTCCATCCTATCGTGCGAGTTCGTTCGCAGCCTCCGTGTAGTGGACGACCCTTGGCGAGTCGTGTTCGAGGTCGGTGGGCATTACTGCCTCGGCGCCGTACACCATGAAGAAGGGGTTGAAACCTGTCGACTTGTTGACTGAGGTGCGGATGCCCCAGATGACGGAGGGTAGCTCCTCGACCCAGCACCTGGCGGTGCGCTCTAGTGGTACTTGGATTTGCGGCTTCAGGCCGTGGAGGATGCTCTGGTTGGCCCGTTCTGCCTGGCCCTTGGACTCCGGGTGGGCAACTGACGCGAGGCCGAGCCGGATGTGATGTTCCTCGCAGAACTCGGCCATGGATCCTTTGGCGAAGTTGGTGCCGTTGTCCGTGATGATGCTGTTTGGGAACCCGTAGCGATATATGAGCTCGCGTAGGAATTTAGTGGCAGTCTTCCCGTCGCATTTCCGGACTGGTTTGGCCTCCACCCACTTTGTGAATTTGTCGACCGCGACCAGGAGGTGGGTGTAGCCAGAGGGGGCCTTTTTGAAGGGGCCTACCATATCCATACCCCACACGGAGAATGCCAGGTGATGGGGATTGTCTTGAGCGCTGAGCTCGGCACGTGCGTCTGGTTGGCGTACTTCTGGCACCC
This sequence comes from Avena sativa, assembly GCA_916181665.1. NCBI lineage: Eukaryota > Viridiplantae > Streptophyta > Magnoliopsida > Poales > Poaceae > Avena > Avena sativa. The sequence continues at coordinate 11,921,300 of OV702282.1, read as the reverse complement.
GGCGCACCGCTGGACAATGTCGACGGTGTCGGCGTGTGCGGTGGGCCAGTAGAAGCCATGCCGCATAGCCTTGGAGACCAGAGAGTGGGCGGCGGCGTGGTGGCCGCAGTCGCCGGAGTGGATGTCGTGGAGGATCTTGCGTCCTTCGGCGGGTTGGATGCAACGTTGGAATACGCTGGTCACGCTGCGCTTGTGGAGCTCGCCGTCGATGATGGTGAAGGATTTGCATCGGCGTGCAATCATCCGGGCGTCTGTCTCGTCTGCCGGCAAGGTGCCAGCCTCCAGGTAGGCGACGTACGGCTTGGTCCAGTTGTCTGGCTCGGCGACGAGTGCGACCAGGGCTGCCTCCAGTTGCAGCGGGACTCCAATGTCGATCTCCCTTGGGGGAGAGACTGAAGGCTTGGTGATCGAGTCGAGGAAGACGCCGGCAGGTGGTGCGAGTCGAGCCGACCCGATCCGAGAGAGTGAGTCAGCCTCCTCGTTCTTCCGCCTGTCAATCCACTCGATGGACTACCCTGCGAAATGTCCCCCCAGCTTGTCTACTGCTTGGCGGTATGCCGCCATGGTGGGAGAGACGGCGTCGCAAGTGCTAGCGACTTGCCCAGCGACGAGGTCGGACTCTCCGTAGCAGCGTAGGCGGTTAACGTTCATCTCCTTGGCAGCTCGCATGCCGTGGAGTAGTTCCTCGTACTCGGCCATGTTGTTGGTGCAGGGGGTGAAGTCGAGGCAGAGGACGTAGCGGAGCTTGTCGCCCTTCGGTGAAGTCAGCACGATCCCTTCTCCTGCGCCATCCGCGTTCTTGGAGCCGTCGAAGTGGAGGCTCCAGTAGTGGAGGTATGGCAGCTTTTCTGGCTGCTGGGCCTCTTCCCAATCGGCGATGAAGTCCGCTAGAGCCTGCGACTTGATCGCTTTTCGTGGCTCGTACTTGATGTTGTAGACGCCGATTTCGATGGCCCACTTGGCGAGTCGCCCGGTCGCCTCGCGGTTGCGGATGATGTCCTGCAACGGTGTTGAGGAGACGACCGTGATTGGGTGCTCCTGGAAGAAGTGCGGCAGGCGTCGCTGTTTTCTAAAGACCGCGTATACCAGTTTCTGGTACTGCGGGTACCGCTGGCGCGACTCGGTGAGGACCTCGCTGATGTAGTACACCAGTCGCTGTACTGGGCGCACCTTTCCTTCCTCTGGCCGTTCGACGACCATGAAGGCGCTGACGACGCGCTCGGAAGCTGCGACGTAGACCAGCATGGGTTCTTTGTCGGCGGGGGCGGCGAGTAGCGGTGCGGAGAGTAGCACCTTCTTGAGGTCGCGGAGTGCGTCGTCCGCCTCCTTGTCCCACTGGAAGGTGGGGTTCTTGCGCATCAGGCGGTATAGGGGCATCGCCTTTTCGCCCAGGCGGGGGATGAAGCGACTGAGAGCCGCTACTCGCCCGGCGAGCTTCTGGACGTCGCGCAGGCACTCGGGTTTTCCGAGTCGAGCGATCGTGTCAATCTTGGTAGGGTTCGCCTCGATCCCGCGCTTGGAGATGACGTACCCCAGTAGTTGTCCTGCTGGTACACCGAAGGTGCATTTGCCTGGGTTGAGCTTTATCTTGTATTTCCGCAGGTTGGCGAATGTTTCCGCCAGGTCGGCGAGTAGATCGCCCTGGCAAGTGGACTTTACGACCACGTAGTCGATGTAGACGTGGATGTTGCGGCCAATTTGGCTCACGAGGCACTCCTGCATGCACCGCTGGTAGGTCGCCCCGGCGTTCTTGAGGCCGAAAGTCATGGCGGTGTAGCAGAAGGCTCCGAATGGCGTGATGAACGCCGTCTTCTCCTCGTCCTCAACAGCCATTTTGATCTGGTTGTACCCAGAGTAGGCGTCGAGGAAACACAGCGACTCCGAGCCCGCGGTGGAGTCGATTATTTGGTCGATTCGCGGGAGGACGAATTGCTCCTTTGGGCAGGCGTTGTTCAAGTTTGTGTAGTCGATACACATTCTCCAGGTCCCGTTCTTCTTCTCGACCAAGACTGGGTTTGCCAGCCACTTGGAGTATTTAATTGGCCGGATGAAGCCTACAGTGAGTAGACGCTGCACCTCCTCGGCGATAGCTCCGTGGCGCTCTTCATTGAAGGGCCGCAGCGACTGCTTGACGGGTTGCACTTTGGGGTCGGCGTTTAGTTTGTGCTCAGCGAGCTCCCTAGGGACACCAGGCATGTCAGAGGGCTTCCATGCGAAGATGTCCCTGTTCTCACGGAGGAACTCGATGAGAGCGCCTTCCTAGGCTGGGCTCATGCCCGTCCCGATCGTCACCGTCTGGCTGGAGTCGCCTGGGACCAGCTCGACGGTGCGGGTGTGCGTCGTTGCCTCGAAGGCTGAGGTGTTTGCGCCCTCGGAGTTGGGCTTCTTGAGTATGGTGGGGTCGTCGTTGTTGACCCCGCTTGCGTACTTGGCGAGCTCGTCGGCCTGGTTGGTCTCTGCCGCGATGACGGCGTCGGCGAGCTCGGCTCCTTTGGTCTCGCACTCGGCAGCCATGTCGGGGTCGCCGTTGATGGTGATGACACCGCACGGCCCGGGGAGCTTCATCGCGTTGTACGCGTAGTGGGGCGCTGCCATGAACTTGGCGAACGCCTGGCGCCCCAGGACGCAGTGGTAGGGGTTGTCCAAGGGTACCAGCTCGAAGACGATCCGCTTGGTTTGCTGGTGTGCCAAAGGTGACGGGCAGCGTGACCTTGCCGATCGGGTACGCCTTCCGACCGGGGACGATGTCGTGGAACGTGGTGTAGGTCGTCTTCGACCATCGACTGCGGGAGCCGCAGTCGCCTGAAGGTGTCCAAGTACATGATGTTGATGGAGCTGCCGCCGTCCATCAATGTCTTAGGGAGCCAGTAGTCGCCCACCAAAGGCTTGACCACCAGGGCGACTCGGCCTGGGTACTCGATGCGTGGCGAGTGGTCCTGGCGGCTCCAGGTGATGGGCTGCTCCGACCAGTTGAGGAACTGGGGAACGTCCACCTAGGCCACCGTGTTGACGGCGACGGCGCGGGCGATGACCTTCTTCTCGTGCTTCGTGTTGAAGCCTGTGAAGGTATGGAGCGAGCCGGCCACATTGCCGAATTTTCCGCCGTTTGGCGGGTTGTTATCGGGGTCCTCCCGCGCTCGCCGTGCCTTCTCAATCTCCCTAAGAGTGTGGCAGTCGGCGGTCGTGTGCGTGGCGGGCTTCCCTTCCCTACTGTGAAACGCACATGGTTGGTTAAGGAGGGCCGCGGGGTCGAACCTTGGTTTCGCCTTGTAATTTCTGCCGTCGCGGCGTTGTCCTCCGTCGCGGCGGAAGCTCTTGCGCTCGCGCTACGCGTGCCCGGCGTTGGCGACGAAGTCGACTCGCCCGTCACTGCGGCGCTTGCCGGTGAGGCGAGTGTTGCTATAGCGTAGGTCGGACCGTCGTCCGTTGTCGTTGCCGCTCACGCGGCGTTGGCCTCCCGACTCGTCGTCGGTTTCCTGGTTTGGATCTTCCTCCGCGTACCGTTTGGTGATCTCGAGGATGTCCGGTATGTTGTCGAGCGTGCGAGAATGTCGCTTGAGCTTGGCGACCAAGGGCTCGTAGCGGCACGAGGTCTTGAAGCAATGGATCGCGGTGTCCGGGTGGATGCCGACCGTGTTGTACCATAATTCTTGCCACCGCTGGACCGAGTTGCGGGTCGACTCGCGGGGTCCCTGGACGCATCGCTCCAGGTCCTCGATGGTGGTGGCGCGCGTGTAGGAGCACTCGAAGTGCCTGACGAAGGCATCTCGCATCTCGTCCCAGGAGTCGATGCTATCCTGGGGAAGGGTGTTGATCCACTGCGTGCATGTTCCATCCATCATCAGGGGGAGGTAACGGGCGGCTAGCAGGTCGGCGTGGCCAGCGATCCCCATCGCCATGAGGTATGTATCCAGCCACACGGAGGGGTCGTACGAAGGGTCGTACTTCTCTATTCCCTTCGGCGCCTTGAAGTTCGCCGGGTATTTTTCGCCTCGGATCATAAGTCTGAAGCACTTGGGCCCGAGTCAACTTAACGACCCCATCGGCTCGCTGTCGTGGCGATTGGTTAGGGTGTGCCGCAGGTCGTTGGGCTGGCATGCGCGCCAGCTTTGGTTGTTACTGATGTGGGTGCGGGCATCGACAGGCTGACCGTTCGCGGCGACGAAGTTGGTCGCTGGCCTGGGGTCGTTGGTGGAGAGTGCCGCATTCGCGGGTCGATGTTGGAGCTGCAGTGGCTCTGGTGGCGGGCAGTTGAGGGTGTTTGCCGCCAATGGGCGGCCGCTTGAGGCCGCTCTGCTGCCTGAAGAGCGCGAGTACACCCGGCCCTGCGAGTCGGCGCCTGCATTTTGCTTCTCGACCGCCTTTGCGAGCAGGGCCCTCACGTACTGGATCTGTAAGGCGCCATCGCCGGTGGCCATGATGTTGTCGTCCGCTGCTCGACCTGCCACGAGGTTGTCCATCGGGGTGGAGAATAGTTGTAGGCCATTCGCGTCTCGCTCCCGTGAGGAGACCACTATCCGCGGTTGGTCCCTGGGAGGTGTCCGGTTGGGTGGGGGTGGGGCGTCGTTCGCCGTCGACCCTAGTGGGGGCCGGGCGCTTCCTCCTGGTGGCGCGTTCTCACAGATCGCGCGCTCGGCCACGTGGGCCGGGTCGTTCTCGTCGTCGAAGTTCAGGGCGCGCCCCTGGACTGTGGGGTTCAGGCGCGACCTGATTCGCTGCTGGTGGTAGCGTGACAGCTCCTGCGCCGTCACCTGCTCGAGGCGAAATTTTTCGCGCTCGGCGTGCTCCTTGCGGACTGCCTCCGCCAGCTTCAGGCGGAGTTCCTCGACCTCCGTTGCCGTGGCGTTAGGAGGGATCGGGGTGGAGAAGGGGTCCTCCGGCGGATCGGTGCCAGTCGCCATGTAGGTCGCGGCGTGGCGACTGGTCCCGTCGCGGAGATCGGCGGAATTTTCCGATCCGGAGTCGAAGTCGAAGATCCCAAGGATGGAGGGATCCTCGAAGTTTCCCATGTTGGAGACCTGGGTGATGGAGCCCGCGGGTGAAGCCGCGGTGATGGATCTGGTGAGTGATGCCGGGGTCGCCGAATCGGTTGAGGGCCGCGTCTTCCGCGGCCGCGGAGTTTTCGGCCACGTCGCTGTGGGCCGAATTGTACTCGGAGGCGAGGCGATGGATCTTGCGGACCTGGATCTCAGAGAGCCGGTCGCGTGGCGGCGACTCGCGGATGCGAGCCGAGTCCTCCGACGCGATGACGTCGGTGAGGCCGACGAAGAGGCTGATCGTGCCGACCGGCAAGATCATGCTGTGCGTGACGGGTAGCGCCGCCGGGACGTAGCTGCTCGGCAAGATCTGGAGCATATCTCCGATCGCTATCATGCGGCCAGTGGCGACCGTCTTGTTGATGGGAAGATTGGATCTCGCCGCAGAACACCGGCCAGACCGGCCAGGCCCCACGGTGGGAGCCACTGTCGTGGGAATGGTCACGGCAGATGCTGCAATCGGCAGCGAGTAGTAGAACGAGGGGCAAGGGCGGCCAGCCATCTGCGGTGCGAGATGAGGGCGGAGACACAAGGTTTTACCCAGGTTCGGCCCCCCGGAGGGTAAAGACCTACTCCTGCTAGATTGTATTATGATGGTGGTACAATGGTACGAACTCGGCGGCTAGGCGGCGAGTCGCTTGGGTGTATGATGGAACGTATCTCTACACGCCCTGTAGGGAGGTTTATATAGACTTACCTCCCCTAGGGTTTACATATCTCAACCGAATCAGTTAAGGCTTCGGTACTCGTTTAATCTAATCCGACTGGGCCTATCTACTCGCCTGGGCCTTCAGCTTCCAGTCGCTTGGATCCACACCGGGCCTTGATCCAGTCTCCGTCTTGCAGGCCTACTCGCCAGTTCCTGGGCCAATCGGAAACGTCCTGCTGGGTATACCCCGGTAGGCATATCCCCATCACTAATAGCATGTGCCACATCCGGTCTTGTACATAGAATGGCGTACATTATAGAGCCTATGGCCGAAGCATAGGGGACTTTGTCCATTATCTCTCTTTCTTCCGTCGAAGCCGGACTTTGAGTCTTACTCAATGTCTTGCCTTGCAACATAGGTAAGAACCCATTCTTACTTCCGTCCATTTTAAACTTCTTTAAAATCTTATCAAAGTATGTACTTTGCGATAGCCCTATTAGGCGCCTAGATCTATCTCTATAGATCTTTATGCCTAATATGTATGACGCTTCACCTAGGTCCTTCATTGAAAATTTGATGTTTAGATAACTTTTAACATTATTTAAAAGATCTATATCATTTCCGATCAATAATATGTCATCCACATATAATATCAGAAATGTCACATTGCTCCCACTCACTTTCTTGTAAATACAAGCTTCTCCATAAGTTTGGACAAATCCAAACTCTTTGATCACCTCATCAAAGCGGAGATTCCAAATTCGTGATGCTTGCTTCAATCCATAGATGGATCGCTGAAGCTTGCACACCTTGTTAGCATACTTAGGATCGACAAAACCCTTTGGTTGTATCATATACAACTCTTCTTCAATATTACCATTGAGAAACGCAGTTTTGACATCCATCTTCCATATCTCATAATTAAAATATGGAGCAATTGCTAAGATAATCCTAACTGACTATAGCATCGCTAAGGGAGAGAATGTCTCATCGTAGTCAACTCTTTGAATTTGTCGAAACCCCTTTGCGACAAGTCGAGCTTTATAGACGGTCACATTACCATCAGCATCAGTTTTCCTTTTAAAAATCCATTTGTTTTCCACGGCCTTTCGGTCATGAGGTAATTCCACCAAGTTCCAAACTTGATTTTCATACATCGATTCCATCTCGGATTTCATGGCTTCTAACCATTTGTTGGAATTCGGGCTCATCATCGCTTCTTCATACGTCACAGGGTTATCATTTTCATCAACCATGAAATTCATGACAGGATTTCCGTACACCTCGGGAGCTGCACGCGTCTTGCTAGACCTGCGAGGTTTGGTAGTATTCTCTTTTGGAGTTTCATGATCATTATCATTAGTTCCCTCTTCAACTGGTGGATCCAACTCCGGAACGACTTCCGGCGCTGCCTACTCGCCATACTTTGAAGAGAAGGTTCAATAACCTCTTCGAGTTCTACCTTTCGACTACTCACACCTTTCGCGAGAAACTCTTTCTCTAGAAAGGATCCATTCTTGGCAACAAAAACTTTGCCCTCGGATCTGTGATAGAAGGAATACCCAATAGTTTCCTTAGGGTATCCTACGAAGACGCATTTTTCCGCTTTGGGTTCGAGTTTATCCGGTTGAAGTTTCTTCACATAAACATCACATCCCCAAACTTTAAGAAATGACAGCTTAGGTTTGTTTCCAAACCACAATTCATACGGTGTCTTTTCAACGGATTTAGATGGTGCCCGATTTAAAGTGAATGCAGCAGTTTCTAGTGCATAACCCCAAAATGACAACGGCAAGTCTGTTAGAGACATCATAGATTGAACCATATCTAATAAAGTACGATTACGATGTTCCGACACACCATTTCGCTGTGGTGTTCCGGCAGGTGTGAGTTGTGAAACAATTCCACACTCTTTCATGTGAGTGCTAAACTCGTAACTTAGATACTCACCTCCACGGTCGGACCGTAGAAATTTGATATTTCTATTACGATGATTTTCCACTTCATTCTAAAATTCCTTGAACTTTTCAAAGGTTTCAAACTTGTGTTTCATCAAGTAGATATAACCGTATCTACTCAAATCATCCGTGAAAGTAACAAAATAATGATATCCACCTCGCGCCGACACACTCATTGGACCACATACATCAGAATGTATGATTTCCAATAAATTTGTCGCCCGTTCCATTGAACCGGAAAACGGCGTTCTAGTCATCCTGCCCATAAGGCATGGCTCACATGTATCAAATGATTCAAAATCAAGTGATTCCAAAAGTCCATCCGAATGGAGCTTCTTCGTGCGTTTAACGCCAATATGACCTAGACGGTAGTGCCACATATATGCGGATATATCATCATTAAGTTTCATCCTTTTAGCATCAACATTATGAATATGTGTAACATTATCATCGAGATCTAATAGAAATAAACCATTCATCATCGGTGCATGACCATAAAAGATTTCATTCATATAAATAGAACAACCATTGTTCTCGGATTTAAATGAATAACCACTTCGCATCAAACACGATCCAGATACAATGTTCATGCTCAGTGCAGGCACCAGATAAAAATTATTCAAGTTTATAACTAATCCCGACGGCAAATGGAGAGGTGGCGTTCCGACGGCTATCACATCAACGCTTGATCCATTGCCGACACACATCTTGACCTCACCCCTTGCTAGCGGTCGCTTGTTCCGCAGCCCCTGATTCGAGTTATAAATATTAGTAACTAAACCGGTATCAAATACCCAGGTGCTACTACGAGCACTAGTCATGTACACATCAATAACATGTATATCATATATACCTTTGTTTGCCTTGCCGGCCTTCTTGTCTGCCAAATACTTGGGGCAGTTGCGCTTCCAGTGGCTAGTCCCCTTGCAATAGTAGCACTCGGTATCAGACTTAGGTCCAACTCGGGGTTTCTTTTCAGGCACGACAACCGGCTTGCCGCTCTTACTTCCCTTCTATTTTCTCTTCTTGTCTTTCTTGAAACCAGTGTTCCTATTGATCATCAACACTTGATGTTCCTTTTTTATCTCCACTTCTGCAGTTTTAAGCATTGACAGAAGCTCAGGGATAGACTTCTTCATGCCTTGCATATTATAGTTCATCACAAAGCTCTTATAGCTAGGTGGCAGAGACTGCAGAACACGATGGATGCCTAAGTCAATGGGAATCCATATTCCAAAGGACACAAGCTTATCGGCGTAACCCGACATCTTGAGTACATGCTCACTAACCGAGCTGTGCTCTTCCATCATGCAGCTAAAGAACTTTTCTGAAGCATTGTAGCTCTCTACAGCAGCATGTGTGTCGAAATCATTTTCAACTCACCCATTGTATCAAATGCATTGCCGTTTTTGAAACGCTTTCGAAGTTCCGGCTCTAGCCCATACAATATGCCGCAATGAACTAAGTTGTGGTCCTCCTGACGAGTCTGATAGACATTCTTCTCCTCGTCAGGGGAATCCTCAAAAGGTGGGGTCCTAGGGGCGCTTCTAGCACATATTGCTTTTGTGCAGCAGAGAGGAGAATCCTCAAATTCATGGCCCATTCGGTAAAGTTGCTACCGTTCGTTGCAAGTTTCTGTTTCTCCATGAACACATTGAAATTAAAAGCAGGTGGTGCCATCTACAATGGAATTTGTAAAGTTTAGACTAAGTTTATGATAGATTGAGTTCAACTAATCCATATTACGAATGAACTCCCACTCAAAAACGACATCCCTCGTGCCATTTTGGTGATTACATGAACCAAATCCACTACACCAAGTCCGATCATCACGTGAGTCGGTATAGCTTCAAAGGCGAGCATCAAATGGGCATCATATCTACTATATGACTCATGCTTAACCTTTCGGTCCGTGTTCCGAGGCCATGTCTGTACATGCTAGGCTCGCTAAGTAAGAACCTTAGTATTCACGTGTGTAACTATTTTACACCCGAAATATGGTCGTGGATCCTAGAACACCCGATCATCACGTGATGTCTTGGAGCGACGAAAACATAATCGGTGCATACTAAAGGACGAACACATTCTTATCTTGATATTTAAATGAGGGATCATCTTATTATGCTAATAAAGCGCTAAACAAGCAATATAAGATGCTATCAAACATCACATGTTTATTAGTGGAATGATATGGTTCCCGCATATGATCTCTATCATGTGCATCGTGGTCTGATCACTATCATACCTTTATGTGTAAATCCAAGGTCTATGGAGTTTACACGCTATGTGTGTTGTAAGATTATCATCTCATACTTCTATTTACAACATCACCATATCATAACACTAGCCCAGCAACAATCTAAACTAGACGCCTCTAATTTATCCATTGCAAGTTTTGCGTGGCTTAGGGCTTTCGAGATAGAACCGTTCTTACCTACGAACATGAACCACAACAAGGATAAACAAATTGTTGACAACTCGTTGCAAAATAGATATTGACTATAGTAGGAGAGACAGACACCCGCTAGCCACTTATGCAAAATAGTTGCATGTCAAGCGTGGAATAGGTCTCATGTGCGAGGACATGTAAAGTTTGTCCGGGCCGCTTCATCCCACTATGCCACCAATATCCAAAATTACAACTAAGGAGCAACAACAAGATCATCATCGCCCACATACTCATATGTGTACTACCCGTGTAAAGCATCTACGCATAGATCCGGCTCTGATACCACTGTAGGGTTCGCAGCATAGAAAACAAAAATTTTCCTACGATGAGAACTATGTACCAAGATCTATATACTAGATACAAACAATGGGCGGATGTATATCCATAGAGAACATACCCTTGAAGACCGACAAAGCTAAACGAGTTCTACTCGTGGTTGATGTAGACGATCTCTTGCCGATCTCAAGATCGATAGGAAGTCCTAGCGCCGCAAATCAGCAGCGCATCCATGCTCGCACACACGTTCAAGGCACCGAGAAACCTCCGCCTCCTCACTCCAGCGATGCAGCGGAAGCACAACTCTTTCTTGCCGAATAGCCACCGGGAACATGTATCTCTCTAGTCCAAGACCATGGGGGATAAATTCTAGAGGGGGAGAGAGATCCTTCACGAGGAGGTGTGAGTGAGAAGTGAGAGGAGGGGCTCCTTATATAGGGGAGGGGGCAGCCCAAGGGGGCATGGCCGCCGGCCATGGAGGGTTCCCCCACCTCTCCCTCATTTATGTGGGTGGACACTCCACTCACAAAATGGCCCTTCAATTTTCTCCACTAAAAAATCCACGCAAATTCCCATTAAATTTCCACCAAATTTAATGCAAACTCTTTTATTTAAATTTTTTCAATTATTTTAATGAAAAACATTCACAAATAACCCCTTTCTAGAATTCTATTTCACATGCATAACCTATTTATGCAATTTCACTGAACACCTGTTTCGGTATCTAGTGAAATAAATTCCTGTGCTTGTTATTCTTTCCGTCATGAAACTTTTGCTCCAATTTGATGTCGGTGTCTCTTAAGTGTGTCACCCTACGGTTCGTGAATAATGCAGACATGATCGAGACCCCTCTGAGATCAATAATCAGAAGCGGGATCTAGAGACCCATACTGACTCCCACACATTCAACGATGACTTTCTTGTGATCGTCGGAACCTTTTACGCTAGTATCTTAATCCCTTTGTTTCACGATATATTACATGTCCGATATTCGATCATCGATATCTCCATACCTAGTTTGATCTCGTTACTGACATTCACTCTTTTCTCGTTCCCGTGATATAACATTCTAGTGATCAAATCACTTGCTTGCAAGATAACCAATGTGATATCACCGAGAGGGCCCAGAGTATATCTATCCGTCATCGGGATGAAAAAATTCCACTCTTGATCCATGGGCCTCAACATAACACTTTATTAGTTCTAAATCCATCTTTATAATCACCCTGTTATGGTGTGACGTTTGATGTTATCAAGAAACTCTTCCGGTGTTAGTGATTGACATGATCTCATGGTCTAAGGATTAGGATCACTTCGTAAATTGTTATAGCAATATAAACTCAATGACTTTGATCGTAATTCTATACTTCAGATGAATGTTCATCACACGATTACACTAATATTGTGATCGCGTTATTAACAACATCCAATGTCCATGATCAGGAAACCTTGATCATCTTGTTAATCAACGAGCTAGTTTATGAGAGAGGCATAACTAGGAACTTTCTGTTTGTTTATTAAACACACATGTATTAACGTTTCCGTACTAATACAATTATAGCATGCAAAATAAACATCTATTATATACTTGGAATACACATAATAAACACTTTATTATTGCCTCTTAGGGCATATTCCCTTCAACCATTCCTCGAGTACAGTTGATCCAATCAACCTCATACAAAACCGATCTATCTCATAGATCGACCACCAAAACAACACATAGATCTCATCTACAGCCAACCACATATCACATATGCAAGATCTCGTTCCTAAAACCAGAAGCTATTGCTCTAATACCGCTATTGGGCCACGTAGAGATAAAACAAAAATTTCCCCTCTAACGTGGTGATCCCAAGATCTAGCTGAGGTAGAAGGCCACGAGGTTTACCACTAGACGCACAGTTGCGGATTACTGATGAAGCGCGTCAGTTGATGCAATGCAGTCCTTTGCAAACCGATCGTCCTAGTGCTTATCGTACAACACCTCTGCTGGTATCCACACGTGCAAGGAGGAGCACCGGCGGCGAACTGCTAGGTTCGGTAAAACGGCAGGACTGTTGTGGAGCTAGGGTTTCCAACACATGGAATGACCTAACTGACCAACGATTAACCTTTTTGGGTTACGGTGCTCCACTATATATAGGGAGTGAACGTGGGCTCTGCTCGCCAGGCCCATTCATTAAAGCCCATATAATATTAGTCCACGTGAGTTCGACTCACTGACTCAGTCCAAATCAGGCTCGGGTCCAACCCAACCAGATTTCCGGTTCAAATCCAATCCGAACTTGCTCCCGCTCTTAAGTGTGTGACCCGACAGGCTCATGGCTACTTGGACACGATTGGAGTCTGACTCACAGTCGATCAGTCGGCAGCGGCTCCTAGCAGAACGTGTCGACTCCCAAGTACCAAAGAATCATGACGACTTGCCTTTCCAATGCGACTTGCATCCGAGTCCCTTTTGCCTCACGATATGCCTTGTTAGACTATAGGCAAATAATTGTCATCCCTTAAATATTCCGACTCTCTTCTTGATCCAAGATAAGTGATTCACCCGACTAACTATTAGTCGATCGCCTCGGTTAACACTTAACTGAGTCGTGCATGGCCATGCTTTCCGAATCATATCTCACGAGAGGGCCCACAGAATATCTCTCCAAGTGGAGGGGCAAAATCCCATCTTGGTTATTCACATCACGCAGCTTGATTCTCAGTCGACCCGAACTCTGCCTTTATAACTGCATAGTTACTGATCAGCGTTTGACAGAACCTAAGTCGGTGATCCTCAACTCGGATTATGCAATAACCTTAGGTCTAAGGATTACATCGATTGAGATATATAAATGACAACTTGTTTGTTGTACCTTAATATGGGTCAATCTGAATCGCTAAACTCTTTAGCCGAATTTGTGTAAGTTGGAATAGCTTCTCCATGCCCATGACATGTGGAACCGAGTCATCAAGCCAACTTTAACATTGGTCTAAGTTGTGTGTCCAGCACACCCTCAATGACCAAGGATATTTAGTACAAACAACATGAATGTATAGTTCCACAACCGAATCACATATTCAATGATACACATCAGATGTTTATACAAGGACTACTTAATATTTTTATGAATACAATGGGAAATATCATCCTACATGATTGCCCCTAGGGCATATTCCCAACAGGAATAGTTGTTATACCTAGATCACCAAGTTTCTTTGGAACCTTACCATTGAAGGAATAATTAGCAAGCAAAGTAGAAATCTCCTCGTTAGGAATCTTCCTTTTATTAGAGACAATATCCTTTATATACTTTGAATAAGGAGGCAACTTAATGGCATCAGTCAAAGGAATTTTCAAAAATAAAGGTTTCATCCACTCACAAAACTTGTTGTAGTGTTATTCCTCCTTTGACTTGTGTTTCTTATTTGTAAAAGGCATAGGTTTATGCACCCAAGGTTCTCTCTCACTACCATATTTTTTAGCAATAAAATCTTCCTTAGTGTACCTAGTATTCTTAGTGTGCTTTTCAGGTTCTTCCTCAACTTCCTCCTGATCAGGAGCATCATTTTTATCATTACCACTCTCAGTTTCAGCATCAGAAACATATATACTATTAAGATCTACAGCAGGTTCAAGTGGTTCCTCAACTATTTTATGTTTCTTTTTCTTTCTCTTATGTGACACCCCCGGGATCAGGGCTAAACAAATCCCAGACCTCCGTCTGACATAAGCTTAACCTTGAGCTCGAAGATATCCAGTGAAGAATCGATATCACAGCAGTGACCCTATGACACAAAATTATTACAGCAAGCTCATATCTGAGCAGAGAACAAATTATTACAAGCAGAGGTCACTGACCACAACCATCAAACAATGGAAGGAAAATTATGCTATTAAGTATAGAAAAATTAACAAATGGCCTAAGAGGCCCGAAGCATAACGATGACGTCCCAGCCTATAGATTCCAGGCTGCCGCCTGGGAACCCCAAGCTACTTGTCGGTGTCGATGTAGTACCAAACTGATCTTTAGGGAAAACTTACTCTGCCAAAAGTATCAACAAAGCAAGGTTGAGTACAGGGTGTACTCCGCAAGACTTATGGCTGGTGGAGTTGTTTTGCATAAAGCCACTTTTGTTTATAAAACAAGAGAGAGGCGAAGCCCGTCTATTCAGAGTATTTTAAAAGGGGATAAGAGAGCGACATCTTCGAAATATTGATCATCATATTTTGATATCCACCGAATCATCATCATCTACCAACTAGGATCCCCCTCGTACACATGAGGAAGCATCCTTAAGCACGCGTTGATTTGCCAAGTTTTACGATTAGGTTAAAGTTCTCTATGATCTTAGAATCTGGTCACCAAGCGTTCATAACCTTGAACACGGCTTTTCGAAAATATTTAACCCTGCATCATGGGTTAAATATCATCACGTCTGATATCATCTCATCACGCTCTCCTGTCATACTAGGTTCTCTGTATTTGATACATCATCTAGATGAACCAGCACTGACAGCTATGCATGGCTAAGAAGGACACAAAGATAAGCTCTAGCAGTGCACACAAGCCAAACCTAGTTATGCTAGGAGCAGTAGATCAGGTAATATAAGCTCAAAGGAAGTAATGCAATAGATAGGATACTCTATCTACCGATAAAAGACCACAGTAGAATCGTATGCATCATGGCAGGAATTGAAATGCTTTCGAAATCATAGGATTATATCATGGTGGGGCTATGCTTGCCTTTGCCTATTGATAGCGAATAAATAGATCTTCGGAAGCCTTGTAATTTACTTGGTTATAGTTGGTAAAGTATTATTCATCGATCTTCGACGCTGTTGATCTTTGGCTTCGATCTCGATCTCTATCTCGTATTCTACCGGGAATAACCAAACACCGGAAAGAGAGGGGAAACAATCAACACATGGCATAGATGCAATGCTCAAGCAATGATGATGATATGAAAAGTTAAATTGTATTGGAAAGTAACCCTAAAACATGCTCAACAACTTAATTGGGGTTCCGAGGGGTGCAAACTCTAACTCGGAGAAACTCCGGAATCATATGAGAGGGGTTACTAGGTTCTTCTAATTAAACTTATCATTTAAGTTGTTGAACAATGCATGATTATATCTTAAAGAGTTAGCTCTCATTTTTCAAAACAATTTGATATATTATACACATTTTTCTGACTTAAAAATAATTAGATATTGATTTTACAAGATTAAAATCATTTTCTGGAATTATTAAACCATATTAAATAATTTATTGCGCCAGGCTGACATCAGCACACGCCCTAAACCTTTTTACACATAGGGCTGGGCTAGCCCCAGACACAGACAGGTGGGGCCCGAGGTGGTTTGACCAGGAGCTGACCCGCGGCTGGCGTCACGGTGACGTCCACACGACATCACGCCGGCGGTTACCTGCAGAACGACAACGGGGAAGGCTCACGAGGCGATGAGGGGCTGTGCGGTGGTTACAACTCGAAGTGGAGTGTCGCAAGGAGGCTAGATACAGTGGCCCCGCCCAGAATTGGTTGCCGGAGCAACCTCCACGACGGGGAAGTACGGCGGCCGACGGCGGCGCTCGGCGGGAGGGCGCTACAAAGAGAGAGGGGACGGGAAAAAGGGTCTAGGAGAACCATATGCTCACCCTGAACCTGAAAAGCTCGACGAAGAGTCCGTAGGGGGCTTGAAGCGACGACGATGGCGACTGTGGTGGCCGTCGAGCTCGGAGAAGACGACCTCGATTCTGGCAATACAGATCCTCCCAGCTCGCGTGGCTTCACAGAAAGGTCTAGAAGGACGAGGAGAACATGATAGCAAGCTCGGCGAGGCTCAGGGAGGCGCAACACGGCGGTGGTCATCGACTAGGGCTTCGGCCTTGTGCAGTTCAGAGAGGGAGAGAGAGCAAGCGAGGAGGGGATAAGTCCAGGGGATGATAGAGGGGCGAGCACAGCAACCTTCTTATCCTCGCAGGATCCTCAGCGGTGCACAAATCATGGAGCATCGACGGCGGACGGCGGCAGAGCAGCCACCGAGCTGCTTCTCTACTTCGCTCGCGAGGAAGAAGAAAAGAGGAGGACAGCGAAACGATATGGGCTGGCTGGGGTGCAGTTGGGCCATGGGTGGGCTGGAGAGAAGGATGAGAGGGAGAGGGCATATGCTGGGCTACAGCCTGAATATTCTCTGCCTTATTGGGTTTTTACAGAAAACCTTTTCGATTTATGTTTTTCTTTTCCTCTTTGTATTTCAATTTCAAACTGTTTTGATGCATTTCAAAAATTACCAGAGGTTTTATAAAACTATATAAAATAGTGTGGGGCCCTTTTAGTCCATTTGGGCTCAGATATTTTGATAGTTTTAAAAATATTCAAACCATTTGAATAAGTTTCAAAGAGGAAGGGAAAATAGGGTTTTAGGGTTTTGTTTATTCTTTCTTGCATGCATGAATAGAGACGATGCTTATGATGCACAATCAAACCCTAAATATGGATTTACTAAAACTAGGGTGTTACAACTCTATCCCCCTTACGAGAATCTCGAGCCGGGATTCCAAAGGTAGGAAAAGAGACAGAGAGAAAGAAAGAAATAGGGCCACTCTAAAGATAAGAGGGAAACACACTAAACAACACAGAGTATCTCATGGTCAACTCATGGATGGAGTGTTCAAAAATAATCTGAGAGGACGACATGAAACACACCAAGGTAACAGAGGAAACAAGAGAAGAAAGTTGCAAGTTGTTAGATAGATGGTCTTCATAAGGGTTGAGACCATGGAGCTCACAGAAGAGTTTTGAAGCTTCTAAGAAAGAAGGCTTCCAACAGAAAGAACATGACCACGGACTTCGATAAAGAACCTCTATTAAACGTCTTAAGTAGAGATTTCAGGTTGGAGAGATATGAATCAACAAAACCAAGCTGTTGAACTACTTTTGAAACAGAAGGGTCACTCTTTCATCCAATAGAAGGCTAAGACAGAAAGGTGTTTTGGTGGTGAGGACTCATAAGAGTCACAAAGAACATGTAACAAGAGAAACTTCTGATTACCTAAATCATAGTCACTCTTAGAAAATGGGAAAGAAAACAAAGGAACTCTTTATTCATCCAGGTATACCAAAATCTTTGCCAAAGAGTATGGTATCACTTTACACCACTGAGATGAGTAGTTAAGAAGATTCTTGATGACACGAGAAGAAAGAAACTTCATTCTCAGACTTCAACTACTTGGCACAACCATACGCTTGCCAACATAAAGGGTCTGGAGGATCGACCGAGAGGCATTTAGCAACACTACTTTAGATGTTCTCCTTAATGTTTGAGAAATCAAACTTCAAGTAAAGGTCAGATTTCGGATATAAAGGAACCATAAGCACAACTCCTATAATTAATTATAGAAGAAGCCTCATGAAGAGTGGTTGTTATTGCTGACTTCAAGAGAATATGGCAAAGGTATTTCCGGCTAGGTGTGTCAACCATTACTTCAATCTTGCCAGACTTACAAAGAGACCTATGTCAAAATCTTGAGGAACACCAACCATCATTGCTGCTTGAGATTTAGCTTTGGTTAGATGGAATGATATTTCAGACTCAGCATGTCTGAATAGAAAGTTTACAATATTTACACAAAGGTAAATTCACTAGATTCTCAAGACACGGACTACAGTGTAAAGCTCCACAAGACTGAGCTAGATTGTTAAAACCATGCATTAGCAACTTGTCGGAGGACAACTGGATACGCATAGGTACTAACAATAAAACACACATGTATCCTTAAGGAACGGAGGTAACTCTTCTCAAATCCACGGCGACATCTTTCAACAATTGCACATGAACCAAAGAAGGTCATTTCTAACATCCAGAACTCATTCTTCAAAATAACCCGAAGAAGGTTCTCGAAATTTTCCAACATTAATGCCAATTGCTCCATATGAATCTTGTCTAGTATGAGGAAGATAAGAATGTCATTGATGGTCTCAACAACAAACTTATCTAGACACGCCAAGAAGATGGAACCATATGTTGCTTGAACAAGTCAACAATGTTGGTCAGACCATAGGACATGAAGATGTGCTCAAGTGAAACATCACGAGTAGCAACACCATCAAGATAGTCCTTGGAACTGAGTTTGATTTGACGATAACCCAAATCAAATCAAAAGAGGTGAATATAACATTTCCACAAAGAAATATTATCATTCTTCAACACGAACAAAACTAGACATCCCTTTAAGGAGGAACTGGGTCGAATAGAACTTTTGTCTTACAACTCTCCAAGTTGTTGTTTAAGGTCAACCAAATAGTTCAGGGGTATCCGGTACGGATCCTTGGAGAAAGGAGCAGTTCAGAGAACTTGCTTGCTCAATAACTTGACATCACGGTCATGTGGCAACAAGGCGATACTTCTAGGAAGACATATAGAATATCATGAACCACCGATATGTCACTTAGTTCGAGAGGAAACTTGCTTGGTAAGGCAAGAAGACATAGTCTTAGAGCTTCAGCACAAGCCTAACTCTTTGACCGAAGAGAGTGTACCATAATAACGGACTTGGTAGCACAATCAAACGTCACTTAGTGATAGTATTCACCAATCACACTAAGAATAATACAAATGTCCTTAGATTTCAAAACAATAATAATTGCTGAGAATCTCAGATGGCCACATTATTACGCACACGCATCACTCACGAGCACGAAGGCTCGAGGAAGGGTGGGTAAAGATGTGTGAGAGTATCACTTCAGTAAGGGTCATGAAACTTAGCATGACCTCTTAGTATAAAAGGGTGTGATACTTTAAGGTAGAACAAACTTAAGCTAATCAATGCTTCTTGATCTGCGGATTACAACAATTTGACCTGGTCCTAGATATGACGAGGTACTAGAGTTTGTTTCTCCTGACATTCCGAAATGGTTTGTCGTGATGGACCACAAGAGTATCTTGCTTCGGAAGACACCAATGCACATTTACTACTTGTCTACCAACTGGTAGACAAAGGTCGGAAAACAACAAGGGAAAATGAACATGCTCAGGATAGAATCCCGAGATGTGGATGCATAGATTATCAATCTTCCGAAAACCGATGCATAGAAAAGGTGCAGTGTGGCAGAGTCATGTGTATAGATGCGAGACTCTCAATGAGTACTCTTGTCATGATCTATTTGGTTCCATTAAAGAACATCTTCCATAGCATGTGGTAGGGGAAGTCCTTAGTTTTCACAATTCAATCGCGACAAAGACCACAAGCTTGAAGCCTAAAACTATAGTACTAGCTTTCCTGAGGTAATGTATGAACATTAACGACAGGGGTCAACAAAAGGGATCTTGGGTTAAAGGTCAGCTTCATGTACAAGATTCATAACACCAGAATCCAGCACAATCGGGGATCTTAAGTTCAAGTCCAAGGGTTAAAACCTAGGAAAAATAATAGCTACTGCTTGAGTGACGTAGCGTACACTACAATATAGTAACCACGAGGTAGCTTCCAAAAGAAGAAACGACTTTTGAAGTACCCAAACAAACAAAAAGGAGACACGCGAGGCGAAAGGAAACCTCGAATCCTAGAATAGAATATTGTGGAACCAACAATATAATATTGTGGGTCCAAAAGACAGAGAGATCATGGTAGAAAGGGATCTCTCAGATAAACAAGAGCAAGGGAAACAAGAATTCACAACACACACAACTCTAAAGAACTCAAGACTAGGTCACCTGTTGAGAAACGACATGCCTAGAAGGCACCTAAGATTTGAAAGACTAGACGGGATATCAAAACTTTTCTAAAATCAACACCAGATAAGATAACCCAGAGTTAGAGCGAAACTGGATAAGGAGTAAAAGGAGCATACTAGAGTTTTCACAAATACTTTTTAGCTTTTAAAATAGTTTTCACAAACACTAGACTCAACATCGACCAATAGCAAGGTTTTCCTACGGTCGGTACTGCTCTGATACCAAAACCTGTGACAGCCCCGGGATCAGGGCTAACAAATCCCAGACCTCCTTCTGACATAAGATTAACCTTGAGCTCGAGGATATCCAGTGAAGAATCGATAACACAGCAGTGACCCTACGACACAGAACTATTATAGCGAGCTCATATCTGAGCAGAGAACTAAATTATTACAAGCAGAGGTCACTGACCACAATCATCAAACAACGGAAGCAAAATTATGCTATTAAGTATAGCAAACTTAACAAATGGCCTAAGAGGCCTGAAGCATAATGATGACGTCCC
The DNA here is from genome assembly GCA_916181665.1 of Avena sativa. Lineage (NCBI taxonomy): Eukaryota > Viridiplantae > Streptophyta > Magnoliopsida > Poales > Poaceae > Avena > Avena sativa. Next base: position 11,900,699 of record OV702282.1, on the reverse strand, counting down.
AGCCCATAGATTCTAGGCTGCCGGCCGGGAACCCCAAGCTACTCGTCGGTGTCGATGTAGTACCAAACTGATCTTTAGGGAACACTTACTCTACCAAAATTATCAACAAAGCAAGGGTGAGTACAGGGTGTACTCCACAAGACTTATGGCTGGTGGAGTTGTTTTGCATAAAGCCACTTTTGTTTATAAAACAAGAGAGAGAAGAAGCTCGTCTATTCAAAGTATTTTAAAAGTGGATAAGAGAGCTACATCTTCAAAATATTGATCATCATCTTTTGATATCCACTGAATCATCATCATGTACCAACTAGGATCCCCCCTCGTACCCATGAGGAAGCATCCTTAAGCACACATTAATCTGCCAAGTTTTACGATGAGGTTAAAGTTCTCTATGATCTTAGAATCTGGTCACCAAGCGTTCATAACCGTGAACACGGATTATCGAAAATATTTAACCCTGCAGGGGTGTACAACTTTACCCACACGTAATAACCTTCTCTTAATGCCACTAGTAATAGCCCTCTTCCTTGGAAGGCCGACAGAGGGTGGTTAGACACGACCTTTACCTTGCTTTCGCCGAGACCATGAGTCACGCAATAAGTATGGTTCCGCCGTAACATGTCAAATCCCGACGCCAATACTTAAATATGTGAGGCGAGGTTGGTTCACCAGGGGCTCCATTGACCCCAAGCAAACCGGTCCATGCTTACCTACCTGTTATGAATGCACCTTCACCTGGCAAATCTTTCAACAGGTTTTCTATGCATATGTCGAATGGAACACCCGAACTATGTCTCATGGAATCTACTAGGCAAGTTAGTTGCTCGTGAGGTTTTCCAGGCCCCGTGTGGTTGTATGCTCGTCTCGGTTCCAAAGGCAAGAACTAAGTTCCTAGTGGTGGCGAGCACGGGACTAGAAAAACCACATCCCACCGTGGCCTCCCACACAAGCCTTAGCATTTTTAACTTATATCATCTCATCTAGATACATCATCTAGATGAACCAGCACTGACATCTATGCATGGCTAAGCAAGACATAAAGATAAGCTCTAGCAGTGCACACAAGCCAAACCTAGTTATGCTAGGAGTAGTAGATTAGGTAATATGAGCTCAAACGAAGTAATGCAATAGATAGGATACTCTATCTACCGATGAAGGACCATAGTAGAATCATATGCATCATGGAAGAAATTGAAATGCTTTCGAAATCATAGGATTATATCATGGTGGGGCTATGCTTGCCTTTGCCTATTGATAGAAGATAAATAGAACTTCGGAAGCCTTATACTTGACTTGGTTATAGTTGGTCAAGTATTGTTCGTCGATCTTCGATCTTCGACGGTGTTGATCTCTGGCTTTGATATCGATCTCGATCTCGTATTCTACCGGGAAGAACCAAACACTAGATAGAGAGGGGAAACAATCAACACATGGCATCGATGCAATGCTCAAGCAATGATGATGATATGACAAGTTAAATTGTATTGGAAAGTAACCCTAAAACATGCTCAACAACTTAATTGGGGTTTCGAGGGGTGCAAACCCTAACTCGGAGAAACTCCGGAATCATATGAGAGGGGTTACTAGGTTCTTCTAATTAAACTTGTCATTTAAGTTGTTGAACAATGCATGATTATAGCTTAAAGAGTTAGCTCTCATTTTGAACAATTTGATATATTATACACATTTTTATGACTTATAAATAATTAGATATTGATTTTACAAGATTAAAATCATTTTCTGGAATTATTAAACCATATTAAATAATTTATTGCGCAAGGCGGACATCAGCACACGCCCTAAACCTTTTTACACATAGGGCTGGGCTATCCCCAAACACAGATAGGTGGGGCCCGAGGTGGTTTGACCAGGAGATGACCCGCGGCTGGCGTCATGGTGATGTCCACACGACGTCACGCCGGCGGTTACCTGCAGAACGACAACGGGGAAGGCTCAGGAGGCGATGCGGGGTTGTGCAGTGGGTACGGATTGAAGCGGAGCGTCGCAAGGAGCATAGCTACGGTGGCGCCGCCTAGAATTAGTTGCCGGAGCAACCTCCACGATGGGGAAGTACGGCGGCCGACGGCGGCGCTCGGCGGGAGGGCGCTACAGAGAGAGAGAGGGGCAGGGAAAAAGGGTCTGGGAGAACCGCATGCTCACCCTGAACCTGAAATGCTCGACGAAGAGGCCGTAGGGGGCTTGAAGCGACGGGGATGGCGACGGTGGTAGCCGTCGAGCTCGGAGAAGACGACCTCGATTCCGGCGATATAGATCCTCCCAGCTCGCGTGGCTTCACAGAAAGGTCTAGAAGGACGAGGAGAACATGATAGCAAGCTCGGCGAGGCTCGGGGAGGCGTAACACGGCGGCGGTCGTCAAATAGGGCTTTGGCCTTGTGCAGTTCAGAGAGGGAGAGAGAGCAAGCAAGGAGGGGATAAGGCCAGGGGAGGAGAGAGGGGCGAGCACAGTGACCTTCTTATCCTCGCGGGATCCTCAGCGGTGCACGAATCATGGCATGTCGACGGTGGATGGCGACAGAGTAGCCACCGAGCTGCTTCTCTGCTTCGCTCGCGAGGAAGAAGAAAGGAGGAGGGCGGCGAAATGGTATGGGCTGGCTGGGCTGCAGTTGGGGCACGGAGGGGCTGCGGAGAAGGTTGAGAGGGAGAGGGAAGAAGCTGGGCTGCGGCCTGAATATTCTCTCCTTATTGGGTTTTTATAGAAAACCTTTTCCATTTATGTTTTTATTTTTCTCTTTGTATTTCAATTTCAAACTGTTTTGATCCATTTCAAAAATTACCAGAGGTTTTATAAAACTATATAAAATAGTGTGGGGCCCTTTTAGTCCACTTGGGCTCAGATATTTTGATAGTTTTCAAAATATTCAAACCATTTGAACAAGTTTCAAAGAGGAAGGGAAAATAGGGCTTTAGGGTTTTGTTTATTCTTTCTTGCATGCATTAATAGAGATGATGCTTATGATGCACAATCAAACCCTAAATATGGATTTACTAAAACTCGGGTGTTACATCTTATGAGGACTACCACTACTTTCACCTTGTTGAGAATCCTGCTCAAGTCTTTTAGGATGTCCTTCAGGATATAAAGGATCTTGAGTAGCTATACCACTCCTAGTTATAATTCCATAAGCATTTTTATCTCCTAAGGCATTAACTAGCATATCTTTTTGTACCATAGCAAGTTGATCAATTTGGGTTTGAACCATTTGAAAGTGTTTACAAAGCATTTTAATATCTTTAGCAGTTATTTCCCCAATATCTTTCAACTCATTAATAGCTCTAGAGTTTTCCAATAAATGATTCTAAACTTGTTTATTAAAATTACCTTGTTTAACAATAAATGTGTCAAGTTCCTCTAAGCATTGATCAGGAGGCTTACCATAAGGAATATCACCTTCATCAAACTGGAGAGAGTGTACCTCAATAGTAGAAGAGTGGGGAATTGGCTTACATAATTCTTCTATAGGAGGTAGATTCTTCACATATTCAGCTCTAATACCTTTCTCCTTAAGACATTTCTTAGCTTCCTTCATCACTTCATCATTTAATGCAATCATTCCCCTCTTCTTTGGTGTTGGTGTTGGAACTGGTTCAGGCACAACTGGTTCAGAAGTAATAGGCTCAGGTGTATTAAGCTCAGTTGAAGTTCAATCATCATAATTCTTTATTATTTTAGCCTTTAATTCTTCAGCATCTGTAGGAGTTCTTTTCCTGAAAACACAATTAGCAAAACTATCTAGGTATGTCATAGAATCAGCAGTTAGTCCATTATAATAAATATCAAGAAGCTCATTTTTAGGTAATGGACATCCAGGATGTGCATGAATCAAGGCACATAACCTTGTCCATGACTCATCAATTTCTCTTCTTCTCCCTATTTAAAATCAAAAAGTTTGTACAAAGCAGCATGTATAGCACTGGGAGGAAAATATATCTAGAAGAAAGAAGCAATCAAACAATCAGGGCTATCAGTGGAACCAGGAGGTAATCTATTAAACCAAGCTCTAATTTCTCCTTTTAGTGAAAAAGGGAAAATCTTAGTAACAAAGTACTTGCACATCTTAAAATCATCAGAGAATAAAGCACTTATAGTGTAAAGCTCATTCATATGAGCCACAACACTCTCATTTTCTGTCCCACAAAAAGGTTCTGTCTCAACAATGTCTAAATAAGATAAATCAAGAGAAAAATCATAATATTTATCTTTAATATCTATGGGAGAGGTGGCAACCTTAGGATCAGAGGACAGTTTAGGAATAATGGTACGTCTCTCAAGGAGACTCTTAATAGCACTAGCACCATGTGTGTTTTAGCACTCTTCAATAAATTCATCAGTAAACTAAATGTAACCATCATTAATATCATATCTCTCTCAAGACCCAGGTGAGCTAACAGGTGTAACGGTGTCTTCACTAGGAGTTTCAGTATTTCCTAGAGTAGCCATAGTAGCATCTAGGAACGGACCTAATGAACCACTCGCATCAAGCATAGTAGAAGTAACATCATGAGTATCAGAAGCAGTTTCAGATTCAGCAGTAGTAGCAGTGTGTGTAGCATGAGTATGTGGTGGTGGTGTAACAAGCTTACTTATAACATACGATGAATCAAGAGCAGCAGAGGTGTTTAGGACTATACCTCTTCTTGTAGTGGATGGTAAAATAGGAAACTTTCCATCACGAGACTTCCCCATGATGAAAGGATGAGCAGTGAACAATAGTAGATCCAAGTGAACTTACAAATAAAGCTATGCTTCCCGACAACGGCGCTAGAAAATAGTCTTGATGAACCACAAGTATAGGGGATCGCAATAGTCTTCGAGGGTGGTATTACCCAATTTATTGATTCGACACAGGGGGAGCCAAAGAATACTTGCAAGCCTTAACAACTGAGTCATCAATTCAGCTGCACCTAGAAATAGTTCTTTCTCACAGAAGTTTATTAGTAGCAACAGTTTTATAGTAGCAACATCAAAGTAACAAGAGCAATAGTAACACTAGTAGCAAACAGTAGGATATGAGCGCGGTAGGCATAGGTATGGATGGACGGGTGTTGCATGGACGAGTCTAAACATGTAACTTCAAGATCTAGGGAAATTGCAGATAAATAAGAATAAGCATCCAAGTACTAAACAATCATAGGCATGTGCTCCATATATAGTCATGCGTGCTCGCAATGAGAACTTGCACAACATATTTTGTCATGCCAGCCCGTTGCAGCGTGGCCTCAAGGGATGTACTGGCAATTAAGGTGCTCCTTTTAATAGACACTAGAGAAAAGCATTAACACTCCGTGAGCACACGTGATCCCCACATCACAGCCATCCCCTCAGGTTGTCCCAATTTTTGTCACTTCGAGAACTTTGGATTTGGACAATGATATGTGTACACAACTTGCAGATAAGATCACAAACAATACTATCATAATGAATCAATAATAAATTCATATATGAGATCATGGAACTCGGGCCCTAGTGACAAGCATTAAGCACAACAAGTTGCAACAAAATCAAATAGCACCAATAGAGATACTAGGCACCATGCCCTAACAATCTTATTCGATTACATGATAGAACTCATCCAATCCATACCATCCCCATAGACTACAGTGGGGGATTACTCACTCATGGATGAGGGAAACATAGAGGGTTGATGGAGAGGCATTGGTGATGACGATGGCGATGATCCTCTCCAAATTCCCTGTCCCGGCAGGGTGCAAGAATGGAGTTCCTGGTTCCAAATAACGGTTTCTGGTGGTGGTGGAGCAGCGGAACTCTTTCTGGAAAAACGATGACCCCCCCTCGGTTTTTAGGTCAAGAGTCATCTTATAGGCAAAGAGGGAGGACGAGGGGGTGCCTGGGGCAGCCACACCCCCTCCAGGCGCAGCCTGGGCCCACCCACGTGGCAGGGGTGTGTGGGCCCCTCAGGCCTCCCCTCCGTCTCGTACTTTGGCTCCGTGAGTCTTCTGGCGAAATAGGATTTTTGGCATATTTTTCGGGATTTTTCCTCATAGTTGATTTTCTGCACAAAAACTAGACACCAAGGTAATTCTGCTAAAAACAACGTCAGTCCGTGTTAGTTGTATCCAAGTCACACAAGTTTAGAGGAGAAACAATAGAAAAAGTGTTCAGGAAAGTAGATATGTTTTGGACGTATCAACTGGACTGAGCCAGCTTGAGGATATCCTCCTTCTTCCGCTTCAAGCCAGAGACAGCAGAGTCGGCCACTTTATCCATTTGTCATGTAGACATTACCATTGGATCATTACCCTTGATGGGTTCACCCTTGTTAGTTGCCTGTCTACCAATGGTAACCAGGTCTTTCGAGGTGGTGGTAGCGTCAGGGAGGGCAGAGCCGGCATCAGGAGAGGCGGAAACCTCTGGTGTTGATGACGGGGCACTAATTGGAGTTGGTGGTGGCATGGCTGGGTAGATGACAAACTTCTGCTGACGCGTCTTCTTTCTTAGCTTACTGTCTCGCTTCACTTTGCTCTTCAAAACTGTTTTTACTCTGAAACACGTAAATCCAAATATCATGTGTGCTTCAGAAAGAAAGAAATGTACAAAGTGCTGAAAACATTGGCAAGGTGCTTACTTTTTAACTACTGTCAACACTTGTCTACCAGCAGTAAAAACAACCTCCTTGGCCTTGCGCTTCTTGGAAGCGGAGGCAGGAACTTCTTGCACCTCATCATCCTCCGTCGCCTCCAGATCGTCTAAAAGATATCATTCTAGTGGAGCTAGCTCAGACTCGGGGAGTTTCTCGAGCTAATAAAGTTGAAAAGCATCGATGAAAATAGAGTCACAGGAAAAGACAGAGTCGAAATATTTACTGGAGTCAGAGGATGAGAAGACATAAACATCTTCAGGGAGACAACCGGAACTTTTGTTTCCACTCTCTCCTTGATAAAAAAACTGCATGCGAGTCTTGTAATCCTTCGCCAGAATATGGTTTAGGCTGACCCGCAGGCTGTCCTTCTTGTCGGGGTGATGGTGTGCATAAGGGAATCTCCCTAATGCTGCAGAGGCTGGATCCGACGATCGAGCCAGTAGTGGATCAAGTCAGATCCACGGAGACCCATATGCTTCATCAGAAACTCAATCCGCATCTTGGCGAGGATCAAGATATCTGAGCGTTCTGGCGCTTCCGCGTCCCATGATTCTTGGTGGGCGCGGCACCGTCGACGAAGGCTGGAAGACCTTCCGCCTTTTCAAGAGCCGGAATATCCTTGTTGTACGAGAAAGTTCTGGCCCAACGTTTAACAGATTCACTAGCATTAATCCTAGGGTAAACTCAGTTTCTCCTAAGGACTAATCTAAGAGTGACAGTGGTGTAAGGAACACCGACACAGATGGGATTCTTCCAGGTACCATAGTATTACCAAAAAAGACTGAGACTTGGCCTAATGCCAAGAAACCTCTCCCTCAAAGCTGCGTGAGCAGTAAGCTTTAGCAGGGAGTTGGGAGGAAGATTATGGAGCTGCACACTGTAGTCTTTGAGGACCTTGGTGAAGAATTCTGATGGTGGCATGATGAGGCCGCGGTCGACGTGCGTGCCGAACAGCACTCGCTCGCCTTCACGTGGTGCGGGAGTGGCATGTCCAGCGGTGCTCCGCCACGCGCCGGCGATGAGGTATCCCTCGTCCACCATGACCTGGAGCTCAGCGCCGTCCATGACGCTCGGGACCCAGAGGCCCCTCATCTTCCTTTCATCCACTACCACCGTACCCGCCACCGCCACTCCAGAGCCAGATGCAGATGCCATCACTCTTGGATAAGGTGAAATAATGGTGGATGTTGGGGTTTTCTCGCAGCGTGTAGATGATAATGGGTGCAGAAAGCTCGAGGTGTACGAGGAGGCAATAAGTGAAATGGTGGAGAGATGAATCTGGGGGGATAAGGGTTTCCTCTTTCTTTTATTTACCTCTACACCAAGATTCGTGCTTTCATCGCGCGATTTACTTCACGCGTATAGGAGAGAGGGAGGTGGCTTCCTCTCGACTCCTCCGCCCCCTTGATTCTCGTGTGAGAATTAAAACGGTGCTCTGTTCCGTAGGGAACGGACCCACCAATGGTCATGTTGACGGGACTCCTGTCAATGACAAGTTCTGATCTGAAAAGTTGTCAAACAGCATGCCGCTGTTTAAAATCCGGCTCATGTTTCAAACTGAGCAAGGAAAATACTAAGGTCAGAGCAGAAACCTATATTATTGAAAGAAGTGTTTGGGAACCCTTCAAGATTCTCAAGATGAAGAAACCATCAAGCTAGACGATTTATCTGACTTTGGATCTTGGAGACTTCCGGGGGCTACTATTGGGGATATACTTTCCGGGTATACCCACAGGAGTCGCTGACTAAGGTGGCCCTCCAACTGGTTAGAGCTTTTCTTCACGGGCGGCCCAGTCAGAGAAACAGGAGGAGACACTTCCGGCTACGGCAAGGCCCAAAATAGTTACCGACTTAGGCTTGTAGTATTACTTGTAGTCCAAGCTATATCTAGTTACCGACTCTGTAACATAGCCGAATAGGTCTCTCCTATAACCCTAGGTCGTGACTATATAAACCAGCCATATGGGAGCCTTTAGGGCATAACCACAATCACAACTCACACAAACGGACCTCTATTGTAATTCGCTATAACATCCGGCTCTCACCGATGTATTACTGGGTTGCTAGCAGGAGTAGGATCCGATCCCCGCACTCGGATCTGAACCTGGGTAAACTTGTGCTCACCGTTCCAGAACATTCTACGCCTCACGCCCCATCTTCTCAACGTCGTTAGGACCCCCTATGGCGTACTTGTCGAAAATACTATGACAACAAGTATCACTACAACATCCATTAATAATGAGTACAAGTAATTACAATAGTGCCATTATGGCGATACAACATCAAAAGCGGAAGTCTTCAAGCGTAGAGCCCATGCCATGCCTTAACCTATATGCGACTGACTAGGAAGACAGCCTAGCTCGCATAGACATCAGAAATCTCCATCGTTCCTCTTGCTTCTGAAATTATGTCCAGGTAAATAGCTAGGTACAATGTCGGTGAGTACTTTGAATGTACTCGCAAACCACCTTAAGAAAACAATAATAAAGGATATGCCTTTTTGAATACGGCGGGCATGAAGGTTCTTAGCTCGGGGATCATCCTCGCTAAAATTTCATTGGATGTCTGAATAAACGTGATATTGTGAGTCTAAAAATGTTTTTTTAAATCATGAGCATTAGATCATGTACCTATAATTCAAATCAGACGAACTTCCTACCGATTCAGCCGAAATTTGTCTTTTTCACCAGGGGTTTGAGAACCCTTGGCTGGGACATTGTCCATGTAAGGTGGTTTAGTATTTTTTTAAAATGGGTTCGTACCATTTTGTAACTTTCATTTGGTGGTTGCTTCACAAAACACCCCGTTTTTGTCGCTCAGAAAATAGAAAATGGCTTTTATGTGTGACGAAAAAGAAAACTTTCTCCTGCAACATTGTTTTCCATCCCATATGCACATGCGTGCACAATATGGGCATATTATTACAAACTATGCCTCGATTCTAGCCATTACATTGGTCTTTTAACCCGAAATCCATGTAACCTCGGACATCATAGGTCATTTCTGAGAAGGTTTTTTCGAGACGCAATAAATATACCAAGTTTGATATTTTTTCTTGCTGCTATGTCACAAAATATGACGTCACGGGAAGGTCTTACATTGTCCGAACCGTTTTTAAATTTTTTTATGCCCGTTTCAAAACTATGGTCAAAACACTGGGCATCAAGGTTCTTAGATCGGGGATGAGCCTCGCTAAAATTGCATTAGATCTCTAAAGAAACATGATATTGCGAGTCTAAAAATGATTTTGAAAAAAAATCATGAGAATTAAATAATGTACCTGTAGTTCAAATCTGACCCATTTCCTACCGATTCGGCAGAAATTTTTCTTTTTCACCAGGGGTGGACAAAAAGGTTTGAGAACCTCAGTTGGGATATTTTTATAAAATGGGTTGGTACCATTTAAGATGGTCTAGTATTTTTATAAGATGGGTTGGTACCATTTTGCAACTTTCATTCGGTGGTTGCTTTACGAAACACCCCGTTTTTGGTGCTCAGAAAATGGAAAATGGCTTTTATGTGCGACGAAAAGCAAAACTTCCTCCTGCAACATTGTTCGCTATCCCAATATGCACATCCGTGTACAATATGGGATCATTATCACAAAATATGCCGCAATTCTAGCCATAACATTGGTCATTTGGCCTGAAAGCCATGAAACTTCATAAATGATAGGTCATTTTTAAGAACACTTTTTATGAAATATTCGCAATATTTCAAGTTTGTTTATTTTCCCAGATACTATGTTGTATAAAACAACGCAATGCGAAGTTTTTCCCTTTTTTGATTTTTTTCGAAATACTTCGCCGTGTTTTCAAAACTGTCAAAAGAGCCAACCAATTAGAATAGAGAGCGGGACTACCCACGGATCAGCCCCACAAAGCAGATCTCGACAGTTTAAATGACCTCCATCCAACTCCCCAAAGTCACGTGCTGTTTCTCCCTCCTCCCACTCCCCCCAACACTCTGGACGTGAATTGACCGAAACAACCTACAATTTCCAGTCTTGCTCAAATAAGTGTGTAGGGGCAGTATTGTAAAATCCTCACACTTGCAATATACCAAGTTTGGTATTTTTCCTTGGAACTATGTCACATAATAAGATACCACGCGAAGGATTTGCATTGATCGGACCATTTTTGATTTTTTCATGCCCGTTTCAAACTATGGTCAAAATGGCGGGCATGAAGGTTCTTAGTTAGGGGCTGAGCCTCGCTAAACTTGCATTGTATCTCTAAAAAATAGCATATTGGGAGTCTAAAAATCATTTTTTGCAAAAAATAATGGGCATCACATAATGTACCTATAGTTCAAATCAGACTCACTTCCTGCCATTTGGTGGTTGCTTCACAAAATATCCTGTTTTTGGCTTTCGGAAAATGGAAAATGGCTTTTTCGTGTTACGGAAAGGAAAACTTTCTCCTTCAACATTGTTCGCCATTTCCAAGATGCATGTGTGCACAATATTGACACATCTTCACAAACTATCTCGCGATTTTGACCATAACATTAATCGTTTGGTTTGATAGTCACGAAATTTCGTACATGATAACTTATTTTTGAGAACACATTTTCAATGTATTCGTGATATTTCAAGTTCAGTATTTTTTTAGATACTATGTCATATAAATGACGCAATTCGAAGGGCTTCCATTTTTTTTTATTTTTTTGAGCTAGCTATGCCAATTTCAAACTATGTACACTTGTCCAGCCAATCAGGATACAAAACGAAGGTACCCACGGATCATCTCACTGAAACAGATCTTGACCGTACACAAGCGCTCGATCAAACGTTGTGGAACTCATCTCAGACCCTCAGCCAGCGAAAATTTCTCCCTTGGTGCTTAGGAGGTTCAATTTTTCCGCGTGACCCATAGACCATGACGCGTACCCACGGACCATGAGTCCACGACGCATCTAGGTCAGGCCACATCCAACCCTTCCCAAATCCCAACCCACTCACCCATTGCGCAAACCACACCTCACCCACCCGCGTCTCCTATCCCCCCTCACCCACCCGTGTGTGCCGCCTCTGTCGCCATACCATCTCCTATGTCACTGGTGCCACATCGTCGTCCACCCAACACCTCCGGCGCCCCTCCTCCCCCTGCGCCCTCTGCCCTGTCACCGTCGACACCCATCTCCTGTCACGGGATTTCTCCCATGCGCCCGACACCATCCATATCGAGGGAGCGGCCCCACTATGCTGCCCGTCCTCGCCGGTGGCCAGAGTTTAATCTATCTCCAAGCCCCCTGTCAACACCCGGATTTTTAATCCCAGATGCCTGTTATGCCATACATCACAATCCCAGGATTACTATTTTTAAGAGACATAACAGAATTGGATACCATAGTACATCATCCATTACAAACCATACATAAGTTCTTACACAAATAGGGATCTCATGATCCAGTTCTTAATACAACTTCAAGCAGCGGAATACGTAATAATAACGGTAGCGTAGGCGAAGCTCCATCTTCAGGGTCACAAGCAATGCTGGCGATGGGAGATGATCCTAGTTGTCGTAACCTTCCTGGGGTCCATCCTCCAGGTACTCCTCTTCATATTCTGGCACGGGAATAGCCAGGGACAGATCCATGAGTACTCTTTAAGTACTCGCAAACTCATACTAACAAGTGGAAGGGGTTTTTGATAATAGGACACTAGGCTCTAGGGTTGTTTTGCAAGAAGCCAGATTTACCTCTACTAAATTCAGAAATAAGAGAAGCTAGTCACATTTTTATAACACCTAAATGGGATCTTGTAACTCATGTCACAACTCTATTGTGGTCAAGTCAAAGGCTCACTTCCTTTCAGAAATCATTTTGAAAAGTCTGACGGGGGAAAAGTATGGCCACTCCAACTGTCCATAACCGCGGACGCGGCTATTCGAATAGTTTGACACTATGCAGAGATTGTACACTTTCACCACAACATTCGATACATCCGTTAGGAACAAATCCTGAATTCACCATACTCAGTATGCGGATAATCAATCCTAACCTTTCAGTTACATGCCCTAGTATAAGAACCTCTCTTGTGAGTTTGGCCTCCCAACCATGACCAACTGTCATCTTGGGTACTGCACAGGTGGACAATCTTCACAAGGTAGCCTCAGCTCAGACCTTGGCCGTGAGGGAACTAATACTAAGGTATATAAGTTTCCATTCAAGCCCTACCCAATATTCGGGTATTGTGGTTGTACAGTAAAAATTGGAATGGTATCGCATCCAGACAACCATCAGTTTTATAAAGGGCTAAGGCTCATGCCTCAACTTTTTCATCACCAAAATCATCTGGTGTTTTTCGGAAACACATGTCCAAAACATTTCAATAGAATGATTCATCATTCCAAGGTTTTCATAACCATTTTTACGAAGTATTCCCATCTAAAGTTGATCAAGTTTTATGCTTAGCACTAGCATCTACAAGTGGGGGTAAGTACTAATGAGGGGTGGTAAGCTAGTGGAGTTTCAACTAAGTTCAATCTCATGCCTTAGGATGACATCAAGATTATCTAGCTTAGGCCAAATTTTACGATCTTTATGCAACCTTCAAATATCTTTCTAGTATCTACAATTCACTGAAGTAAACTCTAAGTAATAGCTTTGATAAAGAAATAAAGTAATAAGCTTGTAAGTAAAAACTAGGATTGGTTTATCAAGTGGGTAGGATCATCTATGCTTAAGGCATATAGTTGGCATGGTGACAGGCAAGTATTGGCTTGCATAGTATTAGTATAATCTTGATAAATTACAAGTGTTAGCTTGCACAGGTCAACTTGATTAGTAAGGCTTGCCTTGTGCAGAGCAGTGGTTGAAGTTCTCCTCGGCTTCTTCTTCGTAGAATCCTCCTTCCTCCTCGTATCCTTGGTCGGTACTAGCGTCTATGAATAAATACGAGGTGCACAATCACCAAACAATACTTAACTACTCGCAATCATCACACAAAGGGTCCTATATATGATCTAGCATCATCACTAACATTACAAGATTAAAGCTTGGTTTAATTCCTTTTATTTTTAGAAAAGTAATTTCTACTCATTGAAAAACTACTTAAGATTTAATACTCTCCAAGCCAAACATGGGATCATGTTGACACATGTCACCACCGATATTTTAGTCCATGGGAATGTGATTTAAAGTGGTGTCACAATTTAATAAGGTTTTACCATTTTATTTTAATTAAATAAAGTGACTAGAAATGCGTATGTAGAAGTCTTTTATTACCTGAAAATTATTTCTGCAAGTAAACCTATATATTTTTATATATTCTGAAAGGTATGGTTAAATGTGATTTTTGAGAGTTGGAATCAACTCAAAAGTTATTATGGTTTTAATTTGAAATATGTTTGAATGCAGAAAAGCTTTTGCCTTGTTATTTTTACCAAGGATGATCTTTAGATCCAAATGACTTGAATCCAACGGGCTTGGATTCAGCATTCCCAGACCTTTCTAACAAAATTGGTTTCATTCAATTTGGTTCACTGAATCGATCTGGGTTGAGTTTTGAAACTTGGTACAGAAGTGTGTTTGAAATAAAATGGAAAAGGTTAAATTCAAATAACTGGGCTGCGCGGGAAGTGATACTGCGCCGGCCTGCTAAGCACAGCGCTTACGCGAGCTGGTTAAGTCGTTGTCCCCACGCGTCAGTGAGACAGGGGTGCGAAGCGGTATGGGGCGATGTGGTGCGTTCGATCTGGTTCTAATCCAACGGCTGAGGGTCATCGTCGATGTTGGGCAACGCCGGCGAGACAGAAACCTAGCGCGGCCAGTGGGGGTCGTTGGGGGCTCACCGGGGTTTAGGCGAGGGTCGGCGAGGCGGGCGAACGACAAAGTCAACGACGACGAACCTCCTGGTACCGGCAGCTTCTCCTGGGGCGGCTCCAATCGCTAGCCCCCTTCTTCTCCAGCAGCGGCAGACTCCAGTGAAATTCCAGCGAAGTGCTGCTCGCCTTCCTCCGGGAACGGGGTGGCATGATCAGTGAGGAGAGGGGAGTGAGATGGTGTGCTCAATTCGGCTGGGGGTGGCCTCTATTTATAGTCGTGACGATGAGACCGAACGGGATGGGCAGGCGACGGTGGAGACATAACTACGGGCGGCTAGAGGCATGGCCGGCGGTGGCGATTGATTGGTGGTCTCCTGGCGATGCTCTACGGCTTTAATGCGCGAGTAGGGGCGGTGCGGTTTGGTCTGGAATGCGCGATGCTCTGCACGTCAAGGCGGCGTCTTCGACGGTGAGCGGTGGCTGTGCGTCATGGGGCGGCGAACGGTGATGTCTGGCGGTCTCCTGGGTTGGTGGCGATCATGTATGCACGCGGCGAGGGCGGCGCCCGGTCTGTGGGCGTCGGTCGAGTGTGGCGCTCTGGCGCATGCTCGGCATTGTTGCTGGCGCGTTGTGCGCTGTTCGTGCGTGTGGTCCAGGGTTTGGCAACGCTCGCGGCTGGGACAGGGAGTGGTGATGTACGGTGGGCTGCCTCCCAGACAAGTTTGGCACGGCTAAGTCTCCTCCTAGCTTGCTGTCTCCACTGGGGTGGCATGGTGAGCTTCGGCTGTTCACCATTGATGTCTTTGCCCAGCTTACAGTGAGTCTAGTGCTTGGTTTAACTTGCTAGGTGATCTACTGAGATGGTTGTGAGCTAGAGAGGGAACAAGTTAGGCTTCAATCACTGCTCACAATAGTGTTTAAGATTTTGATGATTTGTGTCTGCAATGTGTTTGATGAAATGGCCGCAAGAATTCAAGTTTTGAAATTTGAAAAGATTTTTGGTGGGTGTGCTAGGTTGGTGCTGGTGAGTCTGCAGATGCTTGGGTTTTAAAGTTGAGCTTGTTTGAGTGGTTTTTGAAAAAGTGCGATGTTCCCATATGATGAAGATTCAATTTTGAACTGTCCTTTAAACTATGCATTTGAATGTTTCTGGATGATCACAAAGTGGTCCTTGATACTTTGTTATGAGTACAATCAAGGGGTGCAAAGATCCAGAAAAGTTTTTGTTAAGTTCTGAAAGTTTGAGACAGCCAAAGTAGGCATGGGAGTTAAATTGGTCAAAATGACCATTCCCTTATTTTATTTGTTTTGATTTACTTTTCTTTGAGAAAAGTTTGGGAATTGTTTAGATGATATTTATTTCACCTAAGCATCCATTTACAAGCAAAGGAACAAACAAACAAGTTGGTTCAAAAGAATTCGAAATGAAATGCATACCCACATGCATGCTTTCATGTTTTTTTATTTAGCAAAGTTTTTTGTTAACCCTAAATTTGATGATTAGAGTTTGATGATCCAAGTTTAGTATTTTTGGGATGTTACAAACCTTCCCCCTTAAACAAAATCTCGTCCCGAGATTTGAAAAAGGACGAAAAAGATTACCTAGGATTTGAAGAGATCGGGAAACTCTGTCCTGATGTGATCTTCGCGCTCCCAGGTAGCTTCCTCTTTTGTGTGGTTGCTCCACTGAATCTTGAGAAACTTGATGCTTCGGGTTCGGGCAGTTCTGAAAGCTTCTTCCAAAATACGGATGGGTACTTCGGGATAGGTCAGGTCATCGTTGATCTCTATGGTCCGATGATCGATGTTTTTGAACACTTCGGTCTTCTCTGGGACTTCGAGACACTTGCGAAGAAACGAGATATGGAACACATTGTGCACGGCTGACATCTCTTCGGATAGTTCCAATTGATATGACACTTCTCCTCGATGGTTCAGAATTTTGAAAGGTCCGATATATCTGGGGGCTAACTTTCCTTTGACTTGGAAACGCTGCATTCCCTTGAATTGCGACACCTTCAGATATACAAAATCTCCTATGTTGAAGGCGAGGTCTCGACATATCTTGTCGGCGTAACTCTTCTGTCTGGACTGGGCAGTCTTGAGGTTCTCACGAATCTTGTGAACCTCTTCTGCTTGTCGTAGGATGTCGGGTCTGAAAATCTAACTCTCTCCTACTTCCGACCAGTTCAAAGGGGTGTGACACTTCCTTCCGTACATGAATTCAAATGGGGCCATTTGCAAACTGGCTTGATAACTGTTATTGTATGAGAATTCTGCAAACGGCATACAGTCTTCCCACTTGGATCCATATTCTAACACACATGCTCTCATCATGTCTTCGAGTATTTGTTTTACTCGCTCCATTTGTCCATCGGTCTGAGGGTGATATGCGGTGCTGAAATCTAGGCGGGTTCCTAAACCTTCTTGAACTTTCTTCCAGAATCTCGAGGTAAACTGAGTTCCTCGATCCGATACGATGTTCTTGGGGATTCCATGCAAACTCACTATTCTAGCGATGTACAACTCCACTAGCTTCGAACTCTGATATGTGGTCTTGACAGGCAAGAAATGGGCGACTTTGGACAATCGGTCCACTATGACCCAGATAGAGTCATTTCCCCTACTAGAAGTAGGCAATCCGGTGATAAAGTCCATTCCAACGGAATCCCATTTCCATTCTGGAATCTGCAATGGTTGCAACAATCCAGCGGGTCTTTGATGTCCTGCCTTGACTCGCTGACATATATCACACTTGGCGATATAGCTTCCGATTTCTCTCTTCATCTTATGCCACCAAAATTGCTCTTTCAAATCTTGATAAATCTTAGTTCTTCCGGGATGGATAGAATAAAGAGTATCATGAGCTTCCTTCAGAATAACTTCTTTCAACTCAGAATCTGATGGTACACAAAGGCGTCCTTTGTACCACAGAACTCCTTCTTTGTCTTCGGTGAATCCGGGTACTTTGCCTGTACCGATACGACGCTTGATTCCGTTGATACTAGCATTTCCGTTCTACGCCTCTTTAATCTGACTGATCAAAGTGGGCTAGAGTTCTATGCTAACCAAAAATCCTTCACTTACTAATTCCATTCGAAAATTTTCCATCTCTTTGTGCAAGCTTGGTTGCTCCTTTAAAATCATGGAGTTCAAGCGGCACGGCAATCTACTAAGGGCATCGGCTACCACATTGGCTTTACCAGGGTGATAGTGAATGTCCAGATCGTAATCCTTGATTAGCTCAATCCATCTTTTCTGTCTCATATTCAGCTCCTTCTAAGTGAATATATACTTCAGGCTCTTGTGATCCGAATAAATCTCACAACGGTTTCCCATCAGGTAATGCCTCCATGTCTTTAAGGCTAGAACAACGGTTGCGAGTTCGAGGTCATGGGTTGGGTAATTTTGCTCATGTTGCTTCAGTTGTCGGGATAGATAAGATATAACTTTTCCTTCTTGCATTATCACACATCCGAGACAGATCTTGGATGCATCACAATACATATCGAAGGGCTTCGTGATATCCGGCATGATTAAGATTGGGGCTGAAATCAATCTCCTCTTGAGTTCTTAAAAACTCGCTTCACATTTGTCGGTCCATTAAAACTTCTTGTCCTTCTTCAGCAACTGGGTCATGGGTCTGGCGATACTCGAGAATCCTTCTACGATTTTGCGGTAATATCCCTCCAATCCGAGAAATGCACGAACTTGGGTTTGAGTGGTTGGGGCTTGCCAATCCTCTACGTCTTTCACTTTGGCAGGGTCAACGGCAATTCCTCCGGCTGATACAATGTGACCGAGGAATCCTACCTCCTATAACCAGAATTCACATTTGATAAACTTTGCATATAGCTGATGCTCTCTAAGGGTTCCAAGAATGGTCCTTAGGTGTAGCTCATGTTCTTCTTCCGATTTGGAATAAATCAGAATGTCATCGATGAAAACAACGACAAACTTATCTAGGAAGTCCATAAAAATATTATTCATGAGATTCATGAAATAAGCGGGGGCATTGGTTAATCCAAAAGACATGGTTGTATACTCGTACAGTCCATATCTAGTGGTAAAGGCAGTCTTTGGAATATCCTCTGCACGAATTTTGAGTTGATGATACCCAGTTCTAAGATCAATCTTAGAAAACACTTTGGCACCGGTCAACTGATCAAACAGGTCTTCTATCTTGGGCAAGGGGTATTTGTTCTTGATGGTGACATCATTCAACTTCCGATAATCCGTACACAAACGGTTACCTCCATCTTTCTTGTCCACAAACAAGACAGGTGATATCCATGGTGACGCACTTGGTTGAATCAATCCAATTTCCAGCATGGCATCCAGTTGCTTCTTCAGTTCTGCTAGCTCAGACGGGTTCATACTATATGGTCTCTGGACTATGGGTCCGGTTCCGGGGATTAGTTCGATGATAAACTCGATATCCCGATCTGGGGGCATACCGGTTAAAACATCTGGAAATACATCGGGGTATTCACAGACTATCCGGACTTGGTCAATGGTAGGTTGGGCTATACTCTTGTTGCACTTGAATTGACGAGGTAAGGTTTCAGATATATGCTCGACTGATATTCCGGATGTACTGGTCATGGTTATGGATTTCTTGGCACAGTCAATCAATCCTTTATGTTTGGACATCCAATCCATTCCTAGTACTACTTCCAAACCATTAGTTCCGAGTACTATCAGATTTGCATAAAAATCTATGCCATGGATTCTGATAGGGTGGCTTTGCAAATTTGCCTAGCCTTGGTGGTTGATCCGGGAATTTGAACAATCATAACATGCTTCAGTTTGGTTGGTTGAATTTTACTAGTGCATGCAAATTCTTCGGTGAAAAATGAGTGCGATGAACCAGAATCAAACAACACTCGTGCAAGTACTGAATTAACAGAAAACATACCCAGCACGACGTCTTGCGCTTCCTGAGCTTCTTCAGCATGCATGAGAAAAAGACGGCAATTGCGGTTAAGCAAATTCCTTGGGGAAAACCTTCTTCCTGGCTGAACACGACGCTGTTGCTGAGCTGGGACATTGGCATTGGGTGCTGCGGTATTCTTCTTGTTGGGGC
Organism: Avena sativa; assembly: GCA_916181665.1. NCBI lineage: Eukaryota > Viridiplantae > Streptophyta > Magnoliopsida > Poales > Poaceae > Avena > Avena sativa. The sequence continues at coordinate 11,881,224 of OV702282.1, read as the reverse complement.
ACTCGTTGGAGTAGTGACCCTTATTTCCATAGTCATAACAAGTCACCTGCGACTTGTCCTTTGCTGCTAAAGGCACAGCATTGCTTCCAGTCCTCGGGGCAATGTTGGTGTTAGCAGTAGCATTGTTGTTGTTTAACTTGGGTGGGGCACGGTTGAAATTAGTAGAGTTGTTGGGGTTGTTGTGATTTCCTCCGGGCCTAGGGTTTCCACGGTTGGGATAGGTCGGACGGTTCATCGGGGGTCTTTTGGTTCTAGGGGCAAATCCTGGAGATGGGTTAGGGCGATACTTTGGAGTCTGATGGGTTCCTGGCTAATGCATCATGCGACGCTTGCGGTTCTCATTGGATTGGTTGATATTTCCTTCCATCTGGATGGCTGAGTCGACAAGGGCTTCAATATCAGCAAAGGGGATATTGACTAACACTATCTGCATCTCATCATGCAGACCATTCAGGAATCTTTCTTTCTTCTTGGCTTCTGTGTCGATCTCATCCGGGGCATACCTAGCTAATGACAAAAATTTGTCACGGTATTCCACTACAGTCATCCTTCCTTGCTTCAGTTCTCTGAACTCGTCTCTCATCCTCTTGATCAAACCCGGTGGCACATGGGTCCTGCTGAACTTGACCTTGAATTCCTCCCAGGTCATCATCTGGCCTCCAGTCATTGCGCGAACACTGTTCCACCATGCCATGGCATCTCCGGCTAGGTAGTGGGTGGCGAACAGAACTTTCTTGTTGGCTTCCACTCCAATGACTTCTAGGTTATTTTCCATGGTCTGCAGCCAATCATCGGCGTCTAGGGGTTCTTCTCACTTAGTGAAAACAGGTGGGTTGGTATTCTGGAAGTTCTTGAGCTTAGATCCATGGTTGTCCTGATTTCCGTGGCCTTGGTTGTTGTGGGCTAGCTGAGCTATTTGTTGCAGGGTGGCTAGGTTGGCTTGACGTTCGGCTCTTTCAGCTTCACGGTCAGAAGTCAACATTTGCAGAATCTGCAACATCGGGTCCGGGGATGAACCACTTCCTCCGTGTGGCATCTGAAGATTGAGATAGTTCGTGAGAAAAGAGGGAAATTTCTAAGGTTCTAGGATTTTGAAAAGTTTTTAAAGTTTGACTCAGATTTTTCTAGCAACTCGCTTTTCATTCATTCATTCATAGCACACGATACAACACACACCACAACAAAGAAAAACAGATGGTTTTAAGAACCATTCTGGAAACTACGATACAGTGGGACCGAATACTACTCACTACGCTAGTTCTCAAGTGCTACTACTCCTCGGAATCGGTGGCTTCGTCATCTTCATCATCATCGATGAAGGCGAAATCATCCTCATCGGTGAAGAATTCCATAGCCCGATCCTCCATAAAATCATCGTCATCGCTAAGATAGGAGTAGGGGTCTCCACGAAGATCCTCTCCGACATTCTCCCTTTCCTCCAACTGCATGTCTCTCTCGTGGATGGTCTCCTCCAAAGATGAATACGGTGGCGAAGACGGGCAATAATGCGCTCCTTCTTGTCGAGCTAACGGCGGCGAGACTTGCGATCTTCTGCCAGCATGGTGATGGTTTGATCCTTCGTCTTGATGATGGAAGACTTGTGGTTGGAGTAGTCACGGCAGTTATCCAACTCCTGCTGACGATCGTACATCATGAAGCTGAGGTGGTCCAATTGGGTCTTCAGCTAAGGGTGGTATGGGGCTTCGAGTGGTTGTCCATTAGAATCACGCCTTGGGCAAAACTCAAAGCGAGTACCCTTGATCTGGTTGACGCTCTGCCCACACAGACGGGAAAGAGCTTCCTGCATGGCCCTGGCAAGTCCATCGAGCCAGTTGTTCTCTCTTAAGGTAAACTGAATTCCCTCAGCAGTGCGAGGTTCAATCTTTCCTCGGATACTAGCAACAATTAGCCACTACAGATCTTCTCCTCCTTGATCATTGAGCTGAGCTCCGAAGAACTCGGGGTGCGGACGCTCCAGAAGTTTCGAAAGCTAGTCCAAATCCCTCTCAAAGATAAGGTCTCCTCCATTCCCCAACTGATAAAACTTGATGTACTTCACGTCCATCTACAAGAATATAGGATGAGTAAGTTAGGAGAGTGATCAAGTGTGTCAAAATTTTAGGTATTTTGCAAGAGTCTTGAGGAACATGAATTTTCATGAAAGAATAAAAGGGATAAGAATGAGTATAAGTTTTTGTAAATATTTTCTTCCTTCGGTCTTGAAACTAATTTTTTGATTCAAACGTCCAGTCTAACTAGGGTCTCCTATGGTCAGGATGGCTCTGATACCAACTTGTCAACACCCGGATTTTTAATCCCAGATGCCTGTTATGCCATACATCGCAATCCCAGGATTACCATTTTTGCGAGACATACTAGAATTGGATACCATAGTACATCATCCATTACAAACCATACATAAGTTCTTACACAAATAGGGATCTCATGATCCAGTTCTTAATACAACTTCAAGAAGCGGAATACGTAATAATAACGGTAGCGTAGGCGAAGCTCCATCTTCGGGGTCACAGGCAATGCTGACGATGGGAGATGATCCTAGTTGTCGTAACCTTCTTGGGGTCCATCCTCTAGGTACTCCTCTTCATAGTCTAGCCACGGGAATAGCCAGGGACAAAGCCATGAGTACTCTTTAAGTACTCACAAAATCATGCTAACAAGTGGAAGGGGTTTTTGATAATAGGACACTAGCCTCTAGGGTTGTTTTGCAAGAAGCCAGATTTACCTCTACTAAGTTCAGAAATAAGAGAAGCTAGTCACATTTTTATAACACCTAAATGGGATCTTGTAACTCATGTCACAACTCTGTTGTGGTCAAGTCAAAGGCTCACTTCCTTTCACAAATCATTTTGAAAAGTCTGACGGGAGAACAATATGGCCACTCCAACTGTCCATAACAGCGGACGTGGCTATTCGAATAGTTTGACACTCTACAGAGATTGTATACTTTCACCACAACATTCGATACATCCGTCAGGAACAAATCCTGAATTCACCATACTCAGTATGCAACATTTCAGTTACACGCCCTAGTATAAGCACCTCTCCTATGAGTTTGGCCTCCCAACCATGACCAACTGTCATCTTGGGTACTACACAGGTGGACTATCTTCACAAGGTAGCCTCAGCTCAGACCTTGGCCGTGAGGGAACTAATACTAAGATATATAAGTTTCTAGTCAAGCCGTACCCAATCTTCGGGTATTGTGGTTGTACGGTAAAAATTGGAATGGTATCGCATCCAGACAACCATCAGTTTTATAAAGGGCTAAGGCTCATGCCTCAACTTTTTCATCACCAAAATCATCTGGTGTTTTTCGGAAACACATGTCCAAAACATTTCAATAGAATGATCCATCATTCCAAGGTTTTCATAACCATTTTTACCAAGTATTCCCATCTAAAGTTGATCAAGTTTTATGCTTAGCACTATCATCTACAAGTGGGGGTAAGTACTAATGAGGGGTGGTAAGCTAGTGGAGTTTCAACTAAGTTCAATCTCATGCCTTAGGATGACATCAAGATTATCTAGCTTAGGCCAAATATTATGCTCTTTATGCAACCTTAAAATATCTTTCTATTATCTAGAATTCACGGAAGTAAACTCTAAGTAATAGCTTTGATAAATAAATAAAGTAATAATCTTGTAAGTAAAAACTAGGATTGGTTTATCAAGTGGGTAGGATCATCTATGCTTAAGGCATATAGTTGGCATGGTGACAGGCAAGTATTGGCTTGCACAGTATTAGTATAAGTTTGATAAATTGCAAGTGTTAGCTTGCATAGGTCAACTTGATTAGTAAGGCTTGCCTTGTGCAGAGCAGTGGTTGAAGTTCTCCTCGGCTTCTTCTTCGTAGAATCCTCCTTCCTCCTCGTATCCTTGGTCGGTACTAGCGTCTATGAATAAATACGAGGTGCACAATCACCAAACAATACTTAACTACTCGCAATCATCACAGAAAGGGTCCTATAGATGATCTAGCATCATCACTAACATTACAAGATTAAAGCTTGGTTTAATTCCTTTTAGTTTTAGAAAAGTAATTTCTACTCATTGAAAAACTACTTATGATTTAATACTCTCCAAGCCAAACATGGGATCATGTTGACACATGTCATCACCACATATTTTAGTCCATGGGAATGTTATTTAAAGTGGTGTCATAATTTAATAAGGTTTTACCCTTTTATTTTAATTAAATAAAGTGACTAGATATGCCTATGTAGCATTCTTTTATTACTTGAACATTATTTCTGCAAGTAAACCTATATATTCTTATATATTCTGAAAGGTATGGTTAAATGTGATTTTTGAGAGTTGGAATCAACTCAAAATCTATTATGTTTTTAATTTCAAAAATGTTTGAATGCAGAAAAGCTTCTGCCTTGTTATTTTTACCAAGGATGATCTACAAATCCAAATGACTTGAATCCAACAGGCTTGGATTCAGCATTCCCAGACCTTTCTAACAAAATTGGTTTCATTCAATTTGGTTCACTGAATCGACCTGGGTTGATTTTTGAAACTTGGTACAGAAGTGTGTTTGAAATAAAATGGAAAAGGTTAAATTCAAATAACTGGGCAGCGCGGGAAGTGATACTGGGCCTGCCTGCTAAGCACAGCGCTTAGGCGGGCTTGTTATGTCGTTGTCCCCATGCGTCAGTGAGACAGGGGGTGCGAAGCGGTATGGGGCGATGTGGTGCGTTCGATCTGGTTCTAATCCAACGACTGAGGGTCATCATCGACGTTGGGCAACGCCGGCGAGACAGAAACCTAGCACGGACAGTGGGGGTCGTTGGGGGCTCACCGGGGTTCAGGCAAGGGTCGGCGAGGCGGGCGAATGACGAGGTCGACGACGGCGAACCTCCTGGTACCGGCAGCTTCTCCTGGGGCTTCTCCAATCGCTGGCCCCCTTCTTCTCCAACAGCGACAGACTCCGGTGAAATTCCGGCGAAGTGCTGCTCGCCTTGCTCCGGGAACGGGGTGGCACGATCAGTGAGGAGAGGGGAGTGAGATGGTGTGCTAAATTCGGATGGGGTGGCCTCTATTTATAGTCGCGACGATGAGACCGATCGGGATGGGCAGGCGATGGTGGCGACATGGCTACGGGCGGCTAGAGGCATGGCCGGCGATGGAGATTGCTTGGTGTTCTCCTGGCGATGCTCTACGACTTTAATGCGCGAGTAGGGGCGGTGCGGTTTGGTCTGGAACGCGCGATGCTCTACACGGCAGAGGCGGCGTCTTCGACGGTGAGCGGTGGCTGTGCGTCATGGGGCGGCGAACGGTGATGTCTGGCGGTCTCCTGGGTCGGTGGCGATCATGTATGCACGCGGCGAGGGCGGCACGCGGTCTGTGGGCGTCGGTCGAGTGTGGCGATCTGGCGCATGCTCGGTATGGTTGCTGGCGCGCTGTGCGCGGTCCGTGCGGGTGGTCCAGGGTTTGGCAATGCTCGCGGCTGGGACAGGGAGTGGCGGTGGACGGTGGGCTGCCTCCCAGACAAGGTTGGCACGGCTAAGTCTCCTCCTAGCTTGCTGTCTCCACTGGGTGGCATGGTGAGCTTCGGCTGTTCACCATTGATATCATTGCCCAGCTTAAAGTGAGTCTAGTGCTTGGTTTAACTTGCTAGGTGATCTAATGAGATGGTTGTGAGCTAGAGAGGGAACAAGTTAGGCTTCAATCACTGCTCATAATAGTGTTTAAGATTTTGATGATTTGTGTCTGCAATGTGTTTGATGAAATGGCCGCAAGAATTCAAGTTTTGAATTTTGAAAAGATTTTTGGTGGGTGTGCAAGGTTGGTGCTGATGAGTCTGCAGATGCTTGGGTTTTGAAAGTTGAGCTTGTTTGAGTGGTTTTTGAAAAAGTGGGATGTTCCCATATGATGAAGATTCAATTTTGAACTGTCCTTTAAACTATGCATTTGAATGTTTCTGGATGATCACAAAGTGGGCCTTGATACTTTGTTATGAGTACAATCAAGGGGTGCAAAGATCCAGAAAAGTTTCTGTTAAGTTCTGAAAGTTTGAGACAGCCAAAGTAGGCATGGGAGTTAAATTGGTCAAAATGACCATTCTCTTATTTTATTTGTTTTGATTTACTTGTCTTTGAGAAAAGTTTGGGAATTGTTTAGATGATGTTTATTTCACCTAAGCATCCATTTACAAGCAAAGGAACACACAAACAAGTTGGTTCAAAAGAATTCAAAATGAAATGCATACCCACATGCATGCTTTCATGTTTTTTTATTTAGCAAAGTTTTTTGTTAACCCTAAATTTGATGATTAGAGTTTGATGATCCAAGTTTAGTATTTTTGGGATGTTACACCCCCGCCTCCCCCTCTCTATGCCACCTCACGGAACCATGAAACCGCACCTCTAGAAGAAACCCTAGCCAGAGATCCTGGTGCTCCGGAGAGGAGCAGGAGGTCCATGGAGATGAAAGCGCCCCTATTTTCGGTGGTGTCCCGCACGGCGAGGAGGCAGAGGTGGGTTTCGGGCCTGGGTCAGACCCAAAATTTGTCCATCTCCTCGCTTTCCACCGGGTTGTTGACTCAATTTTCTAATGCCTATGCATATGGCGGTGACGGCGGAGATAACGGTGCGTGGGACCGAGATTGTCGTGGCAGGGGCGGTTGTGGCAGTGGTGGCCTCGCTGCTGCCGTGGTGGCGCAGAGGCTGCTGGCACTTCTCGTGGTTACACATGTTCAGGGGAATTAGGGTTTCATATGTGAATGCTTATTTTTCAGTTCAGTTCATATGCACATAATTGCCTAACACATGCTTCTTGGTATACACTTGATTGACCAACTTCTGCTCATTGGTATATACATGTGTTAGATACTCTACTTGTAAGTGAAAGAAATTTCATGTTTAGTTCTGGCAATATCATGATGTTCTGTACTTACATCTAGGCTTCCTTTTGATCTAGGACTACTTGTGTGCATATTGATGTTCTGTACTTATATCATCTGGCTAGAAGATTCCTATTCATTTTTGTTTCTTTTCTCGTACACATTGTTTTTTGTATTTCTCTGATCAATAAAAGCAGCGTTGATATAAGATTGATCTAGTTGTTGTGATAAAAGTGACTGAGCATGCAGTCAATATATGAATACTGTGAGCTTTATTTTTTGTCTATTTTAGTGTGTTAATGCTTCATTTCAGGTTCTCCTTAGGATATGGCTGCCCGGCCATGGTTGCTCTCCTGGAGACTGCCGCTAGTCTTCAGTGCTTACGGCGAGGTCGTAGACACTAAAACAAACTAGTCATGTAGAGGCGCCCAAACTTATGCTTAGAGGTGCGTTATTTCAATCCTATGCCATCATAAAGTCTCCATCATAAAACGTCCCATGAGCGCCTCCTTATGCATCGTCACAAAGACCGTATCGACGCTTTGCCTTGCGTGTTTACGAAAAGATGAGACGTTGATATTGCATCTCTATGAGTTTAGGGACGCTTTGAAGGACAGATCACCGTAACGTCTCTAATAGCCCTATGAGCGCTCTATTGCGTCTCAAATAAAGAAATGTTGATATTTTTGCACTGCATTAACCTGGTGAGGTTAAGTACAATCTTATTTCATAGTCCAGCGTGAAATACAATATACTAACAAAATCAGCTTGGGGACAAGAAATTATACTATTATTAAAGATAAAATGAAGTTGATAATATGTTCAAGCATCCACGAGGTGCAAACATACTTGCAAAATTATATAAATTTACATACATTTACATATTTTTCTATCAATAAATAGTAATGAACTATCTAAGAACTTTCAACATGCAGACATCCACTATCTTATCATGGTCCAGTGCATTTGTAGATGCCATCCAATATGTTTTCCATGTCCTCTGTATTCGCTTGAGATGACATCCAATATGTTTTTTAAGTCCTCTGCCATTCGCTTAATGACATTTATTTCCATCTAACAACCTGCAGGGGCATTTATAAAATATGTTAGTTCCCTGCAAAACAATTCACACAAACTTCGCACTATAAAATTTGATGAGCGTTCATGAACTGCACACACATAACTACTTTTCAGTAATAAAGTAAAAAACAATATGAGATATATATTACATACTCAATTTATCCAATAATATTTGAGTGTATTAATGGTTTTCTTTGCAACTTTGACATACTTGAGTGTATTTATGGTTTAATTCATGCTGCAGGAAAAGAAAAGGCAAGGATAAGTTGATTTTACTAAGTACGTACTCCAACATCAAGGTAGGCCAATACAAGGATATAAGCAGAAATTTGGACCTACCAATCACAATGGTTCTAGTGTTCATGCAAGAAAATAAATAGCACTTAACCAGGATATGTTACATTTCCACATTTATTTTTCTGGCTTAGGATAAGGTAGGATCATATAGAAATACAAGTGTTAGTATACATTCCTGCAGTAAGTGGCCTAATTTATTGTCCCGATAAGGGGCAATAAATACTTCTTTCCTCTTCTTTCATCTCATAATGAACTAATAACGTTGCTTAGAGCAAGGCATCCTCTTCTCTTATGTAGAAGTTGAGGTTCTCTTTTGTTCAATAGATATAGTGAATATAGCATGCAAACAGCTGCAAAAAATAATGACAATTGAAATTAAGTTAGATTTTACAAATATCTAATTAATGGCCAAGTTGTGTTAATAGAGCAATTCCATGTCCAACACAATTGTTCTTGTCTATTTTTACTTTAATTCGTTTTTGTCAACTTTTCCATTTAATTCCAAACATATAACGAAGAAATAGAGCATATACCAATACAATAGGCAACAACAGGATATACATCATGATCTAAGTTAATTTCATTATGTATCTGGTAAGCTCTTTAAACTATGGAATAACCGTGATTTAGACCAAAAACAACTCTTTGGAAGCTGCATTTTCCTAAATGATAAGTACTATTGCGAGATCCTACCAAAAATAAAGATAAACTTATACCCTCCTAGAAGTCATGCATGTATGGTAGACAATGTGAGATTCGGGATAAAAAGAATGTACATCTGAATCGAATAGAGTCTCACTTGCAGGATAGAGAAAGAGAGAGAAACCATACCAAGGATTGGTGCACTTCCTCCTCATCATCATCTAAATAAACGATGCACTGAACAGATCTAATCAAAAAGTTATAACACAACGCATCTAGAAGATTATATGAGTCCAGGAGAGGGGGACAAACCTGATGAAGGTTTGGTACCTTGTGCGTTCAATTTTGGAGAGTACCAATACTTCATAAAAATAGCTATGAGCTTTAGGGAACCTGATGCCATGTTGTGGCAGTGAACCGGAAACAGAGACAAACTTTATTTAGTAAATTTATTAATCACCTTATCTGTTTGTATGTAGGCTGAAAGTAATGGTGGCAAACCCTGATGATGTTCACGTGTGTGAACTGTACATACTCCAGGCTACGTAAATCAACAGTTAGTCGACTAACCAGAGGCAAAGTCCGTCCGTGTTGCAGCCGTTGGAGCGCCTTGACCGCTTCTGTAGGTGAAGAGAAAGAGTGCTTCCTCTTGACCTGGGCATCCGTGGAGTTCGCAAATATGAAAGCTAAGGCAAAAACGCAGGCAGTGTGAACCAGCGATGTCGGGACAGAGAATGGCGGCGAGAGCTAGAGCAGGAAGAGGTGTCGCCGTGAGATGTGGCGTTGAGATGTGGTCAAAGCATGTCGCCGTGTCGCCGTGAGAACTGCTGGCGGCGGGTAGGTTTTGCACATCTCAGATGAGATCAGCTCGATTTGGAAGGAGACGTCGTGGGTTTTTTCTGTGTGGCAGGCCATTTATTTTACTCCCTCCTATCCATATTAATTTACTTTGATTTGTTCAAATTTGGATGAACCTATATACTAAATAGTATCTAGATTCATACAAATCTAGACTAATTTGAGTCAATTAATATGGGCTTGAGGGAGTAATGTTTTTCATCCTACAGAGTATAGATGACTTGGGCTAGGTAAAGTTTCAACGGCCTATACAGTTGGTGGTCTTAAAGAGTCAATTAATACGGGCTTACGTGTCCGTTTTCTTGTAGTGAGACCGGTGGTGGTCTTGCTTGCCGGTGAGATGACGCCTCTCTGTCCAACCCTGGCACAATACGAAGATCTGTCCAACCCTGGCACAATACGAAGATCGTACGCAACGTCTTCGAGAGCAGCTCCGGTAGCAGAGATCTCTAGATAGTAACATGTTCTTGTTTTGAACCTTCACTTGAAAGGTTTACTACCTGATGTGATTTATTACTAAATCCGCATACCATGTTCCCTTTTGGGACCAAGGGTCCTACCTTTAACCTATAGATTTGATATGTGAGACAGTAGTTGTAGTTTGGATATGTGGTAGTAAAAAAATGTGAAATGAGTAGCAATTTGGAAAGGTGGATAATCTGGTGCATCTAGAATGCTATGGCATTATCATTTGTAAATATATTTTGTAATTGTATCCTATAATAGGATTGAGCTAATGTAATTAATTTAGCAATTTTCGTAGGTGGGTCTGGTATGGTACATTTAGAATGCTTGGCATTATTTATCTCTATGTTGAGTAACCATGGCAAAAGTAGTTATTGTTTATCTGCCATCGATTTGGATTTTAGTATTTCCCTCAAGTGTTGATCTATGAGTTCCTACAACATTGAAGCCTATAGACTTGAAAACTTCTCGATGAATTAGCATTTAAACTAGTTTTCTTTTAATAATCTATCAACAGAGTTCCACTGTCCAATTTTTGAATCCTTTTTAGTTATGTATACTTAGTTTTGATTTCTACCATGTTTATTTAATATCATGGTATGGCTTATGTGATCTTGGCATGTATAGTGTATCATTTTAATGTCATTGAGTTGTGTTAGCAATTCTAAGTAGTGATAGTTAAATTACTGATAATACACTATGAAATTACTATATTGATGTTCATTGTTGGTATCCTTATATTACAATGCCATGCATACTCTTGTATACTTGATAGTTAACTATTCTTTGTGTTCTTTGCATCACATGGTAATTTTAAGAAGTGCCGTTATATTCAACCAGTTCTATGGTTATCTTGTTCCATGCCAATCGAATGATTGTAATTTTGACTATTTCTGTATATAATTAGCTTATTATAAACTATAAAATTTTGTTAAATTTTTCTACTTATTACAAGATTTGCTTATTCATAGACTGATGGGACCTAGCATGGTTCGGCATCGGCGCGGTGATTGGGGCAGGGATATTCGTGCTCATGGGGTAGGAAGCCAAGGAGGCGGCTGGTCCGAGCGTGGTTCTCTTGTACACCGTGTCTGGCGTGTCGGCCATGTTGTCGGTGTTCTATTACACCGAGTTCTCCATTGAGATTACAGTCGCATGTAACTCCATCGACCCATCTCCATGCATTGATCACCTTATGGAAATCTTTGTTTCTTCAAGCTATTTTTTCATGCAACCTCGTACATTATTTGATTAGTCCCCATTGTTAGTCAAGATCATAGTTAGGAGATTCCTGCTGTCTCTGCCCAGTCCTTACCGTAACTTATTATTTTTTCAATAGTTATCGAGAAAGCACAACAATGGAGCCGAGGTTTTGAAACCTAAACTGTAATTTTCATGCTACTCTTTGTGAACAATCAAATTTTAGTAATTATACTGATCTGGTTCTTTATTTGTAGCTTACCTTTTCTTGTTCTCACTGTTGTTGCACTGCTTGTTCTTGTATTATATACTATAGTAATTAACAACTCGTGCACTATGATCTGTTTGGCACCATTTGGCATACTTGTACTCTAGGTCCCTACTTATTACTCCCTCTGGGTCGGTTTACTCGGCGCTTTTGAGAATTCTCTGTGACCAAGGCAATCGGTGGTTCATTGAAATTTTCAAAGGTTTCGACGAAAAATTAGCAAGGCAATTAACTCCTACCGTAACGGTTTTCACGCATGCATTGGTGGAGTCCGGGTTTTCTCGTTTGACATGCACGCTTGCATGCACTTATCTATGTTCACACAACGGAAAAGAGAAAGGGAGGAGAGATGATTGCGGGCCAAAACCGCCCAATTAAATGGGCATTTAATTCTTTTGCGCTTAAATACCAGCTCATAGTGAAAATGCATGAAAACGAAATGGCGCCGTGTAAACTGACCTAGAGGGAGTACTATATGCACTTCAATTAATTGTACACCAATCTTCATGTGGAATCATCGATTAATTTTCTTTTTGTTTTCAAGTATATCTAACGCAATCGGTTATTTGGTATGCAGTTCACCTCAATTTTGGAAGAAAGGTATGATCAATATATAAGAAGTCCAGATTTTATAAAGGACTACATCTTTCCAGGGTGTTGCATTCCTTCCCTGGCTCAGGTCAGTCTGTCATGTCAGCCGCATCAAGGCTCGGATGCATGCTTATATATTTCATCACCTACTTATGGTCCTGATTGTTGATCGACTGTTACTCATTACTCCTCATATGCGTTGACTGCAACATTGAGAATGTTGAGAATATAGGGAATGAAGTTTGCCCAGCAACCAGTGCTCTAACTTGAAGAAGTGAAGAAACAGGAAGTCCTACTAAACGAAGACAAGTTAATTATATTGTACTGTGATTGTACTATGATTGATTGGTCATTTTTGTGTGATGAACCATGTAATTGTTCTAATAAACCAATTTCGTTGATATTTGAAAATTTTCTCATGTTATTAGTTTTGATTGAAATATTGGTTACTTGGTTTCAAAATATGGAAACTGGAATTTCACAAGTGGGTCTAGTGGTAAAACTAAAAATCAAAACAATGTTGAAACTTATGAAGAAAATGATTATAAAAAAGGCTTGAGGCCCATAAAATGCAATGAATCGTAGGCTATAATAGCCCAAAATAAATTTAAGGTAATAGGCCAAGTCCTAGAGAAGAAAGGAAGAAGCCCAAAGAAAATTGCACACTAAAGGGCCATGCCTAAAGAAGAAAAATGTTGGAATTGTTGGGCTTGCCCTATTCAGACCATCGAAATGGACTGGGCTGATTTCAATTTAAGACGATTTAACTTCATCACAATTTTTTCACGTAGGATCGGCCACATAGAATCTGACTTGGCTAGGCTAGATGGCCCGTGACAATATTGGATCGTCATAGACGTTATGACGATCCAATATCGTCATAGACGGTTATGACGATTTTACCAAAAACATCGTTATAGTTCATTTACGATGCCCAGCTTTCGACGATATCAAAATCGTCATAGAATCGTCATAAATGGACTATTATGATGATTCTGTGAAAAAATGGAGGGTCATATATAGCCAAATTCCTTTTAGTGGATGGTTGTTTTAATGGTTGGAAGTTTAATGTAACAAAACAAGAATATAAAGTGTCCCAATCCTCTTCAATGCAAGAGTTCAAGACAAGGGTTTTCTTTTATAGTAACAATGGACATGGGTTCTTGGGTTCACTTAATCCTCTCTTCTCCATCTATGGTGATTATCATGTTATAGATAGTAAAGATACACACAATTGCAATGTTTTAATGGTACTTTTATGGTGGCTACATGTCTTAAAACACATAGGTGAAAGAAGTACTCCTTTGTGTTGCTAGGTCACCCTTGCAGTAAGGCTAGCATTTGGTTTGTGTGACGCCTCACATCATACTTCTCTCTTTTTACCCCTAGATAAAGGATGTTGAGATGCATTGGTGTCACTCAATACATATGCAGCCGTCACTCGGCCATCCATTACCTACATTGTCACATCCCAAAATTTTCCTAGATTTGGAATGTGAAATAAATAAAATGGGGTTGAATGGTATGACTTTGTTGAAAATTCTCAAAGAAAAGAAACTTCTTGAATTGAAAATCCTCTCAACCTAGAAATCAAAACCTTATATTCTTTTGTTATACCTTAGTAGCCATATAGGAAAAGGGGGCATGGATTGATTATAGATTTTAGAATTGGTGTAAAAGATTTCAAAAACTTAAAATCATGGACCATTGATGACTGTAAGTACACAGATCGTTTGTAGTTAGTTTCAAAATAAAGATATCGATCGCACATGGAGAAGGAGTCCGAAGTCTAATAAATCTTGAACTAAATACTGAAATAGTAATGCTAAATAACGTTCTATGTAATAAGACAAAATGCGAGTTTTGAGTAAAATATATTTTCGTGTTTTCAAAAAATAGAAAAATAAGTAAATAAAGTTGTAAGTAAGAAAGAGAATGCAAGTATGATTACAAAAGTCTACAATATGATGGAAAGAGTTCTCAGGGAGTAGTGGATCCACCGCTGGTAATTAGAAAGAGTGATCAAAATTATTATAATGAATAAGAATATTTATGATATGTGTGGGAGGAGATCCATATATGGATCAATAGGCAGCAAACACTGCTCACATCATCCTGATAACCATAGCAGACAAGCAATCGACATCAATCAAATTACTGCGCTATTAAGGGACATTACCCCGTAGGATGTATCCCATGGCATGGACAATGTTTGGTGAGTTCTCCTCGGTTCCTAAGTTAGTATGTAAAGAATGACAAAAACTTTATAGTCACCATAAGTGTTATCATCCCTCCGCCTACCAACAAGTAGTTCCCTCCATCTAGTCCTCAGTGAGACAAATATTGACTGGAGTGCTTCACGCAACCTCAAGATGAAGGAAATCTAACATAGACACATAAATAACAATATCACATAATAATATTTATCTCAGTTCAGTCACATACTAGAGTTTCTACATCTCCCCAGGAACAAAGGAAAATACTCACACATGAAGGCAATCAACATCATTGATAGAATATGGATGAAGTACGATGATACAATTGACGACAAGTGCAAATCCAAGATTCAATCTAGAATTATTACAAGTAACCAAAGGGGATCGTTGATGGAGACATTGTTGATGAAGATGGCGATGTAGATTGATGTGGAGGCCTTCAAGATCCTATTCGCTTCTACTCTTGTGTGATGGTGATGGTGTAGATTTGATTGGAGGCGGCTATGGCGGTGGCACGGCGGCAGGGCAACACCGTGGTGGAGAATATGGATTGGTGGCTCTCTCTTGGCTCCTCCCTCCTTTATATAGGCCTTGGGGTGCCCTAGGGTTCTCCCAATACCGTCATATGTCTTAGGAAAGGTTCTGCAGCTTCTAGGGGGCAAAATCCCATTCTTTGTGACCTTTTTACCAACTATACGGCGGGAATGTTTTGCTCCAGCCGTATAGTTGGTCGTTGAACCTTCGGGTTCCGCAGTGTTTTGGCCGCCATTTCTTCATACGCGCTCTGTTTTGGGTGTTCGTGGGCTCGTTGGATTCGTATCAATGACGGAAACAACCCAGTTGTCTTGGATCTTCATTTTGAGAATTTGGAAAAATTCACTTTTCCAACACCTCAAATGGCTAAGTCTGGTCCCACAGCTCCTCCACACTGTGTTCTTTTTTTCCGTTGCCTTTGTTTTATCCATAATCATCATAAACACCTACACAAATGTCAAATACAAGAAAGAGGGATAAAATTCAACCTGAACTACTAAATGTGCAAAGCTCATATGAAAATGAATGAATAACAGAAACCATGCATATTTGGCATAAATGCAGCTAGATAAAGCATGAGATGGGTGGTTGATATGCATAAAATACATCTATAAAAGTGTACATAAATTCCACCCATCAAGCATGAATGAACACCATTGCATATATACCCTAAGAAGAAAACAGTATTGCCCAAAAAGAAATCCAAAGAACATAAATGAGAATTTTCCAATTCTAATTATAACCTTGAAGCTACTACTTTTGTCCATATTAAAAATTGAGGAAAAGTATAACTAAATGTTTTATATTAAAAAAATGATTTTACAAAACCATAGGAACTGGTTTGAACCAACTTGGAGTTCAAATCCAAAAGTTGTGATTTAAATAAAACAAGGTAAGGAAAATGCAATAAATGCCTATGGGCCAAATTGAATTATATTAAGCTAGAAAATTTGAATTTGGAATAAAATAGATTCCAAAGGACACTATAATATTAATTTGAATTTTACAAACTTTTAGAAATTTAAATGGATCAATTTAGAGGACTAAAACAAAAGCTATAAAATAATAAAAACTAAACCTAACCTGGGCCAGACCAAGCCTACCCGTCCTATCTAACGCCCCCACCAGTAGCGCAAGAGGCACGCAGCGCAGTAGAAAATGGCCTAGGAGCGGCCCAGTAACCAGCATCGTGGCCCAGCTAGAGACAGATCCAATCCCCTCTATTTTTCCCTCTTTTCTCCCACTAACTCTCTGGGCCTACTTTCCGTCCCCAACATCCCGCCATCTGCTCGTGACGAACACGAGATCTACCTAATCCGAGCGAAATCCTCTTGATTCGCTTGATTTGTTGCCGCTCTGCACGCATATAGCCTAGAAATATCCCTGCATGACCACCTTGCTATTATTTCGGTTTCCTGAAATTCTGGCGCCGCCACCCCTCTTTTTCGATCTCGTGGCTACCATTGCCAAAGCAATCTCTAGGGAGCTCCAGAATGACGCAATCCGTCACCCCTGTCTCTCCTATTCATCTCCGCAGAGCCCGTGATTGCTCGTACTCCTACCCTTCACCGCATCCCCTCACCTATTTTCACCGCTGTAGATCGCCGCAGAGCCCGTGATTGCTCGTCGGAGGCTGCAGTTGGGCGAGCCTCTCCATCCGCTCATCACCACCACCCCAGGAAGAGAACGATGGACCTAGGCACACCATCGAACACGTTGTCCTCTCCTGGTCCTTGTCCTCTACCCGTCGTTTCCGGTGACCGCCAGAACAATCATGGTCCGACCGTCACCACCTTCCCCGCTATCACAGTGAAGTCCTCGACGGAGGAGAGCAACCTTCTGCTCCGCAGCCGTTGGATCTAAGACAAACACGCCGGATTACATCAGTCTCCCGAACCGGTCTAGCCAATGCTTTAACGCCACATGTACATCCCGTCACCTCTCCGTCATTTCCAAGTTAGCGGGTCAACACCCAGTCACCGGTGACGCAGCTATTTCGATTTATTGAAATCCTGAAAATTCCCGAAAATAGACATATATTGTAAAATTCATCCAAAAATAAATACATGTCCAAAAGTTACAAATAATATATCAATGGATTCAGAACAAACTAAAGAATATTGTATTGTTAAATACAACCTTTATAGTATATATTTTGTGTAGTAATTTAAATAGTTCACTGGCCATTTTTGGAGTAAATAAATTATAGTAAATTCGTTATAAATCTGAAAAATAGAAATAATATGTCTATGGATTCCTAATTTTATGCAAAATATTGATATGGCCTTAGATCTAGTTTTTGTCGGATCAAAAGTTTAAATGATTTAAACCCGTTTAACTAGTATTTAAGTCACAAAAAAAATCCAAAACACCAAAAATAGTGAAACCACACTTATCTATCTTTTTGGGCAATACCTATCCGAAAAAAGTGTAAATAAAATTATTTGGTACTGTTAAAATCAAAATTCTTGCAGAAAACTCAAAACCCATTGCAATAGTAATTAAATCACAGAAAACGATTTAGAAATCCTTTTTAGGCGATTCCAATTGCTACTGGCTCAAATTGAATTACCTATCTAGTAGTCTTTAATTCACAATTTAATTCAACACAAACACCTAAATTTTAAATAAAGTGATATAGACCCTATTTAAATAACCATAGCTCTAATAATAAATTGATTCATGCATTGAAATACTTTCCATGTGCATAATATGACCTAATAATGTTCACAGAACTAAATACAACCATTGTGACTTATAAAATCATCATGCATGCATCGTTCATCAATGGTTTATTGTATTGTGCACAATTGCATTGTTTGAATGGTGTGCTTATTGTGCCTTTGTTTTTGAACGATAGATTGCGAGGAAGGCAACTATTTTGATTGTAACTATTGTGAGAGTGACGGTTTCCACCATTAAAATTGTGAGGATTATCTGAATGACTACAACTACCAAAAGGAAAGTGTGTTATCTTGGTTACAAAGGTCCTATTGTTTTCCTATACATTGTTGATTTTTTCGTAGAATTGCATGTGTAGGAATTGATGTGAATATGTTATGCTATATCCCATATTACTCCCTAGTTATCCTTGTTTACGAGCCATTGTATTGGTAGATTGCTTAGCCATGCTATTTTAGACGGGGAAGGGATTATACCATGCTATGGTAGTGTATATGTTTTGATCAAACTAAAACAACATAATGTTAATGAACCACCTGGGAGGAATGGTTTGAGTGTCATCGGAGGGAAGATTTATGGTGTGGAATGCCGCCCAGGGTAATGAGAAAGGATTGGTTCCTTTATTTGGTAGCTTACATGTGCAAACATGTGCTAGTAAGAAATGGGTGGCTAGATGGACTTAATAGGTTATGGCAACTCGAATCCTACGTAGCCAGAGATGTAGAATAGTGTAGGTATCGTCTTGGACTTCTACCTATCATCACATAATATGAGTGTGGTGGTACGAGTTGGGTTGGCCAGGTCACATGGGTAAAGTGTACAAACCCCTATAGGGTGTCTATAATAAGTACTTAGTTGTGTCCCCGATTATTGATGATTTGAGAGATATGATATTGATTCTATGACATATTTCTCACTCATCCCAATTTATCAATTACCTAAAACTTGTTGGTGAACTTAATTGGGTAGGAGCACCTGGGAGTGAACCAGAGTGTCCTATTTATTGTATTGTAAATCTACTTTGTTACAAATGTTAGGATAAAACTATTGCTTTATGCAAATAATCCTGAACTCCACCTAGCCAAATAAGCATGTAGTTGTTAGGTCTGTTACCCAGTTTAGCCTACTTGCCATACACTCAATGTATTGACCATTCATGGCTGCAACATTTTATGTTGCAGGTTATATCGTTTCTGAGTGATCGTTCATAGGTCGCGAAACTCCACTCAACAATTGTTCGCCTATGACACATTTGAAGGATGGATATCTACCTTCTATTGCTTTCCGCTATAATATAATATAAATTCTGGATCATACTCGTTGTATTTATGATGCACAGTTATATTTGGTATTCGTCAGTACTGTGTGTGCTAGTGAACCGATCCAGTGATTGACACTATACACATGAACTCAGCCTTATCAGGCGAGGGTATTGATACCTTCGATCCGGATTACGGATGTAGTATAGTTCCTTTTCCCTAGTAAACCTAGGTTTATCGAATCCTCGGGAAGGATAAAGCATAGTAAGGTTACTAAATGGACCTTAGGGAGTTTTAGAATTACTTCTTTGTTTTCACTGGACCAATAGTTTGCGATATTTTTGTTGTTGTTGATGATGGAGAGAGAGGGCCTAGGGCTTTCGATTTCACCAGGAGCTATGCAAAACATCTAATGGGAATAAAAGATAATAATAAAGTATATACGTAATTATTAGAGCAAGATAATTATATATGGGAATTGCATCCATAATTGCTATTGCCTCTGCAACCTCTTATAGCAATAACCAACTAGTCTCATGCATAGAACAAATAGAACTAATGATATGCATAGTGATGTCACCGTTAATCCAAAGTAAATCGCTCACATACAGCTATACTACCCCTTCTGTCAGTTGGGTTCCCAACATGTTGATCAGTCATCACTCACACTCCCTATACCTGGATCAATCCTTGGGGTCTTGGGTACCTAACAAGTCATTAGATTGAGGCAAGAGAGGGTACAATAATCATCATGTCATACAAACTAATACATGATCCCATCTATGATAAATAACATTCACAAAAAGCTACATGGCTAGGCTAAAGCCCTTAGCCCAAGGAGAATTACTAACACATAGAGATGAAATCAACAATCATAGACATTGTAATGGAAATCATGAGATTGATAATAATAGTCTTACAATGTCGCTAGCCAGAGATGAGATCTACTATTACAAGTAGTGGAATATAGCTATGGTGGTGGAGAAGGGTTTGGAGATTAGATCTAGATCTATTCCACCGGCGTGGTGGCTTATGGTGGAAAAGAGTCGAGGGTAGAGGTCCAAAGTGATTTTTCTTGTAGCCCGAGGCGTCTTTATATAGGGATCCCTTTACAGAAGTTATTCTGTTTGACCTGGCGATGTTGGTGCCAACTATACGGCCAGAACTATACATCCAGATTAAAATTCCAGTTGTATAGTTGGTCGTAAAGGCACTGCTTCATCTTCACGTCTCCAGGTTTCTTTGGTATGTTGGAAATGTCGTATCTTTGACTTTAATGTAGTGATTCTATCATCAAACGTAATATCTGCACAGGGAAAAATAGAAAGAAAGGATTGCACACCCCTTTGATCATTAGGCATTAGTGGCAGGGTTTAGAGAGATATTTCATCAAATATATGAATAATATCTAGTTTAAATGCGGACGTGGATGGCTATATTTCATAGCCATCAACTTCCCCAAGCTTAAACTTGATCGTCCTCAAGCAAGAAAACCAAAATCAAAAAGGAACTCAGCATTTAAACTGAAATAACGAGATGATGATCTTACTAATGATTGGTAGTCTCATGTTTCCTCCACTTTATTAATCTGAAAAACTTCATCATAGATAGAGTAATGGCAAGCATATCATACGGGTTTCATGAATCCTTATAGCGCAGCAAAATTATTGTAAGCATGGATGATTCAAATGAGTAAACTTTATTCCATGTCATGTAATCAACTCATAAGCTTGCCTTTAAGAAATAAAATATAATCATGTAAACCTGAGAGTGTGAGAGTTCGTCATGAAATGCATATACACTAAAGTATCTCAGTTCTCCAAATCAATAAATAAAGACTTTTCAAGCACTACTTTTCTATTCATTGTCCTTCAAGAATTTAAGTTCTTAAGTAATTGAGAGCATGCCAACAAATTTCATTAGTTTATCGGGTTGCGATGGACACTCGTGGCATCACTAAGGTTTTTGTGGGGCCCCAGATTTACTGTTCGAGAATCCCTGTTATGCCTGCAATTCGCGTTCCCATGATTGGTGAGCTGTGAGCATAACCGACTAGTATCATTACATCATCCATAAGTAGAGAGTACATAACTTATCTTATTGCCATTATGGAGATTACAACATGAATAGTGGAAGTCTTCAAGCGCAGATCCCATGTCATGCATTAACCTAAAGGCGACTGACTGGGAAGACGGCCTAGCTCGTATAGACATCGACATCTCCATTCTTCTACTTCTGCAAATCTAGCTATTTAAACAGCCAGGGACAAAGCCATGAGTACTTTTGAATGTACTCCAAGGCCACCGAGATAAGGTAAACAAGGGTAATGCATATTTGGCTATGGCGAGATAACTCCACACTACATTTGTTTTTAGAAAGGTCTAAACTGGAATCCTATATCTTTGTTGAGAAAGAGCTTTTAGAAAACATGTCTCCTTTTGAAAGCAGTTTTTGAAGAAAACCCTTTTTAAAACATCCCCGACCATCCCTGGTCAAAAAAAAAATCTTTTTCTCATACTCCCCCGTGGCCAAGTCACATCTTTTTAGTTCCTCAACAACATCCCAAGGGTACTCCTAGCAATCACCTTTCCAACCGTCCTTGACCATGGACACGACTATTCGAATAGATTAGACTCTACAGAGTTTGTGCACTTTCCCACAAGAATCAATACATCCGCCTGGATACAACCACGACCCGACAATAATGGTGTAACACCTCGGCCTCTCTAGGATAGCGACTGTCACTCCTGACATCTCAATAGGATCTCTAGAATAACCCCACACACCAACACTAGTCTTTTTTGTGCACTTTGTCCTCACTCGTGCGCACCCGGTACCCACTTCCCGGTCGGTCACCCATCCTCAAATTTCTCTAGGCCAAGCACGCTTAACCTCAAAGTTCTTTTAAGATGAGATTCCGGAAAAGAAGTTGCAACTTGTTGGTATCGGTATACTATCAATCCTTTTAAGCCATGCACCAGGGTCTCACAAATGGTGCTATTGCACAAGCCAAGGAACCTAGACAACACTAGAAGACCAAACACATACTCATGCGGTACCATCTGATTCGCTAGTTCATTGACCAGGGTGATATCAAGTTATGAAAGGTACCCACGGATGCAAATATTGCGGTTCCATTGACAAAGTCTTTACCACAGCCGAAGCATGAGGCACACCTAAGAGCTATGGGCATTAGATGCCTAGACATGTGATGTCGGAACATTGACTCTAGTGCAAGTGGGAGACTGTTGCGAATATGCCCTAGAGGCAATCATGTATGATGTAATTTCCAATGTATTCATAGAGTTACTAAGTTGTCCTTGCATGAACATATTATGTGTATAATTGAATATGTGATTTAGTTATGGAACTATATAATCATGTTGTTCATACTAAATATCCTTGTTCATCGAGGTTGTGCTAGACACACAACTTATACCAATGTGAAAGTCGGCTGATGACTCGGTTCCACCTGTCATGTGCATGGTGATGCTATTCCTACTTACACAGATTCGGACAAAGAGTTCACCGAGTCGGATTGACCCATATTGAGATACAACAAACAAGTCGTCATTTGTATGTGTCAATCAATGTAATCCTTAGACCAGAGGTTATTTCACAATCTGAGTTGAGGATCACCGACTTAGGTTCTGTCAAACGTTGTTCCGTAATAGGGTAGTTATAAAGGCAGAGTTCGGGTCGATTGAGAATCAAAATGCGTGATGTGGATAGCCAAGATGGGATTTTTCCCATCCAGTCAGAGAGATAATATCTAGGCCCTCTCGGATCATATGATTCTGAAAGCATGGCCCTTCACAACTCAGTTAAGTGTTAAATGATGCGATCGACTAAGAGTTAGTAAGATGAATCAATTATCTTGGATCGAGAAGAGAGTTAGACTATTTAAGGGATGGTGATTATTATCCTCTAGGTCGACAAGGTATATCATGAGGCAAAAGACACTCAGACAAAAGTTTCATTGGAAAGGCATGTCGTCATGACTCTTTAGTACTTAGGATTCGGCACGTTCTTCTAGGAACCGCTACCAATTGATCGATTGAGAGTTGGACTCCAATCATGTCCAAGTTGCCATGAGCTTGTGGGGTCACACACTTAAGAGTGGGAGAAAGTTCAGATTGGATCTGAATCAAACACGGTGGGTGTCGACCGTGGCCACAACCGTCAGCACAAGGAAAAGACCTTGTTAAAGCACGCGACATATGGCAAATTCCTCTAGGAATATGTCAAGACTGGCCTATTTCCCCTCTAGTAATTATTGTGAAGATGGAAGGCTCAACATTATCTCGGTTGGATTGCTTAATGGAGATAGGTACTTGAGCAGATTTGGAAATGCACAATACAAGCTAGCTAGATTGTGCTGTGCATTTCCTAGCTTGTGGGGCCCACATGTCAGCATCTCATTAGAAAGAAACGTGTGCATGCTAGAGCTTTTTCATGCTCGCAACTTCGTGTTTCGAACTTGGTAACGTTGCTCGATGCATCGACCGTTTATACAAGCTCATGCGTCCCCCATGTTAGCCTCTCATTAGAAGAATCGTGTGTATATGATGGAATTTTTTCTTCTCTAGCTACCCTGTTCTGAACTAAGAACGTGCCACATGTCAGTATCTGCCATTTGGTCATGCTATTGGGCCCCACATGTTAGAATATCATTATAAGAACGTGTGCATGTTGGACCTTTTTCTCGCTTGCGCCTACCTTTTTCGAACTTGGCAACGTTGCTCGATGCAGCACCTATATAAGGTCTCTCTTGTGGGTCACACATGTCAGCCTCTCCGTAAATGAAATGTGCTATGATGGACTTTTTTTGGCCGCCTCCATTATTCTCACTTTGGTCCGTTGCTGGGTCCCAGATGTCAGCCTCCTCCATGAGGACTCGTGTGTGATGTTCCCAGATGTTAGTCTCCATTTGAAAGTGTCACATCCCAAGATTTTCCAAATCTTGTAATGTGAAAATAAATTAATAAAATAAAACTTTGTTGATTTTCAGAGCCAGAAGAAACTTTTTGAAATCAATTGGAACTTCAAACCCATTTGAATTAAATAAAACCTAAAGGTATTTAAGATGATAAACTTTTATTAAAGGAAAATAAAAATATTTAAAATACTATTTTGGATCCCTTAATAAAATATTTGGTATTCAAAAGAAAAGATGGATTTATAAATAAGGATTATTTTATAAAACCAATCAAACCTTGGCCAAGCTTTTGAATTAAAACATTTTATTTTTAAAATAGCAAAGGTTTAATTAAAAATAAAAAAAAGATTGTATAAATAAAATAATAAGGATTTAATATCCAACTTTATTTAAATAAAGGGTTTTACCATTTTAATTAAAACATCAAAGCTTGTTAAATTATTTAAAATAAGTTTTCTAAGTATTTTACTTTCTTAATTAAAAATCTACTAAAGTGTTTTGACTTTATTTTTTTAGATTTCAAAATAAATATCCCAATAAAATAAAACCTATTTAAAATAATAATGAAAGTCTATTATATTTAATTATTAATGGCCCCTAAAGTAAAAGGATTATATTATTTTAAAACAAGTTTTCAAAATATTCTTAATAAACAAATAAAACCTAATGATTTGGATTTGAAAACATTTGGATTTTAAATGAAAATTTTATTAATTAAACCAAACCCTATTTTTAAACCATAGTCCATCTTATTTAATTATTAAATGGATCCTAAATTAAATATAAAAATATTATTTTATTTTGGATTTGGATTATGTTGATAAACAGAACCAAATTCAAGTGAAAAGTTTGTTGTTAGTTTGAATTGATTTGAACCTTGTTTGATTGTTTGAATAATTGTTTGAAATTCAAAACAGGAAATAGAAATAGAAAAAGAAAAAGGAATTAGACAGAAAAAAATGGAACAGCCCAACAATCTAGCCCAACAGCCCAACTCGCAGCCCACCTCCTCACCACCCCGAACCGTTTTCCTCACCGCTGAAACAACCCGCAAAGTCCCTGATAGGTGGACCTCCCCCACGTTTCTTTTCTCACTGACCGGTGGACCCCGCCTTTACTGATCATCGTCCACACCCCGCACGACCCCTTCTTCCTCCTCTCTCCCGTTTCTGCATGTGATTCCGCGGAGTAAATTCTCGTTAATGCTGTGATTAAACGCCCCTGCGATCAAGCCCATTTAAGCGCCAGCGTCTTCTCCATCTTTTCCCTCTGTCTCCTCCCCAAAGCTCGCCCCCAGGCCGCTCCATTTCCTCCCCGAACGTTCTCTGCTCCGACGAGCTGTCGCAGCAATTCCGGCCAACTCCGACCACCCCTCTGCCTCTACTTCACGCGAGTGGACTCCTCTCGACCTCACGCATCTCCTAGTACTCCCAGTTCGCCCGCGGGTGCACCAGAACCCCGACTACGACAAACCCCCGACGCCGCCGCGTCTGCCTCTTTCTCTGACGAGCTCCGCAGGTAGATTCCGGTCACCCCTCTCCTTCCCGAGAACACGATGATGATCCCCAAGCTCATACGAACGTAACGGCACTTTCCGTTTGTCTTAGGGCGCCCCAATCCTCGCCATCGTCAAGCACAGAGCGCCGCCGTGTCTGCTTCTTCTCCGACGACGTCTCCCAGGTGAACCAGACCGCCCCGCGCCTTCTCGTTCACACACACACCTTCGCCGTGTCCTTGCGCTCCTGACTATGAGTTTTGTTTACCTCCTGGTTTTCTGCAGCATCGTCCTCGACAGCAACCAGAGAGCATCACCGCTCGCAGCTTCTCCGACGAGCAATTAGCAGCAACCCCTTGCGCCCCTCGCGTAGCCAACCCCACCACGAGCATCAGCAGGTCTCTGCGAGCCTGGTAAGCCCTGCCAGCCTCTCCCTCGTTTCCTGTTTCGCCAGCGCCGCCACTATCTGACCGTCGCCGCCGCTAGCCATCGCCGGCGCCGCTCGCAAATGGTCGAGCACGTTAGCGCCGTAGGATCACGATCCAACGCTCCCGATAGATCACTTAACCGCGAAGGGGTACGTGATCTGGACCATGCGATCTAACTTGATCCAACAGCCAGCATCGCACGATCCACCCGAACCGGTATCGTCCAGTTAAAACACGCCGCGTGTCACCTATTGGGTTTAAAACAGATTTGAAAAATAGAAACTTTTGCAAACTTCAAACCCTTATATCTTTGGATCCACACGTCCAAATTTTACAAATTTTATGTCGTTGGATTCAGGAGAACAAGCCCTAGCTAACCCTGGCCTTAGTTTTGAAAATAGTATCTGTTAGCTTGATTTAATTTGCAGAAACTTTTGTGTACTTGTTTAGAGTATAAACATTGTCTAAATTTGATTTTAGGATTAAATCTTTTGCAAAATGGAATTATGTGACCATACTGACCCTAGGAACCAACCCATAGTGTTAAAAATGAATTTGGTGAAATAAAGGATGAATTATCTAAATTAGCCTTTTTCTAGCCAAATAAACTCATTAAATTATTTATGGAAATGTTTTTGCAAGGAAAACTTTGGGAAAATGTTTTTGATCAAACTTACTAACCCAAAACACCAAGCATTGCCAAGAGAAACTTACTTGGTGCAAAACCTAAAGTTTTGCTTTGATAGGGATAATTTTCACCACATAAAATGATGAATGAATTTTAAAATGGTCTTAGGATAAAACCCAATTGCAAATGACTTTGCCAATTTGGTAAATGACCAATTTGGACCATACAAAGTTTATAAACCTAGTAGAGACCAACCTTGCAAAAAGAACCCACTTTTGCATGACTTAGACTTCATTGCTATGTGTGTGAAATTGTTTGTTTAACCTTGGTTTGGAATGTTAGTTGATTTGGTGATTTTGCTTGATTGACTTGTAGTGAAATTAACAAAGTGTGAAACTAGCAAGATCAAGGAAGTGAACCCTCATTCCCTACCAAAAGGCAAGTTACACTATCATACAAAAGTCCTATTATTTTCATTATACTTAGTGGATTTTGAAAATATGCATGAAAAGATATTTTATACTTATGCTATGCCAAATCCTAAAAGGATTCCCTACACATTCCTTAGTTAAAATATTGAAGTTGTACATGCTTAGCCATGCTATATGCTACACTTTGAAAAAAAGAGATACATGTTGAGATTTACAAAGGTTGAGAAAAGGACTTGTATTTTACATAATAAAACAAGGACTCAATGAACCACCTAGGTGGAGGCTACTTTAAGTTTTGGAGAAGGTGGCAACAAAAGGGAACCATGTCTATGGCAATCACTTTGTGTTGTGCTCCAAAAGAAAACCACCTAGGAAACTTAGAGATCAAACATGTTTCTCCAATTGTGGCTTTCGTGTGCAACCACATGCTATTATGGCTCTGGCTTAGTCAATTACATTAGGAAGACCCATACATTGTCTTTAGTTACTGGACATGGGGATCTGGAATGCTTCATGGGGGCTGAAGACAAAGCTAGCAATGATGTATGGGAGGACCTTTTGGAAAGACTTCGTCACATTCTCAATCTGCCAGTACTCCATCTTGGTGAGCACTAATCCAGTAGGCCACTGGTGGCAACAAGATGGGATTGTGTCATGTGGGTAAAGTGTACTCCTTCTGCAGAAGTTAATAAAATCTAAGTACTTAGCCGTGTCCCCGGTTATGGACAATACTGAGCAACTAAAGTTTGAACTATGGGAGATCTCGACATTCCAACTTCTAATATAAAAACTTGATGCCCTTGTGTGTCTACCAAGGAATTCAAAGAGAATTTGTAAAGCTTGTTGCACTTGGGGTTACCAAGGTGCTCAAGAACATGATGTACTTGGGGTTTTACCAAGGAACTCATGAGATTTTATAAAACTTGATGCACTTGGGGTTACCAAGTAGCTCAAGGGATTTTTGACAAGGACTTGAACACTTGAGTTTCTACCAAGGAGTTCAAGGAACTTGGAAAAGAAAATTTGATAAAAGACTTTAAAATCCTTTTGAAAAGATAGGACAAAATATTGCTGTATGCAAATAAGCCTTAAACTCTACTTAGCCAAATATGCATATAATGATAGGATCCACTCATATTATACATAAAAGTGAAGCTTGCCAATACAATTCAAAACGTATTGACCCTTGTGGCTGTAACTTGTAATGTTGCAGGTTGATTGTTTTAAAAATGAAGATTGTTTGATTGACTAGGACTACAAAATCTACAACCAACATCTGCCTGTGGCACTTTGAAGATGATGGACCCATACTTATAGTTATTCCGCTGCAAATGTAATGTAATAGCCAATTGAGCTATGTTTGATGTAATAAACTTATGTTATTCCTGGTTATAAATTTATATTATGACCTTTGTGTCTTGATATTGCATCTTAACTGTGGATGCTAGCTATTGATCCAGGGACTAGCATTGTAAAACACAGGAGGACTCTACCTTGTTGGGTTGGGACCTCTACAGATGGTATCAGAGAATTGTGTTACCTGTAGAATTTGTAAACCCTAGGATTGGACAAAAACCCTTAGAAAAATAGGAGTTGTATTTGTTCCAAAAACTTATTTACAAAAATACTTGTAAACTCTTTCCTCAACCATTTTGGTTTTAACTCTACATCTCTTCTACTTCAACTTGATGGAAAAACCTACCCATGACCAAAGACTTCATCATATGCAAAGGATTTCTTCAACTTCTTCAACTCTAATGACTTCAACATCTTCAGCTCCAATGACTTCAACATCTTCAGCATATTCACCAAGGACTTCCAACTTGGAAACTACTAAGGACCACAAGTGAAACGAGGAAAACCTACACAAGATTTAGAGACTAAGGGAATGCAAAATAAGAAGGAGCCATCAACAACTTTGAAGTATTATGACCAAGAGTTTTTCTCAAAGAAACCAAGATCTCATACAAGAAGAATCAAGAAGGAAGGAAAGATCACAAGTGAACCATATAGATGGACCACCATATTTTAGTTAAGTCAAACTCACCAACTTATGTGGTGTAACAAAAATATTTTGTTGCCTAAGTATGTGCTTAAACTTTGTGGTTTAAGTTAAGTGATTGTTTGTGATTGCATGCACATTGTTTGTGTGAATTGTGATGTGTGTGTTTAGAAATAATTCCTTAGAAATATCTTGCCTATTCTAAACTCCCTTCAAACCCAAACAGAGGACTACTCCAAAGGACTCCAAGGTTGATGACACCAACACCAACCAAGCTGATAGCATGAGAGAGCTCATAGCAACCCAACACCAGTTGAACCAACTAACAGCTCAGTTCCTAGTCAACAATAGTGATAAGGATCCAGCACTCCAAAGATTTTTGGAAGAGCAGTCTCAACTGATGCTTAAGGTGACTAATCAAATGATTAGCATGGAAGAAAACTATCCAAAGAGAGTTTATGATAACAAGGATGAAAAGAATATTGTTCTAGATGGAGCCCCAGCTTGCATTATTTGTGGAGACAAGGATCATACTTCCAAGGAGCATGAAGGACAATGCCCCAATTGTGAAGAAGATCATCCTGTTGGACAATGTCCTACCTCTCAAGCTACTTGCTACCTGTGTGAAGGAAGTGATCATACTCCAGGTCTATGTCCCATCTATGCCATGGTGAAACAAAGGAAACAAGAAGGATCCAAGTCTACCAAAGGAAAAGGACCACTTCTACATCCAAACAAGACAACCCAATTCAAGGATCAAGGAAAATCAAGAAGCCCAAGCAAGACATGAGCCTTGTGCAATGTCGTAAATGTAAGGAAATGGGACACTACTCCAGTGGATGCCCAGAGAACAAGAAGAATAAAGAGATTGACCAAGTGTGGTTCAACAACTGCAAAGAACCAGGCCACTATGTAGCAACTTGCCCACAAGAGCAACGGAAAGAACTTAAGGACATTAATTGTTTCAACTGCAAGAATCCAGGAGACTATGCAAGCAACTGTCCAGAAAGGATGAAAAAAAGTTGAACAAGCCTATGGAGAAACGCAACCTTGGCCCATGAGTCAAGTGTAGAAATAAAGCAAAAGTTTGCTTAGAGAAGTTTTCCAGGACCCAAGAAGGCCAATATGTAATTTTTGTTTGAAAATTTTTAAGGGTGGTAGTACCCTAGCTGTTTGAACTTGCTTGTAACCCTAGCCTTCCCAAATCTCGGGACGAGATTTATTTTAAGGGTGGTAGCCTGTCACATCCCAAGATTTTCCAAATCTTGTAATGTGAAAATAAATTAATAAAATAAAACTTTGTTGATTTTCAGAGCCAGAAGAAACTTTTTGAAATCAATTGGAACTTCAAACCCATTTGAATTAAATAAAACCTAAAGGTATTTAAGATGATAAACTTTTATTAAAGGAAAATAAAAATATTTAAAATACTATTTTGGATCCCTTAATAAAAGATTTGGTATTCAAAAGAAAAGATGGATTTATAAATAAGGATTATTTTATAAAACCAATCAAACCTTGGCCAAGCTTTTGAATTAAAACATTTTATTTTTAAAATAGCAAAGGTTTAATTAAAAATAAAAAAAAGATTGTATAAATAAAATAATAAGGATTTAATATCCAACTTTATTTAAATAAAGGGTTTTACCATTTTAATTAAAACATCAAAGCTTGTTAAATTATTTAAAATAAGTTTTCTAAGTATTTTATTTTCTTAATTAAAAACCTAATAAAGTGTTTTGACTTTATTTTTTTAGATTTCAAAATAAATATCCCAATAAAATAAAACCTATTTAAAATAATAATGAAAGTCTATTATATTTAATTATTAATGGCCCCTAAAGTAAAAGGATTATATTATTTTAAAACAAGTTTTCAAAATGTTCTTAATAAACAAATAAAACCTAATGATTTGGATTTGAAAACATTTGGATTTTAAATGAAAATTTTATTAATTAAACCAAACCCTATTTTTAAACCATAGTCCATCTTATTTAATTATTAAATGGATCCTAAATTAAATATAAAAATATTATTTTATTTTGGATTTGGATTATGTTGATAAACAGAACCAAATTCAAGTGAAAAGTTTGTTGTTAGTTTGAATTGATTTGAACCTTGTTTGATTGTTTGAATAATTGTTTGAAATTCAAAACAGGAAATAGAAATAGAAAAAGAAAAAGGAATTAGACAGAAAAAAATGGAACAGCCCAACAATCTAGCCCAACAGCCCAACTCGCAGCCCACCTCCTCTCCACCCCGAACCGTTTTCCTCACCGCTGAAACAACCCGCAAAGTCCCTGACAGGTGGACCTCCCCCACGTTTCTTTTCTCACTGACCGGTGGACCCCGCCTTTACTGATCATCGTCCACACCCCGCACGACCCCTTCTTCCTCCTCTCTCCCGTTTCTGCCTATGATTCCGCGGAGTAAATTCTCGTTAATGCTGTGATTAAACGCCCCTGCGATCAAGCCCATTTAAGCGCCAGCGTCTTCTCCATCTTTTCCCTCTGTCTCCTCCCCAAAGCTCGCCCCCAGGCCGCTCCATTTCCTCCCCGAACGTTCTCTGCTCCGACGAGCTGTCGCAGCAATTCCGGCCAACTCCGACCACCCCTCTGCCTCTACTTCACGCGAGTGGACTCCTCTCGACCTCACGCATCTCCTAGTACTCCCAGTTCGCCCGCGGGTGCACCAGAACCCCGACTACGACAAACCCCCGACGCCGCCGCATCTTCCTCTTTCTCCGACGAGCTCCGCAGGTAGATTCCGGTCACCCCTCTCCTTCCCGAGAACACGATGATGATCCCCAAGCTCATACGAACCTAACGGCACTTTCTGTTTGTCTTAGGGCGCCCCAATCCTCGCCATCGTCAAGCACAGAGCGCCGCCGTGTCTGCTTCTTCTCCGACGACGTCTCCCAGGTGAACCAGACCGCCCCGCGCCTTCTCGTTCACACACACACCTTCGCCGTGTCCTTGCGTTCCTGACTATGAGTTTTGTTTACCTCCTGGTGATCTGCAGCATCATCCTCGACAGCAACCAGAGAGCATCGCCGCTCGCAGCTTCTCCGACGAGCAATTAGCAGCAACCCCTTGCGCCCCTCGCGTAGCCAACCCCACCACGAGCATCAGCAGGTCTCTGCGAGCCTGGTAAGCCCTGCCAGCCTCTCCCTCGTTTCCTGTTTCGCCAGCGCCGCCACTATCTGACCGTCGCCGCCGCTAGCCATCGCCGGCGCCGCTCGCAAATGGTCGAGCACGTTAGCGCCGTAGGATCACGATCCAACGCTCCCGATAGATCACTTAACCGCGAAGGGGTACGTGATCTGGACCATGCGATCTAACTTGATCCAACAGCCAGCATCGCACGATCCACCCGAACCGGTATCGTCCAGTTAAAACACGCCGCGTGTCACCTATTGGGTTTAAAACAGATTTGAAAAATAGAAACTTTTGCAAACTTCAAACCCTTATATCTTTGGATCCACACGTCCAAATTTTACAAATTTTATGTCGTTGGATTCAGGAGAACAAGCCCTAGCTAACCCTGGCCTTAGTTTTGAAAATAGTATCTGTTAGCTTGATTTAATTTGCAGAAACTTTTGTGTACTTGTTTAGAGTATAAAAATTGTCTAAATTTGATTTTAGGATTAAATCTTTTGCAAAATGGAATTATGTGACCATACTGACCCTAGGAACCAACCCATAGTGTTAAAAATGAATTTGGTGAAATAAAGGATGAATTATCTAAATTAGCCTTTTTCTAGCCAAATAAACTCATTAAATTATTTATGGAAATGTTTTTGCAAGGAAAACTTTGGGAAAATGTTTTTGATCAAACTTACTAACCCAAAACACCAAGCATTGCCAAGAGCAACTTACTTGGTGCAAAACCTAAAGTTTTGCTTTGATAGGGATAATTTTCACCACATAAAATGATGAATGAATTTTAAAATGGTCTTAGGATAAAACCCAATTGCAAATGACTTTGCCAATTTGGTAAATGACCAATTTGGACCATACAAAGTTTATAAACCTAGTAGAGACCAACCTTGCAAAAAGAACCCACTTTTGCATGACTTAGACTTCATTGCTATGTGTGTGAAATTGTTTGTTTAACCTTGGTTTGGAATGTTAGTTGATTTGGTGATTTTGCTTGATTGACTTGTAGTGAAATTAACAAAGTGTGAAACTAGCAAGATCAAGGAAGTGAACCCTCATTCCCTACCAAAAGGCAAGTTACACTATCATACAAAAGTCCTATTATTTTCATTATACTTAGTGGATTTTGAAAATATGCATGAAAAGATATTTTATACTTATGCTATGCCAAATCCTAGTAGGATTCCCTACACATTCCTTAGTTAAAATATTGAAGTTGTACATGCTTAGCCATGCTATATGCTACACTTTGAAAAAAAGAGATACATGTTGAGATTTACAAAGGTTGAGAAAAGGACTTGTATTTTACATAATAAAACAAGGACTCAATGAACCACCTAGGTGGAGGCTACTTTAAGTTTTGGAGAAGGTGGCAACAAAAGGGAACCATGTCTATGGCAATCACTTTGTGTTGTGCTCCAAAAGAAAACCACCTAGGAAACTTAGAGATCAAACATGTTTCTCCAATTGTGGCTTTCGTATGCAACCACATGCTATTATGGCTCTGGCTTAGTCAATTACATTAGGAAGACCCATACATTGTCTTTAGTTACTGGACATGGGGATCTAGAATGCTTCATGGGGGCTGAAGACAAAGCTAGCAATGATGTATGGGAGGACCTTTTGGAAAGACTTCGTCACATTCTCAATCTGCCAGTACTCCATCTTGGTGAGCACTAATCCAGTAGGCCACTGGTGGCAACAAGATGGGATTGTGTCATGTGGGTAAAGTGTACTCCTTCTGCAGAAGTTAATAAAATCTAAGTACTTAGCCGTGTCCCCGGTTATGGACAATACTGAGCAACTAAAGTTTGAACTATGGGAGATCTCGACATTCCAACTTCTAATATAAAAACTTGATGCCCTTGTGTGTCTACCAAGGAATTCAAAGAGAATTTGTAAAGCTTGTTGCACTTGGGGTTACCAAGGTGCTCAAGAACATGATGTACTTGGGGTTTTACCAAGGAACTCATGAGATTTTATAAAACTTGATGCACTTGGGGTTACCAAGTAGCTCAAGGGATTTTTGACAAGGACTTGAACACTTGAGTTTCTACCAAGGAGTTCAAGGAACTTGGAAAAGAAAATTTGATAAAAGACTTTAAAACCCTTTTGAAAAGATAGGACAAAATATTGCTTTATGCAAATAAGCCTTAAACTCTACTTAGCCAAATATGCATATAATGATAGGATCCACTCATATTATACATAAAAGTGAAGCTTGCCAATACAATTCAAAATGTATTGACCCTTGTGGCTGTAACTTGTAATGTTGCAGGTTGATTGTTTTAAAAATGAAGATTGTTTGATTGACTAGGACTACAAAATCTACAACCAACATCTGCCTGTGGCACTTTGAAGATGATGGACCCATACTTATAGTTATTCCGCTGCAAATGTAATGTAATAGCCAAATGAGCTATGTTTGATGTAATAAACTTATGTTATTCCTGGTTATAAATTTATATTATGACCTTTGTATCTTGATATTACATCTTAACTGTGGATGCTAGCTATTGATCCAGGGACTAGCATTGTAAAACACAGGAGGACTCTACCTTGTTGGGTTGGGACCTCTACAGAAAGAAATGTGTGTATGTTGGATTTTTTTTAGGTCGATTCCGCCTTTCTGACCTTAGCAGCATTGCTAGATGCAGCAACAGTTTATTGGAACCCCGGTATCGGTCTTTTAAAATGAAGTTAATCTATACTCCGTTGCTAGGTCCCACACGTCAGTGTTAGTATATAATAACAGAATTTGCCACGACCACTATTTTTACCTTGGTCCGTTGCTGGGTCCCAGATGTCAGCCTCCTCTGTGCAGGAAACGTGTCTATATTGTGTCTCAGATGTTAGCCTCTATTTGAAAGAAACATGTATGTGTTGGACTATCTTTTTGGATCGATTCCGCCGTTCTGACCTTGGCAATATTACTAGACGCAGCAGCAGTTTACCTGGGTCCCAGATGTCAGCCTTAGAGTACAAAAATATGACTACTATAAAAACACAAATTGCCTAGGATTCTTACTTGAGACCTGAGAAATGGTCAACTACTTTCCTTGCCACTGAGAAAGAAATAGTTAATACAACGTAAACGTTAAACGATTCGTTATATAACTGAAAAAGACTTTCTTTAACCATGTTTATCTCCTTGAAAATAATATGGCGTCACTCCTCGGCTAAACTAAAAATAGCTACATAATGCAGTAGTTTCTACACAAGAACATAGGTAGGCAGAGCATTTTTCATCATGGGAAATATTCCATGGACTCACTCCTAAATTGAATGGGCTATGATCAGCGGTCACAAGACCATGAAAGGGCCTAATTAGAATGTTTTGGGCTATGCTTGGGCCTCATAGGCTAATTTCATGGGCACAGTAATAAAAATTCCATATGTCAACAAGGAAGAAAAAACAAGGGCGAAAAAATTTGGCAGATATTTCCCGTGAAAATTGTTGACAACTAGGACACATAGCCCACGTGCACCAAAACTTTCCTACTCGCTCCTTCACTCCAGCAGCCATCTACTGTATCTTTGCGCCAATTTTATGGAGACGCACCGGCCGTGAAAACCACATCCCATGCTCCAAAACATTCACCCTCCGTCTACCAGCCGAGGCGGCTGACACCATCACTGGCGGCGACTTTCTTCTCGAGACGCACAAAGACCGGAGGTCAGTTGGTCGATCCTAATGGTACTCTTATAATTTCCTTAGTTCGCTAGAATCGTTCCCTAGAATTTGTTTCGTACTCTATATGCTCGTTCGACATTGTTCTCTCAAATATGTAACATAGTTCTGCACTCAATTTCTGAAATAGGCTAAAATTACTGAAATAGGCTAAAATTATGTGGTATTTATAGTTCTATATTCCATCAGTTTGCTCAGATATCTTGGCTTAATTAGATCTATAATCAACCTGTTAACGGAAATATCATGAAAGGTTCTGCCATCTCTATCCTCAACAGATGGACAAATAACATTGGATATTGAATAGACAAAAAGCAAAACCTTCATATTTGGCAGGTGTTAATGACTTTATGAAGTTTTTTAAATAGCATAAAAGTGACCCGGATGTGTTTTTACCATGCCAACAATACCTTAATTATAAAAAGCTGAGTCAGAGCATACTTGCAGACCATATATTTATTAATGGGATACAACGCATATACATTAGGTGGACTAAACATGGTGAACCATATGATCAACCAGTTCTGTCACATCCCAAGATTTTCCAAATCTTGTCATGTGAAAATAAATGAATAAAATAAAACTTTGTTTGATTTTCAGGGCCAGAAGAAACTTTTTGAATCCAAATGGAACCTTCAAACCAATTTGGATCAAATAAATCCTAAAGGGATTTAAAAAGATAAACATTTAATAAAGGAAAATATAAATATTTAGACTTACTATTTTGGATC
The DNA here is from genome assembly GCA_916181665.1 of Avena sativa. Taxonomy (NCBI): domain Eukaryota; kingdom Viridiplantae; phylum Streptophyta; class Magnoliopsida; order Poales; family Poaceae; genus Avena; species Avena sativa. Next base: position 11,844,761 of record OV702282.1, on the reverse strand, counting down.
TTTTAAATAAAAGGTTTTGGCTTTCAAAAGAAAAAGTGGATTTATAAATAAAGATTATTTTACAGAGCCAAATTAAACCTTGGCCAAGTATTTAAAATAAAATGTTTTGTTTTGATTAAAAATAGTAAAGGTTTATTTAAATAAAATAATAAGGGAATAATATCCATATTTTATTTAAATAAAAGGTTTTACCATTTTAATTAAAACATCAAAACTTATTAAATTATTTTAAATAAGTTTTCTAAGTATTTTATTTTCTTAATTAAAACCTACTGAAGTGTTTTGGCTTTATTTTAGATTTCAAAATAAATATCTTAAATAAAATAAATCCTAGTTGATTTAATAATGAAGGTCTATTGTATTTAATTATTAATGGACCCTAAAATAAAAGGTTATTTTATTTTAAACAAGTTTTCCAAATATTCTTTATTTCCAAATAAAACCTACTGATTTGGTTTTGAAAATATTTGGATTTCAAATGGAGATTCTATTAATTAAGTCAAACCCTATTTTATTAAATAACTAATGAACCATTTTATTTAATTAATGAATGGTCCTAAAAAGAATAAAAATATTATTTTATTTTTGGGATTTGGTTTATGATGATAAACAGAACCAAAAACTCATTATAAGTTTGAATTGTTTGAATGGTTTGAGTGAATGAATAATTGTTTCAAATTCAAAACAGAAAAATAGAAATAGAAAAGGAAAAAGAATTCAGAAGAAAAAAATATGGAAACAGACTGGCCCAGCTGCCCCAGCCCAACAGCCCACCTAGCCCACCTCACCCTCGCCCCCGAACCGTTTTTATTCACCACAGAAGAAACCCGCACCCTCACTGACTGGTGGACCTTATTCCCACACTCGCTCACTCGCTGACGGCGGCCCCCTTTGCCACCTCACCATCTTTTCCACCCACGCGAGGACCGCGCCCTCCCCCGGCCGTTTCCTGCCGTTAACTCCTCGGAGTAAATTACCGGTAAATGATCGACGATTAATCCCCGCGACCACGCCAGTTAAATCACCTCCCTCTCCTCTTTCATTTCCCTCAAACCCCGCTTCCCCGGAGCCACCAGGCTGTTCCGAATCTCTTCTGCACCGCCGCTGTCTCCGACGAGGTTCTCGGCAAATTCCGGCTGCACTGCATCGCCCCTTGACTCCCCGAGCAAGCAGGCAAGTTCGCCAGACTCTGGAGCACCGCTCTGTGGCCTCAGCTCGCCCGCGGGTGACCTGCAGCCTCAACTCTGACCATGTTTGAGCGCCATCGACGATAAGCTCTAGCACTCGACCCCGTGCGCGCCTTGATCAGTGAATCATGCCGTTTGATTAGCCTGTGTCTTCTGCATCTCCAGGTGCTCGCCAATCACTCGCGCGTGGCCTGCAACCTCGCCCCTGTCGACTACTGACCGCACCCGAGGCACGGCTCAACTCCGACGAGCAATTCTCATCGACCCCGTGCGCCCCTTGGACGACAAAGAGCACGTCGAGCATCAGAAAGCTTCGGCGAACTCGGTGAGCCCTTCCCCTCTCTCCCTAGCTTCTGGTATAGCTGGCAAGGTCATTGCCAGAGCCGTGCCGCCGCGCAGCCGCCGTCAGCGCCGCTAGTTCCTGGCAAGCGCCTGGTAGCCGTAGGATCTTAATCGCGTGGCCACGATAGATTGACTGAGTGAAGAGGTACGCTTGCCCCTGTGCCGCACGATCCACTTTAGATCTAACGGCTGCTGTCAGTCGATCCGCGCGAACCGTTTTCAGCGAATTAGAACGTGCCGCGTGTCACCAGAAGTTTGGAAAATAGAATTTGAACCTGATTAGAATGCAAATTTGCAATTGCTGTAACTTTCAAACCACACGTCCAAATTTTGCAAATTTTATATCGTTGAAATCAGGAGAACAAGCCCTAGCCAACCATGCCCTTGGTTTAGCAAATAGTATCTGTTAGCTTGTTGGTTTTTGCAGAAACATTTTTATGCTTGTTAAGGATGTAAAGATTGTTTAAAAATGAATTTGGTGTTAAAATCTTTTGGAATTGGATTGCTTTGAACCTACTGACCCTAGGAACCAACCCATAGTTTGGAAGATGAATTTGGAAAAGTTTAGAATGGATTAATTAGTTTAGTCCATTTCTAGCCAAATAAAACTATTGTTTTGTTATGAAAATGGTTTTGAGTAAAAACTTTGGAGGAAATGTTTTGGACCAAACCTACTGACCAAAACACCAAGTTTTAAGAAACAACAACTTAATTGGTGAAACCACTTAAGGTTGTGGGCATTGAGAAAAATGATTTATGGATAAAACCCATTTGCAAATGACTTTGCCATTTTGGTAAATGACCAAATTGGAACTTAAAAAGTTTAGAAGCCTAGTGGAGACCATCCTTGCAATAGAACCAACCTTTGCATGCTTATGCATGACTTAGATTCCATTACTTGTGTGTGAAAAATTGTTTGTTTGACTTTGGTTTGGAATGTGAATTGAATTTGTGTTTGCTTGATTGACTTGTAGTGAAGTGTGAGACTAGCAAGATCAAGGAGTGAACCACCATTCCCTACCAAAAAGGCAAGTGGTGCTTCATACTTTCTATCCCATTACTTTCACTATGCATTAGTGATTTTGCTAAGTAAAACTTGCACGGATTTTGCTAAGTATAAACCTTACTATAGGAAAACTAGTAGATGAAACCTTAGTGGAAATCTTCCTTAGTTAAGATTCCTATTACTGTCAAGCTTAGCCTAGCTAATAGAAAACATGGGTGGAATATATATATTCACACTGTGGAAAAATATTCTAAGTCTGAGGACTTGTGATTTTGTCTAATAAAACAACTAAGTTAATGAATCACCTGGGTGGAATGGGATTGCTTGGTGGTTTTTGGTTGAGTGGTTCACAAGGCCCATGTCTATGGTTGACCTTGTGTATCTCACTTGTGGATTGCCACCTAGGAACAAAGAGATTTGAGATGTCAAATGTTGAGAAGCTTCAAGTGCAACCACTTGGCAATATGGGCTCTGCCATGATCATATAGGTTGCAAGAACTTAGCCATAAGGACAGATGGTGGTAGTGTTTGATAGGTTGGAGCGCGTCCATTTTGGTCTAAGGGAAGGCTTCTGAAAGATCTTGTCTTGGGAAACCAAGTCTTGTGGGGAAAGTGCACCACCTCTGCAGAGTGTAAAATCTAAGTACTTAGCCATGTCCCTGGTAAAGGACAATTTGAGCATCAAGACATGGAAGCAATCAAGAATCTCATCATTCAAATTTCTAAGTTAAAATCTTGTGGTTTGAACAAGGGTTGTTTGAAATCTTCAATCTTTGATTGAGAGATGCCTTGGTTAAAGGATCTTCAAATCTTTGATTGCGAAAAATGATTTTGCCAAGAAAAACTTAGTATTTTCAAATGTTAAGGAAAAATCTATTTTGAGCAATGCAAGCCTCAACTCCACTTAGCCAAATGCATATAGATGATAGAATCCACCATACTACCATAGTATCACTTGCCAATACAATTCAAATGTATTGACCCTTGTGGCTGTAACTTGTAATGTTGCAGGTTTGATTGATTTTAGTGAAGATTGATTGATTAGGATTACAAAGTCTACAACCAACATCTACCTGTGGCACTTTGAAGATGAAGGACCCCATGACTATAGTTATTCCGCTGCAATATAATGTAATAGCCAAATGAGCTATGTAAGATGTAATAAAATTATGTTATTCCTGGTTATAAAGTTATATTATGACCTTTGTTTCTTGATATTACATCTTAACTATGGATGCTAGCTATTGACCTAGGGACTAGCATTGTAAACACAGGGGGCTCTATCTTATTAAAGATTGGAACCTCTTCATGTTCTTGATCCTCTAGTTAATGATGGTTCGCCTAAAGCTCATCAGATCGACGATGAGGACCTTTCTGGTTTGTTAAGGGACTTGTACCGCACTGCAAGCAAAAAGGGCGGCCCTTCCCTTAAAAGATCACCTTTATTTGACCTGATAGAAGATGCCAAATGTTCAATGGAACCTGATTCTGGTATCTCAAGATTCAAAATCATATTGAAACTACTAAAATAAAAGTCGTCCAACAAGGTTACCAACAAAGCTTTCGATGTAGTGACTAAGGTGTACAGCGAGTCAATCCCTAGGGAGGACTGCCAAAATTCTTTTATGAGATGAAACAGTACATCAAGGTAATCAGACTATCAGATGAGAAGATCCATTTTTGTCCAAATAATTATGTACTATGCTAGGAGGATTATGAAAACTTCGATGAATGCCCAGTATATAACGAATCAAGATGGAGAAATGGTGATAAAAATAAGAAAGATCCTTGTAAGGTTCTGAGATATTTTTCAGTTATAGATAGATTACAAAGGCTGTTTCAGTCAGAGCAAACATCTAAGGAAACAAGATGGCATAAAGAGATTCTCAAGACAGACGATTACTTACTAAGACATCTAGATGATGGCTATGAATGGAAGAATTTTGACAAGGCTCATCCAGTATTTGTTGCGGATCTAAGGAACCCGAGACTTGGCCCAACTATAGCTGGATTTAACCCATTTCACAACATGAGTAACTCGTACAACATGTGGCTAGTACTTGTTACAATTTACAACCTGCATTCCTAGGCACGCATTGATCAGTCGAACTGCTTGCTGACTTTACTTATCCCAGTTCCCAAATCACTTGGTAAGGATTTTGATCTGTTCATGCAGCCTCTTATACGAGAATTTCAGAAAATATGGAATGGTGTCATGACTCCTAATATCCCTGCAAGCAAACCTAAAGATGCCAAGTTCCCTATGCGTGCTGATGTGCGTATCTGCACCCATGATTTTCTAGCTCTTGGCACTATGTCAAGACGAGTGACAGGAGGTTAAAACGCATGTGTTTGCTGTGAGTCAAAACAGGTCACAGTGAGGATACAAAATAAGAACGATTACCTTGGCCACCAGGTTTTTCTTCCCGCGGGAAAAAATTCCGAAAAAACTTAAAAAATTGCAGTTCTATGGAAAGAGAACTGAATATGGCACTGCACCACAAAAGATCACTACAGCTAAGTTCCAGGCGCATCTAGAAAAGGTTAGAAATGTGAAACCTGGAAAACATACAGCTGCCAAATGAGGTTAAAGAAAGAATACAGAAGATGCACCGACAGTAGGAGCAGCATCAAAATGAAGATAACGGAAGAAGTAGCAGTAGCTACCCAAGGGAAGGAAAAGGGACGGATAATATTTTATAAGCGTAGATCCATTCTATGGGACTTGACGTATTGGGATGGTAAGACGCTTTGACATAATATTGATGCCATGCACATGGAGAAAAATATATGTGATAGCATTATAAGAACATTACTCAACATTCCAACCAAAACAAAAGATAGCTATAATGCTAGGCTTGACTGCCAAAAACTCAATGTTAACAACAACCTGAAGATGCGTCCTGAAGATACAGTTGATAAGGGCAGTGAAAACATTACAAATTTTGAGGTGCAGAATTTACCTTGTCGATGAATAAAATGGTACTATTTTCTGATTTCCTACATGCTGTGAAGTTCCCATCTGAATTTGCTTCCAAGATTGCAAATTGTATCAATGCAAAGGGGAAAAAGCTCCAAGGGTTGAAAACTCGTGCTTGCCACATCCTACTACAAAGGCTTTTAGATCTTGGCGTTAAAGGTTTAGTGAACAAGGATTTCTACAACGTGCTTGAAGAATTGGGAAAGTTCTTTAGAGAACTTTGTAGCAAAACTCTAGACAGAAGAGTTGTAGCGCTTCTTTGGACGGACATAGCAGAAATCCTGTGCAAGCTTGAGCTGATATATCCACCATCCTTCTTTGATGTCATGGTGCATTTGGCTGTTCATCTGCCTGAAGATGCACTTTATAGAGGTCATGTACAGTACTGATGGATGTATTCTATAGAACATCGACTTTGCACTTTCAAGGGTACTGTTAGGAACAAGTCTATAGCAGAGGCTTGCATTGCAGAGGCATATATTGCTGCTGAAGCATTTGCATTTTTCTCAAGATACATTCCTGATCGTAAAACGAGATCCAATCTGGGTTGAAGAACTGAAGAAGTTGAAAAATCTGTTTTAACCATGGTGTTCGCCTAGTAGGAAAGAAGGAACATAGAACATTAATGCAGCATGAATATGACCAACTCACTTGGTATGTGCTGAATAACATTGATGAGGCTGAAAACTTTGTTGCGAGAGTACTATTCATACATATCCTCACATATATGAAATGAAACTTGTAGCAAGATATGTTTAGATGTCTGACTTGAGTATCATTTTTGTAGGTTATTTAAAGCAACCATAGGAAAATATTATGTTGCACCAGTATGTGGGATTGGGTTTCAGGAATAGTTAGGAATCATGTAAGATGTTCAACTGAACTTTGAATTGCATATGAATTGTGCACATGAGATGACTTCTTGATTATTTTGTATAACCATAGATCATGAAGCTGCATGAAGAGAACCCGAGCGATGTTAGTGATGGTATCTATGCCCTATCACGTGGTCCTGCAAAGAGAGTGCAAATAACTTTAGCTTGCAATGATGATGGTATCCAGTACAACACTTATGAGACTGGGAAACATTTGAAGACAAAAAACAGTGGCATCACGACCAGTGGAGAGCACTTGATAGCCAAAATGAAGAAATCAGAGGACTATGATCATTATGGTCGCACAAAAGAGGTTATTGAGTTGAACTATAACGACAAGACTGGTGGTCGATCTCTGGTTCAATTCAAGTGTTATTGGTATGGCCAAGATCTGAACAAGAAAACAGACCCCAGAAATGATCGGAATTTCATATCGATCAATACTACTGCTGATGTGGTACAAGGAGGAACCTTATATTTTGGTAACTCAAGATTCCAAGGTAATATTCTTGGATGACAGAGATAATAATGACTGGAAATATGATGCAAAAGTTTCAGGCAAGGAGCACCTATGATGTGAATGAGTATGATGAGCCAGTCACCATTGATGTTGCCCACCAAGATGATCCAGTGTTTGTATGATAACTGAACTGGCTAACGTCAATGGAAATTTGATTGCCAGAGGCGGCTCTACGCATGATGGACAAGTAGATTTCACTGTCGAGGTTAGTGTAGTGGACAAATACATGAATAAACTGGTTCTAACTGAGGAATATACCTTTATGTGCAAGCTTTGCATTTGCATTTGTGAAAATTCCACCTATGGGCGTTAGCTTAAGTTTTCTGGTCTACATGTTCGTTGTCGTTTTTATGTGGATTCTAGAAGTCAGTGATTTTGTACTTAGGTTTTTGACGGTGCCATTAGGTATCATTTCCTGAGCGCAGAGTTCTAGGGTCTTCCGACTCACGAAAAGTCAAGCATAAGAACCAGAGTAATGGATAAGCCATCACTTGCTTTAAAAATATAGACATGTTGGAATTAGTTCTTAAGTAGTCGGAAAGTTATAGCAATAGTTTTCCACCTTAACATAACAACATTGTTTTTCCGCATACATAAATCAACCAGAGGTGACAAATATTAGAAAGTGTTTTCACTTCTCTGCTGCAGGGTACTTTGAGGCTGCATCATCGGTCGTAGGAGAGCCATCTTGTTCATCAACAAAGTCGGCGGTCTTCAGGGACTCGGAGATAACCTGGTCATCATCAAGCACCTCAAGGGGCAAAAAGGTGTCTGACTTGACCAACTTGGCGACCCTGGTGTCGTAACTAGCAAGCGAAGACTAGATTGCATTGTGGTCGATTTGCTAAACATCTTCGTCCATGTCGTGGAGACTAGAGGTCACCGTGTCGATGTCGGCATCATCATAATGAGCCTTGACCATGGCTAGGGCATCCTAGCACCATCCTAGGTACATGAAGCTTTCCAGATTACGATACGCTTGGGGTCTCGGCGAAGGATGTCCGAGTACTTCATGACAGAATCTACTGCCTTGATGTTGATTTCCAAGGGCTTGGCAATCTCTTTGGTCTGGATGATTGCGGTATCGATGAAGTTGCCGGCAAGAACCATGCTTTCTTTTGGCCAAGGAGCATTATTAGTCAGGCCAATAGAAGCTGTATTTCTGACAAAGATGTTTGAGTACATGATTTCACCACAATAAGATCAAAAGTACCTTATTTACAGAAGTACAAGATGGAGAACGCTTACCAAAGACTCTTCTCTCAGCTTGTTGGAGAACCTCCGCCATGGAGTCCTGTTCCTTTCGAAGGGTCTTGTACACCTAAAGGTTTTGAGCATTTTTATCTTTGGCAGCTTTGTTCTGTTCGTTGAGGATCGCAGTCTCCTCCTTAAGGCGGTTGATCTCCGTGTTTGCAGATTCTTGCATGGCAGGTGGTGCATCTTCGTGCATCTTTAGCGAATCAGCCCTCTCCTGCTTCAACATTTTGTTTTCGCTATCCAGCTCCTGGATGTGATTGGATTTCTCAACAATATCTTTGGCTTTGGCAAGCTTCTACAAGTCGGAGAAATGACAGAGCACAATGAGTAGTCGAAAGATAACAACATAAGACCAAGTTGAGAAAGAAACTGAAAAGATAACATACTCTTTCCCTTAGCGATATGTTCCTTCAAGAAGGCGGTTTTACCCATTTTAGCTTCAAGATCCTTGTGCATCTTGTGGAACTTGTCGTTGGTTGAAACCCTCCAAGCATTCTATTTCTCCAAATAACAAAAATGTTACTTAGTCCACTTGGAGCATCTAGCCGGATAAATTTCTGCCTAGAAGCTCGGGGTCTACAGTGCGAGTTTTTAACTCAAAGCTATTCTTAGTCTTTCTTTTAGCATCTGGTCGGAACTAATTCTATTTCAGCTAGAGGCTTGCGGGCTTCTGTATTGAAATTTACAAAAACTACGTATGCTACTCTAAAAGTATCTAGTCGGAATAATTCATTCAAACTACATACTTGGGGGCTATAGTACAAAGTTTCTTACTTAGTCTCTCTTAGAGCATTCAGACAAAAATTCTATGGGCTTTCCGTCTAAATCCTCGGGGGCAACAGTGGGATATTATCTATGAAATACAAAGTCATATAAAACTTACAAGTGCAATGATCTTGAGGTTGTTGGCGCTCTCAGCAAATAGTTTGCCAAAGGAAACTGTGTTAACTCAGAGAATTTCTGCCTTCTTAAGCAGCTCCTCAAGACCGCATGAAGGAGAAGTCAGCGCAACACCAGGAGCTAGGGCAGAGCTTCTCGGAGTGAGCACTGGGAAGATAACCTTCGGAAGCTCAGTCTGGTTCATGGGCGCAGTTGTTCCGCCTTCCACCATCAATTCCTTATCGCTTCTAGTGGTATCCTTAGCCAGGGCTTCGGCCACTTTGGAGGATGTACTCTCCTGCGCCGCCTATTCTCCAGCAACGTGGATCACCGCGGTAGCATCTGGGACATCCTGAGAAGGAGTATTTTCCACTTCCATGGCGGAAGGTTCAGATGTTACCATCGTTGGAGATCCAATGGGTGTGCTGGAGGGTTTAACGGCAGGAGTGGGAGGAGTGATGGCGGGAGAAGCTTGGACAAGCATATCCCTAATGTTTTTAGAAGCCCCCAATGTCTTGGAGGTCTTCTTCAAACTCAAGCTAGCCTTCTTCCTGAAACATGCAAAAGTATAAGTACAGGACTAAGATGAGCAAAATGACGACGCCGGATGAAAAGAGACTTACACAACATTTGGTGCCTTGTTTAGGGGGATATTGGTTAATCTTCTTTTCTCTGCCTCTAGGGAGGCGGTGGATCTCTTGGAGGCTCCACCCTCGGTCTTCTTTTTCTTGCCTCCGTCAACGGCGTCAGAGGTGGATCCAATCCACTTTCGCACTAACAGGACTTCGTCATCGGACACTAGATTGACTTCCTTCATCTTGGGGTCGTAGACATGGGGAACCATGTAGGTGTCCTCCAAATCCCCCAGCTATTAAGTGAATCCTAAGTGTTAGATCCAAAGGTATGTGGAAGATGGAAGAACTGGAGTATATGTCAAAAAGCAATGAACATGAAATAAATGAATACCTTTGGTCACTTTCCACCCTCAAACATGTCGTAGATGATGGTGAAGTTATGCTTTGTATCCTTCACCTTGAATTTGTCCTTGAGGCAAAGCTTGATGGAGTCACTGGAGAAATTGTCCTCGGAAATCCGGAGGCTATCCTTTCTATCTTTGGTGTACTGGTTCATGAGCTTCATGCGGTGTTGCAGAGGTTGGATCTGCCTGAATAACCAACACATGGCTAGGTCCAATCCGGTCAGACCCGTCTCTATGAACCAGTCAATCCGCCTTACGGCGCGAGAGGCATCATCGTCGGAGGGGAGGAGGGCTTGTCATCTCCATGTCGGGGCTTCAGCGGCGGCCCCGTCAACAAAGTCAGGGTATGACTCTTCTCGGCTGACCAGAGGGGTATCTGGGTCGTAGAAGTACGTCTACTGCAAGTTCTTGTAGGACTCATGTCCTACGATGTCGAGGAATCGCCAGCCAAGCCGGATCTTGAAGCTAATTTCTCTGCTGTTTCTCAGCTCCTCTTTTCTCACTCCGGCTTCCCTCTTCACGATGAAGAAATAAATAAACAGATCTAACCTAGGCCTAATCCATATGTATCCCTCACATAACTCCACGTAATTTCTCAGCGCGAGGTTGCTATCCGGAGACAGGTTCCGAGGTTAAACCCAGAAGTGCTTAAGGACTTGCATGCAGAAGTTGGATAGTGGAAGGGAGACACCGCACACAAATTGGGCCTTAAGGTATACCTTTTCTCCGGGTTGGGGAGAAGGGATGACCTTGTCAGCCAGCGCCGCCTGAAAGACCAGGCCCTCCATCGCTAGGAGGTGCCCCTTAGAGATCATATCCTTGATATCGCTCTCGGAGATGTCCGACCCTCGCCATTATCCCTTGTGGCTGTCTGCTTCCTCCTCCAACGGCTCTAGCGCCGCTGGGATATGGTTGCCGCCAGTGGACTTAACCACCGCAGAACGTGGCACTACCATGCCCTCCGGTGGGATGTGGACCGTGCTGGATGGCTTGACCGAGGCCTTGCCAGACGCCGCCATCACTGGTGTGCTGCTGCTGCTTGCCATTGGAGCCAAAGGAGATAGGTTCGAGATTGGGAGGATTTAGGCTTTTCCTCTGTGTGAGCGATGAGCTCGAGGAAGGTATTGAGCTGGAGGAACACGATGACCCAAGGGAGAATGAGGTGAAAATATAAATTCCACCATGGTTAAAATATATAGCCCTTGGGGTCAATATTCGTGCAAGTTGATCCAACGGTTAATGTGTGGATAGCGCGTGCATGAACGTGTGCGGAAATTTCACCATGTTACCACTGCGGCCACCAATGTTTCAGATACTTCACGCAGGAAAAACGGCTATGATTACATTATTTGCATATGTGAGTTACGAGGCGCCTCTAACCTATGGTTTACGTACGACATCTCACTGACACGTGCAAATGAATAGTCCCATCTGAAGATTCCGGCATGGACGGATCATGTCTGCCTACGAGAAGAGTACGATGGAAATCTCAGTGCTCATTAGACTTACGTATCTAAGATGGGGAATATTGTAGGGTTCTTGGGAGGACTACAAGATGTTGCTTGATGATTTACCGACATTCACCTAGACGGAGCATTCAATCTAAAGAAGCAAGACGGCGCAAGATCTTGGAGTTCTTCGGGGGCTACTGTTGGGGATATGCTAAATGGGTGTCACCATTGCATGTCTCTAATCCAGATAACCCGGGTGGCCCACGGTTGGTAGCAAGGCCCATGGCCTGCGGACGGCCCAGTTAGAAGGATCCAGAAGGGAGGCCCATGCCGGATAAAGGAAGTCTATGAGTGAGTCATCGACGTACCCGGAGCCTTGGTGTGCAAGACACGTTAGACTACTTAGTACTCGTGTAGGACTCTGTAACCTATCCGGCTAGGATTTTCCCTATAACCCTAGGATCTGGCAACTATATAAGCTGGACCTGCAGGAGCCTTTAGGGCATGACACAACTCATATCACGCACAGCGAACCGATCCCTGTAACTCGGCGTATTGCCATTATAGTGATTTATAGCAAGAGTAGGATTCCGCCACCATCGTGGGATCTGAACCTCGGTAATCGGTGTTACCTCGTACCCGCCAACTTGCCGCCTTCCCCCACCTCTCTAAACACACTCTGTGAGGACCCATCCATGGCGTACTCATCGGCAATACCACGACAATTATTGTTGCGGCATGTATCGTGACAGCGGGAAACCCGCTCAGACAGGGCAACGCCGCAACCATACGATGAGCCCTTCGCATTCGACAAAGTGTTGGGTCCCTGCACCATCCACTTCTACATCGACAAGAGAATGGCAAGAAGAAGGCCAACCATCTGCTTAAGGATTGAAGAGAATTCCAGAAGCTCCATGAGGGATACGCCCAACTGCGGCGTGATGCAGCAAACCAAGGGTTTGGATCCTCCCCTGGAAACGTCGCATATGGTGACACCCCACCACCACCTGGAGCACCCGCACAGCCTGTGGCCACACCGGCTCTGAATAATGGAGCAGAGCAGTACCCATGATCGTTGGGTTCCATGATGATACAAAATGGATGTCCATCCAACAGGATACATAAGACGATCACCTGCCAGCTAAACTTGGCCTCATGTCTCCACCTGCCATACCTTAGTACCTTAGTGGCTTAGATTCATGCATCACCTTCGATTGTTCGGATCACCCCTAGAAAATACCTCGCCCAGGCCACTCTGCCCTGGTGCTTGAGGCTTAGATCGGTGGATTCAAAAATAGTCGCGTCTTCATGGACGGCGGCAGCGGCATCAATCTGCTGCAGCTATGCGGATCCCTCTATGCAGGCTGGAGGCATCATACACGACCTTCCACGGAATCGTCCCATGGAAAGGAGGGTACCCCTGGACAAAATATGGCTCGATATCATCTTCGACACCCCTAAAAACTTTAGGCATGAGTGGCTCGAGTTAGAGGTGGTGGACTATCTCTCGCAATACCACGCCATCCTCAGGCGTGTGGCATTCTCAAGATTCCTAGGATTACCTCACTACGCGTACCTTCTGCTGAAAATGAAAGGACCTAACGGTGTCATCATCGTCCTAGGAAGCTTCACAAAGTCCCACAACTGCGACAGAGACTTCAACAGAATCTCCTAGTCTTTTTGCATATAGGAGGAGCTCACAAGGCTGGAGGAGTCGACAGACAACAGTCGGCCCCTATCACCAAGCAAAACACACCCGATATGTCATTCGAATATACAATAAACATCAAGGCTGTGCAGGTCCACCCGACAGACCCCACAAAGATGGCTCTGATCACCAACAACCTGAGTTCCTTATAGGAACTCGCGCTCATCGAATTGCTCCGTGAGTGCTGGGAAATCTTCGCCTTGTGTCCTACGGACATGCAAGGATTTCCCAGGGAATTCACCGAGCATGCACTAAACATCTATCTATATGCGCGACCGGTCAAGCAGACGTTGCGTCGACTGTCCGAGGGCAAATATGAAGCAATTGGCTCTAGAGTCAACAGACTCCTCGATGCTAACTTCATAAGGGAGATCAAAGAAAGCACCTGGGTAGCTAACCCTGTGCTGCTCCCTAAGAAGGACACGAACATCCTGCATATGTGTGGACTTTATGGCTCTTAACAAGCATTGCCCAAAGGATCACTTTACCCTACCACCGATCGATCAAATCATCGAGTCCACCTCGGGATGTGAACGGCTCTCGTTCGTCGACGCCGACTCAGGCTACCACCAGATTCGGCTAAAGGTCGAGGATCAAGAGAAGACGACCTTCATCGGCTGTTTGTGGTCTTATGCTACAATACAATGCCCTTCGGGCTCAAGAACACAGGCACAACTTATCAAAAGTGCATACCAGCATGCCTCAAAAACCAAATTGGTCGCAACACTCAAGTCTATGTCGATGACATAGTAGTCAAGACCAAGGAAAGCCGAACACTCATCGATGTTCTCCGCGAGAGGTTCGATAACCTTGATCAATATAGGATCAAACCGAACCCGGAAAAATGTGCCTTTGGCGTCCCATCCGAGAAATTGCTTAGGTACTTCATCTCCGAAAGAGGCATCAAGGCCAAACCGAAGAAAATCAAGGTTGTACTAGCCATGGAGAAGCCTAAGAATGTTAAAGGAGTCCAACAACTAGCTAGGCAAATCGCAGAACTCAGTCGGTTCATCAGCCGCATGGGTGAAAAAGCTCTCCCCTTCTACTAGTTGCTCTGCAAGTCCGACTAATTTGAGTGGACGGCTGAAGCTGATGAGGCATTTGAATACCTCAAGAGTTTACTCTCCACATCCCCTGTATTGGTAACTCCAAAGGATAGAGAGAGCCCATGCTTCCCTATATTGCGGCAACTCACCAAGTGGCCAGAACGGCCCTTATGGTAGAACGACCCGAAGACGACAAAACCCATGGGGTACAGCGCCTAGTATATTACCTCAGCAAGGTACTGATGACTACAAAACAGAGATACCCCCATTACCAAAAACCCGCCTACAGCGTATTCATTATTGCACGTCGACTGCGACATTACTTCCAAGAACATCAGATCGTGGTCGTCAACGAGGCGCCACTATCACACATCCTCAACAACCCGATGCCACGGGGCGATTAGCCCTATGGGGCATAGAGCTGTCCCCGCGGGACCTCATCTGATACAACCAAAGGGTTTTGTCGATCCTAAGGATGCTAACAAGGTGTGCAAGCTTCAGCGATCCATCTATGGATTGAAGCAAGCATCACAAAGTTGGAATCTCCGCTTTGATGAGGTGATCAAAGAGTTTGGATTTGTCCAAACTTATGGAGAAGCTTGTATTTACAAGAAAGTGAGTGGGAGCAATGTGGCATTTCTGATATTATATGTGGATGACATATTATTGATCAGAAATGATATAGATCTTTTAAACAGTGTTAAATGTTATCTCAACAGCAAATTTTCAATGAAGGACCTAGGTGAAGCGTCATACATATTAGGCATAAAGATCTATATAGATAGATCTAGGCGCCTAATAGGGTTATCGCAAAGTACATACCTTGATAAGATTTTAAAGAAGTTTAAAATGGATGGAAGTAAGAAGGGGTTCTTTTCTATGTTGCAAGGCAAGACATTGAGTAAGACTCAAAGTCCAGCTTTGGCGGAAGAAAAAGAGATAATGGACAAAGTCCCCTATGCTTTGGCCATAGGCTCTATAATGTACGCCATGCTATGTACAAGACCGGATGTGACACATGGTATTAGTTTGACTAGTAGGTACCAATCGGATCCAGGTTCGGAACACTGGAATGCGGTCAAGAATATCCTTAAGTACTTACAAACAACTAAGGATATGTTTCTTGTATACGGAGGTGAAGAAGAGCTCGTCGCTAAGTGTTATGTTTACGCTAGTTTTGACACCGATCCAGATGACTCTAAGTCTCAATCCGGATACGTATTTCTCATGAATGGCGGAGCGGTTAGTTGGAGGAGCTCCAAATGACCTGTGGTGGCGGGATCAACAATGGAGGCCGAATATGTTGCTGCTTCAGAAGCGGCTCAGGAAGCAGTTTGGATGAAGGAGTTCATATCCGAACTAGGAGTGGTTGCAAACGCGTTGGACCCAATGGTGATCTATTGTGACAACAATGGTGCCGTTGCCAATGCCAAAGAGACAAGGTCTCACAAGCATTCCAAGCATATTAAGCGCCGGTTTCACTCCATCCGCGAGCATGTCAAGGATGGAGATAAAAGATTTGTAAAGTACACACGGATCTCAATGTAGCAGATCTGTTGACTAAAACTCTCCCTAGAGCAAAACATGATCAACACCAGAACTCAATGGGTGTTAGATTTATTACTATGTAACTATATTGTCTCTGGTGCAAGTGGGAGACTGAAGGGAATATGCCCTGAGAGGCAATAATAAAGTGTTTATTATGTGTATTCCAAGTATATGATAGATGTTTATTTTGCATGCTATAATTGTATTAGTACGAAAACGTTAATTCATGTGTGTTTAATAAACAAACAGAAAGTTCCTAGTTATGCCTCTCTCATAAACTAGCTCATTGATTAACAAGATGATCAAGGTTTCCTGATCATGGACATTGGATGTTGTTAATAACGGGATCACAACATTAGTGTAATGGTGTGATGAACATTCATCTGAACTATAGCATTACGATCAAAGTCATTGAGTTTATATTGCTATAACAACTTACGAAGTGATCCAAATCCTTAGACCATGATATCATGTCAATCACTAACACCGGAAGAGTTTCTTGATAACATCAAACGTCACACCGTAATAGGGTGATTATAAAGATGGATTCAGAACTAATAAAGTGTTATGTTGAGGCCCATGGATCGAGAGTGGAATTTGTGTATCCCGATGACGGATAGATATACTCTGGGCCCTCTCGATGATATCACATTGGTTAGCTTGCAAGCAAGTGATTTGATCACTATAATGTTATATCACGGGAACGAGAAAAGAGTGCATGTCAGTAACGAGATCAAACTAGGTATGGAGATACCGATGATCGAATCTCGGACATGTAATATATCGTGAAACAAAGGGATTAAGATACTAGCGTAAAAGGTTCCGACGATCACAAGAAAGTCATTGTTGAATGTGTGGAAGTCAGTATGGGTCTCTAGATACCGCTTATGATTATTGATCTTAGAGGGGTCTCGATCATGTCCGCATTGTTCACGAACCGTAGGGTGACACACTTAAGAGACACCGACATCCAATTGGAGCAAAAGTTTCATGCCGAAAAGAATAACAAGCACAGGAATTTATTTCACTAGATACCGAAACAGGTTTTCGGGTGAAATTGCATAAAGAGGTTATGCATGTGAAATAGAATTCTAGCAAGGGGTTATTTGTGAATGTTTGTCATTAAATTAATTGACAAAATTCTGAATAAAATAAAAGAGTTTTATTTAATGAGAGTTTGCATTAAATTAGGTGGAAATTTAATGGGAATTTGAGTGGATTTTTTAGTGGAGAAAATTGAAGGGCCATTTTGTGAATGGAGTGTCCACCCACATGAATGAGGGAGAGGTGGGGGCACCCTCCATGGCCGGCGGCCATGCCCCCTTGGGCTGCCCCCCTCCCCTATATAAGGAGCCCCTCCTCTCACTTCTCACTCACACCTCCTCATGAAGGATCTCTCTCCCCCTCTAGAATTTATTCGCCATGGTCTCGGACTAGCTAGATACATGTTCCCGGTGGCTATTCGGCAAGAAAGAGTTGTGCTTCCGCTGCATCGCTGGAGAGTGGAGGCGGAGGTTGCTCGGTGCCTCGAACGTGTGTGCGAGCACACATGCGCTGCTGATTTGCGGCGCTAGGACTTCCTCTCGATCTTGAGATCGGCTAGAGATCGTCTACATCAACCACGAGTCGAACTCGTTAAGCTTTGTCGGTCTTCAAGGGTATGTTCTCTATGGATATACATCCGCCCGTTGTTTTTATCTAGTAGATAGATCTTGGTACATAGTTTCCATCGTAGGAATTTTTTTGTTTTCTATGCTGCGAACCCTACAAAAAGAACCCCCAATACACTCCCCACCGCCCTCAGCACCCATTGAGGAGGCCATGGACCAGCCCCATGCTCATCCATGAGCCACATCCACCATAGACCTCTCCCCTCGGTTTATAATGCCCACAGGCCACTAAACGCTCCCCTCTCTGCCTCATTTGCTCCCAACCACTCCCACACGCACCAAAGATCTTCCCCATCCTCCCCTTGCTCTGCCCTTCTCGTGAGAAGAAGAACACGAAGCTTCGGCCCTCTTCCAAAAACCGAGCAAGGCTCCCTCCCTCTAGCTCCCCTCTCTACATGTCACCCTACAGTGACCCCCTCCTCTTCCTCTATCTAACCCTGCCCTTATTTTTTCCCAGGAACCCATGCAGTGTCGCTTAGGACAGGCTCCAGCGAGCTCCCTTCGGCCACCACCGTGCGAGCCCTTCCCCGACATCGAGACCGACCTTGCCGACCCTCCCCGAGCTCGTCGATGTGCCCCGCTTCTCCCTGGAGCACCCCCATCACCTCCCGACGCTCAGGTGATCCTCCCTGTCCAACCTAGCTTGCCAACTAGGGTTTTTGCCCGCGGGCGATGACACCAGGAAGAAGACGGCTCGTGGCCGTCAATCTGGACCTGATCCGACGGCCACAGCCGCCCCGTACCCCTTCACCCCCTCCTCCCGCTGGCGGACCGGCCCAGCTAGGTCAGCAGCTCCTCCGCCTCACGCTTAGGCGCAACCCTGGGTGGCCAAAGCCCCCTTCCCCGGCCCATTCCTCCCCAGATCTGGCCCAGCACTATTCCAATTTTTGTTATTTTCTGCTAGATCTATTGTAGCTATTTGGTTTAAATCCAAACAAAATTCTAAACCACCAGATCCTGGCTAGACCTACATTTTTCTACATGCATCTATGTCTACCCTAACATGCATGCCAAGTTTTGCCCTAAATGGATGATTAAAATAAAAATGATAAATCAACCCAGACATGTCCAAAACACTAGATAAATTCTTAAGGAAGTTTTACCAACCCAAATGGAGTAAATCCACTTGGTTTGGAAAGGTATCACCCATACCCTTCATGTCCCACTGGCCCCACCTAAGTTACTTCCTAAATTACAGTTGGCAAAAATAACAAAATAAAGCCCTTTTCTTCCTTTAGGAATTTCTCTTGGTCAAACCAAGTACGTTTGTGACCCAATTCCAACTCCCAGTAAACACACATAACCATATCCTACATAACCAAGTAGCTCATATTTGTATAAGACTTTGTTGAATTTTAGTGAAATAAAGTCTTCTATGCATGGTTTATTCATTACTAAATTCAATACAGTAGCTATGTAACTCCAAAATGGTTGATTCCAATTTCTATAGAAAGGTATTCTCAATACCTAGCATGTGTCATTTGAATCAACTAAAAAGCTTCTGTAAATTAAATCCTATTAAAAAGACAAATCCCTGCCAGAACTGACTTTGGGAATTTATCAGTCCCTCAAATACTACTTAATCACCCAAAGAAATAATTTTTGGAGCTCCAGAGAAGGTCTGGTGAATTACTTCCTAAAATTAGGGTTTTATCCACTATAAAATCCATTATAAATCAAGAGAAATTGATAAAATTGTGAAACCACTTTTGTTGGATTCATTCTATCAATATCTACCTGATGGTATCATTTTTATACAATGGTAGCATACAGATTAAACCCTTGATCAAAAACCCCTCTCCTAGGTAATCCCAAAACTAGAAACACAAAGGGATCCTTTTTCCCTAAAGCCCCCAACCCTTCTCCTAATCAAAATCCACCACTCATCCAACATCCTACTAAAGTTTATCTTGTCTTTATTTTAGGCTTGCTGTATGGTTTTATGATTGTATGTCTTGTATTGATTGGTGTATGGTTTGCTTGCATGTATGCTCGATAAACGGTGATAGTTGCGATTGTGTGATGCCGAGAAGAAGGAAGAATCGGAGTTACTCTTATTATTATTATTATTATTATTATTATTTGGTATTCTGGATATCTAACGCCGTCAAGGGACTTCTCGCTGGTCACAGGCAAGACACCATTCCTGAACTCCAATATTAACCTACTTCTGTTTATCAACTGTTTTATATCCCGTTTATAAATTGCATTATCAAAGGCATGGTTTGTTTCAAATAAACAGACGTGAGTAACTTGGCTCCTCCAAGTTATGAATGAGTGTCCATTGGACACATACCCTATTGACACCTACTTTTACCCCTTAGAACGAGGCTAAGATGATTAGCATCTTCCCTCTTGGAACCCACGGATTTTCAATGATAAAACTACTTCGGGTTTTTCCCTACTATAAAGTTTTCAAAATAAAACCCTTGGAAAGAGGCATCATTTCTGAGTGGAAGTTTTACCAAAAGAGGATCTGAGGAGAATGAAGAGAAAGTCAAGCAAGATAAACGAAGGGATGTTCTAAGCCAATGTCCGGAACAATTTTATCCGTGCAACCACATTACCCCAGTCACTGGGGCTTAGCTCGTAGTTTGTGGTCATTAGCCGGGGCTTCTCTTACTCGCTAAGGGATAGAAATCCCCTGAAGTCCGGGCTACCTGTAGGGTAAGGTACCAGTGCAACAATTGGGTCTCTCGCGGACGGTATGCTTTTAGGTAGTACGGATGGAAGAATTGTCACTATTGCTACCAGTCAGGCTTCGGTCTCGAGGTAGGGGTTAGTACGGGAGGAAGGACCAGGGTCGTCGTACCCCATACTCGTACCGGAGAGATAAAAACAAAATTAAAATCCGCCGTTGCTAGGGATCGACAAACTAAAGGTTCAAGTTTGATTATCCGAGCCCCTGTCTACCGTGTGTAGAAGGCCATGGTTTTATCCCGGCGGATATATTGATTCTTGTGGGTAAAGTGCACAAACTCTGCAGAGTGTAATCTATTCAAATAGCCATGTCCACGGACAAGGATGGTTGGAATGGCAAGTGCTAGGAGGACCCTCGGTTAAGTTGAGATAAGATGAAGGATGTGACTTGGTCACGAGGAAGGATAAGTATAATATGTGTTTTGGCCAGAGATAGTCGATAAGGTTTTAAAAAGGGGTTTTACAACAAAACTTTTTCTAAAATAACAAGGATGTGCAGATGTCCGGACTTTCAAAAAGGAGACATATTTCTAGAAAATCTTTTTCAACAAAGGTATAGAGATGCCATTGTTAGGTCTTTCAAAACAACTATAGTGTAGAGCTATCTCGCCACAGCTAGATATGCATTTTCTTATTACCCTTGTCATGGTGGTTTTGCTAGTACATTCAAAGTACTCACTGCCATTGTCCCTGGCTATTTACTTGTCCAGATTGCAGATGATAAGAAGCGCAAAGGTGCTGACGTCTATGCGAGCTAGGCCGTCTTCCCAGTAAGTTGCCTATAGGTTAAGGCATGGGCTCTACGTTGAAGACTTCCGCTATTTGTGTTGTAATCGCCATAAAGGCCTCCTTGTAAGTTGTATTAGATAAAATAAGGATGATGTAATGATAACTTGTCGGTTATGCTCACGGCTCACTGATCATGGGAAGGTGAATTGTATGCATAACGGGTATTCTCGGACCGTTAATCCGGGGTGCCACAGACTTGGTATCAGAGCCATCCTGACTATAGGAGACCTTAGTTAGCATGGACGTTAGACAGGACAACCCCTATTTATGAAAACACTGGATTCAAAAACTATTTTCTCAAAAACTTTTTGAAAGATTCTTATCTCATCTTCTCTTACATAAACAATTTGATAATGAATTACTCTATATCTCGTCTATTTCAAATGTTCCGTTTTCATAAAACAAAGTCCGACTTAGAGACTATGAACATGGAGATCCCGAAACGAAGAGACATCGAGACAAGTGAAGCAAAGAAGCTACCAATGACGTCAGACACTACAAGATCACCCCACCAAAGGAGTCCTTCATCGCCCCCAACCAAGTACGACACCAACGACAAAAGACGGCAAGATAGAAGCTCAGACCCTGTGACGTCCGTACCTAGGACTAGCATCACTAAGATAGGATTCCCCTTATGGCATGTAGTCACCCCCATTAGTACTTATGGTATGCCTTGCTTGCTATCATGTGCTTGCTTGATGTTGGGTATGCATGGATTGTCTGCCGGGAATCCTCCAATACTTAGTCTTTACCACCAAGTTGGTAGATCCCAATAATAACTCTCACCAACCCCTTAGCCGGAAACCTCTCCTCAGCAGGATGGACACCTAAGGAAAACCTTGACAACCTCAAGTAAAGCTCTAAGGTGGAAAGACTGTGTCTTTCCACTCAACTCCAACGAACCGTCCACCCTCGACTTTGAGAGTCGTCCGAAGAAAACCAAGCCATGATGTCGTTTAGAAATAACAGTGAACCCAGATAAATCTGCACCTATCTGTTTATTCTCACCCCTGAACCCCCAAACTCTCCTCTATGCAGATGGAGCCCATTTATGAAACATGGCTAAGCGTAGGATTCCCCGTCCTCCTATGGGATTCCCTGCAGCTTTACGGATACACCCAACTTCCCACCTACAACCTCCACCGTGGACTGGAAACCGGACTATTTCTGGGTCAAGTGACCATTCAACCAAAGTATGGAGTACCCGGAGAACCCATTCACGCCACGGGATTTCGTATGCCAACTCCAGTGTTGGCCTTGCAAATGGCAGCAAGAGAAGCACTTTTCCGCATTCGGGATATCCTTCCCGAGATGAGGCAACCCACGAACTTCTTTCTACCCATCAAAGGCTCTGTGGATTCTTCCGGTCAATCCCAAGACCCTCGTTTGACCTACCCTGCCCTGGAGCTGCAAGCCCGTTATATTTATGCTGGGAATGAGCTCCTCACCGCAGTCGTTGATGAATACCACCGCACCCAGATGGAACTTCATCGCGTGCAAGCTATCCTGGATCGCAAAGAAGCTCTAGAAGTCCAGCAAAGGAATCAAGCCATAATCAAGGCCCCAGAAGAAGCCTCCGGAAGCCGCATCCTCTAACGAACAAAGAAGTGTGTTAACGCTCGGCAGTATCTTAAGAGGTTCAAGCTAATCCAACACCTCCAAGGATCCTCCACCCACCTCCTTGAAGACGAATATGAAGCCAAAGAGGATTTCCCTGGACCTTCCGCAAGCGGCAACTAGTCTAGCATGGTACCGGTGTAAGGTAGTACCGATGTAATGCCCTGGAACCCATTTTGTAAAACTTAAAGTGCCTATTCTCTCAGCGGAACAGACCATTTTTGTAACCCCCTTAAGTACCTCCGCCACCGACCGGCATGAACCAGCTAAATGCATGGATATTATGCAAGCAAGATATCCTTCTTTTAGTGTTTTACCCAAGACGTTGCATCAGACCCAAACCCCGTAGTTTTTCCCGAAGGGGGAAAGACTGCGTCTCTCCCGCCCAAAAACCCTATAGACCCTAGGACTCGACCCCTAGTTAGCCTTAAGCAATGACCACCCCTCCAAGTTCCGATTCATCGACCCTACAAGAAGATCGACAATTGGCACTTCTCCATAATCAGAAAGTACTCCGAGCAAGTCCTCCACTCCAAGGTCGATAGCCCAGACAACACCCCGGTGTATCAAGACCCTGAATAGAGAAAAGTCGACCCCGAGGTGAAGGAATTAAGAAGATTCAAATCGCCGTCTCGCCTCAAGAAGGAAGTACCAAGTCGATGCTAAACCTACCTAGACTTGTCCTAAGGCGAAAAGACTTTGTCTTTTCCACTTGTTTCAACTTAACCACCTGATCCGAAGTCACTCATATCCAACCCATGGCTAACCATGTTGGGTTTCTAGAAATCCTATTAGAGCCTAATAATTTCCACCGCTGAAATTGTTAAGCGGATGTTATCACACCAACCCTACTCCTCCCTAATCTCGGGACGAGATTATTTTAAGGGGGAAAGGTCTGTAACATCCCAATTTCAGCAACCCTGATTAAAGGTCCAAAAGGCAAAAATTAGGGGGAACAAAAACTTTTTCTTGCAATGTGTGCTTACTTGTTTGCTTGTGCTCAAGCAACTGTTTATGTATTAGTTGTGTACCCCTCATCTCAACACTAGTTTACAAAAACTATTTTACAAAAGAGATGTCTTGGCTTTATTTTGATCCTTCATATTCTCAAATGTTCTGGCATTTCAAAAACCTAAGCCAAGATGACTTTAACATAACCAAATACTTTACTAGCTTCTATTGCCACAACTATGGAGACATATCTATATACTCTCCTTATGTTTTCAAGACAGAACCTTCAACTACTCTTATCCCTATGTTTTCCCAAAAACATTATTAAAACCTTTTCATCTCCATCTTGGTAGAGATACCAAGATGGTACTTATCTTACTTACAAGCAAGACCCCTTTCAAAATACCTATACTTACCTCAAGCTAGGCTTGATGGTAACCCTAGTAGTAGTTAGATAAGTGTTAAGATGAATTGCCTTGATCTGTTGTCTAATGAATTGCCATGATCTGCTGACTGCCTTGTTTGCTTAGGAACTAGAGTGAGCTAATCTAGTAGCTCATACCTTAGGACCCAATCCTTTATTGGGATCATCAAGCCCTAGCAAGCATCCAAGTATGGATCTATCCTAAGCCACTCAAGTGATCATCTCATCTCCTGCTTACCTCAAACCAAGGATAATCCCCCTGGATGGTTCCAACTCAGTGGAGACCCAAACTAAAAATGAATCCTATATACTTATTTAGTACCTCAACCTCATATCCTTGATCATGAGCTTGGAACCTGGCATCCTCTTAGAAGCTTCTACACTTGCACTCTAGTCCAAAACCCTACGGCCAAAATGTCTAAGTCTGGATTTCTTATATAGATTCAATCTTTAGAGCTCTACCTCTTCCAACCTATGTGCAGTCTTGATATTGTATTGGAACCATATTGTAGTACATCCTTAGTACTACCACGGCCCACTCTTTCCCTTGGCTAAGACATTCTAGTTCCCACTCATCCATGATGGTTTTGTAGTCAAGATAATCATCTTTTCTGCAAATCTTATCCTCTTGCCTACTTTGGAAGAATCCCACATCTATATGCCACCTCCCCTTGACCAACTCTTTGCATGGTTTGGATCTACTAACCATGGCCTATCAACCCCCACTTCACTTGTTTCCATTGGAGCCTTGTGCTTCTTAAACCCACATGGTTTAGGAGGCTAACTGATGCATCTGTATGGCAGCCTTATTTTAACAAAGTTTGCCATCTCATCTAGACCACCTCAAATGCAAACAATCCCAACTCTTGTTTCCAAGATCATATATAGGACTTGGTATATCCATCCATATACCCTTTGTACCAAGGTGAGCTCTGAGCTCCCTAATCCAACCTTGTGTAGGTGGCACCAGAATAACAAAACCCTAGATCCTCCAAGAATCTAGTTTCCACCCTTTGCACCACTTTTCTTCAAAACCAAGTGTCACATCCCAAAATTTTCCAAATTTTGAAATGTGAAAAATAAATAAACAAGATAAATAATTGATGAAATTTAGGGGGTAGAATTGTAACATCCTGATTTTTACGGACCTTTTTTTCTTTTTAAAGAACAAGGGATGTTGCAACGCGATAAAATATTTTTTTTTGAGTTGTTAAAAATTATTTCCAAATGTTTTGAAATTAATTTGACATAAAAATGGAGAATATTTTCTCATAATACTTGTATTTTGTTTTAAATCTTGTTTTGATTTGTCTAACTTATTTTTAATTTGATTCTTTCAAAACTTTTCATTTTTGGACTTGGTCCTATGGTTCTGCACATGCACGTGCATGCATGCATGGGTGCACTAACATGTCGTTCCTTTTCTACGTCTTCTTCCATAGTAGTAGTATTCTCTCTATTTCCTTTTCTAACAATGCATGGATGATAGCTAGCTTCCATTCTCATTTTGTTTCTACTTTATTTCTCATGTACGAGCTGCACCTAATCTTATTTGTCGTGGCTTTGCTATGAATTTTCCTTCTAAATACTTGTTTTCTCTCTATTCTTTTCTACCGATGTTGATCCAAACCATTCAACTAGGCTCTATTCAACACGCACGCGTATGGGACAGTACAGAACCCCAACACCATGCATACACCTGGGTTGTACAGAAACGAAGCGGCCACTCTGTTCTTCTTCTCTCGCATGTACGTGCACAGCAATAACCATACTGAAACGCTAGATCGAATTAGAAACTGCTGCCATTACCTATTATTAATTTTCCAATCAACTACTCAACGTTCTCCTCCTATACAGCTACAAATTGAGACTCTCTTCTCTCCTTTGACATTCCACACTGCCGCCGGATCCTTGAGCTCCCATCTCAGTTTCACCTTGGAGCTTCGTCGGTCCGTCGCTTGATGTCGCTGGCGTTCCCGATGAGTAGAACTACTGGAGGACGAGCTGCTGCTACAGTGTGACCACGAAGAGGTGGAGAGAAGATTCGTGAGGCCAGAAGTTTAAGCCATGGATCACCGACGACGCACTTCACCGCCGTTGCAGCTCGGTTCACCGACTTCCTCGTAAGATTTCATCGCACTCGGTGAGCTCCGTCACAAATCCTTTCGCACATACTATAGCCGCACATATGCCTACCTTCTAAACATGTTTTCCCGCCATAGTTTTGCAGTTTACGACGGTGCCGGTGAACCGAATGCCGTCCGATGGCATGAGCAGATTAGACCATCAAGGACATGCCTTTTGATCTTGAGCCCAACCTATGAAACGTGTCAAACAACATTAGGAAGCCAGTAGTATTGTTAGTTGTGAGTAGATTTATTACTATCAATCTATTTTGGAAAAGGAATTTGAGTTTCGTGCATCACATAGAACAATTGATCATGTCTATATAGTTACAGATGCTTGTTATATTACTGCTATATAGTTAGTGTTGTACTAAGGGATGGACTGTAGCTTCTAAAACTATTTACACATATTTACTAATAGGTGTAATCGCTAGACTTAAAATGATGTATGTTTATTTAGTTCTACAGTGTTAAATATTTTGGTTGCTATTTGTAAAGTACGATTATTAAAGTTAGTGGCGTTGCTCATCTTGGTTGCAGACTAAGTCATTGTTGAAATTCTACTATTGCATGCTACTCGTCTTGTTGGTTATCATTTTAGCGTATAATTTTTGGTGTCTATCGATTCAGAAAAATTTAAACTTTGCAACTATGGCTTTAGTTTAGTATTTTGCTTCGGAAAACTTAGGTGTTTTGCAGAAACATTAATAGGACTATTTTGAGTATAAAATTGTTTCGAAAATGAATTTTGAGTAAAACCTTTTGAAAATGGTTTGTTTTGAACCCTTTGACCATAAACACTAACATTTGGATTTAAAAATAAATTTGGCTAACACAAAGAATTATTCCTTTGATAAAAGCATTTCTAGCAAAACAAAAATGATTTTAAAAGGCTATTTTCACTAACTTGATTTTAAATGATTTTCGACTTTTATAAATGAGCAGTAAGTGTATTAAAATGTTTGTAGCCATACTAGAAACCACTTTTTCAATAAAACAATCTTTTGCATGCTTGCATGCATTTCTTTGTTTTTATTATTTTATGTGGTGAATTGTTTGAATGCTAGTTTTGAATTTGTGCCTTGCTTGATTGCATTTTAGTGAACTTTGAAGAGTGTGACAATTGCAAGATCAAGGAGTGAATCTATATTCTCTACTAAAAAGGCAAGTGACACTATCATCCATGTCCTACTATTTTCATTACACTTAGTGGTATTTTTGTAGTATGCATGATAGGGCTACTATATTACTATGCTATGCTATGTACTATTAGGAAATCCTTTATATCTTCCTTAGTGGAAACATCATATTTGTAGTATGCTTAGCCTTCTATAGACTTGGGGTGGAATACCATATCATGATTATATGAAGTGTTGTAAAAATATATGTTTTATATAATAAAACAAGTACTCAATGAACCACCTGGGTGGAATGAGGATACTCAATTTTGGATAAGGTGGCAACAAAGGGAACCATGTTTAGATGGCTATCTTTTTGTATGTGCACTAGAAGAAAACCACCCAGGGACTTTGAACATGTTTCTTGTACAGTGGCTTCCGTGTATAGCCACATGCTAAATGGGCTCTGGCTTAGTCAACTACATAGTGGAAGACCCTTGCATTGGCATCTTCAGGTTAACTAGAATTGTGTATTGGAAATATATCCTTACATTGGTGCCTGGTAGACAAGCTAGCATTGTGTATTGGGAGGACTTCTATGGAAAGACTTTGTCACATTCTCGATCTGCCGATACTCCATTTGGTCTGTACTTATCCAGCGGCCACTGGTGGCGTCAAGACGAGATTGTGTCATGTGGGTAAAGTGTACAACTTCTGCAGAAGATCAAATTCTAAGTACTTAGCCGTGTCCCCGGTTATGGACAACTCTGAGCAACTAAGGCCTGAAGCTATGGAAGATCTCGACATTCCAATTTCTCAAAGTAAAACTTGATGGTGTCAACAAGGGATTAGAAGCACTTGGAGTTTTCCAAGGAGTTCAGAAAGATTGTCAAAAGATCAAAACTATTTTGAAAAGATAGGATAAAACTATATTGCTTTCTGCAAATGAGCCTAAACCCTACTTAGCCAAATATGCATCTATTGATAGGATCCACTTATTTCTACATAGTAGTGAAACTTGCCAATACAATTCAAATGTATTGACCCTTGTGGCTGCAACTTATTATGTTGCAGGTTTGTTTGATGTTAGTGAAGTGTGATGATTAGGATTACAAGTCTACAACCAACATGATTGCTTGTGGCACTTTGAAGATGAAGGACTCCATGCTATATAGATATTCTGCTGCATTGTAATGTGATAGCCAAATGAGCTATGTAACATGTAATGAATTATTTTATTCCTGGTTATAAAGTTGTATTATGACCTTTGTTTCTTGATATTACATCTTAACTGTGGATGCTAGCTATTGATCCAGGGACTAGCATTGTAAACACATGGATCTCTACCTTATTAAAGGTTGGGAACTCTACACCAAGGTTGACCTTGATGCCTACATCAAGTCTATATCATCCACCTTGGATATAAGCCTCCCCAAATAATTCTCCCAATTATTTTGATTATTAAACTATTCTATTCCCTCCAATTATCAAATTCTCAAAAACCTTGTCACTAAAGGCAAGTTTGTTTTTCTCCAATTCACCTTCCCAACTTAAGGCACATTTGATGCCTAGTATTCATACCCGATCTTCCAAACTCAAAAATAATAAATATTTTTGAGATTCTTTATTATGTATTTTTGCCCCTTTTCTTAAATGGCAGAAACAAGAAATAATTCCCTAAAAATACTTTTCCAACCCAATAAATCCCAATAAAATTCTCCAATATGTTCTATGGTATTTAGGAACATATCACATCAAAAACCAATCTTGTCCAATATAAAAATAGCATTTTTGCTTCCATAATCTATTTCTGCACTTGTTGAAGCAGTGCATTTAAATGGGATTATAATCTCTAGAAAAATCCCATTTAAGTCCTGGGAGGATTATTTGTCCGCACCTACCCACCAGTACCTTTTCCACACTTTGTCCAATGCAACTTTTGAAACTTCATTCACAAACCTCAAAATGATCAACATTTTGCAAATCAAGCAAACTTGATTAAAATCAAAACCAAACAAGCTCCAATCTTCTCCAGCACTTATCCCTAGCCTCATCACTCACCCCTGGTCGACCAGCACTATAGCATGGCCCCACACCCCTTGCCCCACATGGATCTTTATACAAAGGAATTGTCTTGTCAATCCCCATTTCTTTACTCTTTGCAGCCCCAACTCCCTCTCTACTAGATACACGACTAAAAGAACCCCCAACAGACTCCCCACCGCCCTCAGCACCCAATGAGGAGGCCATGGACCAGCCCCATGCTCATCCATGAGCCACATCCACCATAGACCTCTCCCCTCGGTTTATAATGCCCACAGGCCACTCAACCCTCCCCTCTCTGCATCATTTGCTCCACCCACTCCCACACGCACCACAGAGCTTCCCCATCCTCCCCCTTGCTCTGCCCTGCTCGTGAGAAGAAGAACACGAAGCTTCGGCCCTCTTCCAAAAACCGAGCAAGGCTCCCTCCCTCTAGCTCCCCTCTCTCTACATGTCACCCTACAGTGAGCCCCTCCTCTTCGTCTATCTAACCCTGCCCTTATTTTTGCACAGGACCCCCTGCAGCATCGCCTAGGACGGGCTTCGGCGAGCCCTTACCCGACGTCGAGCCCGACCTTGCCGACCCTCCCCGGGCTCGTCGATGTGCCCCGCTTCTCCCTGGACCGCCCCCGTCGCCTCCCGACGCTCAGGTGAGCCTCCCTGTCCAACCTAGCTCGCCAGCTAGGGTTTCTGCCCGCGGGCGATGACGCCAGGAAGAAGACAGCTCGTGGCCGTCGATCTGGACCTGATCCGACGGCCACAGCCGCCCCGTACCCTTCACCCCTCCTCCCGCTAGTGGGCCGGACCAGCTAGGCCAGCAGCTCCTCCGTCTCGCGCTTAGGTGCGACCCCGGGCGGGCCAAACGCTCCTTCCCCGGCCCATTCCTTCCCAGATCTGGCCCAACACTATTCCTCTTTTTATTATTTTCTGCCAGATCTATTGTAGCTATTTGGTTTAAATCCAAACAAAATTGTAAACCACCAGATCCTAGCCAGATCTAAATTTTCCTACATGCATCTGTGTCTCCCCTAACATGCAGGCCAAGTTTTTCCCTAAATGGATGATTAAAATAAAAAATGATAAATTAAACACTTAGACATGTCCAAAACACTAGATAAATTCTTCAGGAAGTTTTACCAACCCAAATGGAGTAAATCCACTTGATTTGGAAAGGTATCACCCATACACTTCATGTCCCACTGGCCCCACCTAAGTTGCTTCCTAAATTACAGTTGGCAAAAATAACAAAATAAATCTCTTTTCTGACTTTAGGAATTTCTCATGGTCAAACCAAGTAAGTTTGTGACCCAATTCCAACTCCCAGTAAACACACATAACCATATCCTACATAACGCAGTAGCACATATTTGTATAAGCCTTTGTTGAATTTTAGTGACATAAACTCTTTTGTGCATGGTTTATTCATTACTAAATTCACTACAGTATCTATGTAACTCCAAAATGGTTGAATCCAATTTATACCGAAAGGTATTCTCAGTACCTAGCATGTGTCCTTGGAATCAACTAAAAAGCTTCTGTAAATTAAATCCTATGAAAAAGACAAATCCCAGCCAGAAATAAATTTGGGAATTTCTCAAGGGCATTCTGGTAATTGTTTTTAGGAGATTCCAACTCCTCTTGAATCAGTCCCTCAAATACTACTTAATCACCCAAGTAAATAATATTTAGAGCTCCAGCGAATTTCTGGTGAATTACTTCCTAAAATTAGGGTTTTATCCACTATAAAATCCATTATAAATCAAGAGAAGTTGATAAAATTGTGAAACCACTTTTGTTGGCTTCATTCTATCAATATCTATCTGATGGTATCATTTTTATACAATGGTAGCATAAATATTAAACCCTTGATCGAAAACCCCTCTCCTAGGTAATCCCAAAACTAGAAACACAGAGGGATCCTTTTAACCTAAAGCCCCCAACCCTTCTCCTGATCAAAATCCACCACTCATCCAACATCCTACTGAAGTTTATCTTGTATTTATTTTTAGCTTGTTGTATGGTTTGATGATTGTATGTCTTGTATTGATTGGTGTATGGTTCGCTTGCATGTATGCTCGATAAACGGCGATAGTTGCGATTGTGTGACGCCGAGAAGAAGGAAGAATCGGGGTTATTCTTATTATTATTATTATTTGATATTCTGGATATCTAACACCGTCAAGGGACGGATCAGTGGTCACAGGCAAGCTACCATTCCTGAACTCCTATATTAACCTACTTATGTTTATCAACTGTTTTATATCCCGTTTATAAATTGCATGATCAAAGGCATGGTTTGTTTCAAATAAACAGACGCGAGTAACTTGGCTCCTCCAAGTTATGAATGAGTTTCCTTTGTACACATACCCTATTCACACCTACTTTTACCCCTTAGAACGAGGCTAAGATGATTAGTATCTTCCCTCTTGGAACCCATGGATTTTCAATGATAAAACTATTTCGGGTTTTTGCCCTACTATAAAGTTATCAAAATAAAACCGTCGGAAAGAGGCATCATTTCCGAGTGGAAGTTTTACCAAAAGAGAATCTGAGGAAATGAAGAGAAAGTCAAGCAAGAGAAACGAAGGGATGTTCTAAGCCAATGTCTAGAACAATTTTATCCGTGCAACCACATTACCCCAGTCGCTGGGGCTTAGCTCGTAATTTGTGGTCATTTGTCGGGGCTGCTCTTACTCGCTAAGGGAGAGAAATCCCCTGAAGTCCGGGCTACCTGTAGGGTAAGGTACCGGTGGAACAATTGGGTCTCTCGCGAACGGTATGCTTTTAGGTAGTACGGATGGAAGAATTGTCACTATTGCTACCGGTCAGGCTTCGGTCTGGAGGTAGGCGTAAGTACGGGAGGAAGGACCAGGGTCGTCGTACCCCATACTCGTACCAGAGAGATAAACCCAAAAGGAAAAGCCACCGTTTCTAGGGATCGACAAATGAAAGGTTCAAGTATGATTATCCGAGCCCATGTCTACCGTGTGTAGTAGGACGTGGTTTTATCCCGGCGGATGTATTGATTCTTGTGGGTGAAGTGCAAAAACTCTGCAGAGTGTAATCTATTCGAATAGCCGTGTCCACGGCCAAGGATGGTTGGAATGGCAAGTGCTAGGAGGACCCTTCGGTTAAGTTGAGATAAGATGAAGGATGTGACTTGGTCACGAGGAAGGATAAGTATAATGTGTATTTTGGCCAGAGATGGTCAATAAGGTTTTAAAAGGGGTTTTACAATAAAATTGTTTCTAAAACTTTTTAACAAGGATGTGGAGATGTCCGGACTTTCAAAAAGGAGACATATTTCCAAAAACTCTTTTTCAACAAAGGTATAGAGATGCCATTGATAGGTCTTTCAAAACAACTATAGTGTAGAGCTATCTCGCCACAGCCAGATATGGCAGAGCTCACCTTGGTACAAGGATTATATTGATGATTAGACCATTTCATATAGACGATCATGGAATCAAGAGTTGGGCTTGGTTGCATTAGAGGTAATCTAGAAGTGATAGCAAACTTTGTTGAAAATAAGGCTGCCATAACAGATACATCAGGTAGCCTCCTAAACCATGTGGGTTTAGGAAGCACAAGGCTCCAATGGAAACAAGCAAGGTAGGGTTTGATAGGCCATGGTTAGTAGATCACCACCATGTAAAGAGTTTGTCAAGGGGAGGTGGCATATATATGTGAGCTTCTGCCAAAGTAGGCAATATGATAAGATTTGCAGAAAAGATTATTATCTTGAATACAAAACCATCAGGGATGAGTGGGAATAAAAATGGCTTAGCCAAGGGAAAGAGTGGGAATTGGTAGTACTACTGATGTACTACAAGATGGTTCAAATGCATTATCAAGAATGCACATAAGTTGGAAAAGGTAGACCTCCAAAGATGGTATCTAGAAAAGGAATCCAGACTTAGCCATTTTGGCAGTTTTGGAGATTTTGACTAGTATGCAAGAGGTAAACAATTGAGAAGGTGGCAAGGGTTTGTCCTTTACATTAAGTGGTTGATGCTGAGGTATATCTTGAATAGAGGATATCCATGGTTATATTGGATCTCCACTAATTTGGAAACCATCAAGAGGGATTATCCCTAGATTGAGCTGATTTAGGGATGAGAGGGTCACTTGAGTGGCTTAGGATAGATCCATACTTGGATGCTTGATATGGGCTTCATGATTCAAAGGCAAGGATTGGGTTCTAAGAGATGAGCTACTATATTAGCTCACTCTAGTTCCTAAGCAAGCAAGGCAAACAACGGATCAAGGCAAATCATCAGACAGCAGATCAAGGCAATTCATCAACCAGCAGATCAAGGAAATTGTAGAGGTCCCAACCTTTAATAAGGTAGAGATCCCTGTGTTTACAATGCTAGTCCCTGGATCAATAGCTAGCATCCACAGTTAAGATGTAATATCAAGAAAAAAACGTCATA
The DNA here is from genome assembly GCA_916181665.1 of Avena sativa. Lineage (NCBI taxonomy): Eukaryota > Viridiplantae > Streptophyta > Magnoliopsida > Poales > Poaceae > Avena > Avena sativa. Next base: position 11,811,109 of record OV702282.1, on the reverse strand, counting down.
ATACAATTTTATAACCAGGAATAAAATAATTCATTACATCTTACATAGCTCATTTGGCTATCACATTACAATGCAGCAGAATATCTATATAGCATGGAGTCCTTCATCTTCAAAGTTCCACAGGCAGTCATGTTGGTTGTAGAGTTGTAATCCTAATCAATAAACTTCACTAACATCAAACAAACCTGCAACATAATAAGTTACAGCCACAAGGGTCAATACATTTGAATTTTATTGGCAAGTTTCACTACTAAGTAGGGTTTAGGCTCATTTGCAGAAAGCAATATAGTTTTATCCTATCTTTTCAAAATAGTTTTGATCCTTTGACAATCTTTCTGAACTCCTTGGAAAACTCCAAGTGCTTCTAATCCCTTGTTGACACCATCAAGTTTTACTTTGAGAAATTGGAATGTCGAGATCTTCCATAGCTTCAGGCCTTAGTTGCTCAGAATTGTCCATAATCGGGGACACGGCTAAGTACTTAGAATTTGATCTTCTGCAGAAGTTGTACACTTTACCCACATGACACAATCTCGTCTTGACGCCACCAGTGGCCGCTGGATAAGTACACACCAAATGGAGTATCGGCAGATCAAGAATGTGACAAAGTCTTTCCATAGAAGTCCTCCCAATACACAATGCTAGCTTGTCTACCAGGCACCAATGTAAGGATATATTTCCAATACACAATTCTAGTTAACCTGAAGATCTCAATGCAAGGGTCTTCCACTATGTAGTTGACTAAGCCAGAGCCCATTTAGCATGTGGCTGTACATGGAAGCCACTATAGGAGAAACATGTTCAATCTCTAAGTCCCTGGGTGGTTTTCTTCTAGTGCACATACAAAAAGATATCCATATAAACATGGTTCCCTTTGTTGCCACCTTATCCAAAATTGAGTATCCTCATTCCACCCGGGTGGTTCATTGAGTACTTGTTTTATTATACAAAACATATATTTTTCCAACACTTCATATAATCATGATATGGTATTCCACCCCAAGTATATAGAAGGCTAAGCATACTACAAATATGATGTTTCCACTAAGGAAGATATAAAGGATTTCCTAATAGTACATAGCATAGCATATTAATATAGTAGCCCTATCATGCATACTACAAAAATACCACTAAGTGTAATGAAAATAGTAGGACATGGATGATTGTGTCACTTGCCTTTTTAGTAGAGAATATAGATTCTCTCCTTGATCTTGCAATTGTCACACTCTTCAAAGTTCACTACAATTCAATCAAGCAAGGCACAAATTCAAAACTAGCATTCAACCAATTCACCACATAAAATAATAAAAACAAAGAAATCTTAAAAGATTGTTTTATTGAAAAAGTGGTTTCCAATATGGCTATAAACATTTTAAAACACTTACTGGTCATTTATAAAAGTCGAAAATCATTTAAAATCAAGTTAGTGAAAATAGCCTTTTAAAATCATTTTTGTTTTGCTAGAAATGCTTTTATCAAAGGAATAATTCTTTGTGTTAGCCAAATTTATTTTTAAATCCAAATGTTAGTGTTTATGGTCAGAGGGTTCGAAACAAACCATTTTCAAAAGTTTTTACTCAAAAATCATTTTCGAAACAATTTTTATACTCAAAATAGTCCTATTAATGTTTCTGCAAATCATCAACCAGCAGATAAGGGAAATTGTAGAGGTCCCAACCTTTAATAAGGTAGAGATCCCTGTGTTTACAATGCTAGTCCTTGGATCAATAGCTAGCATCCATAGTTAAGATGTAATATCAAGAAACAAAGGTCATAATACAACTTTATAACCAGGAAAAAATAATTTATTACATCTTACATAGCTCATTTGGCTATCTCATTACAATGCAGCAGAATTTAACAATAGCATGGGGTCCTTCATCTTCAAAGTGCCACAGGCAGTCATGTTGGTTGTAGACTTGTAATCCTAATCAATAAACTTCACTAACATCAAACAAACCTGTAACATAATAAGTTACAGCCACAAGGGTTAATACATTTGAATTGTATTGGCAAGTGATACTATGGTAGTATAGTGGTACCTATCATCTATATGCATTTTTCTAAGTGGAGCTTAGGCTTGCTTTGCTCAAAATAGATTTTCCTTATCTTTTGAAAACACTAAGTTTTTGCTTGACAAAATCACCCAAGGCATCTCCCAATAGAAATTGGTGATCCTTCAACCCTTGTTCAACCACAAGTTTTAACGTAGAAATTGGGATGAGGAGATTCTTGATAGCTTCCATGTCTTGATGCTCAAATTGTCCTTTACCAGGGACATGGCTAAGTACTTAGATTTTACACTCTTCAGAGGTGGTGCACTTTCCCCACAAGACTTGGTTTCACCAAGACAAGATCTTTCAGAAGCCTTCCCTTAAACCAGAATGGACGCGTTCCAACCTATCATCCCCTACCACCAACTTTCCATTTGGCTAAGTTATTGCAACCTATATGATCCAGGCAGAGCCCATAATGCCAAGTGGCTGCACTTGAAGCTTCTCAACAATTGACATCTCAAATCTCTTTGTTCCTGGGTGGCCGTCCACAAGTGACATACACAAGGTAAACCATAGAAATGGGCCTTGTGTAACCACTCAACACAAACCATTCCTTCCATTCCACCCAGGTGATTCATTCACATAGTTGTTTTGTTAAACAAAACACAAGTCCTTGACTTAGAAATATTCCATAGTATGAATATAATCCACCCTTGTTTTCTACTAGCTAAGCTAAGCATGATAGTAGTAGGAATCTTAACTTAGGAAATTTATACTAAGGTTTCATCTACTAGGATTTCCCATGGCATAGTTTATACTTAGCAAAAATTCCATGAAAGTCCTACTTAGAAATATTACTAATGCATAGTGAAAATAATGGGACAAAAGTATGAAGCATCACTTGCCTTTTTGGTATAGAATATAAGTTCACTCCTTGATCTTGCAATAATTTCACTCTTCAAATCACTACAATTCAATCAAGCAAGCAAGAATTCAATCTACCATTCAAGCAAACAACACATAACATAAAATAATAGAAACAAGGCAATGCATGAAAGCATGCAAAAGATTGTTTTATTTGCAAAAGTGGTTTCTAATAGGTTATAAACATTCTAAAACACCTATTGGTCATTTTATAAAAGTGGCAAAACCCATTTGCAAAAGATTTTACCTATAAACCATCTTTAAACCAAATCAATATTTTATGTGGTTGAAAATGCCTTTAGCAAAGTAATAATATTTATAGGGTTCTAAAAATATATTTTTAAATCATAAAACTTTGTGTTTGGGGTCAGAGAGTTTAAATCAAAACATTTCCCAAAGGTTTTTCTCAAAAACCTTTTTTTTAATTAATAACATTATTTTTATTTGACTAGAAATTCTTTAATTTAAATTTTTATTCTCTTGCTTCACAAAATATGTTTTTGAATCTACAAGTTGGTTTCTATGGTCAGTAGGTTCAAAACAACCATTTGCCAAAGATTTTAACACAAAAATAATTTTAGAAAGAATTTTATATTCAAAACATTCCTACACAAGTTTCTGCAAAAACAACCATTTTTCCACAAGAAATTCATTAAAAAAGTGCATGGTTGGGTAGGGTTTGTCTTGCTGATTCCATTCATATAAAATTTGCAAAATTTGGACGTGTGGTTTGAAAGTTATGAATTTTGCAAGTTTGAGTATCTAATAGAATAGTTTCTGTTTTTAAAACAAAAGGCTGGCCACGTGGCTATTTCTCATTGGATGATAACGGTTCGGTTGGATCGACAGAGGACAGCCGTTAGATCTAATGCGCATCGCACGGTACAGAACAAAACTTACCCCTTCGATTATCAATCTATCACATCCACTGGATCATCATCCAACGGTT